>CAWUFW010002000.1:1722500-2463211 GCA_963921515.1 Calotriton arnoldi
CTAACAGCTGCAGCAACAACGGTTATCACAGGTGTAAGGAAATGATCACAGCAGTAGCTATAAGCAGCATGGAGAAAGTCTCCAAAAAGGCATCAGAATAACAGAAAATCACTGTTAGCAGTAGCTCATAGTAATTTCAGGCAAGAGTAGCACAATCAAGTGCTAGAGGGCATGGCAGGGGAAACATTGTACATAGAATGCATTGCCTCTAACTAGGAACACATACTATATAGAAAAGCACAAACAAAATTGCAAACTCTGAATGTTGAATCACTTTTAGCCAATAGGAAAGGATCTTCCGATGGTCCATCTTCGCTCTCAATTCCCACGACATGTTATCTGAATGTTGCTACAGCATATTACAAAAAGATACATCTAGGAAGATTCTCATGAGAACCTTTGCAAGCCTACTCTTTTAGCTGTTCAGTGTCCCAATGTTTAACAATGGGCTGCTCAAAGAAATGAAACATTAATATCTTGCATGTCATGGTTAGATCATGAGGCTCGAATCTATAGCAATATACGTGTTCATTATAAGCAAGAGGCAGAGGTAACTGGCTTTCAGGAGGAGTTGATGGAGTTTCAGAAGGATAGTAGAAATATGGTAATTTCTTGTATAAGAGATGGGCCCTACTGCTGTATGGAGAACAGCTTAGCCTGGCTTTGACGAAGAATTTGGCACACCCACCAAAAAGGAGTACCTGTAGTCAACTGTTAATAATACTAAGGCCTGCACAACATGGTGAAACTCCATAGGCTGAAAGAATGGCTTATCCTTTTTTTTTTTAAAGTATGAAGCATGGCTCAATTTCAAAATCAAAAGTGACCGTTAAGTTACATTTCCAAAGATTTCCTTGTAAATGGAATGCATAAATCTGTTATGAACTCTTTAGATCAGCCATTGTAGGGCATTATGACATGGAGTCATCGTATAGTGATGAATTTATTTTTTTTCTGAGGAGATTTTAGAACATTAATTTCTGGAGATTCTTGAGGCATTTTGTCAGTGAGATAAAGTCTTGAACTGAAAAGATATTTATGCAGAAATGATCATCACCTGCATATTGTTGTATGGCCACACCCACATTCTCTATTAGGATCCTTAGTGGCTCCTAATACAGATTGAACAGCAGATGCTCTAAAACTCACCACAGTGGAACACCACACACTACAAGTGCATAATCAGAATCTGCCTAACCTGATCATCTGCTTACAGTGTTTCAGGTAGGATGAGAACTAGTTCAGAATCTTTTCCTTCATACACATACATGGCTCTAGGATCCAACAGAGGCTTTAGTCATCAACTATATTGAAGGCTGCAGACAATTTGAAAAGGAGGAGACATGTAGAACTATAGATAAGCACATAGTGAATATCATCCACAATTTTAACAGTTGCAGTTTCTATGCTACAACCTCTATGAAAGGTAGATTGCTATGGGGCTAAAAGCTGGTTTTGTGGAATAGAAGTTGTTTACCTACACAATAGAGAATATTGCCTGGACACAGGAGACTTGCTACTGGATGGTAATTAGGCAGTACATCAGGGTCATAATCGGGGCAGGAGAGGTGTACGATCTTGAGAAACTATAAGAATGTGGTCTGGTATGATGTCTGCACAATAAAATGTTGATTTTAAATCTTTCACAATTTCAATAATATCCTAAAACAGAAGTTGAATTCGGATCACTTGCTCCATCAGTATCAAGGATACACTTTCTTACTACATCTGGTTAATGAAAGAGTCCAGTAATCCAGTGCACTTCTTTTGAGACTAAGAGCAGTGTGCTATAAATCTATGTGACAAACTAAATTTAACAAATCTGAAGAGTTCTTTATTGACCTATTTTGTCATGAAGTAAATGTGCCTTAACATAGATCATTTCATATCTGTTTTTTTTCCTCCTGGCTGTTTCCAATGGGGGAAAGGATTTGGAGCCTTTTCCACCTTCCCTGTCTTTTTGAACAGCATTGTTTTAAGTGGAGAAGGATTCATTTACATCATATGTGAGTATGCAAGTTTTATCAGAGATGCTATTTAGGATAAATGACCTACACACAGGTGACGGGTGAGAGGTACTCAGGGTGGGTGCTAAATGTACACTCAGAGAACCATTTTGTGGCCAGACCCATCTCCTTTTATCGTGCTGAGACAGCCCACTTTGATGTCATTGTAGAGGACCAAATTTAGCATCTTACCTTATATTTGAGGGAGGGAATTTGGAGCTTGTAGTTTGATGAAGGAGCTTCTTGAAATTCAGAGAATATGCATTGGACAAGCTGCCCCAACTGCGATTGAAAATCACTCAAGGAGATTTAATGATTGCCTAATATATCTTATTCCGTGACACAGTCAGCAAAATCGATAATCAGCAAATCCCCCGTGGGATGTGAGACCGTGCTAGATTAGATAGAGTGTGCTGATGTTGCAGGGGTTACGGGCGTGAGGAGGGGGGAGATTTCCAGGCTACCTTTAGTGACTCAAATTACTCAAACTTTGGTGTAATGATTTTCGTGCAGGCAAGAGTGCTGCAAAAAATGCATTAGTATAAATATATGCAGAGGGAGTAATAGGGCTTCCTATGTTCTGTAGGAAAATGTACATACAATTTGCATACCGGCTACCAATCTAGGTACACATCACTACATTTATGCAGCCTATCTGCTGACAAACATGTTCTTGAAATTTTATTTCTGGGTGCTGAAACTATGCAATTAGTGAAATGTGTATGAAGAGGCCACCTGTTTGTTGCGATTACCTGCTGTAAGTTAAAGGGGATCCAGTGTTAGGACCAGCAAGATCTGTGTTAGCACTGTTATAAGAGGAGATACTATTAAACTGGTCTACTCTTTGACTTAATAAAAAAGAGTTTAGCTGGGGCTTTGGCTCCAACTTCTTACAAGCTGCATGTAGAACAAGCATTGGCATAGCCAATAGGTCTCGCCTTTGGGACATTATAAGTGTTTAGCCATGCAGCACACTCCAGCAGGAACATTATTCACCAGTTACTTGACATTTTTATCGTTGCCTGAAAACTCCTGGACACACGAGTAATTCGGCAGCAGGAGGTTTTAAACCCATGCTAGTTCTAAATACACAGCGCCGTACCCTCCACCCCCAAAGTACCAAAAGAATCTCTGTGACAAAAGCAGTAACTCACTGCTTATCCTTACATGGTACGTGTTCTTTACAGTAGGATATTAACCCTCTGCGCTAGTACATGGCGAGTCAAAATTGCCTGCCAGCAGACACAAACAACTCTGACCTTTTTCTGGCAGGAAGATTATAATCACTTATGTTTTAAACTTACTTACCAAGTCTCAGAGTCACAACTCTGTGCTGCAGCTGGGAAAATAAAGCCTGCTGCCTCGGACTGCCACTGAAGTGTCTGTCCGGGAGTCGCACTGACTGCAGACAGGTGCTGTAGATGTGACTGAAGTCTTTTATGGTAAGAGAAGCTCTTGGAGTGGTGGCTCCGCTGTCTTGAGAGCTGTGCTGTGTGACTCTGCTCTCACCATGACTGGACACACTTACCCCCCGCCCCTCCTCCTACACAGAACAGGGCAGCAACACGAGCGAGGTCAGGGTGGACACTGTCATATAATTTCCAGCAGCAGTACATGGGGGCCTGGAGAGGCAGGAAAATTAAAAACATCCCGCTGCCACAACCTGTGCTGAGTGCAGACTGGCATCATGACAGTGGCAGTCTGTCCAGTGTCCATCGGGACTGCCCTGAGAGACGTCAGGCTGGTGTCTGGCGCCGAAGATAAACTAGTGATCTGCAAGGATGCCCACGGGAACCAGGTCACTGTCCGTGACACTACAAGGGCGGGGCGGCGCGTGTGGAAATAGCTCTTTGTGAGCGGGCCGGTTTTATCGAGCAGAACACTTCTAAAAGTGTTTGTAAGCAGAAGTTTAAAAAACAAAGAGCAGGGAAGGAGAAAGCAGGAGGGAGGAGGTCGTGGGAGAGACTGGCAAGCCAGGAAGTGGAATGAGACGCAGGAAAGAAAAACAAGAGCGGCCCGCGTGATGTCACCGGTAACCATGGCGCCGGCCGCGCAGGCCCCGCGCGCGCCCCTTTCCGCTGTAGAATACATCCTTCACGCATGGCACAAAATGATTTTAATCTCATTAGCAGAGTGAAATAATATACAGGGCCCAAAGAGCCGGTTAATACGCACTCAGCCAGGCGAGGTTATTATTTGTTCAGGGAAGAAGCGAGACTTCGACGTGATGTATTCACGGGAGGGTTCCTTAGTGGTAATCATTTCAATCCCGGAGCCTTTCAGGCGCGGCCGATCAAACGGCGAGCGATGGATGGATGCCCCGCCCGGCGCCGGAACACACAGAGGCCGGCCGTGCTTGCCTGTTTTAGGGAACGAGGGCCAGATTAACAGGGCATGCATTCATAGAAAGGCCGCTTCTTACCCTTATCAGTCGGCAGTGAACATACATAGCAACCGCCCAGCCTGCCGAGCGTAACGATGAGATGGAAACTCCGGTGAGATGGAACAGTAAACAAGACCGCAAGTGGTGCGAGCGCACTGCAAAGAATGTAAAGAATGCAGCTGCCACCCTCCGCACCGCTGCTCGCTCCCGCAAGCAAAACGCTGTGGGAGTGAACATTTGCAAAATAGGTGGGACATGCACCCGCCTTTAGCCAATTGCAGCCTCCCATTTCAAATTGACAGCCAACCAAATGTGTGGGGGAAGTCAGACCCACACAGAAAAGTTTAGAGTGATTACATGAAGCCTCCCATAGAGCAGCGCATGCGCGCTGCGCTTGGCTCGACCGAAAAACAGCAATCATATTCACTATCTATGGGATGCTAATTTTTGGAGCCTACAGAAATGTTGCATGTGTGGGCAATGCAGAACAAACAGCTGGAGTGTAAATGTCACAAGATGTCAACCAACTGCAAGAGATGAGGAGGATATGAACAGAGCAAATTAAGACGCCTCTTCCTAAGCCCTATACTGCTTTATTTTGATACTGTAAATGTTGACATCAATACCGCTACTATGTATATTGTAATACTGCATACCCTGGACACACCGGGGCTGATTCGGCTGTCGACAATAACATTTTGTTGTGAGAAAATAAAATAAAGAGGCCTCTGCCCAGCAGGGGATAGAAAAAAATGTCTGGAAATAAGACTTTTATCCCACATGCAAAACTGTCTTGACACATTGAGACTGGCATAACAGGAGCTACATAGTTTATTTTCTAAAACACCCAGTAACTTACACATAATTCTTCAATGTCACGAAAACCTAAGAAATATTAAGGTAGAATGAAAACTGGATATGGCTATGACATGACGCTTGAAAGGATCCATCTGAAGTTAGACAATCTTAATAGGATTGCCTCTCCACTGGCTGAGATTTTAAAAATAGTACAGCAAGGTTCCCTGATCTCTATCAATAATGAAAAACTCGAAAAAATAAGTGGGCAGAAAACCATACGTACAAAGATGATTCCAGGCAACAGAGGCCAGCAGAAAACAAAGGTGAGAATAATGAGCGAGTTAAACTTGAGAAAGTGGAACCTGGATGCATGAAGAAATATGAAAAGACGACACCACTATATACTTTTAATATTTTGCCAACTGGATTAAGCGGTTTCTACTCCCATCGCATGGTTACTGCAGTTTCTAATGGTTAGGAATAGGGGACATATGGGCAGAAGAGGCATCACTTTCCAAACAGATAGAATACCGTATAGGATTTTGTAGGATTTAGACTCAATCTTAATACTGCTAAAAATTCATAAATCAGTCAACCGCTTCCGAGATATGCTAAATAGTCTTACTTAAGATTCACTTTTGAATAGACTCAGCCTAAGGAAAGGGCCAACTTTGATCATGCTAAAGAACACAATGTTCCCTTTTCTCTCTCATGAAGAGGTCAAGACTATATCTTTTATTGCAATCCACATTTTTGCTAGGTATATCAGTACAAAGTATTGTAGGCTTAAAATAGACCTGGCCCTCTAGGAAATAGTCCCTGCATGACTTCACTGCATAAGCATGCCGCCACCAAAGGCAGAAATTTCAGACATCTAGTTATTATGCAATGATGAAGATATGTCTACGAGCAACAAAAAAAATAAAAAATAAAAGGAACGTTTGTCCTTTAACACGTTCTCACTCAAATCACTACAAAGTAAAAATTACAATACAAATGAATACTTGAAACCCATGTACTTTAAAATTCAGCAGTTGATTTCTTGAGGATGTGAAAGACGAGGAGCAGTGGCAACTCAAAGCAACTAACCCTGAAAGTAAGAAGACAAATACTTAACATAACTTTGGAATGGGGGGGGTTTCAGGGGGAATGTCGCCTCTTCCAAAAGCCAGACATTGGGGGGTGGGGAGAGAAAAAGAATGGAAGCTAGAGAGAAAGGGAACAGTGAAAAAATAAACTTGCACTGCTGCACCCATTATTAAAATGAAAAAAGAATTCAATAACGTGCTAAAGTCCAACTAAGCTGCCTGCACAGGTACGAGCGTTATAAACGTAGTCATTTCATCAAGTTTACTTTATTTCGGTCTTAAGTAATCTTAAAAGTACAATACAAACATAAAAAATTCTGAAATATCAATTTGAAAAAGAATTAAAAATACACATCCGATTCGGGGAATAAATTCATTAAAACATAAGCCTAATATTGACAAGAGTCATGAGTGTACAAGGTAAAGACGGCGTAGATAAAGTCCGTACAATTCTAGAATGCTAATTGCAACTTTTGCAAGGAAGTCCCAGATCAAATGGATATTCAGTTTACAGCAACACATTCATATATCAGGGTTACAAATCAAGCAGATCAGGAAAGACATCAATCAAAGGTGTAACCAGATGCAACCAGTCGAAATTCATTTTCATGTGCACACTTGCTCAGTTAACGATTCATCGGACTCAAAGTAACTAGTGCAACAAAACAGTAGGAACATCAATCGAATAAAAAATCTCAAATCCTAATTTAGTGGCCAATTTATATATATATACACAAGTAGTCACAGCGTTGTAGAGCTACCTATGGCCTGTGCAACAGGTATATGGTCTGGCATGGGTGTTTGACAGTCAGCCCCACCACAAGACTTCCATGGACTGGGTACGAAAGACCGTCTCTACCCCATGCTTACATTAAGCCAGATCTTATAGACCATGCCCACTTTAAGAATCTGGAAAGAGCAAATACAATTGGTTCTGATGTACCAGATTTTAGTAAGTGCAATGCCACCATATGCCGACCGGCTCATGCCTAGATTACGACATAGTGGGAGAATCCATCTTGATCTAGGAATTTTATACTTATGACAAAAAAATAGAAAGTGTGCCTCGGTTTTCAAGGTGTTCCAACAAAAGGGACACTTTCTCCCGCTTTTTCCTATATGGCTGTAAGAACCTTAAGTGGCAGTGTTCCTCATCTAAAGCGAATGAACAAAGTCTTTGACTCAAAGAGGGCGATTCTATCAAGAAATATTTCAAATTGTGGGCTACATTTAGGACTTGGGAACTTGACAGTCAAGCTATCAGGCCTCACCTTACACCATACCTTTTGGATAACATAGTCCCAATAAATTCTTTTGATCCAATTAGCTGAATTTTCCCCCAGTTTACTAGGGTCTTCCACACTCCCTTTATCTTTAGCAGGATACACAAAGCTTTCACAGCTCTCAGCCAGGGAGTAATAAAGCACTTATGTTGTACAAGCTTCTCCAACGCAGCTTTGTATGGGGCCTGCGGAGGTGTTGTCCAAATTCTGACACAGAAGAACAGGATTTTTAGGCAGGCTACATGGTCAATTCTTTTTAAATTCAAATCCCACTTGAGAGGTATTAGTAGTGTGTTAACTGGGACATTCAGGAGAGATCTCACAAATTTATTTTCCAGAATATTCTGTTGCGTACTGTCCTCACAGCCCCAGATTTCTGCCCCTTACAAAGCTCCTCCAAGGGTCACAGCTCTATAAACCTCAATGGCTGGAGAAACAGCCCAACTAGTTGCTGACTTCGATTTTCTGACAACGGCCACTGATCTGTGCAAAATGCACAAGTTACTAACTTGTGTAACGATATATCTGTAAGAGACAGTAGTTAGTGACAGATTCCTTACCTTAGAATATCCCCAGGCGTCAGGCTGGATCCGGAAAGTTTTTGCGTAGCAGTACCCTTGCGCGTCGGTAGGCGGCGTCGTGCGGCTCCGCGTCCGTCGTCGTGATCGCCGGGATGACGTCGCGGGCAGTACTTAGACGCCGCCCCTGCGCGCTGACGTCAGTTCTGTACACTACTTTCCGCGCCAGGAACGCAGAGCCGTGCAAGAAGCTGACATAGGTGTCTGAAAAATACTAGGGCCCTGAAAGGGATGTCCTTAACCCTAGAAATCAGTTCGCAGAACGGGGAGGATGGGTGGGGCGGTAAGGAATCTGTCACTAACTACTGTCTCTTACAGATATATCGTTACACAAGTAAGTAACTTGTGCATCTGAAAGACACGTTAGTGACAGATTCCTTACCTTAGAATAGATACCCCAGCAATACCAACCCCGGTGGTGGGTCTGCGAACAAAGATCAGACAAGGAAGTCCCGGAGGACAGAACGGCCAAAGAAGCCGTCCCTCCGGACCGGACTGTCAAGGCAGTAATGCTTTGTAAATGTGTGCAGCAAGGCCCACGTAGCTGCCTGACAGATATCCTGCAGCGGAACACCGCGGCCTAAAGCCGTGGTAGCAGCCGTTGCCCTGGTGGAATGGGCACGCAGCCCAACAGGAGGCTCCTTCTTAGCCAAAGAATAGCAGGCTTTGATACACAAGGTTACCCAGCGGGAGATGGTTCTCTTGTGCTCCGCCCGACCTTTTTTGGCGCCCATGTAGCCAACAAAGAGCTGGTCATCCACCCGGAAGTGTTGTGTGCGGTTGATATAAAAGGAAAGCGCACGTTTTGGGTCCAGACGGTGGAGCCTCTCTTCCTCTCTGGAAGGATGCGGAGGCGGAAAGAAGGTGGGCAAAGTGATGGTCTGCCCAATGTGGAAGGCAGTAACCACCTTTGGCAAGAAGGACGGACGCGTCCTAAGAACAACCTTGTCTGGATGGACAGACAGAAAGGGAGGTTTGCATGATAGAGCCTGGAGCTCACTCACCCGCCGAGCGGAGGTGATGGCCACCAGAAAGGCTGTCTTCAGAGTCAGAAGACGAAGAGGACAGTTATGTAGAGACTCAAAGGGAGCGCACATAAGAAAGGTAAGAACCAAGTTCAAGTCCCACTGAGGCATCACAAACGGAAAAGGAGGGAAGAGGTGTGTAATGCCTTTTAGAAACCTGTTAACAACAGGGGACTTGAAAAGGGAGGGCTGATCAGGAAGCCTGAGGAAGGCCGAGATGGCACAAAGATAGCCCTTGATGGTACCCAGGGCAGAACCCAGTTGGGCCAGGGAAAGAAGGAACAGAAGAACCTCAGAAAGAGGGGCAGAAAGGGGATTCACAGCCTTTGCTGTGCACCATGCCACAAACTTGTTCCACCTGCAGGCGTATACCACCTTAGTGGAGGGACGCCTGGCTGCCAGAATCACATCACAAACTTCGGGAGGCAAGTCGAAAGGAATCAACTGCCGCCGCTCAATCTCCACGCAAGGAGGTGGAGGCTGGACAGGTTCGGGTGGAGGACCGTCCCCTGCTGCTGCGACAGAAGATCCTCCCGAAGAGGCAGACGGATTGGGGGATCGATGCTCATACTGAGTAGCTCGGGATACCAAACTCTTCGAGCCCAGTCCGGAGCCACAAGGATGACTTGGGCCCGGTCGCGCCGAATCTTCTTCAACACTCTGGGTAGAAGTGGTATAGGCGGAAAAGCGTACAACAGACCGCAACTCCACTCGCGACGAAAAGCGTTGCCGAGCGAGTGCTGCCTTGGAAATTCCAACGCGCAGAACTGATGACATTGCACGTTCTCTTCAGTGGCGAATAGATCTAACCAAGGCTCTCCCCACTGTAGAAAGAGTCCTTGCGCCACTTCCGAGTGAAGACGCCATTCGTGATCCGTCATGCACCTGCGGCTGAGTTCGTCCGCCCTGGCGTTCAGGGAACCTGCCAGGTGTTGAACCATCAGGAAAATGCCCTGATGTTCCAGCCATGTCCAGAGGCGCAGAGCCTCCTGACATAGGGTCCACGACCCCACCCCACCCCGCCTTGCTTGTTGCAGTACCACATGGCGGTGGTGTTGTCTGTGAACACCTGCACTACCTTCCCTTTGACAGAGGGAAGGAATGCCTTGAGTGCAAGTCGGATCGCACGGAGCTCCAGAAGGTTGATATGGAGCCGGGACTCCGCCGGGAGACCAGAGGCCTCTGATCTCCGCCTCTCCCATGTGACCGCCCCATCCCAGAAGGGACGCGTCCGTCACAACTGTGTGCTCTGGCTGGGGAAGGGAGAGTGATCTGCCCATGACCCATTGCCGGTTCGAGAGCCACCACTGCAACTGTCTTGCAGTCCCCTCCGAGATCTGAACGTGATCGGACAGGTTGCCCTGGTGCTGCGCCCACTGGAACTTCAGGTCCCACTGCAGAGCCCGCATATGCCATCTGGCATGATCGACCAGCAGGATGCAGGAGGCCATGAGGCCCAGCAGCCTCAGGGTCATCCGTACCGAAACCCAGGATAAAGGCTGAAAGATCGGAATCATAGGCTGAATATCCCGGACTCGCCGTTCGGGAGGATAGGCCCGAAACTGCGTCGTGTCCAGAACTGCTCCGATGAAAAGGAGCTGTGGAGAAGGAATCAGATGCGACTTCGGCACATTGATGGAGAACCCCAGCGAGTGCAGGAGTTCGGCCGTAGTCTGGAGGTGGGAGACGACTGCCTGGGACGAGCCCACCTTCAGCAGCCAGTCGTCGAGGTAGGGAAAGACTGGAACCCCTGCCCGGCGCAGATGAGCTGCGACCACCGCCATCACTTTCGTGAACACCCGAGGGGCACTTGTAAGGCCAAAGGGGAGCACGGTGAACTGAAAATGCTCGAGGCCTACCGTGAAATGAAGGTAACGCCGGTGGGCCGGCAGGACTGGGATGTGAAAATAAGCGTCCTGCAAGTCCAACGCTACCAACCAGTCTCCAGGGTCGAGGGTAGTCAAGACCGGAGCTAGGGTGAGCATCTTGAACTTCTCCTTCCGGAGGAAGCGATTGACGTTCCGGAGGTCCAAGATAGGACGCATGTCCTCCTTGTCCTTTTTGGGCACCAGAAAGTAGTGGGAGTAGCAACCACGTCCTACTTCTGGGGTCGGAACATGCTCGATGGCCCTCTTGGCCAAGAGGGCCGTGACTTCCTTCTGCAGAAGCACCAAGTGATACCCTGACATGCGGTGGAATTGAGGTGGCATGGCTGGGGGGTGGTCTCGAAGGAGAGGAGTAGCCCTTCGGACAATGTCCAAGACCCACCTGTCCGAGGTGATGGGACGCCAGTGGTGAAGGTGATGGCGGACCCTGCCCCCTACTGGCGTGCTGTGCACCTGAAAGGAAGGACTAGGAGGGCTTGGAGGCCCCGGACGGGGCGGAGTTGGTGGCCTGACCCGCACGCTGGTTGCCCGAACCGCCACGGCGGTAGCCACGTCCTCGGCCACGCGAAGACGCTTGCTGCGCGGGCCGGTGGCTGGGCAGTGGACGTGACTGGGCGACCCTTCCGTGGCCACGAAAGGGGCGAAAAGCAGAGGTTAGCGGAGGGCGCACAACAGAAAGGCCCAGGGACTTGGCAGTAGCCCGTGAGTCCTTAAAATGCTCCAGCGCATGGTCTGCTTTGGAACCAAAAAGACCGACTCCATCAAAGGGCATGTCCATGAGTGTATTCTGGACATCACCCGAGAAACCAGTTCTCAGCCAGGCGTGGCGACGCAGCGCCACCGTCGTTGCAAGCGATCTGCCCAGCGAGTCGGCGGTATCAAGGCCACAACGTATGGTGTATTTAGCCGCATCTCTACCTTCCGCAATGGTGCGGGTAAGCAGTGTCTGGACCTCCTCAGAACACTGGGGCAAAACAGTCGCCACCGAATCCCACAGGGAGTGGGTATATCGGCCCAAAAGGCAAGCGGTGTTGACGGACCGCAAGCCAGCACTGGAGGAAGAAAAAGCCTTCTTCCCAAACTGGTCCAGGCGTTTGGATTCCCTATCCAGAGGGGCGGTAGGGAAGGCGGTTTGGGAGGCAGAGGCTTGGACAACCAAGCTCTCGGGGGTGGGATGTTGAGAGAGAAACAAGGGGTCGCCTGGAGCAGGGCGATGGTGTCGGGCCACGTTCCTATCCACAGGAGCCCCTGTGGTGGGCTTGGACCAGGTGCCCAAAAGAACGTCAGACAGTGCATCATTAAACGGCAGCACAGTCTCCGTGGAGGAAGCTGCCGGCTGAAGCACTTCCGTCAGGAGATTAGTCCTGACAGCCACAGTAGGCAATTGGAGGTGCAAGGCTCCAGCTGCTCTACGCAACACCGTTGCGAAATTTGCTCCCTCCTCCGTAGTCACGGGAGGAGACAGCATGCCAGTGTCAGGGGAAGTGTCTAGACCAGTGTTTCCCAAACTGTGGTCCGCGGACCCCCAGGGGTCCGTGACACATTCCCAGGGGGTCCGCAGGCAGCAGTTTTAAAAGCACTGCAAAGTTCCTTCTATAATTAGTAGTTTTCGAGCAACAGTAAACCTGTCAAGATAATACCAGTGATTAATGTACCTGCTGGAGTGAGGTGAGTGTTTTGTCCAGTAGCAGCTTTGAGTTGTCTAATGTAGCACAGAGGGTTGATATGCCTACTGCAAAGAACGTGTACCATGCATTTTAAACAGGCATTGGCAAAGCCAATAGGTCTCGCCTATGCAAGAGCTCTTGGCTTTGCCAATGTCTTTTAGCCCGGTTGTAAAGCAGCGCAGCTGCTGTTCAGCCCTCTCTTAATTGAGACCTAGCAATCAGGGCTACCTGGTGACAGCCGCATAAATGTAAGTTTTAATAATAAGTGTATAAATAAATAGCACTTCTGCCTCTACTAAACACCGTGACTAACCAATATCATCGTCAGTCAATTTAATAGTACTCACTTTACTGACTTCGGAAGAAGGAGTTGGTCTTTGAACTTGTAAAATTCAGAACACTACATGTTTTTGCTGCATTTTTGCTTACTAATGAATGCTATTGGAGAGTTAATTTAGTTAAAACATTTTACCTAATTGTGGTTACAATGCAGTTTAAATTAAGTTTGACAACTGCTAAAGAAAATGATCAAGGACTTGAAGGACGAGGTTTTATTACATTTATGTTTATGTATTTTTATTCATGCTGCCTTTTGGCACCTGGATTCAGCTCGCCGGGGAGGCTGAGGTGGAGTGAGAATGTCGAGGGTGAGCTAGGGGCACAAACACATAGAGACTTTGACAATGGCGGCTGCTACAAACCTTCTCCGGAAGTTCTGAGAATGGTATGTGCCAGTAAGAACCATCTCTCATCACCCCTGACTGGGACCGAGGTAAGGGGCAACAGCTGCGACTAAAGATGGGATGAGAGCTTTCCAAAGAGCGACGGGACTTGGAAGGATGGAAATTACCTCAGAAGCATTTACTTTAGGAAGAGTGCATTGCACACTCAGGAGGGGGTAGAAGGAAAGCAAACAGCAGAACACTGTAAATGGCCTAATTTAATGTAATCGAACAATATCAGGTGAAAGCACTACGTATTCACAGCTCAGGGAGTGCTTCTTCTTATGACAAATCTCCTAATATCACACCTGTTGCGGCTAGGGTTGC
The DNA here is from genome assembly GCA_963921515.1 of Calotriton arnoldi. Taxonomy (NCBI): domain Eukaryota; kingdom Metazoa; phylum Chordata; class Amphibia; order Caudata; family Salamandridae; genus Calotriton; species Calotriton arnoldi. Next base: position 1,736,264 of record CAWUFW010002000.1, read on the forward strand.
GGATGTTAGAACTGGGGAACTAGGTTACAATCTCGGCTCAGGCGCAGCATCTTGTGATTCTGTGCAAATCGCTTAACTACACTGTGCATAAAAACAGTTTTGTAAGGGGAGCTGATTTCCGTGTGAAGCGCTATAATGCCCTTGGTTCAAGTTTGCGCTATAATTGAACGGGACAGGCAAGCAGATGCGGGGAGGAGGTAGTGGTACAGGCAGCAACGACGACTGGAGTAAGGGGGCAGCAGCACTGTGAAGGGAAGGGTAGGAGGGTTGAAGAAGCAACACGAGAAACAAGCAGCAACACCAGCCCGGCGGCGTCAAAGATGAGCGCGATCAGAAGGATGACGTAGCAGCGTCCCACCCTGAAAGGAATTTAAGTGGAGCGCGGCCGGAAGAATTCCATGGACAGCCTTTACCTTGCGGGAGCGAGCAGCAAGGCGCGATAATTGCAAACAGATGGCGCCGCTGCTCGCTCCCGCAAGGGAAACGCCAAACGTGCACGAGTGGCAATAGAGAACAGTGCAAAACATGCACGAGTTTGAACAAAAGTCCTGAGCGATGCCAAGAGGTCCCTCCTAAGCAGCGCTTGCGCGCTGCGTACGCGACACCTAAAAACAGTATTTTATGTGCATAGGTGAGTGGGTTACTGTTCTTGTCACAGATTCTTTTGTTACTGTGCAGTTCATAAGTGACAACCGTAATCTAGCACAGTGAACTATAAACTTCATCAAAGAGCTGCTTGCAAACTGCATGGTACAAGTTAGTATCTTATATTTTTCCCAGTCTTTCATTATCCTGATGCTGCTAAAAAGGTTTATTTGGGTGGAAATACATTTGTATTGTTAAAGTCAATGCTAACCACTGTGTTATGTTCTGAATCACACGTTTGTGCTTCTCCAGACCAAGCACTCTTTAAAAATGCCGCCTACCAGTATGAATGACATGTGAATCCTACACCTTGTAGTCCCCTTTGCCTTATGTAACATTTTCTATACACTGATTTACACGTATGATTCATTGTCTCTATATGTGTGTAATGTAAAGTACTCTGACATCCTACAATAGTACGAGAGATGCTATAAAACAAATGAAATACATGTGACAACCGGGGCTATGGAGAGATGAGAGGCACTGTTGGAGGGTGATAATAAGGGAACCATTGAAGAACCCCAACAAAGATTGTCGTATCCTGGTGCATAGTAAGGTCTTCATTTACTATTCGTTAAAAGCTAATACAATTCAATATATAATGATAAATGTGTTTTAGACTGCACCATTGTTTCCTAAATTTTTTGGGGGAGAGCCTCCCAAAGCCCCCTTTGTAGTAGTCAGGCTCACTCACTGCACTTGGTGTGCACTGTATGGGGACTGGCCTGAAAACATTTGCCAGGGCTGCTTTGGGTTTCCAGTCTGACCCTGGCAGGAGCCTTGTACTGCGAAATAAAACCAACCATTTAAAAGTTAGTCACAGAGATGCAGTACCAACCGTCCCATTATTTTTTTTTGTTTTTTGCAAATTCTTTCAATATAAAATACTAAGGGGGATATTTACAACAGAAGTGGGGGAGCGTGTTGTTCGCCTCCTTGGCTTAACGACACGCTCCACCACTTCAGAAACGCAGGACTGCACCATACTTACAAGAATATGGTGCAGCCCTGCATTTCCTCCTGTGCTGGCGCTACACTTAGCAGTGTAGCGGCAACGCAGGCACCCTTGCACCATAGTGCAAGGGTGTTTGCGTGCAGGGGAAGATTGTTTATGTACAGAAAGGTCCCCCTTCCTGCACAAACAATATTGCAATGTAGTTTTGTCTCTTCTATGTGTGCTGCTTAATGCAGCACACATGGAAGTTACAAAATGCCATTTTAAAAAAGATTGTTAATGTGCAGGAAGGGTCACCTTCCTGAACATAAACAATTCAAGCAGCGTTTTGCTTTTTCCATGTGTGCTGCACAAGGCGCACACATGGAAAAAGCAAAACGAGGAGAAATAAAGCATTTCTCCTTGTTTAGCCAAGTTAAGACCTGGTTTTCCCTGGTCTTAATTTTGGCGCTGCATCCTATTTACGCTGCCCTTGTAAATAGGGGGCAGCGTCAAAATCAATGGGTGTTGCGGTGGAAAGCCCACCGCAACACCCACTGCCCATCCCTTTCACGCTAAGCATTGCGTTTAAGGGGGCCTTATTTACAAAGCAGTGTTAAGCCATGTTAAGTGGCTTAACACTGCCTTGTAAATAAGGCGAAGCACCTATCGCCACGGGATCGTCACAAAAAGTGACGTTTCCATGGCGATAGGGGCTTGTAAATATGCCCCTAAAATCCTTAGTAATTTGAGTATTTGTTTTGTGTGCACATGTGTTTATTTTTTTTCTCGAATTACTGTTTTAATGTTTGAAATTTAAATCATACAAATTGCTTGGGGGTCCCCGGCTTCCAGTGGTGACTCAATAGGGGTCCTCAGGAGTCAAAAGTTTGGGAACCACTGGTCTAGACCATTGGCATCCCCAAGTTCCTCTGCCCAGTCCTCATCATACTCACACTGCTGTGTGAGAGGGTCTTCCGACCCCTCCCAGCTCTCCTGGTCCTCCTCTGGTGTAAAATATGGAGGAGGAGGGACATCTGGGACCCAAGGTCTCATCGGCGCCGGAGCCGGCGTCGAGCGACGTCGGTCCGGCTCCATGTCCGGAACCGGAGAGAACCGGGGAACGACACCGCCCGGAGCCCCGGGCGGCACCGGGGAGATCGGCGCCGGCGGAGGCGTGGTTAGGTCAACCGGCGTCGATCGGGGTTGCGGTACCACCGGAGCCGGGATCGAGGCCGGGATCAAGGCTGGCGGGACAGCGACGCCGGGATCAAGGCTGGCGGGACAGCGACGCCGGGACCGGAGTCGTCGGCGACGCCGGAGCAACCCCATCAGGGCCCGAAGGCGCACCGGAGGGACCTTGAGGCCCGAAGAGGCGGGCCATGGCCGACAGGAATTCCTGTATCTCGGCCGGAGTCGCCCCCGAACCCGGGAAGGACGGGTAATGCGGGGGCGGCGCCACAGGCACATCCGGAGCCGCGGGGACGGTGCCGACAGGGGCCTCAGCCGAGTCGCGAGACCGGCGAGGCGAAGTCTTAGAGCGATGGTGCTTCTTAGACTTTTTGTGCTTCGACTTACCCGAGGAGTGCGAAGACTTGGACTCCGACCGGCGGGGGCTCCGCGACCGGCCCCTCGACCTCTCACGGGACCGGGGCTTGGTGCAGCGCGGAGCCGACTGCCGGACCTCGAGGAGCTTTCGAGACCGCTCTCGCAAAGCCTTCGGGTGTAAGGCCCGGCAGTCAGGGCACGACTTCGTGTCGTGGTCTCGGCCGAGACAGTAGAGACACTAAGTGCGGGTCTGTGATCGACATCGTTCGACCACAGGTGTCGCATGGCTTGAAGCCGGGCATCCCTACCGACACCTAGGAGTCGAGAAGACTCCAAAAGAAACAGTGAAAAAATCACCAAAAAATGTAGTCAAAAATTGACTAGGGCACTGTTCTTCCCGGATCTGCGCTTACTGGCGCGGAAAAAGAAGAACTGACGTCAGCGCGCAGGGGCGGCGTCTAAGTACTGCCCGCGACGTCATCCCGGCGATCACGACGCCGACGACGGACGCGGAGCCGCACGACGCCGCCTACCGACGCGCAAGGGTACTGCTACGCAAAAACTTTCCGGATCCAGCCTGACGCCTGGGGATATTCTAAGGTAAGGAATCTGTCACTAACGTGTCTCTTTCAGATAACAAATTTACTCTTTGACAGCTGGTGGTCCCAGGAAAGCGTGACCATGACCCCGACTCCTAGTTAGTCAAAGTTCCTGACCTGGTCAAACACTATTCCATTCACGACCACTGTGTTCCTAAATTTGCGATGGGAATTTATAGACATGAACTTAGACTTCCCTACGTTTATCTCAAACCCCTGGACTTGTTGAACCCCACAAAATGATTTAACAATTCCTGCAAGCCCATTGGAGTTCGTGACATTAGGACTGTGCCGTTGGCGATCAGCAAGACAGGGGTGCTAGTACCAGATATCGTAGGTGCATCATGCTTTCACTTGTTCAATGATTCCACCACGCCATTCATATACAGAGAGAACAACGTGGGGTCCAAGACACACCCCTGCCTCACCCCTCGCTTAGTGAGAATCCTAGTGGTCAGCTCGCCTTGGTCATTCCACCTAACCTGAGAATAGGTGTCCGAGTGCAGTCTAACTTGCAAATAAAACAGATCTTGTGGCATTCCATATTGGCAGAGTACCTTCCAGAGAATTTCTTTCTGTACTAGGTCAAATGCAGCCTTATCCATGACGGCTACATACCAGTGATCTTTATTAATGGAAACCTATTTCCAGCAATTGGTCATAAAACATAAAACTTGGTCGATTACACTTGTTTTCTCTTGATAACCTGCCTGGAATGTCGACAAGACCTGGTGCTCAGCCATCCACTCCTGGAGACGAAAAAGGACATGCCTACAAAAGATCTTCTGTGTGCTGTTGATAAAGCTAATTGGCCTATAGTTTGCAGGGTTGTCTTTTGGCCCCTTATTGTAGATTGGGACAATAACAGCACCACGCCAAGTCTCCGGGATTTCCTCCCCACAAGCTATGGCATTACTAAGCATATTCAGGTAAGGAACCCAGATATCCGGCTCTGAATGGAGCAAATCCCCAGGTATAATAACAGGGCCAGGAGCCTTTTCTTTCTTCATGTGCAATAGGGCAACCTCAGTTTCCTTTAAGGAAAATACCACTAAATGAGGAAAGCACTTGCACAAGGTGCAATAACCAGTGGATGAGCCATCCTCTCATCCGCGCAAAAGGGACTGGCGGTGTTCCTAGCACTATATAAAGCAGAAAAGTGCTCAATCCATTGATTTACCTGGACAAAGGCATCAGGGGTGGTAGCTTCAGAGCTACTGCCAGTGGCAATAGTTCTCAAAAAGGCTCTGGAATCTCCTTTCCTCAGAGCTTCTAAAAGGTCAGCTCACTGAATTTCCTTCCATTTCTTTTTGGAATTAATCAGAATTGTCCTACAGAGCTCCACAGCTCTTGTTATGCCTTGTTAGGCACCCTCTTTGATAGCCTTAATCAAGCCCCCCTTTGCCACCCTACACTCTTTAGTATACCAGGGACAAGAGGCAATCCTGACTTTTGACTTTATCGATTGCTTCCTAACACATACTTTAGGGTTTCTAAGAGTTTTGGAACAAACTTAAAAGTACCAATCTTGGAGTGTTCATTCGATTCAAAATATGCCACCAGTGATTGATAAATCTCAGCCTTGGCATGTTCATTGTAATTGTTATTAGCCCAGTTTACATTTCTGAAATTATTTGTGAGGGCTAGCGGTATTGGGAAGATATTATTAATTTGCTCCCGAGGTTGGAGAATAAATCTAAATTAAATTCTGCAACGAGAGTGTTATAGTCACTATCCGCTCGTACTATGATTTTCATATAGGCCATGTAATACCATAACCTTAGATCAAGTGATATAATCTATATAATTAATATAGAGTTCTCTTTTAAAAGTAGGTTGTGGGCAGTGATCTGATTTAGGACGCCCATTTGCAGCTCGCAAAGCCATATTAAAGGCATATTCCAAGCAGAGGTGGAAAAGTGGACATGCCACCCTTGGCCATTGCTTAACTGGTTGACTTCTAAGCTCAAGTAGACCCCACTCTTCATCCTCCGCTGTCATTAAGGCAGAGAAGGGCTCGGATGGTTATCTCCTGCTATAAGAACACGCCAGGTAGGTTGTAATCTGAGATCTAACAAAGTCTGTAAAGTGTGTAAAGTAGGAGATTTAGTATTATATAGCACTGAGCATATGTAGATATTTATCAATGCATATGTTTAATCGGGTGGGAATATAGAGTGCATGTGACTTAATCCCCAGGATATCCTTTGACCCCGAATCTAAAACTCTTGCTTTAAAATTATTTGTATTTTTAATTCAAATTGATAGACGTGGTCATTTCACATTCACTCTAAAATGGAAATAGTATGTCTGGTGCCACTGTTTCCTTATTCGTACTGAAAAAAACTTTGAACCAGAGAAATCGACAAGGCTAAAAGAGGAGACCAAAGTAGGATCCATCATTTGCCTCAGCTATTAAAGAGATGGGACTATGGTAAGTGACACCCTACATGAACCAATTCACAAAAAAACAATTAAAGGTAAGCTGCTGTGTACTGATATTTAAGAGATGCAAACCTACTAAGTAAAGGCATGCTATTTAGTACAAGAGGGAATCCAATTGTAGGGAATGGCCTAGAATCATGTGCAATGGGAGAGGGAAGCGGAGAGTTTATTTCTTTGATATGTTTATAGGGTTGACGAACTGGGGATCTTGATCAATCACTGATGAGGTACTGCTTGAGAAGGTAAGTCTTTACTTTCCTTCTGAACCTCAGAAGTAATGTACCAAGCCCAGCAATGCAAACAGGCATTTTTCGATATTCTGGTTACATACATGGAGGAGCTCAGCCTCCTGGTCTGAACTTGCTTGCATTTATTGGTTCTTAACTAGGCACCGACTCATTGTGGTTACTTAATTTCCTCATTTTATTAGGAGCATTTATGTAATGTCGTCCTTGCCCTGAAGTAAAGCAGAGTACTGTAGATAGCAATAGGGATGCATACATATTCGCTTACAGCGATGCCTGGAATTTCTTTTTACAAAATCTCTTGGGAAGGAAGTGCATTAGGAAGAGAGAGGGTACCTTTCGAGGACAAACTAGTATACCTGGCCTGCATGCAGACATTTATAGAGAACTTCAAAGAGCAGATCACACTGAGGTGGGTGCAGAGCAGAATCTTGAGAAGTACACACAGAGTACGCTGCTTGACTGTTTTAGTCTGGAGGCGATTTGGATATTTTTGAAAGGATTTGGCTAAAAGACTACAGAGTAGGTTTTAGAGCGGATTTGTGCATTTGGGTAGCCAACATTCCCTTTGCTAGACCCAGACAAAACTGATTTGTAATAAAGCTCGGATGTAAGAAAGCAGCTGGATTATATGTTTGAGTCTCACCTGAAAGTAGATAATAAAAACAAATGTAAAAAATATTGGCTAACCTACAAGGGCAGGTAGGACACGAAAGAAGCGGCACCACAGATTATATGGACAACGTAGAATGTTAATGTACGTGGGTAACAAAATAAAATCTTGAAAAATTTAAATCATTAACCCCTTCGATGCTCATGACGAGCTGAACTCGTCATGGCACACAGTGCTCGTGTGCTCATGACAAGTCCAGCTCGTCATGAAACATCGCCTGGGAAATCCCTCTGGTGCGGGCACCAGAGGGATTCCCTTAATGCCACAAGAGCCTCGGAGCTGGGGAAGAGCTTCCCAGCTCCCGAGGCCCCCTGGTTTCCCTGAAATGACGATCGGCGCGCACGTCGCGCTGATGTCATTTCAGTGAAACTGAAACTGAAATGAGCCAAGAGGCTCATTTCAGTTTCCTTTCTACGTGCTCAGGGGCTATCTCAGCCCCCTGAGCACGTAGAAAGACGGGAGAGGTATCGTTGGAAAGGGGAGAATCTCCCTTTCCAATGGTACCCCTTCCCAGTGGATCCCTGCTTGGGGATCGCCACAGGAGGGCGATCCACAAGCAGGGATCCACCCACTAGACACCAGGGAGGGGAGCGGCCCCTTGGGCAAGGGCCTTTGCTCCCCCAATTTAATTTTGCAAAATGTAGTCTTTTGCCCCCTGGGGGACAGATGGGGGCAGTAGCCCCTAATCTGCCCCCGGAGGGCAAAAGCCCACTAGACACCAGGGATTTTTTTCAGGAAGTAAAAATAAGGGTGGGGGCTGCCCAAAACGGGCAAGCCCATGCCCCCACCCCCCTGCAATCATTACAGTCTTTCTGCCCCCCCTGGGGGGCAGATGGGGCATTGGCCCCTAATCTGCCCCTTCGGGGGGGCAGAAAGCCCACTAAACACCAGGGATGATTTTTGAAGTTTTTTTAGGGTGGGGGCTTGCCCGAAACGGGCACGCCAATGCCCCCACCCACCTGCCACCAATACAGCCTTTCTGCCCCCGGGAGCAGATGGGCTCAGCAGCCCCAATCTGCCCCGGGGGCAGAAAGCCCACTAAACGCCAGGGATTTTTATTGCACCATTTGTTTTAAGGTGGGGGCTGCCCGAAGCGGGCACGCCAATGCCCCCACCCCCGCCACCATTACAGCCTTTCTGCCCCCTGGGGGAAGATGGGGGCAGCAGCCCCAATCTGCCCCCCAGGAGGGCAGAAAGCCCACGTGACTCCAGGGATTTTTTTCGCACCATTTTCTTAGGGTGGGGGCTTGCCCGAAACTGGCATGCCAATGCCCCCACCCCCGCCACCATTACAGCCTTTCTGCCCCCCCTGGGGGGCAGATGGGGCAGTAGCCCCCAATCTGCCCCCCCGGGGGGGCAGAAAACCCACTAAATGCCAGGGATTTTATTTTGCACAATTTGTTTTAGGGTGGGGCCTGCCCAAAATGGGCATGCCAATGCCCCCCACCCACCACCATTACAGCCTTTCTGCCCCCCCTGGGGGGGCAGATGGGGACAGTAGCCCCCAATCTGCTCCCGGGGGAGGGCAGAAAGCCCACTTGACGCCAGGGATTTTTTTTGCGCATTTGTTTTTAGGGTGGGGGCTGCCCGAAATGGGCATGCCAATGCCCCCCCACCCGCCACCATTACAGCCTTTCTGCCCCCCTTGAGGGTAGATGGGGGCAGTAGCCCCTAATCTGCCCCCCCCCAGAGGGGCAGAAAGCCCACTATCCACCAGGGATTTTTTTTGCGCAATTGTTTTTAGGGTGTGGGCTGCCCGAAACGGGCACGCCAATGCCCCCACCCCCCACAAAAATGACAGTCTTTCTGCCCCCGGGAGGCAGATGGAGCTGTAGCCCCCAATCTGGCCCCCGGGGGCGAGAAAGCACACTAGAAACCATGGATTTTTTTCTTTTATTAGTGTAGGGGTAGGGGCTGCCCAAAATGGGCATGACAATACCCCCACCCCACCCCCAGAGAAATTCCAGTCTTCCTGCCCCCGGGAGGGAAGATGGTGGCAGTGGCCCCTGATCTGCCCCCTGGGGGCAGAAAGCCCACTAGGCGCCAGCGAGTACGCAGGCTTTTTTATGCGTGGGGGTGGGGGCTGCCCAAAATGGTCATACCAATGTCCCCACCCCCACAAAAAATAGCCACAGTCTTTCTGCCCCCTTTGGGGGCATATCGGGACAAACCCCCTCCCCCGATTCCCCCCCATGGTGGCAAAAAGCCCACTAGGCTCCGACTTTTTTTTAGCAATGTGCCTACCACCTGTGGATTTTGGGCCCTAGCGCAGCTGGCACGTAGGGAAACCTAGCAAATCTGTACATTTTTGAAAACTAGATACCCAGGGGAATCCAGGATGGGGTGACTTGACTGGCTCTCACCAGGTTCTGTTACCCAGAATCCCTTACAAACCTAAAAATTCGTCCAAAAAAACACATTTTCCGTACATTCCTGTGGTGGAAAGTTCTGGAATCTGCGTGGGTCCACAAAATTCCACCCACCCCGCGTTCCCCAAAGTCTTTTGAGAAAAATGGTACCTCACTTGCGTGGGTAGGCCTAGTGCCCGCGACAGGCAAGGGCCCAAAACCTATTTAGGAGACATCAAAATTACCGATCACAAAACAACCTGGTTTTGCAAGGGGGGTCCCATGACGTTTTGGCCTGGGGCTCGGCGGCCACCTAGGGAAACCTACCAAACCCACACATTTCTGAAAAGTAGACACCCGGGGGATTCCAGGGAGGTATGGCTTGCGTGGATCCCCCAATGTTTTCTTACCCAGAATCCCCTGCAAACCTGATATTTTGCTGAAAAAAATCACTTTTTTCACACATTTTTGTGTGGTAAAGTTGTGGCATCACAGGGCTGACACAAATTTCCTACCACCCAGCGTTCCCCCAGGTGTCCCGATAAAAATGGTGCCTCACTCGGGTGGGAGGCCCAAGTACCCGCGACAGGCAAGGGCCCACAACGTATTGAGGCGACCTCAAAATTGCCCATCACAAAACAATCTGATTTTCCAAGGGGGTCCCATGACGTTTTGGCCTGGGGCTCGGCGGCCACCTAGGAAACCTACCAAACCCACACATTTCTGAAAAGTAGACACCCGGGGGATTCCAGGGAGGTATGGCTTGCGTGGATCCCCCAACGTTTTCTTACCCAGAATCCCTGCAAACCTGATATTTTGCTGAAAAAAATCACTTTTTCACACATTTTTGTGTGGTAAAGTTGTGGCATCACAGGGCTGACACAAATTTCCTACCACCCAGCGTTCCCCCAGGTCTCCCGATAAAAATGGTGCCTCACTCGGGTGGGAGGCCCAAGTACCCGCAACAGGCAAGGGCCCACAACGTATTGAGGCGACATCAAAATTGCCTATCACAAAATGTTGTGGGCCCTTGCCTGTCGCGGGTACTTGGGCCTCCCACCCGAGTGAGGCACCATTTTTATCGGGAGACCTGGGGAACGCTGGGTGGTAGGAAATTTGTGTTAGCCCCGTGATGCCACAACTTTACCACACAAAAATGTGTGAAAAAAGTGATTTTTTTCAGCAAAATAACAGGTTTGCAGGGGATTCTGGGTAAGAAAACGTTGGGGGATCCACGCAAGCCATACCTCCCTGGAATCCCCCGGGTGTTTAGTTTTCAGAAATGTGTGGGTTTGGTAGGTTTCCCTAGGTGGCCGCCGAGCCCCGGGCCAAAACGTCATGGGACCCCCCTTGCAAAACCAGGTCGTTTTGTGATGGGCCATTTGAGGTTGCCTCAATACGTTGTGGGCCCTTGCCTGTCGCGGGTACTTGGGCCTCCCACCCGAGTGAGGCACCATTTTTATCGGGAGACCTGGGGAACGCTGGGTGGTAGGAAATTTGTGTCAGCCCCGTGATGCCACGACTTTACCACACAAAAATGTGAGAAAAAAGTGATTTTTTCAGCAAAATAACAGGTTTGCAGGGGATTCTGGGTAAGAAAACGTTGGAGGATCCACGCAAGCCATACCTCCTGGAATCCCCGGGTGTCTACTTTTCAGAAATGTGTGGGTTTGGTAGGTTTCCCTAGGTGGCCGCCGAGCCCGGGCCAAAACGTCATGGGACTCCCTTGCAAAACCAGGTCGTTTTGTGATGGGCCATTTTGAGGTCGCCTCAAAACGTTGTGGGCCCTTGCCTGTCGCGGGTACTTGGGCCTCCCACCCGAGTGAGGCACCATTTTTATCGGGAGACCTGGGGAACGCTGGGTGGTAGGAAATTTGTGTCAGCCCCGTGATGCCACGACTTTACCACACAAAAATGTGTGAAAAAGGGATTTTTTCAGCAAAATGTCAGGTTTGCAGGGGATTCTGGGTAAGAAAACATTGGGGGATCCACGCAAGCCATACCTCCCTGGAATCCCCCAGGTGTCTACTTTTCAGAAAAGTGTGGGTTTGGTAGGTTTCCCTAGGTGCCGGCAGAGCTAGGGTTCAAAAACTACAGCTAGGCACTCTGCAAAAAAGGGTCATTTTTCACTGTGAAAATGTGGTGCGTCCACGTTGTGTTTTGCGCTGCTTCCTTTCGCGGGCACTAGGCCTACCCACACAAGTGAGGTACCATTGATTTCGGAAGACCTTGGGGAACGCGGGGTGGGTGTAATTTTGTGGATCCACGCAGATTCCAGAACTTTCCACCACAGAAAAGTGAGGAAAATGTGTTTTTTTTGCCACTTTTTTAGGTTTGCAAGGGATTCTGGGTAACAGAACCTAGTGAGAACCAGTCAAGTCACCCCATCCTGGATTTCCCTGGGTGTCTACTTTTCAAAAATGTATAGGTTTGCTAGGTTTCCCTGAGTGCCGGCAGAGCTAGGGTTCAAAAACTACAGCTAGGCACTTTGCAAAAAAAGGGTCATTTTTAACTGTGAAAATGTGGTGCGTCCACGTTGCGTTTTGCGCTGCTTCCTGTCGCGGGCACTAGGCCTACCCACACAAGTGAGGTACCATTTTTTTCAGAAGACCTTGGGGAACGCGGGGTGGGTGGAATTTTGTGGATCCACGCAGATTCCAGAACTTTCTACCACAGAAAAGTGAGGAAAATGTGGGTTTTTTGCCAATTTGTTAGGTTTGCAAGGTATTCTGGGTAACAGAACCTAGTGAGAGCCAGTCAAGTCACCCCATCCTGAATTCCCCTGGGTGTCTACTTTTCAAAAATGTATAGGTTTGCTAGGTTTCCCTAAGTGCCGGCAGAGCTAGGGTTCAAAAACTACACTAAGGCACTTTGCAAAAATAGGGTCATTTTTCACTGTGAATATGTGGTGCGTCCACGTTGCGTTTTGCGCTGCTTCCTGTCGCGGGCACTAGGCCTACCCACACAAGTGAGGTAGCATTTTTTTCGGAAGACCTTGTGGAACGCGGGGTGGGTGGAATTGTGTGGATCTACGCAGAATCCTGAACTTTCCAGCACAGAAAAGTGAGGAAAATGTGGGTTTTTTGCCAATTTGTTAGGTTTGCAAGGTATTCTGGGTAACAGAACCTAGTGAGAGCCAGTCAAGTCACCCCATCCTGAATTCCCTGGGTGTCTACTTTTCAAAAATGTATAGGTTTGCTAGGTTTCCCTAAGTGCCCGCAGAGCTAGGGTTCAAAAACTACAGCTAGGCACTTTGCAAAAAAGGGTAATTTTTCATTGTGAAAATGTGGTACGTCCACGTTGTATTTTGAGCCATTTCCTGTTGTGGGCACAAGGCCTACCCACACAAGTGAGGTACCATTTTTATCGGGAGACTTAGGGTAACACAGAATTGTAGAGCAACTGTTATTACCTATTGACTTTCGATGCATTTCTGCCTTCCAAATGAAAGACAATGTGTAAAAATAAGTCATTTTGAAAAATGACCTATAATTCTCATGCTAGTATGGGTACTCACAATTTCGGAAATGTGCAAATATCTACTGTTTCTAAAATCTACATTTTGTTCCCATTTCAGAAATACATAGGTGTCTTTCATAACAATTTTTCCATGTATACATTTTCCCAAAATAATTGCTATATACCCGGTACATAATAAAAAACCATTGCAAGTCGCTGCTCAGTTATTGGCTCTGGGTTCGTCGGGTTCTTGGTGAACCTACAAGTCCTATATATCCCCACAACCAGTAAGGTCCTGCGGATGTAACGGTATATTGCTTTCAAAGAGCTGTCATAATTAGAAGAAGTTACAGGTGAAAACGTTGACACAAAAGGCTGTTTTTTCCAACTAATTTTTAATTTTTCCTATATCTGTTAGTTTCTATAAAGAAACCTTGAAGAATCTACACAAATGACCCCTTGCTGAATTCAGAATTTTGTCTACTTTACTAAAATGTATAGCTTTCCAGGATCCATTATTGCTTTTATACCCATTTCTACCATTAACTGGAAGGAGGTTGAAAGCACAAAAAATAGCAAAAATAGGCTATGTCCCAGAAAAATGCCAAAACTGTGTAAAATTTTTGGGTTTTCTGACAAAGTCTGGCATTCCCTAAAAGCTGGGAAAATGGTGATTTCAGCCCCACAAACCCTTTTTTGATATCATTTGCAGGGAAAAACCCAGATGCTTTCATTTGCAGCACTTTTTCCCCCATTTTTCCCCAAAACCCCAAAATTTTGCTGTATTTTGACTAATTTCTGGGTCCCCTCCAGGGGAATCCACAAACCCTGGGTACCTTTAGAATCCCCAGGATGTTGGAAGAAAAGGACGCAAATTTGGCGCGGATACCTTATGTGGTCAAAACGTTACAGGGGCCTAAGCGCGAACTACCCCAAATAGCCAAAAAAAGGCTTAGCACAGGGGGGGAAAAGGCCTAGCAGCGAAGGGGTTAAAGATGCAAGATAAAGGCAGGTCATCTACACATAGTAGATATACCAACATTTGAATACAACAAACAGGACCAGAAAGGGGTACCTGTTAACTAAAGGTTGATGACGAAAGTTACCAGGAATAATATGTAGCCTAGAAGTAGACAGCAGAAGTATGAGATCTCACACACAGGGAGACCGAAAGGAAAAAAGGCGATAGAAAAGAAAATGAGATACATTGAGCTCAAAAGCAGCAAGTGTCAGAATATTCCAAAAATATAGATGCAAGTAGCTGTAAAAAATCTTTATGAATCAAATGGCACTGTATAGTATGGAAATTAATGCTAACTCTACTGCCAAATTTAACGTAATTTACAGTGACTGAAAGTCAAATGAGCATATATATAAATGTAATATCAATGTGGAAGCCGCCAGTCTATTTTGATATTTTTACACCCACATAGAAATTGATCAAATTTGGGAATTTGAAATAAATACATATGCTCTGCTTTTTTTTATTTTCCTTTCACAATTTCTACACAATTAAACACTAAGTGAGAAATGCATCCTTGTGTATATTGCTCAGTTAACTATCCGACAGGAAACCACGTTCTTGCTTTAAGTCCATGTTTATTGTGCATTTAGAGGTAAGCAGTTTTGGTGCGGTGACATTCAAGAAATTAAGCGCCAGTCACATGAGGTGCTAAACAAAAACTGTTTCTCAACACTGTCAGTTCGAAACAAGGCACAACATCGGTTGCTTACATCAAGTGGTACAAATGTGAACAGCACAAAATCAAACCAGAAAACTAGACAAGACCTGTAGATCAAAGGCAGAAACCTTGAACCCCTATAACCTTTTCAGAGAGGATGATAACCGACACTGTAGTGGATGGGAATAACGATGTTGGCAGACTGTGTGCTATACTAGAGGCAGTGAACAACAATGGGTGCAAATGGACATTTTAATTGGAGGTTTTAGTGCCCAAAATAGCGGGGTATCATGTCTCATGTGTTAATTTAGTATGCTTCCACTTCTTTCTGAACAGAACAGAGTAGGAAATCTGCCTTTTCTGTGTGGTCACCACAGATTTTCTGACTTTGCTAAACCCTATGTTTTTGCTGGCTTTAGAACTCTGTGCACTTTATCCCTAATACCCAGTAGTTAAGTGTCTGTGCTCTCCCTTTAAATATAGTCGTATTGACATGCTCCTAATTGGTATATTTAACTTGCCTACAAGTCCCTAGTATATGGTGCAGAAAGCACCCAGAGCTGGAAGCTAAATGCCACTAGTGGGCTGCAGCACCTATTGTGCTATTCACTCTAGAGGTAGTGCAAACATGGCTTCAGTCCTACAATTGTAGCCTGACTAACAGTAGCAGTGGGTAGGCATCTCCCACAACAACCATCTTACTCTGCTTCAAGGCAAGCCTCACAGACCTACTACTATAGGGTTTGGGTCCCCGACAGGGTTGTTCCTACACAGCTTCAGGGTAAATCACAAACCCACCACTGTAGAGCCTGAGACCTTGGAAAGCATGACAGATTGTAGACCAGCCTCTTGATTTTTTTTGCAACGGATCGATCTCCAGGTGAGTCCCAGCGCAAACAACAAGAAGGACCAAACACAACTCTCCTTCTGCTTGTTCGAATCAGTCGGATGTTCCCTTCTACAGCATGGACTAGGAGGTTCTCAAGAACCAACACAGTGCAGATGATGGAATTGATGTTCATCTATATGAAGAACTTCCATTTGAGGAACCCGACAACCGACCATGGTTATAAAGATCAAAAAGTCTGAAGTAGCAGGAAGGCCACTTGTTTAAAATGTTACAAAACCATAAATAAATACATAAATGAGAATCTGTGATCCTACTCTAGTGTTGTAGTCAATGTGGCATGACAAGATGTGTTAATAAATGAGAACAAAATGAGTGCTTTTCTGGAGAAAAGCTGCAGCACAGAGCAGCAGTCCATGACCTTTAGAATATCAATTGCCGCCAAGGTAGCGTTTTAAAGTTAATTTCCTGAGCTCTGCCTCTACAAAATGGAAATACTACACAATAAATTAAGAGTTGAAGCAACAAGCCATAGAAGACAACTTTGTCTAAATAAACATCCTAATTGACAGAACGGAGGCTGTTTTAATGCTGGTGCTGAAAACAAACACTGTAACCTCAAAGAATAGTGCCCCCAGGTGGCATAATCAAGAATGCATTTTTCTCTCTTAACAGTCGTGCATACCTAGCTAACCATGATTTATTGTACAGGCTGCTCACAGATGAAGACTGGCACCCTTGAAGATAACATTTCTGGTATGGTCCTCATAAAATTTGAATAAAATTACCAATTAAAGATATCCCGGAAGGCAACACTGATCAGTTACCACCAAATTAATTATCTGTAAAAATCCTGTGCACCCAAGTGTTGTCAACACCTTGTTTGGGACGGGGCACCTTAGAGCCTGATGCTGAAGAGAGTGGCAATGAAGTGGGCTCTATTGATGAAAGAGTAGCCCAAGGAAAACAATACTTTAAATGTTTTTTTCAAAATTACGGAGTAGGTGTGATTCAAAGGGACTTCTATATTCGAGGGAAATGCTAAACATGGTAAATCTCAAAAATAAATTACCTAATATAGGAAGGAGTATTCATAAAAGTAACAAATGAACATCTTTTTGGCCGACTAAAACATTTTTCTTCAAATAAGTAATTCATTAATTCTAATAATTGAAAATGAAATGGGTGTGGGCACGTTTCTACTGTGCTAAGTTATTACATGCCAATAGTGTTCTGAGATCTCCACATCAGTCTTGTCTATTGACAACTTTTAATTTGGGTATTAACTGAGACATTATAATGTTAATTTAATAGCAATATGGCAGGAATTCTCATGCAATCATCATCAACTACAAAATAAACATATACACAATTAAAATGCGTTTTTATCTTGCTTGTCCGTAAAACAATGCATCCAAACAACAATATTCTAGTAATCTAGTGGATTACTGTCCACATGTATGCTTCCAAACTGGATTATTGGTTCATCCACTCACTTTACAAAATATTTATGAAATTTTAATTTACCTCGATGTCTTGCAGACTGAACTCATTTTGATCTTTGAAATTTGCAGCTCCCACACTCAGCTCCATCAGCATTTTTGCGATTTCTGGTTTTATTGCTGCTGTGAGCCGACTCGCTGCTTCCATGACATGTTCCTGCACGTCTTTCAGTTGCATAGCTGCCTTAGAATAGTGCGAGTTTCGAAAAACGCCGCTGAAAAGGTCAGTAAGGAAAGTGCTTGCACGACAAAAAACATTGAGTGCATCCAGATACTTGGAGATCCCCTGCTGGATGTCTGCGATCGGAGTTGTGTGAGGGGCAGGGAGGTTGCAGCTGCCTGCAGCAACTGTGGAGGACAAAGGGGGCGCTGTGGTCGTCGACGCCAGTGGTGCGCTAAGGGTCCTGCTTAGCTCGGGCATTTGAAACTGCTGGTGCTGCTGCCCTTTCTGCTTGGACCCGCCAAGCAAAAAGCGCCGCTTGTAGTCCATTTTACTTTCCTGGGCACTGCAGCAATACATAGGTGTCAGGTGGACGGCCAAACGTACAGGCTAACAATCAGCTGAAAAGCTCCTTTTGAAGATTTGTGTTTACGTATCGCAGCGAAGGACTGGGCGCACAGGTTTTGAAAAAGGCATTTCCACGAAGCAGACGACTCTATAATCCGTATCAGCAGAGAAAGGCGGCGGGTTAGCTGACCTGGTGTTCCTGTGTTTAGTGCAGCCCTGCTGCAGTTCGCAGCTTGTGTTTAAAAAGGAAGCTTCGTATGCTGCCGATATATTCGTTGCAGCGCAGTTTATATACCATGCGGTGTTTGTGGAGGACTCTGTAGTGGAGTAAACATATGCGTTTTTCTCTGCTGCCCAACCACCGACACCAGTAGCTTAAAATCTATTCACACGGACATCAAAATATATAGATATATAGATAGAATTGTGTAAAAGAAAAAACAAAATAGAACTTCCTTAACATACCAAAAATTGTAGAGCAGAAATACTGATCAACAGTGACTATAAAAGCAGTGCAAGTCGGTTGTCGTTCAGCAGAATAATCATATGTCTTGAATGCTTTGGCAGATCCAGTCTGTCAAACGCCTGTAGTGCTTTGCCGCAATACTGAAAAATAGAGTCTCTGGTTGAATTTTTTTTTTTTTTTAGTATTCTCAAGTTCAGGTTATTAAAAACTAGATGGGTTGTTGTTGCAAATCTGCTCCTTCCCTTCCATTGGTTGAGGTAGTTAATACTGCTACAGTGGAAACAAGGGTGCTTCCAGATTGAATGTGCCTTCGATTGTAGTCTGAAGGAAGAATGCGCACATGTATTTGTAAGGCCTCTAGGTCATTTCCTGCAAAGAAAAAAAAAAGAGAAAGTAAAAAAAAAGTTATGGAACAATGGGCAGTGTTGTTACAGTTTTACCCCCGTAGTCTTTCGACACATTACTCTTTGTAACAATAATCTTGAGTATCAGCCTTAAAAAGATCCACGTCAAAGTGGGGAAAGCTCTCGATACTCAAGAGAGCCACAAAAGAACTGCTCTATCACAAGTTATTAAACATGATCAACTTAAAAACGCCATCTAACCAACAGAACTCGTTAACAACTTTGCTAAAAGGATGATTTTCAAAAAAAGGAAAAATCAAATACATTTAAATCTTGGCAATAATTTAACAAAATTGCTGTTATCCCACTAATACTAGCTTCCTTGACAATAAAACTCCAGTAAACTGATTATTAATTCAATGACTAATTAAATTTGACAGTATTATGCAAGCTTTACTAAAATGAGGGAGTATCAGTACCCCTAGTCAAGGAAGGATGGTTAGTGGGCACTCACCAGCTACATTTTCCCAGACTCGCATTAACAGGAGCCTTACACATTTTCAATGATGTGCAGCATGTTGTGTTACATATTTTTGGAATGCGAGAATGTGTGTGCAGGGTGTATGGTGACCTCAGGACCTGGGAGTCCGCACAAAATGATGGATGAGATAAGCTTCATGCCCTTTGATCCCTGGGTAATTTCCACAACCCTGCAGCTAGCCAGTGGGTTTCCAGGACTGGGGGTCGAGGGGTGGGGAGGAGGAGTCAGTTTACCTTCCAAAACAATTTTGCTCCACTGCACCTGAAATCAACCCTTCAAAATTTACAGTGTTGCGTTGAACACAGAACAGCAACCACAGAAACCTAGCTGAGACTGGTTAGGCTCAAACTGAATAACCAGAAGTTACTTGGAAAACATACTTCAGGACTGCGAGTGAAGTAAGCTTGCACCTTTCTCAACCTGCCTGCCATCTTATGGAAGCGATACCTGTCCAGATGATGAACAAGAGAAAAGGCAGCCAGGGCGCTTAGAGCCGCACCACCTGGAGTAGTCAATAGATCAAAGGAGACCGTTGCCCACCTCAATGGCCAGCTGCACATTGACTACATAATTAGATACAGTTTTTACAAAAATAGAGAGGCAACAGAAACAATTTTGAGAAATCACACTAAAATAGAACAGATGCTCGTAGAACTTATCAGTGTGTTGTTTTCTTTATTGTGCTTCCAAAAACAGCGCAGCCAACGCATTTCACCTTACAAAGGCTTCATCAGGGCTGCATACATGAATCACATGTCATAGCCCACATATATACCAATTTACACCCGGACAAATAATACAGGAACTTAAAAAACAATACAAGAAACAAGAGTATAAATTAAACACAATCCATTACAATAATGTTCCATGTAACATACCAAAGAAAAATTGTATATTTATTTAAATATGACACTTCCGGCTCTTTTATCGATACCAATTAAGTTTGTCATTTTTAAATATAAAAATATACAATTTTTCTTCGGTATGTTACATGAAACATTATTGTAATGGATTGTGCTTAATTTAAACTCACGTTTCTTGTGTCGTTTCTAGTGTCGTTTTTTAAGTTCCTGTATTATTTGCCCAGGTGTAAATTGGCATATATATATATGTGGTCTATGACATCTGATTCATGTATGTTTTTCATGTTTGCAGCCCTGATGAAGCCTTTATAAGGTGAAACACATTGGCTGCGCTGTTTTTGGAAACAATAAAGAAAACAATACACTGATAAACAAGTTCTACGAGCATCTGTTCTATTTTAGTGCGATTTCTCAAAATTGTTTCTGTTGCCTCTCTATTTTTGTAAAAAACCTGTCCACATGATGTCTGTGAGGGACATAAAGGCCCTTAATCCTAGAACTTGACATGGCGTGTCATTGGCTGCTTACGGTCGCCATGATTCCAAACTATTTGAACAGTCTCATGGATTTTAATTTGGATGATTCTATGACTTTAGTGACACTAGATGTAGTTTCATTATATACCAACATCAGACATGATCAGGGCCTTTCTGCGCTTGAATACTACTTGTTTAAAAGACCTGTGGAACTTTTAGAACACTCTGAGATGCTCATTACCATGTCACGCATGATCCTAGAACATAATGTGTTCTTATTCAAGCAAGACTGGTACCAACAACTCTGCGGAACCGCGATGGGTTCTAGATTTGCGCCGTCTTTTGCCTGCCTGTTCATGGGTAGGTTTGAGGCGGCGCATGTCTGGGGCCCGTCGGGGACTAAATGGCAAGAACAGAATCTTTTACGGTAGATATATTGACAACTGTTTATTAATCTGGACAGGAAGTGAAAAGGATCTATATGAATTTTTTGAATATCTAAATGATGTGTATAATGTGTCTTTTACTATGTCACACAGTAAAGAGAGCATTGTATTTCTGGACGTGGAACTAATGGTTGACGTAGATAAGATCAAATGTAAACTATTTAGAAAGAGCACGTCCTGTAACTCAATTCTACATTCCACGAGTGCGCATCCTAGAACACATGGATGTGGGTGCAATTGTTGAATGCCCAAAAATCCTATGTACAGTGCTTGGATGTACGGCAATACTGTCTAGTCTGTTTGTGTTCTTGCAACTACATTTGTTTCAGGCAGGTTTAGTGCGGTGTCATTAAGCTGTAATTGCATATATGGGTGTCATCATTTATGAATTTTGTTGATAATTTGGTTAATTGTAACTCCCCTCCTCCTTTTCCATCTTTTTTTGGGGGTTCACTTCTCAGGTACATTTCTAAGCACTTCTTTCCTTTGCACATTTGACAAGATTGCAGTTAAATTTAGCGGTAATTACTGACTTGGCAGACAGTATTTTAGCTCTATCACTGTGCACTGTACTTCTTTATAGCTACTAACATTTTTGTATATTAAAAATATTTTTTAGATTGGATTAGCAGTTGTTGTTGACACTTAGGCGCATGATGGTGGCGCTTATAATTCCTTTAGATTCTGACCTCCGCGAGTGCTATAATAAAATGGATGCCGTGCTCTAGCGAATGGGTTATGAAACTTTAGTTAGATTTCATATATTAGTTCCGAACTCTTTGCAAATGTTAGTTGATTCAATACGAGCTTGACCTCCAAGTGATTTAAAAAAAAAAAAAATTTAAGCTTATCGGTACTAATACATTCTTAATATATATGACGTTTATTACAAAATTAATTTTATACGAGAGGCATATCGATGTATTAAGCGACTTTTTAGTAGAACTATAGTTCTTGTATTATTTATTTTTGCCCACATCAAAATGGCGCGTACTTCTCTTAGGCGATAGAATTAACTGAATTAGTCCGTCGTTATTGTTCATTTAGTGGTTTGGTATAAATATCCACTCAAAGATGGCGCGTGTGCAACACGCCGATTTGGGAGACGGAGTACTCTCCGTGGCACTGCTGGGTTTTTCAAATAGGTAAGTCATTTTTCGATCTAATTTTACTGAATTATAAACATTAGGAGTCCGGGCAATACCGGTTTTATATAAATTGTGAATATGGAGATATCGCATTTCTCCTACGCTGCTTAATATACACGTCTCAATTCATTTGTGTGAATGTGAGTGCACTTCTGAGTTTTGGGGCGCTAATTATATGAATATTTACTAATTTGTTATAACATTAATTTATTTACACTTCTGAATAAGAAGCTATGTCGCAACTGTGTGACAACTTCTATTATATATATCGCATGAACTTTAGGTTCGCTATAGGAAGGGTGAGCAAATTTTCGCTCTCTGTGACTTTATGATAATACTTACTATAGTCGTTACAATTGAAAAGAATGTGTTTGATCTTAGATTAATAAGTTTTATCCAGTACCTATTGTGGCGAATAGACCCATTAGGACTTTTTGATCTCCAAAACGCTACTTTTTGTGCACTAGAAAATTGTTTTAGGAATAGTGGTTAAAGACATAGTAATTGGTTTCTTATGATCAGGATAGATATTGCGGAAAATTAGAATTTCTGCTAATATTGATTCAAATTATTTTCTTTTGGTATATTTAGTTGGAACAACCTTCAAACTATTGATACGAATATTCCTCCTTGAAATTTCAATGTCATTGGTTTTAGGACTTGCTATCCAATTGGTGAGTCCATATTTACTTATTCCATTTTGGTGAATTATGGGCAATTATATTTTAGTGTTGGTGTTTACTGAACAATGCATTTATACCTTATTGCAGGGTACTACTTTGTTTTTATGACAGTCCTCTAGTGCTTCAGATAAAGATATTATAATCTCAATTCTCTTGAAGATAATCTCTCGCAAAGTGCGATACATTGACTCAGTGGAGCTATGCACAGATTAACTGGTGCTCTAACACACTATCTGGTTCCCCTTTCCTTGACTGTATTTTGTCTTTTGGAATTAATTTGGTGTTTTGGTTGTGGCTTTTTGTTATATTGGGCACAATCTTAGTATGATTTATTTTTTATCACTGTATACTAAAACTGTGTGTTTGGAACTTTACTGACTCTCAACAGTGTGTTTCACCTTGAGGTGGCTCCTTTTACTTATTCTTAAAACTCACTATTTTGGGTGATAGTGGTAGTGATTGTTGTATATTTTGCTTCATTGAGGTATAATGAGGCTTTTGCATTTGTTTATTATAGCCCTGAGGAAGTCTTGGGTGAATACCCATATAAGACGAAACACGTGTTGGCTTTGTGGCTATCAGTTGTTGAAAAAAGAAAATGAAAACTGAAGTACTCATCTGACAAGATCTGGCATAATAAATTAAGAAGAACTTTTGGAGAAGACCACTGTGTGGATTTATTTTTGACGTTAATATACGAGTATTGCTCGGGAGTATGATTTTGTTTTAAATTGGTATATATATATATATATATATATATATATATTCCTGTTGCACCGTTCACCAATACTTCCTTTTCTCAGGAACAAACGGAGAGAACCCAGACTTCGTGCATATATATATATATATATGGTCTATGACATCTGATTCATGTATGTAGCCCTGATGAAGCCTTTATAAGGTGAAACACATTGGCTGCGCTGTTTTTGAAACAATAAACAAAACAATACACTGATAAACAAGTTCTACAAGCATCTGTTCTAT
This sequence comes from Calotriton arnoldi, assembly GCA_963921515.1. Taxonomy (NCBI): domain Eukaryota; kingdom Metazoa; phylum Chordata; class Amphibia; order Caudata; family Salamandridae; genus Calotriton; species Calotriton arnoldi. Next base: position 1,759,650 of record CAWUFW010002000.1, read on the forward strand.
TTTAGTGCGATTTCTCAAAATTGTTTCTGTTGCCTCTATTTTTTTTAAAAACCTGTCCACATGATGTCTGTGAGGGACATAAAGGCCCTTAATCCTAGAACTTGACATGGCGTGTCATTGGCTGCTTACAGTCGCCATGATTCCAAACTATTTGAACAGTCTCTCTAGCCACAACCTTTTCAGAGTGGCATTTGTTTGAACATGCAGTTGCCCAACAAACCTGAATCCCACTTCCAACTGGTCAAACCTGTGTCCAGTGGGTAACCTCAATGTGGTGAATGGTCTACTGCAAACCATTAATCTTAACCATGAATAACCCTTACGATATATGGCCTACTGAAATTTGGTCCCCCCTTTCCCAATGAGAAACCTTTGTAGTTTAAGTCACCTCCAGCACGGTACTGCCTTTGCAACAGTGAGACCAGTGTGGTCTTTAACCAGTCTATACCCCTGTGACTGTCCATTGCTTCAACCCCCTTGCCAGGGCTACTCAATATGTGCTACCCCTGTTAACAGGATACCAAGACCAATGCATAACTTTGTCGTAGGCACTCTTAACTGAATAGTCTTGCGCTGCAGTTTTGACTAAGGAGCATTTAGACTTAAAGATTTTAGGGCTACTCTTCAGAAGCGGAGCATGAATCCATGTTAGCTATCCAGACCTGCCAATCACAAGGCACCACTGTCTGTCACACAATAGCAGCCCCTGTCACACTGTCACCTGTTGAGGAGCTGATATCCCATGGTGGCAGGCAATGCAAGTTGGAAACCCCAACAGAGTGTTTCCAACCCCCAGGACATCAGAGGTAGCCTTTGAAGCCACAGTTAGTTAGTTTTTTTTGCCCGGGGGTTAGAGTGGCGTATGAGCAATGATCTGAACAAAGCCCTGCCCTCTGGTTGACCATACCACCTATGAAGCACCTTTACAGCTTGGGAGGTTTTACGCTCAAGGTCGAGCCCCCTCTCCAGGCCTTGCCCCCCCAGTCCACTCCTCTCACACGTGTTTTTGGGAGGTTGGCAGGTCTGGCTATCCAGTTTTGATCCCAAGCCCACTAAGAAACTACGGCATACACAACCTCACTTGAGGAATTGTATTCTGTTTGACACCTCTGCCTCACTGAATGGCTAACAATAAAAAATTGTGGCAATTTAAAAATTCCTTGAAAGTTTTGGAGAACACCCAAACTTTCCCTCATAAAATAACACTGCCGTAGCAGTTCTGAAACTCTAGTGACAAGCGGGTAAATGCTATAAATGTGTCTGGGGCAATTTAACTTCCACATAATGTGCTAGCAGCTTTTGTTTTTTGTCTAAAGCTTAATTTGAATATCCTTATTTTACCTGCCTGTAAATAAATGTCTCTCCTTGTAGGTGAAGGTTCTAACCAGATAGTGGGTTTACTGCGTGCTTGCTGTGCCTTGCTGTATCCAGGTTTGTAACCCACTTTCTCCTAAAGAAAATGTTGCTACTCCTGCAGTGCCAGGCACAATAAGAGAGCAATTTAGTTAGTTATCTAGCACAACACTACTTGTAGCCTTGGAATATTAGGGGTCAGATTCGGACAGAAAATATGCCCAGGCACTCAAAATAAAAATGTTCCACATTAGAGAATCAGATCGTTAGAAAAGTGTCCCTCATTTGCAAATATGGTAGTTTTGAACTTGTAAAGACATGTTATATTTGAATGGGATGAGAGACTGCATGGATTTTACCTTGTGGCAGGCAATGTTTGTGGTAATATTATGGAATTCAACAGTTAAACCGGCCCACCAGACCATAAAACAGACCCACAAACCTCCAAAAAAAGATGGCCCACACACTCACCTATCAGATCAGCCCTTTGGGCACTTCCTGACTGCCCTGTCCACCACTGTTAGCGGTAAATGACAGTAAACACCATAGACAATGCCTCATAACTTTGGACTGCCTCGTGACCTTAAGAACGGGCCTCACAGTCATTTATAAACCCATTAAATAGAAAGACGTGTTTAGGAACGTCTTTAAGGTACGCTTTTGTGACCGTTCATGAATTTACTCTTTTGACCATTGCATTCAAGATTATGTGAAGTTTATTGAAACCGTTTTATCAAATCATTCATTAACAAAAATCAGTCTGAATAAAGACCAATACATAAATATTTAATAAAAAACAAAAGTGGTGACATTTTCGCACCCTGTGACTTGAAAACACGAAGCATGAATCACTCCCCATTTAAAGAGACAGGTGGAAGTATTAGTCTCAAAATGGAAATAATGGCTTTGGAAAGCAAACACCTCATTCCACCGAAGGATGATGCAAATTAGGAAAAAAAAGGTGACAACTCTATACAAGTAACGGACAGAGCGCTTGACCTCGGAGCTGGGGAACCGGGTTCGAGTCTCGGCAACAACACTCAACATCCTGTGATTCTGGGCAAATCACTTAATCTCCCCGTGCCTAACAAAAATTAATGAGTCCTTCTGTAACGCAACTGGTGCTCATGTAAAGCGCTCTGATACCTTCGGGTCGAGTTTGCGCTATATAAAACTCCACCCCACAAAAAAGTATGTCGTCTGTACCTCCCTGTAAGCAAACGACACTATTTTCACGACGCATAAACTATTATAAAGTCCCGCAAAAATAAAAGAAGTTTGAAGACATGTAGTTAAAGTCTCGGAGTCAAAATCCAACTATTACTCAGAGGGTGAGCACTACATAAACATGTCATCTCTAAAAACATGCCCAGTCTCATAACTCATTTTTATGACCCTTTTTTCTCATCTACACAGGGTTTGAGTATTAATGCCGTCTTTAGAAGATTGTTTGCTACACAGACTCAAGTGGGAAAGTGGCAAAGGGTTATTTTCCTTGGTTCATGTACACTGCATTCACATTCCTACAGCTCTTCCAGAAATATGCTGAAAGGTTCGGCCAATCGCCCTTTACTTTTCCTGAACCTAAACTTCTTCACCAGCAAAGTGCACGCTGTCACCTACAAGAGCCACTTCGGGATATAAACAGAGCTCTAATTACAAGTTCACTAGTGAAATTATTTCTATTCTGAAACTTAATTAACTGCAATTGGGCAGAAGACCCATGCTTTTCCTCAACAATCAGTTATTTATGTAGTGCAGAATACATGGTCCTTCAGTCCAGGCATTCTGCTATCACGCTCGACAGAAGCCAAATCTATGCACAGCTGATTTCCTTTCTTAAATTAATAGCATACATTATCCTGCAACATTGGTTCTTCAGGTCCAAAATGCATATCCAATACATAGATATCCACTATACAGCAAACAAAAATGTATATTCTTACTTTCTGCCACATTAGACTTCTGCAATCTTTCACATGAGCCAGCTTACTACACGGTTGGATTAAAGGTGCGTTTTTAATAATATCGAGAAAATACAGTTATAATAAAAGGTGCAGAATTAACGTGCAAGCTTTAATGAAAATGAAACAAATGCAGAAAGTGCACTAAGCACCCATATTTACTCATAATAGGCCTCAAATAGCTAAAGCAATATTGCTTGACATGCTGGCGGACTAAAAACGCTGAAACACTCATAAAATGTGTGGTTCTTGACCTTTCCATGCACATTTGTTAAATACATAAGTGCCATAAATGTTTTAATCTAAACTCTGCAGAATGTTTCTACTTACACAAAGGCCACTGTTAACATATGATTGAAAATTGTCGCTTAATGAAGTAGTGAAAAAATTCATAAAAATGCAGCATTTAAACATGAACTTTATCTTTTTAATTTATTTGTTTTTCCCCCAGAGAATGGATTTATAATATATGTTTTCTTTTTGTTAATACAGATGTTTGAGTTTTATATAGATCATTGTTAGTGAAACGTAGAATTTGATATTTAGATGTTTAGACATGTAGTCTAATAAGTGGGAAAGTAGTCTTGAATGAGAAAACATTTCCACATGAACAGAGAAGAATACATTTAATTTTCAAAACTAACATTGCTGTCTGTGGACTATTGTATTTCTGCGAGAAGAAGAGGAGTGATCCGGTTCCCAGGAGAACACTGAAAGCTGACTGGATGAGAGGAGGAAAAGATGCAACACAAACTGCAACATCGTTTTCGACTGTAAATAAAAATGCGTGTTCCTAGAGTAGAGTCCACATTTTTTTACCCCATTGCCATTTGCGGTTGCGACTGCTATTGATGGTTTCCTATTCATATCCATTTATCCTTATTCCATGCTACTTTGAGACTCGGAGTTTCTTGAACCTCTCTTTATGGGAAGTTCTGCTTTGATTGATTTTTATTTTGAACTGCTCTATATGCTAAAGCTTTATGCTTTCTCTCATTCTCTCAAACTACAACTCTTTCTGTTCTTACTGACACCTAATTTCGCCCGATTCCCAGAAGAGGGATTCTTTCCTTAATGGAACGCGCTTAATGCATTTAATATTATTGATTAACTGATTTATTATTGATTTCTAATAAGATTCTAATGACTACAATTGCTGAATTTACTTGTGATATGATAAAGATAACTTACTAAAAGATTTAAAATAAAACCCTTTAACTCATACCACACTCATACACTACTTACTACTTTGAGCACAAAACGGATATATATTCATCTGCTTGACACTCCACAATCCCTACTGACCATTTAGTACAGATTTTGTAACACTGCTTTTTACTCAGGCCTCTTTAGGGGCTAATGCATAGGTGGAGTTGAGAAAACCATTAAAATAATTAGAGATCGAGATATAATAGTTTCTCAAAACTCTATCATTTTTGCCATGACGGACAGGTTTCCCTGGAACCTCTACTTTGTGCCATATGTGTTGGGACAATGAGAAAATGATCTTCTGTGATGTATTGCACAATGGCGCCACTGGAGCTTCATTGGATCATGCATTCCTCTGTGACTATATGGAAAAGAACATTAAGAGGTAGATGCAACAGGCCACTGTAGGTATTTAACATTACTGAAAACTCATTACCTATCGTGCCTTAAAACAATAGAAGTAATTAAATGGCTGCTTTAAACACATCTTACCCAAGTACCACAATAACCCAGCTCCGAGTCTACCTGAAAAACCAAGCATCGGCTGATAGCGTTTTTGTTTGGTCAATGCTTGTTTTGCATGTTTTTGCAAAACTATTTTATTGAGGAAGCAGAGGAGCCCCCGTCAAGATAAAAAAATATGATAGACCAAAAAATACTTTTTTAGCCACATTGTCAGGAGTCTCTGGCACTGAAGGAGACATCTGTGTGTGGATGTGTTACTTCTGAAAGGGAAGAATGGCATGGCTCTCAGTGAATTTACAAGTCAGAAAAATAGGGGGGAGGAAGAGGGACAAGGCTAGGTCCACCCTCCTAATGCAATAGTAGACCTACAAATCCGGTGTGACCGGATAAGGACCTAGCTGGGATGTAGACTTTCACTCAGTACGAGCTTGAAAATCTTAAGGAAGGAAAACTTTCCTTTCTTGAGTCCCCTCACTTGCCAGGGTTTCCCCACGGTGACATGCTTCATCATTGGGGCCATCTCAACCCGCTGCGGGCTGAGGCGTGCTACGACTTGCGATGAGACGTAGGAGCACTAATCGTGAGGAGCTATGTGTAGTGCAGTGGTGTGGTGGAGTGGAGTGTATTAAAAAGTACCTAACTAGTGGGCAGAAAAAACTTTATTCGGGCTCCTAGTTGGTCTATTAAAACCGGGGTGAGTCTCTAGTGGGCCTATCCAAATGCGTTAGGGGTCCCTAGTAGACGTCGACATGTTTCGAGCTTCCCCACAGCTCTTCTTCAGGACAAACACAGGGTCCCGCCGTGTGTGTACCACTCCAAAGTGACCTACAGTGAGATAAGTGAAAAACCTAAACGCTGCAAAATAAAGCAGGTGTTAGTAATACATACGGTACACAATTGTCACGTAGTATGGGTACATAATAGTCCCGTAGTATCTGTAAAAAGAATAAAGAAAGAACAATGGTTAAGGTAACCCAGCCCCCTCTTGGGGGTGGGTGGAATGAGGCGTAATACCCAAGGGCTCCTTGCGATGCGTGCTTTCATTCTGCCAAAATGTGATTAACCATGCAGAGCTGCGAAATAACATGCTTGCCTAAAGTTATGGTGGAATTTAGGCGTGTTAAAGAAAAAAGGTTAAAAAATGCACCTGGTAACTACACCGTGGACATGACAAACAGACAGAACATGTAACGTAAAACATGAACAACATACTGTATATTAAGCAACAATGTGCCTCATGGTCTCAATCGGGGTGAGAGGGTTCCGTCTGGAACTCTAGAAAAAACGGAGGAGAAACGTTGTCATTTGCCGTTTTTCGATCGAGGATCGTGTTGGGGACGAAAGATGCAAAAGAATACCAAGCGCGCCGAGGGCAGGCCCTGCAGTGTGCTCAGTTTCCGTATACAGCCTGTAATGCAAATCCACTTACTTGTGTGATATCCTCTCGGTCAGTAGACCTAGTGATCCTCCCTCGAGACCGCATATTGGCGTCTCTCGCTGGGGAGCTGGGTGAAAAGGAAGTGCTTCCGTCTAGTCATACTAGGATGACTAGAACGCAAACCTTCCCAAAATGGCCGCCCAGTATTGTGCTAATGGCGTAGCCCTGTTGGGAATGAAAAATATATGCTTGCTTCATATATGGAGAAGGGGCTAATGTACGTGCTATAAGGTAATACTAATACAGAGACACAAAACAGTGGTTGAGACAAGTGGTGTATTGGTCGTACGCAGTGTGCAGCCAAACATGCGGTTGTAGATGATCGTGATAGGCTGAGTGCGCTTCTCTACACTTCGTGCTTCGGATACTGGCTATAATCACAACTACAGAAACAGAACCAGACGTCCACGAGGAGGACGGTCAAGAAACCAAGGGGCACCCAACTTTGGATGGCCACAGTTCCATGGACCACCACCACCGTATGGGGGACCACACCCATTCTTTTATGGACCACCGCCATTTCACCAACAAACATACCAACAACAACCTCATGCCTATTGGGACCAGGCAGAACAACCAAGCCAGTCTTTTTTAGGACGGGGCAAGGGACCCCAAAGAGGAAAAACCAGAAAAAACCAACCAGTACAGTGGGCACAACCCCTGGAAGTCTCGAGGAGCCACACCAGGAGCATGGGTCCGCCGAGCCTCCCGTCAGGCAGCAACCAACAAGTCTAGTAGTGAATCTATCAGACATCATCCTGACCCCCACACAACAATCCGTCCTAGAGAAAGGACTGGGTTTCGTACCGACGCCGAGTATGGACAAATTTAAACTCTGCTGCGAGCTCAACGAGTTCATCCGCAAGATAAAATTGCAAGTCTTTTTCAAGGACAAACCACTCGACGACACACAACCAAGTGACACAGGTCTGCACAGAAAATCGAATTTTACTCCACCAGCGGCAAGTCTCCCAGTGGAATTACTTGCTTTCGAAAAAGCAGTCCTGAAGGAGGTATCCGATATCGACCCAAGGACCATAAAAGTGTTCCACAATATGAGCAAAAAAGAACAAGAGGCGATACAACAACTGGCAAACAACAAAGAGGTGACTATCAAACCAGCAGACAAGGGAGGAGCCATAGTGCTACAAAACTCCACAGCATACCGCAGAGTCTGTCTCAACCTACTGGGAGATGAAAGAAATTACATCAAGATAAAAGAAGACCCTACCGAACGATTACGCATCGAAATCGCATACCTGGTAGAGGAATCAATAGCCAACAACTGGATCACCAAAAAGGAAGCAGATTTCCTGGAAAATACCAAGCCCACTACCCCGTATTTCTACACCATCCCCAAAATCCATAAATCTATGGATAACCCACCAGGAAGACCAATAGTCTCGGGGATAGGCTCAATATTAGAACCCCTTTCTAGATTTGCCGACGCTTTCCTGCGGCCACTAGTACAAAGTACCAGTACGTACTTGCAGGACCCAAAAGCGGTCCTCTGTCTTCTCCAAGACCTACCTTTTGATCCCACAACTAATATCCTGATTGGCCTGGATGTGGAAAGCCTATATACCAGCCTACCACACAAAGCTACACTAGACATCCTTGAGGAAATACTATTCCAAGAATCATGGCAGTACCACACACCCAGACATGTAGTTCTCGAATGTTGCCGGCTGGCCCTCACAGAGAATTACTTCAAATTTGAAGACACACTGTTCCGCCAACAGCATGGTACCAGCATGAGGAGCACTTTCGCGCCGAGTGTAGCAGGACTCTATGTCCACTACCTTGAGAAGCAAAAGATATTGCATGATTCAAACCCACATTTTGCACACCTCCAACTATGGAAACGTTACATCGACGATGTGTTCATAATATGGAGAGGCAATGAAGCAGAAGCAACAGACTTCATCAACTGGCTAAACCTGCAAGACCCTTTTTTAAAATTCACCTTCACCATGAGCAGATCCCAAATGGTTTTCCTTGATCTGAATATCAAAGCCCACAATGGTCTCTTAACAACCACCACTTACTTCAAACCTACAGCCAGAAACTGTCTCCTAATATACGACAGTTTCCACCCAAGACAATTGAAAGAGAATCTTCCCTTCGGACAATTTTTGCGTTTAAGACTTAACTGTACTGAAAGGGATGACTACAATATTCAAGCTAGAGACCTGGCAGAGAAACTTATAGCAAGGAAATATCCTAGACAGTTTCCAAAGCCAAAAAAAGAGCCCTGAATAATCACAGAGGCCCTCCTTGAACCTCGACAATCAGCAATGAAAGAGAAACGACCAATATGCATAACCACCTACAACGTTGCATCCAATAAAGTAACGAAAATAGTGAACAAACATTGGAGGACACTCAATAGTGGTGATTTAACCATACTGAAACCCATGTTCAGCCACAAAAAAGGCAAAAACCTGAGAAACCATTTTGTCCACACACGCCCGAGAAATATGGGGAACCCAGATGGACCACAAAGGGTGCTTCAACCATTACCAGGAGGACACTATCCCTGCAGCAATTGCAGCGGTTGCCACCTGACTACTGCCACCAAGAAAGTGGAATTCAACAACAAAATGACCTGGGAACTATGGAACTTCACTAACTAACACCACAGGAGACGTATACCTGATCACCTGCATCTGCAACCTCCACTATGTTGGGATGACTACCAGAAAAGTCAGCACCCGAATAGTGGAACACCGTAGCAACATAAGGTGTCAGAGGGCCACTACTAAAATGACATCTCACTTCATAGAAACTAAGCACACACCCAACGACATGAAGTGGGTGGTCTTAGAACACATCAAGCATAGTGAGAACCAAGAACATAGACTCCATGAGAAAGAACAACGTTGGGTTTTCAAACTACGGGCAGACAGTCAGGGCTTGAATGACAATATCCCGTGGGGCCAATTCATCCAATGACTCACACTTTAGGATCTTAGTGTTTGCCCAATACATCCACTCTAACACAGAATTCCCTAGCTGATGATAAGACACCTAACAGATTACCCTGTGTTATAACACATACCATTCATGGATTTACTGACAAACCGCAGGATGTGCGGCATATACCCCCGGTCAAAAACCTTTATTTGATTGGGTACTATCAGCTCTGTGTTATTACACGCAATACACATTAACCACCACACTATCCTCCTAGGCATTAATGATCGCTTGGCTAACCACATATCTTATGCCCAACACACCATTCCCTCATCCACCACCATCAGAGGCCGATCCATTAATTGAGCACCTCTAAGGGGATTAACCCTAATTGATTCCTACGCATGCCAGCCAACGTCCACCATTGGCAGTAATCCTGCAACATTGAAGTATACCCCGTGAAAACGAAGCACGCAGTGTAGAGAAGCGCACTCAGCCTATCACGATCATCTACAACCGCATGTTTGGCTGCACACTGCGTACGACCAATACACCACTTGTCTCAACCACTGTTTTGTGTCTCTGTATTTGTATTACCTTATAGCACGTACATTAGCCCCTTCTCCATATATGAAGCAAGCATATATTTTTCATTCCCAACAGGGCTACGCCATTAGCACAATACTGGGTGGCCATTTTGGGAAGGTTTGCGTTCTAGTCATCCTAGTATGACTAGACGGAAACACTTCCTTTTAACCCAGCTCCCCAGCGAGAGACGCCAATATGCGGTCTCGAGGGAGGATCACTAGGTCTACTGACCGAGAGGATATCACACAAGTGGATTTGCATTACAGGCTGTATACGGAAACTGAGCACACTGCAGGGCCTGCCCTCGGCGCGTTTGGTATTCTTTTGCATCTTTCGTCCCCAACACGATCCTCGATTGAAAAACGGCAAATGACGTTTCTCTTCCGTTTTTTCTAGAGTTCCAGACGGAACCCTCTCCCCCGATTGAGACCATGAGGCACATTGTTGCTTAATATACAGTATGTTGTTCATGTTTTACGTTACATGTTCTGTCTATATGTTTGTCAAGTCCACGGTGTAGTTACCAGGTGCATTTTTTAACCTTTTTTCTTTAACACGCCTAAATTCCACCATAACTTTAGGCAAGCATGTTATTTCGCAGCTCTGCATGGTTAAACACATTTTGGCAGAATGAAAGCACGCATCGCAAGGAGCCCTTGGGTATTACGCCTCATTCCACCCACCCCCAAGAGGGGGCTGGGTTACCTTAACCATTGTTCTTTCTTTATTCTTTTTACAGATACTACGGGACTATTATGTACCCATACTACGTGACAATTGTGTACCGTATGTATTACTAACACCTGCTTTATTTTGCAGCGTTTAGGTTTTTCACTTATCTCACTGTAGGTCACTTTGGAGTGGTACACACACGGCGGGACCCTGTGTTTGTCCTGAAGAAGAGCTGTGGGGAAGCTCGAAACATGTTGACGTCTACTAGGGACCCCTAACGCATTTGGATAGGCCCACTAGAGACTCACCCCGGTTTTAATAGACCAACTAGGAGCCCGAATAAAGTTTTTTCTGCCCACTAGTTAGGTACTTTTTAATACACTACACTCCACCACAACACTGCACTACACATAGCTCCTCACGATTAGTGCTCCTATGTCTCATCGCAAGTCGTAGCACGCCTCAGCCCGCAGCGGGTTGAGATGGCCCCAATGATGAAGCATGTCACCGTGGGGAAACCCTGGTGAGTGAGGGGACTCAAGAAAGGAAAGTTTTCCTTCCTTAAGATTTTCAAGCTCGTACTGAGTGAAAGTCTACATCCCAGCTAGGTCCTTTTCCGGTCACTCTCAGTGAATTTAGTCAGTGGCTGAAATGGGTCAATCCAATGCCCCACGATGAATGCTGTAGTAGGTGGAAGTAAAATGTAAATGGAAACAACAGATCAGTGGCTGAAGGGCTACCTGAAAGTCCCTTTAAAAATCAAAAGGCCTTGGCTAACAAAAGCCATCATCAGTATTATGCCCCTTTTTAAAAGCTTTTCCGTGTTGAAACTTAAAGATGAGACAAAAGGAATTTATTTCACTTGGTACAAATTTCAAGCAATTACCTTCCATTCATTCCGCACCACAAAAACAAGCCCCAACGATGCCAAGAAGTCTGTACTTCAGGTAACGCCCTCAGGAATAGCAGAAACAATGTGAAAGCAATGGCCATACTAAAGCAACTAGGTAAGTTCAATAAGCAGGCCCACGACATATCACTGCTGCATTAAAACCATGCAGACAGTTAACCACAAGAAGGTCATACAATCACATGCAAACTCAAAATACAATCATTCAACCTCCCCAACCCCCCCAACACCCTATCTTGACTTCTGGCGAACAGTGAATTTCCACAACAGAAAAATAGAAAGAACAAGTCCTTTGCTCACACACGTGGCCTACTTCACCATACTGTGCTCACATCGTGGGACCCCAAGCTTACGCATCACACCACTACCTGCCAGGAAAAAAATCTCTAAGCCAGTAGACTACATTGCTAACCTTCAAAACCAAATCCAGGGCCAACAGAACTATAATACCTAACAGAAGGCATGTGTGTGCTATACAAATGTCAAGAGACATTACATGCAGTTACGCATACAAAACCGTGCACACACATACAATTAGCAGTACTGAAATGTCAGGAGATGAACTACGCAATGATGTGGGGGGGGGAGGGGGAGGAAAAGGGAATGAAGAGCATTGAGGAGTTGGGAGGGTGAAATACAGGAAACAAGTTAAATGCTGCAGCTTCCTCAAACTACACAGAAGCCTTGTTATAAATACCTTGGAAAAAGGAGACTACAGTTTATATAGACGGGACAATATGCAATACCTAAGGTATTCAGAACACGAAGTTACATAATAAATCAAGGGACTACAAAAGTAGTTTGCATACCGAGCGAATTTAATAATCTACATATGGTCTTACTAAGGTAATGAAGGATTAGCAGTTTCTAATCGGTCTTCCAATTCGTTAAGTTACGTTATGATGCTAAAAGTACAGTGTAATGTGTCCCAGAGTTTTCTGGGAGCTAAAAAACAAATTTACGTGCAAAGTCAGCACTGTAGTTAGGCAGGAGGGAATAAAAGCTTTTAATTTGGTTCTTAACTTAAACACACTTTCAGTTTCTAAAGCAAGAAGCTGTATATTCCACAAAATAGGGGTCAGGGTGAATAAAGCTTGAACGCTTAGTCTTTCACACTGCTAGCGTGGACCAAAAAACCACACTGAGCTTCCAAGCGCTTGACTCACTTAGGCAGGTAGGGACAAAGTTTCCCTGTAGAAAGTCAGTGTGCCTCAAATAGAAAGTTAAACTGTACTCTTGATTCCACATGAAGCCACCGTGAAGTACTCTGCAGCAGGATAAATAAATCAATTTTTTTTTAATACCCAAGGCTAGATAAATCACCACACAATGGAGAATTTGCGGCGTGGACTAGTGTCTTGGGAAGTACAATGTGCCCAGCACTGTCAAAGTTTAACCTAGCTCTCTCAATTTTTGCCATTTTATCACTTTCTTGCTTTAGGCATGTAATGATGTGACACAGCATCTGTTTGCTAAAAACACACTGTTTGCTAAAAACACACATTAGCATATGGTTTGTGTTGTGCTTGCTTAGGCTTGTTACCCTGTCTAGAGTATTCCATATTCTAGATGCTTCAGGTGCCCTATGTTCTGCTTTTGACAGTTGATGTCTTATGCTTGTGGTGTGAGGAGCGGTGGCTTTTGTATCCCACAAATAAAGCTTGGACAACTTACCTGACGAGTCCTCTGCTTCTTTGTTGTTAAGAAGAACACAACATTATTTTTGGCGACGAGCGGGCAAGCCACTGCATCACCAGATTTGCTTCTGGACTCCATGCTGTACCTCGTATGGGCGATCTCATTCTTCAAAGCTTTCATCTCTGCCCTCCTTCCTCCTCCAGCGGCTGTTTCATCGTTTGTGTAGAGAAGGTATTTCTCCTGCGGCTGTCTTGTTTTAATAACTGTGTATGAGGAGTGTTCCGCAGAGACTGAGCATTGCTTTAAGTTTTATGTCGAGCACGATTGTCGAGATCGCCAGAAGTTGCCACAAGCTGTGTTGAAGAAGGCGTTTACTGCCGTCTGTGGTGTAATTTTCACAGTTACCCAGTTGTTGCTGTTGGATAGCGTTCGCACTGGGTGTTCAGTTTGCGCGACTGGGAGCTCACTCCTACTTGAATGTTCGTGCTTGAATGAGGACGTCGTGGAGCCGTCAACTGTTTCAGCGAAGTCAGTGACGTCAGCGCGCTTACATTCCTGTTGTGCGCAGCTCTTGAATCTCCTCGACGCGCCGTGAACCTTCCGGTGTTCCTCACGCAACGTGGCGCCATATTGGTTTGGCGATTCTGTTTTCATTATTCCCTATTCAGTGCGCTTTTGTTCTACGTCAAATGTAACTGGGTAATTTTCGCAGTGCCAACCCTATGCGTTTTCAGCGCTAGTTTCTTTCAGAAGTTTTTTTTTGGGTGTTTTGCATTGTCTATGTTCAAGGGGAATATTGTGCTTTTTGCATACATTGTGTTTTACATATTTATATTATCTCATTGTCTTGGGTATGTTTTAATTATATTTGTGCATGCTTATTGGCCGTTTACATTTTCACATGTGTATCTATTACTTCCAATTTACGCTGTTTTTGGGAATAGTTTAGTAGAGTATCATGCAATCAGTAAATCCACCTCCTCCATTCTTGGAGAGTCCGGGTACCCCACACATTCAGTGGAGGCAATGGTTCGATGCGTTTGAAACCTATTTGGGCGCAATCGGAGCATCGCGCTTCAGGGCAGAAAGGAAAAAATACTTGCTTCTCCATTCTCTCGGATTTGAGGGTAGAGAAGTTTTCAAACATCTGCCTGATGTGGTCTTGGGTGAAGGGGAAGTTGTTGACGACTATCAAGAAGCCGTTAAGAAATTGGTCATAAAGTTTGATGTTCAACCTAGTTTGGTTGTTCTGAGACAAGTTTTTTAAACCTGCACAACTTCAGTGTGAAGATGTCGACTCTTACGTTAGTGCGTTGAGAAAACTTTGTGCAGAATGTGATTTTGGGGATTATCGGGACCAACTTGTTAGAGACCAATTTATTGCTAATTGTGGTGATAAACCTATTCAGCAAAAGTTGCTCACTATGGGTAATCCCAGTCTGGATGAAGTTTTGAGAGTTGCAAAGAGTCTCGAGTTGGCGCAACTTTTGATTAAGGAGCTTAATGTTGGGGGTCAAAACAAAGATGCTGTTAGTGTTGTTACCACTACTAATTCTACAACAAATGTTCCACGCAAGGACAAGATTAATGAAAGACCGTTCTTTAAGAGAGCTAACATTTGTTTTAGATGTGGATTCGCTCCACATACAAAAGATAATAGATTTTGCCCGGGTAAAAATGCCAAATGTCATAAGTGCGGTAGATTAGGACATCTTGCTAAGGTGTGTCAGTCGGAGGCAACAAGAGTGAAAAGGTCAACTGCATTACTCAAGATGAAAAGGTGACAGAGAATGAGTTGGTTCAAACGTTCCAAGACATGATTGTGGCTGTCACGGATGATGGAGTGGTGTTCGGGGATCCTGATGAGTGATTGATCCCTACGTGGACGTGTTGGTTGGTGGAGTTTGTCTGAAGTTATTAGTGGATTCTGGTGCTCGCATTACGATGATCACCCATGAATTGTTTAAGAGTAGCTGGGAGGATAGGTCTCTTTTTCCACCGGACAGAGCACCGGTTTCATATGAAGGGCGCAAGATTGAATTATATGGATTCATTGAAGATGTCCTGGAGTTCAAAGGCAGGAAAATTCAAGGTAAAATTTATGTGGCTGTACGTGGGTTGAATATTCTTGGGTGGTACCATCAAGGTTTGTTTGGGATGGTGTTACGGCCTGGTGCCAGTGAACAAGTTTTGTTGGTCAGGGACAAGTCCGGAACTTTGGAGTTGGAGGAGGAGTTTCCTAAGGTATTTGCTGACTCTTTAGGTACGATTGTTGGCTTTAAGCACAAAATTAAGATCAAAGAGGATGCTTTGCCTGTGAAGCATAAAGTCAGATCTGTTCCCTTTAGCCTTAGGGAGGATCTCAGGTCAGAATTGGTTAAGTTACAAAACAATGGTGTCATTGAGCCGATTGAGTCGAGTTTATGGTTGAGTCCATTGGTCGTAGCGCGAAAAAAAAAACGGCGATATTCGTCTGTGCATTGACTTGAGAAGTCTTAATAAAGAGATCTGGATTGATTCTCATCATTTACCTAGAATAGGAGATCTGTTGGAAGAGTTGAGGGGTGCTGTATGGTTTTCTAAGATTGACCTTGCGTCGGCGTATCACCAGGTGGTATTGGATGAGGGCTCGCGTCACTACACTGCATTCAACTCTCCCTTTGGGTCTTTTGAATTCTGTAGGATGCCATTCGGTTTAGCCTCGGCGGCCTCAGTTTTTCAGCGAATCATGCAGAGTGTACTGCAGGATGTCAAGTGTGTCGTCATATTTCAGGATGACGTACTGATCTTTGCAAAGGTGTTGGAAGAACACAATAGGACGTTGAGGAAGGTACTTGAAATTTTTGAGAATAAAGGGATTGTGGTGAAGAAGGAAAAGTGTGAGTTTTGGAAGAAAGAGATTGAGTTTTTGGGGCATCTGGTTTCTGATAAGGGTGTTAGTCCGAGGCCTGGATTAATCAAAGCTGTGGTTGATTGTCCTTGTCCTAGTAACAAAGGCGAATTGCGTTCTTTTTGGGACTTTGTGAATTTTATTCTCGGTTCATACCCAACTATGCGGGAAAAATGAAAAGTCTTTCTAACATGTTGCGTTCCAATGTTGCTTTTGTGTGGGATCACACTTGTCAGGAGACTTTTGATTTAATTAAGTCTGAAATGGTCAGTGCTAGGACTCTTTGCCCGTATGACCCAGACAAATCTTGTACAATCACCGTTGACGCTAGTAATTATGGATTGGGAGCAGTCTTAACTCAGTCTGTTGCTGGAAAGGAGGTTACTGTCAGTTATGCCTCCAGAGTTTTACGTGATCCTGAATTGAACTATTCTGTCATAGAAAAGGAACTTTTGGCTTGCTATTGGGCTTGTGGGAAGTTTAGAGCATATGTGTGGGGTAGAAAGTTCTTCATACACATGGATCACAAGCCTTTAGTGTACATCTTGGGTGGAGAACGTCTTAAGTACGCCACTCCTTGCATCGCACGACTCAATACTAAACTTTTGCAGTACAATTTTATTGTGCAACATATTCCTGGAAAGGAAAATGTGAAGGCAGATTTTCTGTCTAGACTTCCTCTTCGTGAAGATGAGGTTATGAATGTTGAGGAGGACAAAGAGGACTGTTTTATAGCGCTTCTTGATGCAGTTGATAAAAAAGCGTGCAGTGAAAAGGAGTGGGGTGAAGCACTTGCTGATGATGTTGAACTAAGTAGAGTCAAAGAATATATTGTGCAAGGTTGGCTCAGTGAAAAGTGTGTGCCCACAAGTATTCAACCTTACTGGAAGGTTGCTGATGAATTATCTATTGAAGATGGTGTTATCATGAGGGAAGGAAGGTGCATTCCTCCGTGTGGTGTTCGATCCAAGTTAATTGATTGTGCTCATGATGGCTACCATGACGAAAAGGCGAGTCAGGCTACACTATTGGTGGCCATTGATAGACATTGATGTGAGAGTGAAGGAGTGTTTGATTTGTAATGGTGCGGAAAAGGGGTTTAAAGTGGTGGTGCCTCCTCTCCAGCCCATAGCATTTGCCGAAAAACCATGGCTTAAAGTGGGGGTAGATTTGGTTGATCCTTTTAACTTTCTTCCCCAGAATTTGCGTTTTGCTTTCGTGTTGATGGATTTTCATAGCAAGTGGCCTGAAGTCAAGTTTTGTAGTTCACCTTCGGGACAAGCTGCAATCTTATTTCTCAAAGAGATTTTTATGAGGGAAGGGTTTCCCGAAACTCTTGTCTCAGATAATGGTGTGCAATTTGTGAATGCTGAAATGAGTGATTTCTTGAAAAGCTCTGGAATCAAACATTTAAGGAGTTCTGTTGGGCATCCTCAGACCAATGGTTTAGTCGAGAGGATGAACCGTGTAATTGTGGAGTGTGTGAAGTGGGCGAAGCAAAATAATTATGATGTGGTAGGTGCTGTGAGGTCTATGTTATGGTTTTATCACACAACACCCCATTCCATCACCAAAGTAGCGCCTTTTGTATCCCTTAGAGGGAGGAAGCCCACTTCCGCTTTGTATCCAGCTTGGCTTTTGAAAACTGTTATTAACAAAGTGCCTTGTTGGGTGGATATGATTGAAATGGAAAATAGGGTTGGCGCTGCGCAAAAAAAAATGGCAGATAGGTATAACCTCAAGAATTCTGTGAAGTCAGTTCCTTTCAATCCGGGTGACATGGTTCGCATCAAAAATTACAATTTTGTGAAGGGATGTGCGTCTTTTGGAGAGCCTGTATCTGTTGAAAAGGTGTGTGGGAATGCGGTGATGGTCAAAGGTGGGCATTGGTGGAATGTGAGCAAGGTGGTTAAAGCTCGGACCATGCCAGTGCTTGATTCTGTTTCTCCTAACTTGGGAAGGATAGAAAGGGATGCTCCTAGGAGTTCCTGCCGTGCAAAGCGTCTTCCTTGGAAGTTGCGTTGATTTTTAGGTCTGATATTTCAGGCCCTTTCCTTAGGTATTGTTAGTACTGTGATACCTTTTTTTTTAAATTGTGTTCTGCTGTTTGTTTCTCACTTTATTTTTGTTTTTGTTCTTGTGTTTTGTTTATATAAAAAGATGTAATGTTGTGCTTGCTTAGGCTTGTTACCCTGTCTAGAGTATTCCATATTCTAGATGCTTCAGGTGCCCTATGTTCTGCTTTTGACAGTTGATGTCTTATGCTTGTGGTGTGAGGAGCGGTGGCTTTTGTATCCGACAAATAAAGCTTGGACAACTTACCTGACGAGTCCTCTGCTTCTTTGTTGTTAAGAAGAACACAACAGTTTGCCATTTAACAGGATCCCAAGGAGTTTAACTTAGCATACAGAGATATGAAGAGTCGTACAAGGTGGGCCTCGAAGTAGTCATTCCACCTATCCACACTCTATGGTAGGACCGTTCTCCTGCACCAGATGCGCCTTCTCCTGCACCAGCACGACAACAGTCACGTCGCCAGACAGCACGCAGACCCCTCACCACACCACACGGGACTCACCGCCTCCACTGCATAATTCTCAACACATGCTCAATTTGCAAACACTCCACAGAGCTATGGGACTTTATCACCACCCTCACACCCAACATTGCCTTCCTCACTGAGACCTGGCTCAACCCTGCATCCACCCAAACATCGCTGCAGCGATTCCCAACGGATATATAATCACTCACCAGAACTACATCAACAAACCAGGAGGAGGAATAGCTATCGTCCACAAACAGAACAAGCAGTGCGCCACCAACACCGACCATACCACCATCGCCATAGAACACCTCAATTTCAAGCTCACACGGATGACAAAACAACCATCAGAGGCACCCTCGCATACCGACCCCCAGGCCCGCAAAGGACAAACATGCATCTATTTGAATTGGGGAACACATTATGAACTTCCGAACCAGACAGAGGTCCCACTGGGGCATAACAAAAGGGGGAGGAGGAAACTCGTTTTGCAGGCCCTTAAGGTAACAAGTCACAACAGGCGACAAACAGGGAGGGCTGATCTGGTAACCGCAAGAAAGACAAAATGGCTGAAAGGTAACCTTTAACAATGCCCAAGGCAAGGCCTTGCTGGGCTAACAGAACCTCCGACAAGGAGGCAGAAAGGGGGAATCAACATTACGGGATGAGCACCAAGACACACATTTTGTCCCAATGGCAGGCATATACATTCTTCACTGAGCTGGCTGTCAAGATTACATCACAAATTTTAGGAGGTAGATCAAAGGTATTCAACTATCGCCACTCAGTCTCCATGCATAAAGATGGAGTTTGTGCAGGTTTGGGTGCAGAACCCTGCTCGGTTTTTGCGATAGGAGATCCTCCCGAAAGGGCAGCTTCATCGGAGGACAGATGCTCATGCTCAGGAGTTTGGGATACCAAACTCTCCTTGCCCAGTCCAGGGCCACCAGGATGACGAACTTGGTCGGTCCTGATCTTGAGAACTCTAATTAAAGGCAGGAGAGGTATTGGCGGAAAAGCATTAAGGAGTCAGGGGTTCCAGTCTAAGAGGAGCGCGTCTCCAAGCGAAAGCCGCTTTGGAAACTCCAACACAGAGAAGAGCTGATATTGAGTGTTCTCAGCAGTGCCAAACAAATCGAGCCAAGGTTATCCTCATTCGCAGAAGAGACCTTGCGCCACCTCCAGGTGTAGTCGCCATTCGTGATCCACAAGGCATCAGTGGCTTAATTTGTCTGCCCTGGCGTTTAGAAATCCCACTAGGTGCTTGAAAATGTCCCGACTCTCCTGCAAGTCCAGAGGAGCCAAGCCTCCTGGCACAGGGTCCATGACCCCACTTTGCCCGGTTTGTCTGCCCCAACAGAGATGTGATGCATCTGTCACCACTGTGCTCCGGAAGGAGAAGGGTGAGGGGTCTACCACTGGCCTAATTGCGATTTGTCAACCACCACTGCAGATATTTTGCAGTCTCCTTCGAAATCTGGACCAGGTCAGAGAGATTCTCCTGGAGCTGTGCGCCCACTGGAACCTCATATCCCACTGCAGAGCCCACATAGGCTAATAAGCAAACGCCATCAACAGGATGCAGGAGGCCATCAGACCCAGGAGCCTCAGTCAATCTCACTGAAATATAGCACAGACGTTGAAACATCTGGATCATAGCCCGAATGTCCTGGACTTTCTGCTCTGGAGGGTAGGTGTGGAACTGCACCATGTCCAGAATGGCTCACATGAAATGGAGTTTCTGAGTAGGAGTGACTTTGGCATGTTGATAGTGAACCCTAGCGAATGCATGCGAGTCGTCAATTGGAGGTGGGCGATGGCTGCCCGAGGCAAGCCCGCCTTCAACAGCCAATCGTCGGGGTAAGAAAAACTGGTACCCCTGACCTACGGAAATGCTCCACAGCCACTGCCATCACTTTCATGAACACTCGAGGGGCACTGGTAAGGCCAAAGGGGAGCACAGTGGACTGGAAATGCTCGTGGCCTACCGTTAACCACAAGTAATGTCTGTGAGCCTGCAGGACGGGAATGTGTAAATATTAGTCCTAAAGGTCCAACACTACCATCCAGTCTCGGGGTCCACAGCAGACAGAACCTGAGCCAAGGTGAGCATCTCTTGAACTTCTCTTTCAGTAGAAAGGCGTTGAGAGGGTGAAGGCCTTCGTCCTTTGCTGCCACCAGAAAGTAGCAGGATAACAACCATGCCCTACTTATGATGCTTGTAACCAAAAGACAACGTCTCAACCGGTAATCATTTAAGGGGGGCAAGTACCAGGAGAGTAACAATCACTCAGGGAAGGGAAGAAAAGGATACCACAGCAGTTTTAAGTAGGAAATAAATTCATTTTTGTAAGTAGTTATATTGGCACTACAATACAGTTTATGTAAAGATAACCAGAAAACACAATTGTGCACTGAACGTGCTGGTGCTAGTGAACGGCGCAGTGACACAAGAGAGTGAGAAACAGTGTGAACGGTGCAAGGAATATATACAGAGATTGAAATAGTGGTCAACGAAACAATGAGGATTATATACAGAGTAAGGACTTCTTCGTTAGGGCTGTTTAAGTAGACCACAGTGACGTCAAATGTATGCCGACTAGTCGACGGCGTTTCGACCTGTTCAATTCCAGGTCATCATAAGGACAGGGTTACTTTATTCAGAGTAGTGCTGTGGTAGTAGTGTTGAAAAGATCCAGAAGATATTTAAGAAGGCGAAGGTGTAGCGGTAAATCCTGGTTGGACCTCTAAATGGGGAGTACCGGGCGGTCAGTGTAAGTAGAGTGCAGCTGAATAAATCCGTGGGGTGCCTTAGTCCTAGAGGAACGGAATGTTAATGCGGCGGGGCCAGCGGCTCACCAGGAGGTCGAAGCATGTGCGGCTGAGTCGGCGGTATGGAGCCAAATGAATTTCAAGGGCGCCTTGGTCCAACAAAATCAGACCGTTACTTGATGATGAGAGGCCAAAAGGTCCTCAGGAGGAACAGATCGGGGATCGTGGCAGCACCATGCGGTAATGACGGGCGAATGAAGCGCCACGTCAGTCAGCCCCGAGTACTGGGGGCTGTCATCATTAAGTAACGGTCTGATTTTGTTGGACCAAGGCGCCCTTAAAAACCATTCTGCTCCATACCGCCGACTCAGCCGCACATGCTTCGACCTCCTGGTGAGCCGCTGGCCCCGCCGCATTAACGTTCCGATCCTCTAGGACTGAGGCACCCCACAGATTTATTCAGCTGCACTCTACTTACACGGACCGCCCGGTACTCCCCATTTAGAGGTCCAACGAAGATTTACCGCTACACCTTCGCCTTCTCAAATATCTTCTGAATCTTTTCAACACTACTACCACAGCACTACTCTGAATAAAGTAACCCTGTCCTGATGATGCCCTGGAATTGAACAGGTTGATACGCCGTCGATTATTCAGCGTACATTTGGCGTCACTGTCGTCTACTTAAACAGCCCTAACGAAGAAGTCCTTACTCTGTATATAATCCTCATTGTTTCGTTGACCACTACTTCAATCTCTGTATATATTCCTTGCGCCGCTCACGCTGTTCCTCACTCGTGTCACTGCGCCGTTCACTATCACCAGCACCTTCAGTGCACAATTGTGTGTTCTGGTTATCTTTACATAAACTGTATTGTAGTGC
Source organism: Calotriton arnoldi (assembly GCA_963921515.1). NCBI lineage: Eukaryota > Metazoa > Chordata > Amphibia > Caudata > Salamandridae > Calotriton > Calotriton arnoldi. Next base: position 1,781,890 of record CAWUFW010002000.1, read on the forward strand.
CGATATAACTACTTACAAAAAATAATTTATTTCCTACTTAAAACTGCTGTGGTCTACTTTTCTTCCCTTCCCCGAGTGATTGTTACTCTCCTAGTACTTGCCCCCCTTAAATGATTACTGGTTGAGACGTTGTTTTTTGGTTACAAACTCCACCCGGGTCTCAGCTGGGTTAACGGGTTAACTCCTGTTCTTCGATTCCACTACTTATGATGCTGGCATCCTCTCAATGGCTCTTTTGGCCAGCAGTGCCTCTACATCCTGAAGGAGCAAAAACAGATCCTCTGACAGCAGTTCTGTGGACGGCGGCAAGATAGGCGGGGTTCCCAGATATAGAAGGGCATAACCCTGTTACACAATTTGGAGCACCCATTTGTCATCTGTTATTGCTTGCCATTGGGCAGGTGGTGCTGGATCCTGCTGCAATGGGATATTTGTGCTGCGTTAAGAGCCCATTAAAAGAGGTCTGGAGGCTGCGGCCCGGTCTCCTTTATGGGATCGGCGTCCCACCACAAAATGACTGGGAAGGTTGCTGGGCGGGGGTGTAAGACTGATATCGTGGACACCCATGAAAGCCCAGACCATGACCACCTAAGGGGCAAAAGGACTGTTGCCAGGGACCCAAGAAAAGACCCAGGGAACTGGCGGTGACCAGGCTTTCCTTGATTCGTTTGAGTGCCATGTCAGCTTTCTCACTGAACAAGTGGGAGCCGTCAAAGCGCCTGAACAGGCGGGAGCCATCAAAACGCATGTCGATCAGAGATGTTTGTACATCCGTTGAAAATCCAGTGGCTGTCAACCAGGTGTGGCAGCGTAATGCCACTGTAAGTGCCATAGCCCTGCCAGTCCATGGCGTCCAGCCCACAGTGAATGGCGAACTTTGCTGCATCCCGACCATCATTTAACGCATGGTTCAGGATGGCTCGGCCCTCTTCAGGCAGCAGCTGAGCATCCAAATCCAATAAAGCATGGGAATATCGGCCCAAGAGATGCACAGCGTTCACTGACCGCAGTGCCATGCTGATGGAAGAGCAGGGAAAATGAAGAGAAGGTGTCCTGGTCCCTTGGATTCTCTATCCAGTGGGGTGGTACGGAACGCGCTTGTGTTGACCTTGGCTGTCAAGGCCTGCACGATCAGACTCTCGGGGGATGGATGCTGGGAGAGGAAGTGTGGGTCTCCTGGGGCAGGATAATGTCGGCGGGCAATCCTTCTGTGCACGGGAGCCCCCGTTCACGGACAGGCCCAGGACCCCAGGAGAACATTGGTAAGGGCTTCACTAAAGGGGAGCAAGAACTCTGCAAAGCTTACCTCTGTGAAGCACCTCCACAAAGACACTGGTCTTAACTTTGAAGGAAGGCAACTACAGATCCAGGACCACTGCCGCCCTGCACATCACTGAAGTAAAAGATGCACCCTCCTCCATGACAGGGCCTGGAGAGGTAATTAGGTCAGGGTCTGGGGAGATGCCCTGGCCACTGGTGTTGCACAAATCCTCATACCAGTTTTCCCCTTGGTAGGGGTCGTCTTTAAACAGGGCCATACCCCTCTTCCTTATCCCCCTGCCGTCGGTTAAAATGGGCAATTCCACAGGTGGGCATGGGATGGACAGTACAGACGCGGACGTCTAGCTGCGTCAGGGTGGCACCATCTTGGAGTCAGAGATTAGCTCTTTGATCGACACCGGTGTCTGTGTTGGCGTAACCAGGGCTAGCCAGGGTGGTGACACCTGTGCTGGCATCATTACTGATCCTAGTGCAGATCCAGGGGGCCCGGCTGGCGTCGAGGTCCAAGCACCTGACAGTAATCCAGCAGGGGCTCCTCTCTGCTTGCTACGTGGGGCTGGAAGGCACGCCAGAGGGGGCCCCAGGCCCAAAGATGGACCGCATGGCGTCATAGAAGTCACTAAGTTGGGCAGGGATCGATTCGGCTCCAGGAAGTGTTGTGCGGAACTGCTTGGCGGCTCTGTGGTTGGAGAGCGAGGCCTAGAAGCACATTGTTTGCTAGGGAAAACCAAACAGTGCTTCGACTTCTTGTGCTTCTTTGACTTACCCAACTTCGATGACAAGGCTTTGAAGTGGGATAACAATCGTTTCCGGGAACTATTCCAAGAATGGCCAGAGATCCTCCACTGCAAGAAGAGCCACTATCAGCACCAAGCCTTCTACTGCCACGCCGCCAGCAACTTCAACGCCCAATAGCGAATCACCTTCGGATTCAAGAACTTACAGTCAGGATAGGCCTTGGGTTCATGGTCTTACCATAGACATACCAAGATTGGGTCAGTGTCAGACATCTGTCTCAGACATTCCTCATACAGTTTAAACCTATTGGGTTTAGTGGGAAACATGTCCCTAGCACACTGAAATAAAAAGCTCGAAAAAGACTCAACAAATAGGCAAAAAAAATGACCGATGTAGCTCTCCAGATTTGCGCTGAAAGAAAGGAACTTATGTCAAAGTGCTAGGGTGGTGACTATATAGGCACCTTGCACATCACTTCTGGCGCAGATGGCGCCAGTGCGGGGCTATCTGATGCCATCTACTGGCACGCAGAGGTACTGCTCAAGAATTTACTGATTCAGTCTGAGGCCTGGGGAATATTCTAAGGCGAGAAATCTGACGTTAGAAGTTTCCATCAGGAATTAAATGTCATATGCTGACTGCAGTGTATGTTTACACCACCTACATGTAGGTCAAAAATAGATTTCTGCCTGGAGAACCACTGCAGTGGCACATGGCAAGAAAAAATGACTTTGCAATTTAGGAGAAGTCTCTTTTTATACATTACACAAGTCGCCCCTAACATGCACCTTGTAAGCCCAAAGAGCGGGATGCTGATATATAAAAACAGGGTACACTTCATATTGGGGTTAGTGTGCCTTCACAGTAAAATAAAATCCAAAACAATTTCAATATGTAAGCCAGGCTAAACATTTTAGGCAAAGGTGGGATTAAAATATTTATTTTCTAACTACGATTTCGAAAGGGCTAGAGAAATGATTCAAAATTGGGTCCGACATAGTTTTTAAAATCGGACTTAATGGTGAAAGGATATTTTTGATAACCTAAGCAGAAAAATAATTTAGGCAGGCTGAGCCAGAACTGGCTTAAAACCAGCACTGCCATTCATCACAATTCCAAAGCTGGAATACACATCTTAGGCTAGGAGAGCTAACGACTCTGGCACAGAGGACAACAGCTTGCCTCTGGGCTAATGAAAGCCCAACGGGTGTTAACTGCTAACCACTTAGGAGGGATTAGCTATCTAGGAGTGAGCAGGAACTGTTAGCAGAATAACGGGCAGCTTTAAAACTACATCTTTTGACATGGAGGTGCCAAACAGGGCGTCTTCTATTCCTCCCCAGGATGCTTTTAGACAGTTAGGCTCCAGCCACAGTAGCAGCGAGAATCAGGTTTCACCCTATCAGGGGAGTGATCACGAAGTTGAAGACAGAACTGCCCAATGGCAGCTGGGTCCCGTCATCTTGAAGTAGGGGCTCATGGGTAATTTTACAGTAAGGCCAAGAGGAAGTGCTGCAAAAGGAAGGGGGGTGGACTGGAAGAAAACTGTAAAGATTGGGCAGTAGAATTCCTCCAATCACTTGCTGATGCACTGAATAATCCTGGCACCTCCACACCCACCACCTCAAAACATTCCTGGACCTGGGAAGAATCCATCTGAAGAATGTGGCTCTGCTGGAAGAAGAAGCCTGACTTGAGACTCCAGACTCCCTTGTGGAAGAAGAAGACTAGCACAAGGCTCAAGGACACCCGAATCCTGTTGGTACCGAGGGACTGGAACTGCTCTCCAAGGGTCATGTGATTGGCATCCTGTTTACCAGCTTCAGGGACACAAATAGCAGAACTACTATTGACTCCAAGAGGGCCTAGGTGACTAAAGAGGGCAAGACCCTGGAGGAGACCTGACTGGAGAGAGATCTGAAGCCCAGAAACCAGCCATGAGGAGCAGAGACTACAGGATTGAGCAGAAGAAGCTATCACAGCCGCTGGAGACTAAGCCTGAAGGTAAAAACCTTTGACCAAAACTAACAGTTGGGTGTATCCAAAATGTGCCTAGTTTCTGGTCCCACACAAACTGTTTTTCCCTAGTGCTCAACTTTCTTTTTTTTTATTGTGTGGTCTTGTGTTCTGGTCTTTAAATTGTTGGCACCGCTTGAAATTAGCTCTCACTCCTCTGGGAAATACCTGATGCTTGTGACATATCCACCAGGGGTTGAGCAGAGATTCTCTCAGAACAGTGTTCTAACCTAACCAGAGTGGGTGTATTAAGTTGGTAAGGGTACCCCTCTCCTAAATTAATAACCCTATTTCTGACTGATCGGAGGACTTAAGCCTTGTTAATTACACTAACAATAGTAATTTAAATGGCACTGAAGAGGAGGGGAAAAATGTGGTGGGTAAAGTGCTAATGAACAGCATGAGATACAAGATACAGCATATTAATGAGGAGTAACAGTAGGCAATGGATAAAGATGGAAGCAAACACCCAAACTGAAGCATACAAAGTAGAAGTAATAGGAATGGCATTTGGGGTCTGAAGAAGCATAGCCAGTCATCAAGAAACCAATTCAGACAGCTAGTGTGGTAGAAGAAAGGTCAAAAGAAACACTGGGGAGCATAACCAGAGAGAGTGTGGACAAGTAGGTAAAAGGATGAATGACAACTTGAACAAAAAGTAAGCGGTGCAGAACACAGCAAGGGAAGCTGGGCAAATATTGGTAATAAAAAAAAAAAATCTAAGATGCCAAGATAGGTTACAGGCTGCTAGAATTTGGAAGGTAGCTCTTAGAAATACCTAAATCAGTACAGCTCAAACAGGTTGGCAATTTAACTTTTCAGCAGAAGAAATGGCACCAAGAGACCACTGACTGTAAACAGCTAGAATAAACCAGCTAGCATCACAACTGGTTTGCCAATAGGGATGTGCTTATGGGATGCCGTAAAGGTGCTAAACTACAATACACCCTGATCCTTACAGGTAAAGTGTTGACTTAATCTAACTTCCACGAGAAATATGAGATGACAATGGCAAAAGATGGCTAGTGTGTCTAATGTGGGTGTTAAAGATCCTGGCAAGGATTATCATCTTCTTAGAACCATCAAAGAGGAAATTGAGTGCTGTTTTTACATCCTGGCTTTAAAAGGTTTCCTTACAGGACTTGAAACAACGAAACCTAGAAACCCTTACTAATGTACAAATGCTAAATAATTCACCTTCACTAGTTCAGACAAGATGCTACACTTGCAAATGTGTGTGTTGACCTACAAGAGAAATGCAGTGATTATCCAAAAGAGCATTTCAAGCTCAAATGAAGCCAACTGTTCACACAAAGGATTGCTCAGCAGTGTAGAAGAAACAATACAATATCCAATTGCGGCAAGTCTCTTCAATAATGATTAATTAGGCCATCAAATGGGCTCCAGTTAAAAGGAAGAATGAAAATAGTAAGCTGTGTTATCAATGGGACAGCAGATAAGAATGGCCGTGCTTAAGGGTTTTCCGGTCAGTGGTAGACTAGCTTGTCAGGAATATTGAATTAAGGTGGATGTTACCAAAGTCAGCAGGAACTTGGCCAGCCAACCAGTGAGGAGGGTTACTAAATTGCTGCTTGTTTGTGTGACTGGAGGGTGTAAAGAAGGTAGGAAAGTACAAACATTAGTGGCAATGCAAAGGAGGGAAGGTGCAGAGGACATGAACAAAGCACCTATGTTGGGTGAAACAGTGGCTGTGATGGCTGATTTGGGATTGTCTCGCATTATGACGGAATTAAGTGTTTAACTGACTGGTCAAAGATAAAGTAGGCTGACTGTGCATGATGTGTGTCCAGAGTCCTTCAAGTGATTAAGAGTTGACAGATTCGATTTTTTTCAGAGCCATGGTCTAGTTTAAAAGACAGATCCACATATTAAGGTGAAAGTTGCATAGAACGGAGAATGTCCTTAGATGGCCTGATGAGATATTTATTCAACATTTGGGTAAACTGAAATGGGTAAACACAGACAGACACACAATGCCTGAAAGCGGATGCTAAACCTGTCTAGCTTTACAAATGATGTGTGTCTACAAATGTTAGAGGTGAGCTCCTGAACAATTTCAAAATGATGAGGAAAAAAGTAATTACCAAGAAACGTTGTCAACCAAATGGGCTTCCTTTGGAGTTGTTTGTGCACCGACATGAGGGTATGAATTATAATAAAACTTCCAACAGACAATTATGTTGTATTTTTGACTGAAAAGGTGATGTAGAAACGATTGTGTAAAGTGGAAGAGCTATTCACAGGTCACTAATAAGTTCATTAAGTACTGTACCAACAAGGAAAGAAAATGTGGCCGTGCGCAGCGTATGGCTGCCCTGGCCCTGCGTCCAACCCCCGCCAGGTGGCCAACTCCTGCCACGCACAGCCGAAGTGGGGGCTAGCCGCAGGGTCTGTGTCCAACCACCCTCCCCACCTCTGGAGGTAGCCAGCTCCCTGTAGATAGAAAAGGCAGTGCAGCCTCCCCTCCCCCCGCAAGCCACTACTGGCCCTAGGGGTCCCATTCCCTGGGGGGACAAAAACATTTATATTTGGGGAGGGGCGCGCATGGCTTCCCCTCTAGGAGGGGGACACATAGATCCCTCTCTCCCAGAGCCCAAATAGGTCCCAGGGACCACATCCTCTGGCACCATAGACTGATAGGGGTGGTGCATGTGGCTCGCCTCTTCCCGAGCATTAAGTAGCCCCTGGGACTCCATCCCCCGGGGCCAAAGTCTAATTATAGGGAAACAGGGTCTGTGGCCCGGGGAAACATATACACCACCCCCCTAAGGCCTTTTTTTTTTTTTTTTTTTTTAAATTAAGGGGAAGGGGTGCACAGCCAATAGTTTTTCCGGGGACTCCATCCTCAGGCCAAAACATTAATATTAAGGGGAGGGGGTGCAGCCCCTCCTCCCCAAGCCTTAACAGGCCCCGGGGACTCCATCCTCCTCGGCAGAATTCCTTCGAATAGGGCAGCCTCTTCCCCGAGCCTTAATAGGCCCCGGTAAATCCCCCGGGGCAGCAGTTAACTTAAAGGGGACCCAATCTCCCAGACCTTTTTTTTTTTTTTTTTTTTTTTTTTAAGTGGGTGCCCCAGTGACCTCCCAAGTTGGAGGAGCAACAGGACCCCTGCAGCCCCAGTTGGCTCCACAAATGCTGCTGGAGCCAAGACTGCTCTTGTCTGGCAGGACCATTTACTTTTTTTTGCTTGCTCCCGGCTGGGCGGGAGCAGTCTGCGTTTCCCTGCCTACAGGAGTGTGTGCAAACAAAAGTCTGCGTCCACCTGGCGGGAATTTTTTTTAAATCTCCCTCCGGGTGGGAGCAGACGTGCCTTCCCTGCCCCCAGAAGACATACCCCAGGACACAGCAGAGTCCCCCCCCAGGACACTACTGAATCTCGGGGGTTGGATCCCCAGGTCAGAGCAACTGAGCCAGCCTGACTGACTGAGCATGACCACAAGAGGCCTTTAGGGGGTCCAGAGCTCATGAACAGCATTGCTTCTAGTGGGTCGAAGAGAAGGTAATTGCATTTTATTATTGGCAGATCTAGATTTGTTTTAAGGACTTACAAAGGTTTTCAGGAACAGTCAAAATGCAAGAAATTCAGGGACAGTCAAAATGCAAGGAGTAAAATCGATGCAGTGAGACAAAATTGTTTGCACAGAGCTTTAGGAGTGTGACTGTGTTCCACTCTAAAGTAATTATAACATAATTGCGAGGTTCTAATAAATTATTTTTGCCAAGCAGTACTCTGAGAATAATGTGGAATTTTACCTTTGCACTGCGGTAATGCAGGTGGGAATGTAGGTTTATTAGTACAAATCTCACAAAAACATATTTTATGCTGTACCAGTGAAAATAAATGTGGCCAAATAAAAGCATGTTACTAGGAGCAAATATAGTAATCGATGCAGTTTTAACATTAATTACTAAGTTGTAAAGTTAAAAGCACAAGTTATTACCATAGAAGAGGCGAGACTCATCCTAATGACAACCTCAATATCTATTGCTTCATATTGGCCTACGCAATAGAACTGCACTCTGGCTCTGCTTGAATATGTGTGTCTATAAGTAATTCCCATAAAGGAAAAGCATGGCATAAACCAGGCAGGCAGCGAGCAATATGATCCTTATTATCACTGTTGAGAGTGAAGCGGCATCATGGACCACCTGAAGCTTCACATCTCAGGAGTCATTGCCTCTTCCTGCAGCTAACAATAGTAATAAATAGCATATTGTACTCCGAGCATCTGCATGAATGCTATGTATTGGGTCACATTCACTTCATTGTCACGGGAGGCTGAGAAACATGTTTTTTTAATTTTCATTATACATTTCCAACATACCTGGCTAACTTTACAGTATGCTAAAATTATCGCTATCAGAAGCACTTTATTACAATTCTCATCGCACCCATCGCACAAAATAAACGCATCGGGGACAGACAAGGGCCCTCTGAAAGCATCAATGGGATGGACTTTACAAAGAAAAAAAACCACACACAAACACGAAAATGGGCGAGAAAACAGCTTGGCAGACAAAAGTGGAGACTGGGAGGCAAAGCTTTGTCAAGGATGGTTAAAAAAAAAAAAAAGCTCACATTTCACAGCCACATAAGGTCTGGAAGAAATGTGCAGAGGTCAGGGTTTTTCTGACAGGATGCCTCACGTTTTTATTTTTAGATAGTCTAAAGAATACGTTCTACTTTTATAATGAAGTCTCTAGCCTTAAGAAAACCAAACAAAACTGCCTGTGACTGGGTCTGCAACAGAGCTCGTGTTTAAGGTGACCGTCCCAATGTCAGAGTTTGAGCTGAAAACAATCGCAGTACACTTTTTTCTTCAGACAAAACGCTGCGGCTGTGCTGTGTTGGTAATCCAGTAAATGCATCAGTGTTACGGGATAAGCAGGCCTTTAAAAGGGAACACACAACAGCTGATAGCGCCCACAGGATGAACGACTTGTGTTCACCCCAGTAAAAAAGTTCAAACATTTGTTGCAGTTTTTGTCTTGCTTTACATATTTTTTTTAGTTTGTACAAATCAAACGTTCCCTTTGACAAACTTCAAGTTAGTGAAAAAATTGAGGTTACATTGTAATAGAAAAGTAACCAAGAACTAGATATAGCAGGGTCATAGTTCAATGCACGCTGCCACCCACGTCTCTGCAAAATTGCACTGTATTCACTGTCTCCTCGCTGTCCAAGATTCTCAAATAATGTAAAGGGCAATGGTCTGCACTTTGCTTCCTTCCACCCTACAGATACTGTACACCGTACTGCTCAGCTCTGCAATCACACTCACACACTCAATCTCTCTTCATAGTAGTCCAAGATCCTCAAACCCTAGATCGAAACTGGTGTCTGTCTGTTTCCTGCAGCCTCCCACATGTCTCAAATGCACCCCACCCAAGCCCTGCCTAATCGGGCAAAGAGTTTAAGGGCTACTCAATTGGAACTACTTACACAGCCTAAGTGAGGTCCTCCATTTTTATCCTAACCGAGGCCACCATAAGCTACGTGGGTGCCATGGCAGGGCCTTACAACATCCGGAGGAGCATCTCGCCTCAAACACAGACATCTCTTCCCTCCCAAAAGTCAGATAACCTAGAGAAGTGAACGGGAGAATAAATATTTGCTTCAGGTCTAACTCCTATCTCTCACTTCAGCTTGTGGGTCGCATAGGTAAAAGTATCAACACAGACACACACTAACTGACCCTCGCAACATCAACATACCAATCACACTAAAGGGGTTGCCGGATCAACAAAACACTTAATTGCCCTGCTAGTGATTTAAGATGCTACAAGAATGTGATACCGTTTTTTTGCATACTAACAGGTTATAGAAGAACAGGTTGTCTGAATCCTGTATTCACTATTATCTGTGTAACAACACTCCAGAAGGCATGGAAAGGCTGTTGGGGACCTGGACAACCGGTATGAGTAAGCAGCAGGTCTAGGATTGAAAAGTGAGTTGAACCCTCAGTTTCCTGTATCAATATGTTGACAGCCACTGGTTAGCCAAAGGTTCACTTAGAACCCGGCTTAATACGCACCCAGTATAACTCAGCTATACCTTAAATGGCGATCATGGAGGGCCAAACAGCACTCAACACCAACACAACTTCCTACGGAGCACGCTTGACAATTTTTGGCACCTCCATGCACACAACCAAGCCATTTAGTTGGCAAAGCATTTGCCACCTCAATACTACATCCATTCAAATAAAGTGACACCCATGTATAATGGCTACAAAGTCACATAATGGAAAAAAAAATTCATACAGAATATAAAATAACCACCACCTAAAGCAAAGCAATGGACAACTCTATACCACAGCACATCTAAAACGGAAATGTCCTTAGACACACACAATGAATCATGCACCATACAATATTGTCAATCACTATAAATTAAACATGAATCAACTTTTACCAGATCCGACTCTGACCAACAGGATTTGCATGTTAACTACAGCAAATAAAACCAAATACAATATCAACAAACCATTTTGAGTCCGTTCAACCAGAATCCAAGAACGATAAAGGGCCCCTAAAGGTGCTTTAGATTCTGAAAGCTTTGGGTGACCATATAAAAGGTGGAAACACAATACAGAAACGCACTCAACATAGCACGACTTAACATGTATCTTCTGACAGTACTGCAAAAAAATTAGACCTACTAGAAAGAGATGAATTCTCTCTAACCACATCTGGCTTTTACTTAATTCCCCAATTTTTCAGAGAGACAGGCCTGTTAAGGAATTTCCGAGTTCCTAATATGCCCAACTGTCTCTGGCTTGATAACTTACTCATATCTTAAAGATTTACACTGGCCCTCCCGTAAATACTCGCTTTCTGTTCAAGAAATATCACATTGTTTTTACAGCATTCACCAAAAACAAAACAAACCACCTTAAAGAGACGAAGTTAATCTCGGGTAGACTGAACCACTTTGGGTCAACCACGGCAACGTTTGACATCCAGAAATGCCGCTTTCCAGTCATTCCACTTTGCTCTTCTCTCCTTCCGGACAAGAAAAAGTTCAAGACCAACGTATTTAAACATTTTAAATCTCATCCAGGCAAGCTGAAATCTTGGGAAAACCACTTAGCTCCCTCCTTAGTAATAATTACTGTTTACTGAAAAATGACGAACTATAGCACAAAGATGTAAATCGCGTGATCTAGAGCTGACTCGAATGCGTGTATTTCAGCTACTCGTGTACCACAAAAAGACAAGTGAAGCTCAAACTCGTGCAATACTTTTTCCTAAATGTAAGTATGTTCCCACCTCAAGGAAGGAAACTTTTAAGATACATTTAGCTGCTTTTCACATCGCGAGTTTCACCTTTCAAGAAACATACTAGCATAATTTTAAGCCACGTATAGAAGTGAAAACTTTTTCTAGTTCGTCTCAAATAGACTATCTTTCTCAAGCTACAGTATGCGCATAAATCTAGCACACATTGGGGCCAGTGCACAATATCATTTTTTGAGTCTTCGTCCCCTTGTACTGAACAGGAGAGAGCCTTGCACGCAATCTGACTGCCCTTGGGGTATTTTGGAATGCCAACCCCCTCGCCGCCATCGTCAGACAGCATGGGCTCAGCATAGTGTCTTACGCCGACGACACCCAGCTCATCCTCTCCCTCACGAAGAACCCCGAAGACACCAGATTCTGCTTCCAGGAAGGAATGAAGGACGTTGCAGCCTGGATGAAAGATAGCTGCCTGAAGCTCAACTCGGAGAAGACTGAGGTCCTCATCCTCGGACCCTCCACCTGGGACAACACCTGGTGGCCCTCCGCCCTCGGGACGCCACCCACCCCTAAAGACCACGCACGGAACCTCAGCATCATCCTTGACTCCTCCCTCACCATGACCCGCCAGATCAACTCCGTCGCCTCCACCAGTTTCAACTGCCTTCGCATCCTACGTAAGACCTTCCAATGGATACCCCCCGGATGCAGAAAGACAGTCACCCAAGCACTCATTACCAGCAGACTGGACTACGGCAACGCCCTCTACGCCGGAATCAACAGAACTCTTCTACACAAGCTCCAAACCATCCAGAACGCCGCAGCCAGACTCGTCCTCGGGACCCCACGGCACAAACACATCACCCAACACCTACGAGACCTCCACTGGCTCCCCGTCGAGAAGAGAGTAACCTTCAAACTCCTCACCCACGCCTACAAATCCCTCCACAACATCGGACCCAAATACCTCAACGAGAGAGTCTCCTTCCACGTACCCAAAAGGAACCTCCGTTCCGCAGACCTCGCCCTGGCAGAGACCCCCCGCATCCACAGAAACAGAGCAGGCGGAAGAGCTTTCTCCTACATCGCAGCCAAGACCTGGAACGAGCTCCCAGCTAACATCAGACGCTCCCCGACCCTGCACACCTTCAGGAAGAACCTCAAGACCTTGCTCTTCGACTGAACCGGAGTTGCACCCCACCCCCCCACCCCCAGCGCCTTGAGACCCTCACGGGTGGGTAAGCGTGCTTTATAAACCCTGATTAACTGTAGTTAAGCACTATGCACTCAATAGTGATGTGTCGGGAGTAGGGGGGGCGGTGTATTCTGGTGAGTACTGCCCGTTTAATGTGTGGAAGGGAACAGAGAACTATCGAAGTTTGTCTTAATTAATGTTGAATACACTATGCTTTAAACTGCAATAGTGCATTTATTTTTTACCGTTACCAGCGGATATACTTTTTAAACCAGCGTTAAATTGAAAGTATCCTTTGTTGGCTTTTGATGAAATAAGTTTGTTTTACAATATTGTATTAAGCTATACATGTAATCATTATAAGAAGCGATTTGAGAACTCTTGCTCTCATATACATATATTACAATAGAACATGCGAAATAAATTGATTGGTAACAAATAGAACCAGAGGATAGAACAAGCATAGCGAGATCTATTGACTTTCTCAAACTTTTTTTGCAACGTGGCTTAAAGTCAATGGAAAAAAGCGATATGACGCGGCCAGCGTTGACCGTGTCATATCGCTTTTTTAAGCCATGTTGCACAGAAGATTACTATGCAATATGTTTTTTTTTAAAAGCGCGTGTGGGGAAGCAAAATAAGGTAGGCGCAGAGGAGGAGGGTGGGAGCAGCTACAACGGGAGGGGGATGGAACATGATGGAGGAAGGGGAGGGAGCAGCAATAATGGAAAGCAGAAGGAGGGTGGTATACGGAAAGAGAGTGAGAGGGCGGTGAAGAAATAGTACTCGAATCACAACACAACACAAGCAGCAGAAGGGCACTAATTAAGTTGAATTAATTTGTGCTCAGTCCATGCTCCACTGACAGGAACCTAAATGGACTTTGGCCTGCGCTGATCAATTACGAGTCAGCAACGATGAGTGACAACAAAGCCAACGGATGGTAAGCAATGGGATGGCCCTAAGAACTTTACTGTATACAATAGGTGATGCAAGAGAGAACACATGCATTGCAGGCTCGATCTAAAAACATACGGGCACAACTGAATATGACATTAGGGAAAGGGTGGAACATGCACTGCAGGGGGAGAACCTAGGTCAGAAAATCCTTCCAATTAACTTTATTTGCTCGATAGTTTGCAGATGATCGGCATGCAATATGGTTCCCAGGTAACTCTCACTTATCACACCTACTAGGCTGACCATAGCCAGCTGGCCTGGGGCACTTCTGTGGATTGAATGGATGGCAGACACATCAGGGAGACATCTGTGTCTCTGGCAATGGCTGGCTCGGAGAGCCAAGGTTCAGGGTTTCCATTCATAGGATCTAATAGGGATCTCTTAATTGGGGGATGTCTGGGAGCATTTAATCATTTGGGAACTTAGCAAAATAATTTATTCTGCACAACAGTTTTGTTGCTACTTTCAGGTGAGTCATGCCTTAGAAGATCACAAACAGGCTCTGGTGAACCTGCCGGAGTTTAACCCACTTGAGGTCAAATTAACTATGGAGCCCCTGGAGGTTAAGAGTAATTCCCCTAACTATAAATCATTGTGAGTTAATGCTACCCTCTGAGGTATCTGCAGGAGAAGGGGAAAAAGGTCAATGAACAGTTAGGGGAGGCCGACTGGGTTGTGGTGAAGTTGCCACCTATATTCAACGCAATTTAGCAGTTTAGATACCTACACCTGGTACACTACACTCCAGAGAGTATTGGTAAGATGATGTCCGGGACTGAAGTGTCCCAGGTCTGCAAAGGAGTTGGGCACTTTGACGGACATGTTGTTGGAGTGCCTCATCATAAAGAAATACTGGTCCGGTATGCATACAATACAGAGGGAGTGTAGTCCAGAAGCCAGCTGAAACGTCTTTTAAGTTCACACTCTTTGGCCTGATGGATGATTAGACAGGGTGCAGAGCATCCAGAACCATGGTGAGGAAGGGCCTCATTATTGCCAAATAGATATCGCTAATCACTGGAGATCCAAAGTTGTGCCTTTGGTTAAGGAATGGAAAAAAATGGGAAAGCTATTTGTGCCTAGGCAGAGGAGGTAGCTTACATGAGCAGAAAATGTCCACAAAACCATAAGAAAATCTGACGACCTTGGAACGTTTATTCCGATGGTACCACAAATCATGAGTTGGATGGGAGGTTGAAATGTAACTCCTAGTAAAAGAGGACTTGCTTCAAAACGGTTTTAAATTTACATCAAGTAGCCAGCTGTACATGAAAATGCCCATGCTCGTTTTGCATGCATGAGAAAATCAAGAAAAAGATTTATTAAAAAAACACAGAAGAAAACCTTTCTAATGTTGGATACATTCAATAAAGCATGAGATGAAACATTAATTTTCAGGGGCTTTCTTTCATAAGTCAAAAAACCGCCAGGCTGGAAACAGGTTAAATTCTCTGCAAGCCTAAAACAACAAGCTGTTTCAAGACAGGAGGAAAAGGTTTATGGGGAAGTCCGGTGTAGTGGGGGACCAGGAGCAGTTATGGATGGGGGTGGGGGCAGTTTTGGGGAAGAGCAAAAGAGGATATAGTCCGTGATGATCGAAAGAGCACGAAAATAAGTTTTGAAACCAAGGTAACTTGTAATTCTTTTCCTTCAACTTAATTAGTTGAAGGGTACTCTTATATTGAATTTGCCAGTGATTTTACCATTATTTAACGTTTTTGCTGTAATGTGTCTTAATTTGACTGACTGATCAGTTGGTTTGGTTTTAATTCACAACATGCACCATAAAAGCGCTTATTATAACCAGCCCTTTCTTCCGTGTTTCACACTGAAATTTTGGCTGTTGAAAGATGCCGAAATCTCCATCGGAAACATCGGGATAAAAATAATAGACATCGGCACAGAATCACTGATTCTGCACCTGATTTCCCAAAATCTTGTAATGTCGTTATCCCCAACCCTCAAGAATTATTAGGACCCCAGTTAATGGCAATTCTGGAGGAGAGAAATAACAGGGTTTTTAACTGCCAATTTGTAATGAGGGCCACATCAGCTTCTTGGCACTAAAAACTACTAGTTTAGCACAAGAGAAACTGAGGCAATTTGAATTAAGACTACCTAAAGAGTAAAGTCCTAAGGTTTTTCCTAAAAGGCAGGTTTGTTTTTGTAATCTGCTGCAGAGTCAGCAGAAGCTTGTTCCATATTTTGGGAACCTAAATGCTGAAGAAACAAATCCCCCCCCCCCCTCCCACCCCATATAGCAAGTATATTTAATCATTGGCTGCTACAAGAGCAAAAGAGTTTCCAATGTCAAGGGATGGTACTGTTTCCAGTGATGCAAATGCCCATATTACGCAAATCCACAGAAAAGGAGCGAACGTAGCGTTTTGCAGGCTTTAGTTTTGCAGGCTTTACTTAGTTCAGCCAGGGCAGCAGAGCGATATACTCCACTTCTCAGGCGGGCTAGAGCCCGTCAGTGATCTCCATGCTTTCAAAGCAGCCACCATCTCGGCGGCATGCGTTAAGGCACTGAAGCTTAGATGTTCACATATTTCCATTTTGAATACACACTTTCGAAGTATGGTATACATATATTAATTCAACCAAGAAAAAGCTTCTAATTTAGTAAAATGAGCTGCACACAGGAGAGTTACTTACAGGAAGCGGAAGAGCTACATATATAGCTCACGAGCTACTTGTTGGAGAATAAACATTCTGGCATCAATCCTGGATAAATTGTGCGTTTCAAAAGGAAATGTTACATCACACATTAATTCAGAGGCAACTGATCACTTGTTTCCAGGCTACAGTTCTAAAGGGGCTGTATTCTAGAAATTCAAGATGAGCAAATGTTTATGCTCCTTGTTTTGATCTAATTTGTATAGGTTAACTCGTCAAATGATTTGTTTCTTTCACTCAAAATGAACAGATCTTTTGGTCTTGTGTACAAGCGCAGACAGCCCAGTGGGAGTTCTGACCCGGACTTCGACAGGAATCATGAAAACTGTACTCGGATTTCATGCAGGATTTTTTAAATCTGACGAATAAAAGTTTGGAATGTGCACAAAATACTGCAAATAACTGAGATAAAGTGTTAAATACGGTCCAGTAGTAGTCGGATTACCTCCTTCAGTAACAATTTGTGATTGGATGTGCACTGTCATCTGGCATATTTATGCACAATCATTTATATTACAGAGATTATTTAATATGAGACCTGTAAAGGTTGAAAATTAGAATGTCTGTACTTGTAATTGTCATTTTAAAGCCGTACTACTATCCCCCGTTTCCAATGTAATTTCTCTCGAGAAGTTTTAGATAGAAAATGGTTTTCACGTACAAGTGATGATGAAAACAAATCGCCAAAGCTAACACAGTAGCTTGATAATAGAGCACTTTGAGACACACCAAACAGTTTTAATGAGGAAATATAAACTCTCTCTTCTGCGATTCCACGCGATTACGCAGTGCAAGTAACTGGAGAGAGAGTAGTAGCCAAGAAAGGAAAAGAAAGAGAAGCAGGCTGACAGGGCTTGACTCAACCGACTCATAGCTTGCAGTAAAGAGCAAATTTGCAGAGTGTGGGGTACAGGAAGTTTCCATCTCGATGCAGATCATTTTACACACGTCTGTCTATACAATGGACGGCGCTCACATATACTGCCCTCCTCTAAATCTCATGCATTTTCCCTTCTAGCGCTCAAACACGTACAGGCTTATACAGGACTTCAAGCATCACACAATGCTATTTTAGTGACTTCTAAAGCGGCAGCAACAGTTATTCCTATCTGTCGCCTTCCTGCCTGATTTGGCTGTCAAAGAGTCTTATTTTGTCACTAGTGTCTACAGATACCGCGTCGGGAAGAGAGGTTTAGGAGAAATCCGATACCCGTATTAAAACAAAGTCCATATATAATTAAGGACTCGAAAATGTAATAATGATTCTCTGCAGGAACATTATGCTTAACTAAATCTGTTTGGAAATCCTACAGCGCGATGTGTCTCGTCTTCCAGTGCGATGAAGACGGGGGAGGGGGGCCAAACCAGTAAGGTCGTTAGAGTCTGACTGGGGAAGGAGATGTTATTAAACCTAGACCCCTACACAGAATCCAGAGACCCTGTGTCCCAACGCAGGGCACGCGTTCTCTCGTCTGACTAGAACGGCAAATGTGCAAGAGGGAGAAACGCTAGTGTTTGAGGTGCCGTGTTCTCCTTAGAAGGGAGAGAGGAGCTTAAGGGCAGGTTGTGCAAAGCAATAACTGTTCTCACCGACTGGGCAGAAGTACACACAGTGCTCACCGCATGGTGGTCTCAGAGCACCACATCCTGCCTTCCCTTGGATTCTACTGGCACCCATAAATGGCAAGGCGCTCAACAAGTTCGATCCATAAACTAGCACAAATTAGCCCAGGGAAATTTCTGGGCAGATCAGAGCAATACACACGACTCCCCAACCAGAGCACTGCAAAGCAAAGAGCCGGACTACTGACCCGAGCCATGCACAGGTCTCCTGGTTCCCTTCGGCTCTGTGGATCTCTACAGAATTCCTACTAGGATATTTTGTGAACCTCTGCGGAGCACAAAGTTCAATAACTGACAGGGCGGCCCTCTCAGTTCTGCTTGGAGCAGGATAAATGACTGAAATGCATGGAGTACTTTTGGCTCAGGGCATCCGAGTATGAATAGGCAGGCAGAGACCGTAAAAAATTACACGATCATAGGTCCAAAACCCTAAAGAGGCGTCTTTCATATAAAAGTTTTAAGAGTATAACCCATCATACACTGACTGTGCACAAGTATAATCTTTCCTCAATTTAAAAAAAAAAAAACTTTTACCAAACAATTTTGTAAAGAGATGTTGGAAGAACATACCAGATCAATTTCGATTTTAGAACAAGAGAACCAGCAAATTAAGTGATATTAATTTTATAAAAATCTGAGAATTGCCCACAGCCACAACTGTTTTTTTTTTTTTTTTTTAATATACAGCTAGCAGGATTACGGGAAGTGGTGGCGGTACACTTTTATTGCATGCATCATGGGCAAACATGTATAATCAGTGGATGGTAGTTTAATTTGGAAAGTTTAGACACCAGCGTAAAACCGCGTCGGGAGAAGGTAAGTTCACATTTAAATGCGAGTATGGGCCTGTACTTTCTTTCATGCTGTGCTCTGCAAGTGAGCACAAGAGCAGATAGTAATCTTTAGAGGCTATTGATAAGCAATCAGTTGTAATTAAAACTCGGTAAGCTTCTTAAAATAGTGATTCGGATACACTGTACAAACAAGTGCAATCCATATTATGTAAGAACTGTTTTTACTTAAATGATACATTTCAATGATAAACCGACACCATGGCAAACAGTGCACATTCATGTCTTCTATGCATCTATGGTGAAATGTGGTCACTCTCCAGTGCTGCACTGACAAAGTATCTATATAGTTGAGAAGGTGGGGGAGTTTGGGGGAAGTGGTCTATAGTGAACACGGTGGAGGGAATCCACTCAAGTCACCTCTCGGAGCTCGGTGTCTGTCAAACTGATGCGACTAAAAGGACTCCGAAGCAGCGCAACCTCTTTCGCCCTGCAGTCTGGTGGGAAACAAAACCGCTGGGGAAGGAACAGTTTACATTCAATGACCACAAAGGGGACAACTAGAATGACACCACCAACCGATTAAGTGTGCATTTCTATACTAAATGTAAGACTAAATGTATTCTTATCCTCGATACAGGCGCAAATCCATTTATAAACTAACACTTGGTAGGTGAGATACTCTGTAGCCCTATGCCAATTTGCTGCGCTATGCAGTATGCAGGGCAACCGTCATCATTTGCATTCTCTGCAAAAGAGTCAGCATATTGGAAAGAGGCATTAAGGCCTTGCTAACAGGTCACCTAAAGAAGTCGCACTCGTGAGCCCAGATGCCCTTTTCACAATGTATTTATACTGTTTTCAATAGCCAGTGTGCATCAGACGGCTGTATCCTGCACAGCATCCGCAAAGAGTAACAGAAAAACAAGATGAAGAAAAATTGTGGTTTAAAATACTGCAGAGCTTGTCCTAGCAGAATACACCAGTAGTATAAATAGTTCTTCATTCTGGTAGTTATCTGAGCAAAAGTTTGCACACATATATGTGGTTGGTAAACGAATTTAAGGACATCTTTTGTTACTTTTTAGGAACTTTAGGCAGAAAAGGACTACGGCCTGAAAAATTCGATCTGCACTTTTTAGAAGAAAAAAAAAATCTTAAAACCTTTACTAATGAATTAAGGAGCCCCAGAAGTACCCCTAATGAATACCCATCTTCTCCTCTTTCGTGCCTGCAAGAGAAAGGTAGCAAGTAGATGCAAAAGGCAGACGGGGCAACTGAGATTTCCCATACAGCTTAAATGAATTTCTGAACGAATGTCTGTTTCTTTTAGTTTCATAAAGTTTCCAAATATATCCTCTTTACGATTTACAGAGATTTCAACCCTAGCTCCAATAAGTTATATTTAAAGGAAGTGCTAAAGCGGCATAGGGATATATTTTCTCACGAATAGTTTTTCTGGTTTAAAAAAAAATCGCGATTGAAATGATTTCACATTGTGCGTTTATTATGTGGTGCACTCTTGCCAATTGCTTGATCCTTTAGTGTTTCTTGTTGCCGAGTGTGGGTCAGAGGTTGTTGGCATGCCAAAGGAGGGTCTTACATCAGGGCTTTGGGATAACCAGCCATAACGTGAGAGCGTACACAGTAGGGATGCGTCGGCTAAGAGGGATTTTGCTACGTGTTTTAAAGGGGGAAGCGCCCGGCTAGTAGGGTGACCAGACATCCCGGATTTCCCCGGACAGTCCCGGTTTCCTGAGGACTATGCCGGTGTCGGGACGCTTTCCTGAATTTCAGATACAAGTCCCGGTTTTTGGTACAAGGGTCAAGTCAGCCTGCAAAGTACCACTAAAACGTATACTATCATTAAGTGATTTCTCTGTTTCTTTCTGGCAGCGCAGGGGAAAGTCGACTGCATGGGCACAGCAGAGGTGGGACAGAGTGGGGAGGAGGGAAGGGAATTACCTACCTTTAGCTCTACCCTGAAACGCCCTGCCCTCCTCCCTACTGTCTCCCCTCTGCTAGGAGCATGCAGCCGACTTCGCCCTACAGCTGCCTGAAAGAAACCGAGACATTACGTAAGGAGGATAAACACGCCTGCCCCGCTGCCCCACGCAAAAATCGGGACAGGCCAGACATGAAAGGAAGGCTAAATGCTCTAGTCTTACTTTTATGTCTGTCCTGTCCCGGTTTTTACTTCTCAAAATCTGGACGCCCTACCGGTGAGAGCCTTGCAGTCAGTCTACCGTGATGCCATTTATGGGCCGTCTCTGTGCCTTCTCTCACTTGGGATTCAGGTATTTAGACCCTCTAATTAATATCTATCTGCTGCTGTGATATTGTTGTTTCTGCAGGTCTTCGCAGACTTCTAATGAACGACGTCATCTGTGCCATTTCCTAGATAGGAAAAGAGAAAGAAAAAGATAAGGAAGATGAAGTAGTTGTGGTGTTGCGTTTGTGGCTATGCTGCTCAGTAGCTCTAGATCGTTGATAATGTTCTTTATTGTTGGTCTGGACTTTTTTGCTCTTAGTGGTGTAACCTGTTCTAGTGTTCCCAGCTCCGGTCTGTCTCAGGGTTTGCCCTTTTAGCTTGGGCTGCCTGCAACATTGTGACCCCTGGCTTTCTAAAGTCCAAGTACCCGTCACTGTGACTGCCACATTCCAAAGTCCCCCAATTCCTTTGGTCACACCTCACCAGAGTCCCTCTTATTGGCACCCAGGGAGTTAGACTCATGGTAGCATTTCCTTAATTTATAAAAATGAAGGCCATCCACATGATTACCAGCCTCGTGCTGTCAGGATTTCATGAGGCATCCAAGCAACAGTGTTTCTGGTCGATTTCCCAGCCCACCTCCACCACAAAAACAATTCACTTGGGCATCTAGACCAAATTGTCTAGTGCACTGCCTTCTGCTCTCACACTTAAGGTTGCCTGATGTTGTTCTTCAGTTCCACCATCCCACACCCAGTGGCAGTAAGCAAGGGAGAACTCTCGATTCTGTTGAGTCATTGTGCAGCAGCTTTCAGTAGTTGTAGGGAAAATTATTTTTCACGAAGAAAGGAACACATCTATGCTGAGAGTGTCTCCAGCGTCTACTTCGGGTTACAAAGAACAATTGTCTGTGCTGGAGTGCAGGGTGGGATCAAGAGCACAAGAGTTTGATGCTGTGCTGTGTGACTGTTGTTCTCTATGGGGGAATGGTGTGACCTGTCATGGGTCATGGGTGATGGGGATTTTGATTTGGGGTGTCAAGTTGTGTAGTGGTGCCAGAGGTTGTTGGAATGCGGTCAAGTTGGGAGACGTGTTGTAGTGTGATGTGTTACAACAGCAACGGGAACGGATAACTGCTCCAGCAGCGTGTAGTAGCATGTTTAGAAATAGTTGTGGGGTACACAGTATCAAGTGGTGTGTGGAGATTTAATGTAGCAAGGTGTGGCTATAGTTTTAAGCTAGCATATACGGTTTCAGGTGTGGCTTGGGGTAGTTTGACTATGTGAGAGGCAGTGTGTTAACAGACAAGGCAATAGACAGCTGGTGGTGGTGATGTTATATGGTACGTATTGTTTTCAGTGTTATACAGTGGCCAAAGAGTGGTGCAAAAGTGTTGTACAGTACTGTGTGAAATGTGATAAGCTGTCTTGTGATCTAGTGTGGGTATTCTAACGAGTGATTCAGTAAAGCGTAAAGAATATTCAGAAGCCTTGTTCTTTAATGTGGTGCCATGTAATGTCTGGAGTGTGGCAGTGGGAATAATTCAGTACTTGTGTTCTGCTGTGCAATGTGGTGATGTGGGCAGGAATAATGGTTGTTGCGTTGAGTGGTATGCAGACACGAGCAAAGATTATTGTATAGTGTTCATCATCATCATCATCTCTTTATTCGATTTTATAGATAAAATCACAAAAGGCAGGTCATTTAAAAACATACAAAATATCAGTATCATAATCATTCATATTTTAGAACTCCCACCAGAAAACGTGCAAGAAAAAAAACAGGTAAAAAGGTGGTGTTCAACAGCTGTAAAAAAAAGTAAGGTAGGCCTAACTTCATTAAAATTCAGCGGTAATAAAATTGGGCGTATGAGTTTGTGTCGCAGGTTACTATATTTTGGGCAAAACATAACCACGTATAATTGATTGATGTGTTATCGCAGTTGCAGGGGGGCAAATCTGAATATTTAAAACAACCACGATTGAAAGGGACCAGTCGGTGAAATAGATTTAATCTAAAATAGGTCAACAATCAGCGTTGGTGGTGAGGTATGTCCCAAGTCAGATAAGGTTCAATATTGCTAACTGTTTTCACCAATAGCGCGTGTCGCATAGAGTATTTTGTTAAAGCAACTTCCTCGCGTTCTGATCTCAGCTTGTCCATAAGAGCGGTTTCAACCCATTTTCCATCAGCACAAGTTATGTTTGTTGTGTTAACAAACATATCCGGCCTCCCTATAGCCCGCAAGCTACGTGCCACATACGCCAGCCATGGAATCTGTAGGGACTTATCTAATTGTAAGCTGTCTTGCAAGACCAATCTACTGGAACCAAACTCCTCCTTTGTCCAGATTGAGTTCCAGAGTTTTATTGGATTGAGGCGAAGCCGATCAATTAAAAAATCCATGCCCAATTCTTCGTGGACGATTTCAAAAGGTGTGTTTTGGCAAACTCCCAGGAGACTCTTTAAAAACTTATTTTGCTGCAACTTGGAGTGGTGCAACCTGGCCGTATCCCCAGATTCCGCTACCATAGCACACTAAGGGGATACATTTAGCCCTATAAATCTCCAAGACCGATTGGATGTGGGTACGGCCCAAACGGCGGGAAAAATCCCTGACACCAAATATTGCCCTGCTAAAAGAGGAGACATTCTGATTTATGATCGAATGCCAATTGAGCTCAGAATCCAATTGTATCCCCAGATACTTGAACTTATCCACCATTCTAATCTAATACAACTCACCTCCCTTAACACGCACCGCATTGACATCCTCACCCATATCGATCAGGAGAACCATCAATAATGCCCCTCCCTCATCACCCTACATCTTCTCTCCCCCTCCCTATCAGCATGCGCAACAAGGCGCACCCAAAGCCCAGTCGTACATCACCTCCCGGAATTTACAAAACGTTATCCTAGAAATCAAACATCGTACAACTCACTGAAAAATCTCTTTCTACACTTCAACATCTTCAAAATTCTCTAGCAACAATCGACAAGGTGATAGAAACTATCCCCCTGCCCCTACCCAACCGACTCCTGCGCACAAGAAAACTCCCTAACAACATAACGGACCAGGAAATCCAAACACTACTACTGCTATATGAAACTCCTTCCTGCCTCACCGCAAATAAAGAAGAATACGCTATTCTCCCGGTCCCCATCAACCCAAGCAGAACATCCTGTCTAATACACAGAGGAATAAACCTGAATAACCTTAAATCTTTAACCTCTAACACCGAGATTCTTGAGCCTACTTCAAAGAACCGTTCAAACTCGATCTCCTGCCTTCTACTGAACTGCCGCTCAGCTCTAAAACACGCCTCTGACATCGCCGACCTCGCCCTTAACACGAAAACAGATATAATCATCCTCACAGAAACCTGGCTCAATGACTCATCCTCACCATGCCTAGACCTTCTAGTCCCTCCATTCTACAACATCATTAGACTAGACAGAACTCACAAAATAGGCGGAGGCTTAGCCTGCATACATCGCTCCGACATCACCATCTCGAAGTTTCACGCGGAACCCCTGGACACTTGTGAATACTTGGGGATTTCTGTCAAATCATCAAGCATCCACCCCCCACAAACTACATATACTCTACCATCCTCCAGGTTCGAACGCAGAGTTCACAGAACATCTTATGGAAATCATCACCTCTAACTCTTCCCCTCACTCCAATGACATATTCCTTGGCGACTTCAATCTCCATTGGGAAAACCCCTTGGACAAGCAGGTTAACGCCCTCAAAACCTTCATAGCTGACCACTCCCTGATCCAAGCCATCTCAAAGCCGTCTCACACAAAGGGTGCTACGCTCGACTGGATCATCTCTAAACAAAATACGATGGAATCGCTCTCAGTTACCCCTTGTGACTGGTCAGACCATCACATTATCACCTTCCAAATTCCCTCAGCTCACAAGAAAACTTTCACGAAACAAATTAAGCCAAAACAATGGATAAGAGACACAAAAAACATCGATTGGAACAACCTAGCCTCCCAATGTGAGAAGGCTCTCACTCCCCCCAATAACATGTTAGACGTCAATGACCTCACTGCTCTCTATAACTCCTCAATGACCAAAGTCTTCTACCAAGCCGCTCCACCTAAACTAAAAAGAATCCCGGACAAAGGCAAAAACCCATGGTTCAGCGGAGCCCTGAATGAAGAGAGACGCAAACTTAGATTAACGGAACGGAAATGGAGGCAACATCCTTCCCCCCACCATCTTAAACTTCTCCGGAAATCCAGAAACTCCTACAATAAAAGCATTCTACAATCAAAAAAAGACTTTTTCAGATCAGAACTAGACAAGGCTAAAAATAGACCAAAGAGACTCTTCGAAATTCTAAAACAGCAATCTAACAAATTTGCCAAGTCCTCACTCCCAACATCGAAATCACAGCTGAGCAGTGAAGAATTTTCCTCATTTTTCACAACAAAAACGAACTCTCTCCAACTCGAGCTTAGTGCGGTGACAATTAACTCAGTCACCCCAATGATCATGCAAGCCGATAATTCTGTACTACTTGAGCTAACACTGCCCAAAAATAACTCTCACTGGTCTACTTTCAAATTATACGATCTTAATGACATCACCAATATTCTAACGACTACAAAACTCAACAACCATTTCAATAACCCTGTCCCCTCAAACTGCCTACCCCACCTCTACCATATCATCGCACCTCTCTGGAGCAAAATCATCAATGCCTCGCTAGCACAAGGTCACATCCCGGATTGCCTGAAAACAGGACAAGTCACCCCTATCCTAAAAAACCCACAGCTAACACCTCCGACCCTAACAACTTCCGACCAATAACCAACATTCCCATGCTAGCTAAAGTCTTAGAAAAATGTGTTCAGCAACAACTAAACCAACACATCACGAACTTCAATCTACTGAACATCCACCAATCGGGGTTCAGACCTGATTTTAGCACAGAAACAGCCATCCTGCACATAGTAGACGACGCCCTTCAAGCTGTTGACCGCAACGAAACCTGCCTACTAGTCCTACTCGACCTCTCATCAGCTTTTGATACGGTCAATCACGACAAACTACTAAGAAGACTAGAATACAGGATGGGTTTATCTGGGAAAGTCCTTCAATGGTTCAAATCCTTCCTGGAAAACAGAACACAATCGTACATGATCAACAAAAATCTTTCCGCTTCCTCACCTAACCTACTAGGAGTTCCACAAGGCTCTACCCTATCCCCCACGCTATTCAACCTATATTTCGAACCACTTACCGATCTACTACAGCAGGCGAACATCTCCTTCCACATGTACGCGAACGACACCAAACTGTACATCAAGATCTCCTCCATTGAAGAGATAAAGACAATGAATCTAGCTCTCGAAAAGACCGTCCAATGGCTAACGACCAACTTCCTCAAGCTAAACTCACAAAAAACAGAATTTCTTTTAATCTCCCCACCTAATAACACCACGGTGACAAAGGAGTGGATCAAAATGATCGCTGCTCTGAACTGCACGCCGACTCTGGTGGACTCCACCTTATCACTCGGAATCACACTGGATAAGAACCTTAACATGCAAAGTCATATCAACCTATTGGCTAAAAACGCCCGCTTCCACCTCAGCTATCTCAGAAAAATGAAGCCATTCGTCGAGAAATCGGACCTCAAAACTGCAGTTCAGTCCTTAGTCATCTCGAGGCTGGAATACGGATGCACTACCCTCTCAGGGCTTCCCAAAATCTCAACCGCCCCTCTAAAAGCCTGTCTCAATGCTGCAGCAAGACTCATAACAGGATCTAGGAAATATGACCACATATCACCACACCTGAAGGCACTCAACTGGCTACCCTATGAAGCTCGAATCCGCCTAAAGATGGCTTGCATCACTCACAAGGCGCTACACCACAACACCCCCCAGTACCTAGCCCAAAAACTAACCTTATCGGGAGGAAACAGACACTCTAGGAGCGCAGACAATCTACTTCTGAAACCCTCACGGTTCAACAAGTCTAAAACCTCCAACAGAGCATTTTCTGGAGCAGCGCCAAGAATATGGAACTTGCTTCCGCCATACATCAGAAAAATCTCCTCTACGCCTCTCTTCAAAAAGGAAGCAAAATTATTCTTGATGAGCAAATTCCTACCTTAAATCTGCACAATTACGACCCAAGCTATACAACCTCCTAAAATTCCTCTACTCTCGAGTCACTGAGACCGCGAAGCTAAGACCAACACGAACTCGATCTTGTTTTTAGTGTTTCAGAACATCTCCCACTGCTGCTATTCACCCGGACCCTTTTCCTATATGCTGCTACTTTTATGCTATGTTTTTGTATACAATGTTTTTCACTAATATGTTTTACACCTTGCTCTTTATGTAAAGCGCTCCGATACCCTACTTTGGGTCTGGTTCGCGCTATAGAAAACTCTAAAAATAAAAAAATAAAATATGTTGGCCATCTATTACATATTTCATTGTTTTCGTTTTTGATGGGCCGAAGTTCATGACATGATTTTGAAAAATTAGTGGATAGGTCAAGACTGTTCATAAAATTAATAAAAAGGGTAAGAAGCTTATTCAGGCTTTTAGCAGTACGGACCATTAAAACTGTGTCGTCCGCATATAGCAAGGCAGGAATGGGGAATAGCGTTATTAACAGGTGTGGTGGTGCTGGACAAATGTGGTCAGATGATGTTCTGTTGGTGTGGTGCAATGTAATAAGTTCTGCAAGGAAGTTAGACAAAGTATGGTATGTTGTGACAACTTGCAATTATGGCACATGGTTTAGAATACTGTTTGGTGTGACTTGGTGCATTGGATTATGTTGGGGCTGAATGAGGTAACTTGTAAGGAACGACAATATTTTATTCAGTGTAGAATTATGAGGTTTGGTAGAAAAAGAGTCTCCTCTAGAGTGTCGAGGGTCAATTTGTGTGGTGTTTTTAATATTGGTACAGTGTATAACAGTGACACATTTTGTGCAAAGTGTATGGTGTGATAAATATTAATGTTTGCTGTGGATTGGTGATGTGTGTGAAGTTAGATGCAAGCGGATGGGTTTGTTGTAGGTGCTATAAGGTGAAGCGTAATGATTTGAATTGTATCAAGCATGGTATTAATTGTAATGGTGACTACGGTCTAGTGTAGGATATGGTGATTTAGTGGAGAGTGGTGCACTGTGCCTGCATTTGTTAAAAGTGGGACATGATGTGGTGGATTGGGTTTTGATGCAGATCAGTAGTATGTTAAGATGTTTGGGATGGAGCAGTATGAGGCTCCTGTGCAGAGTGGTGTGCGAGTGGTGAAGTTTCACTGTGTGGTATGCAATCACAGGTTCAGGGTTGAGAATTGTTGTTATTTTGTGAAATGATAGTTGTGTTCTAGGAGCGGCACGGCAACATAAAGAAGAGAAGTAGGCGAGGTGTGGTGTTTTGTGGATTAATGGATGAATTCATTTTATCTGAGGCAAATGAAAGGAAACTGGTATTGGCATGAGGTGTGGAATGATATGGCAAGATGATGCAAGAAAGGGGCAGGTGGATTTGGCTGAGTTTTAGCTGTTGTGATGTGAATTAGTATGTGTGAAGCAGGTGGAAGATGGAGGTGTTTAATGGATCCATATAGGCTTCCCATGTGCAGGACTTCGCTACACAATCAATAGAACTTTACAATTCCCAGCAAGGTGGATTTTGTAAGATTTTTATGGCAAGTTTCTCAGGAGCAGTAGCAATAAAAGAGAAGGAAGGGAAACAGGAGGTGAACTAGACAGAAATAACGGTGAGGGGAAGTCCAAGGTGGAAAAGGAAGAAAGGGTACGATAAGTAGGAAGGGAAGTAAGGCAGGATGGGGATAGAGGAAGGTGAAATGGAAGAAACGAGAAGAGCTTGTAAAGAGTAGAACGAAGGGAGGGGCAGATGGAAAGTGTGTACAGGCAGCAAGTAGATGAGGAGACAGAATATGAGCGGATAGAGCAGACAAAGGAGAAAGCAGAAAAGGAAATAAATAAAGGGCAGGCCGATGGATAAGAAATGGAAGGTGAAGAGTTTGGAGAGAAGAATGCTAAAAAAGGTGGTGAGGAAAGAATATGTATGGAGCGGAGCAGTAAGGGGAAACTGAAGGACAAAGGAAGAGGAAGAAATTCTAATCAGAGTATATACAGGTAAGGATGAGGGGCAAAAAGAAATGAGAGAACGGAAGAAGAAAAGCAAGGCAGAAAGTGATGTGAAATGAGGCAGATGGGAGAAGGAGGGGAGACCAGATAAAGTGGAAAAGGGTATTGTGGGAACGCAGAAGGGGTGGAGAAAGTGGGTACGAAGAGATGTGGGATATAAAGGCAAGGAAAAAGGAGGAGTCCCAGAGGATAGGGCAATGGAGCGATGAGTGAGAATAGAAGCGACAAGTCAAGGAAATCAGGACAACACAGGATGCCACAACATAGCACATATCAGAGAGTAGCATGACATATTATCCAACAAAAAAGCATAACATTCAACAAAGAATTGCATAACAATTCAAAACAAGGTGTACAATGGATGTATAAATAAATGTGCAGGTATCTGTAGCACACCAATATAGCTTGAGCGCAACAGAGCGCTGAACAGGGAGCATGGCCAACAGGAACATACAATCATTAAGGGACTGTCAAGGGTTGGCTGTACAGGGGTAATCCTCCTTGAAGAGATGTGTCTTCAGTTTTTTTTCTGAAATGTAAACTTAAGTTGGTGCTGATGTGTTGTCAATAAAAATGCTGTTCCTGGTCTTGCCTTCTCCTAGTCTAGCACGGTCCTTATGATGAATTGTAGCACAGCACAGTGTGAAACAGAATACCACAGAACTGCAGAGCGAGAAGAGGAGGTGGAGAAGCAGGATGTGGTAAGGGTAGTGGTAGCTACAAATGTTTGTCCATCACAGGTGCTGTTACAGGCAGATCGACCTGCTGGGAGATGAAAGACTCCTCCCTTACGGTAAGCAACTTCAGCAATGGGCCTTGATCCTGGGGGGGGTGGGTGTGTGTAGTGTGTAGTGTGTAGTATGTAGTGTGTGTGTGTGTGTGTGTGTGTGTGTGTGTAGTGTGTGTAGTGTGTGTAGTGTGTATGGTGTGTATGGTTGGCAGGATCATGGGAGGGTATGTGGAGCAGGGGTTCAGGTCCTGAGTCTTTCTATGGCCAAGTGGTTTGGCTAAGGGCTTTTACCATTTGAGTGTTTGGTTCACTGCTTAAAGCGCTCCAGACAACACTCTGATAAACCAGCCAATGTGGGTAGGGTTTGATGGATTTTGCCTTGCTGTGCAATCCAGAATATGGGGTGGGAACGTGGCTGATCAGCAAGGAGATCGCAGAGGCCTTGACAAGACCAGTATCAGCCTCAGTGGATACAGGAGGAACAGCAGAGAGAAAAGAGTTTTGTGGAGAAGGCCTATAGTGTTTTCTGAGTGGGCCACATAGCATGGGAAGTGCTGTAGGCGAGTCAGGAGTGCCGTGAACAGGGATGAAGATTTGGCTATAAACTAAAGGTGCCTTAAAGGGATCAGGGCAAACATTTTGGGGTCACAAAAGGACCAATTTTTAAATGAGGGAAAGCATTTGAGCAGACAGCTTAGCGCCTTTCCCACAAAGGGATAGAGGTACTATTACCTCGTGGACTTACAACTGTCATGTAGGGGATTCTAACAGTAGGATAGGTGGGCAGAAGAGGGACAGCAGAGAAAGCACATAGGCTCTCGCCAGGGGAAGTATGTCGTGAGAGGGGGTTTGAAAGAATCAATTTGGGGGAAAAAACAGAGGAAAAGGGAAAAAAAGCAGCTTAGAAAATGGCCAATGCCTTTTGCCAATACTGCAAAAGGGGGGAAGACGGTTGAGTGGGCAACAGGCTATATGACCTACATGGGTCAGGAGGCCATGCTGCAGGAGATATTGGATGTGAGGAGGGCAGGTGTCAGGCCATATGACCTGGAGATAATGAGGCCATAGTTCACAGGAGTGGGAGGGGTTACAGAAGGGTAGGCGTCAACAGAAAGGCACAGGTCCTCAAAAGGGCCAGAAGAAACTTTAAAGTGGGGAAAATCATGGGTGAGAGTAAAAATAGGGCAAGTAGCAGGGGAGGTTTAATGCCTTTCCACATCTCTGCAAAAAGAGACGAAGGGAAACTGCCTGGGGAGCTCAAGGGTCCATCAACGGTGCCAGGGATGCCTTCGGCTCCTTGAGGTGGGGAGCGGGGGTCAATACAATAATTGGAGAGAAGGCGGTCTTTCCAGATATGGGGCTAAAGAGTCCGGTCAGATGACAAATATATATTTTTTTTATTGTCTTTATTTTTATGCACAACAGACAAGTCAACAACAACAAGCTGCCCATAATTCACATCATCGAAGCATGTCTTAAAGATACATGACAGAGCAATATGGCATCATCACAAGGAACCAATATCGGGAAACACGTGGATATATATATACAATGTATGAGGTATAAAACAATAGACGTAGACAGGAAATAATAAGCAGTGTGTTATGTGAGAGGAGTGGCAGGTTTAACCGCAGAGTCATGGTCAAGAGTGCGAAGATAATTATGCAGGGGTTGCCAAAAATCCCTAGGGCAAGACGTCGGGTTTGGAGATAGGCAGAATCTTTGCTAACACTATCGCAATAGGCCATACTTTTAAGCCATGCAGAGGAGGTGGGCGCTCTCGCGGAACCCCAGTGAAGCGCGATCTCACGTTTGGCTAATAAGAAGGACATGGAAGCGAGTCTACGCACAGATTGAGTTAGGTCTTTAGTATACCCTAAAAGGGTCACTAAGGGGTCAGGATTGAGCGTAACATCCATCATAGCTGTGACATGGGTAAAAACGGAAATACAATATGCAGAGATAGCAGGGTATGTCCGTGTTAGGTGTGCAAAATCTGCCCTTGGAGCGTGACATTTAAGACATCGGTCGGATCTGGTAGAGTCGAATTTAGCTATATCTAAGAGGGAGAGAAAGATACGATGCAGAAATTTGAAATGTATTAATTTATGTCTGTCGTTAATCGAGATTAGTTAGATCCGAGAACATCAGTATGTCCATAACGTGCCGGTGAGGGGAGTTCCCAGGTCTTGCTCCCACGTCTCCATCACCCTTGCAGTAGTATCTGGTCTCATGGTGATACACAAATGAAACAGTCTTGAGATCATGCGATTGCCCTCTCTATCCGACACAACCAGTGTCAGTGTCTGGAAATCCTCTGGGGAAAGAGAGTAAGTAGGTAGAAGAGATCGTAATGTATTATGTAGTCTTTGAAAAATGACAGATTTTTAATGCTGCTTTCTGGCCACTCAAAATGAGAGCTTCTTGCTTAAAAAGAAGAGTGCAGTTTCTTCTCTAAATTGTAATATACATTCTATCGTCATCTTTTATGCAAAAATCTAAATAATCAGGTTGGACGCTTTGTCTTTAGATGAGAAGTTTTATGGTGAAGACGAAAGCAAGATGCTCGCTCTTTCGAGCTCATTGCAGATAAGGGGTTGATAGAAACACACAACACAGGCTCATGATGGCTGCTGGCCAGGGCTTTGTGCCATTTTTTTTTTTTTTTTTTTAAAGTGATGGGTCAGGGGGCAGTTAGTGGGAGCTAAACAGACAATGCATAACAAAAAAAGAGACACATGCTTAGGCTAGATTGTCACCAGTTTTGGGATTTGGTCCACAATTAAATCTGACCTGTCAAATTTCTTTTCCAGTTTACTTAAAACTCAGGAAGCATCTGGAGTTCAGGAAGATCACACCAGCCGATGGGACCGCCTAACAACACACTCCTGCCTATGTTAAAGATTTTAAAGGAGGGGGTGAGTGGTGCCCGATGGTCACAACAGTTGATTTCTCACATCACAAGTGGTTGTGGTACCTAAATCAAATGTAAAAACAATATATTTCATGGCATTGAGAAACCAAATTATACTTTAAGTACTTAAATGACAACCACCTTTGTATGTTTCAAAACTTTAATACTTCAGGAAATCCAGTCCAAGAATATGTTAAATTTATATTTTATGGCACATAATATTCCAAATATTTCCGGAATAGGAGTCCTCGGTTCAACAGCTATATTACATGTATTTAAGCGCAATAGATTCAAATCGAACATCAGCCTTTTAGTTTCCTAATTCAAAGTTGACTATAACCTGTTCTATTACAATGGAAAACATTTAGTAGAAATTAGGAAAGAACACTGAGAAGATCATATTAAAAAAAAATGTTATCAAAACCGCCCGAGTGAAGATGCAAAGAACATTTCCTGTCAGTTTGTCAGTCAACCAAATAAAGTAACCGCTATATATAGCTAACATCTACAACCATTATTCAAACCACATACTAGGGCGTGTGCTAAACTACTGCAACAGCCCAGGGAAGATTCTGAAAAACCAACCCCAGCACACTAGAAAATCAAACGATGTCTAGCATATTCTATACTGTGGGCTCCCAATAAGGAATGACTTGTTCAAGACGAAAAATGCACTCTGCTGAAAGGAACCTGCGCCAGGCACAGTACAAGGCAAGCTAACGTACATGGTTTCTGTGCTAAGGCGCTTACATTCTATTAATACTGCCCAATCAAAGTTGGATGACCTGAGAGGATAAATATATTGCCCAACAAGGACACGGGCTACTTGTCTTTTCTCTTTCCGACACAACCTTATTTTCCTTTTTGGTCTGTTACTCTAAGACAATTCCTTTTACTGTAAATCGAGGCCTTGTTATATTATTTTAACAAACTAAAGAGTTGCTGATTGTGTCGAAAATATTTTCTAGTTTGGATGCTTTTATAGCGGCAAACTAATAAGGCTTTAAAGTTCTACCACGTCACATACACAGATGGTAGTGAATTATTATGACTATATACTGGCGCAAGTCAACTGATTTTCATAGCCACAGACTCCAAATTAATTGCAGACTTTTCTTCCAAAAACGATATGACTAGTAAAACAAATTTCATGAACTATTTCCATAATACATCACAGTATACTTAGTACAGTTAGCTCCACTGTAATAACCAAAATTTACTAGACAACAATATACACAACCACATCACAAACTTTCTATAAATCATTCTTAGCAAAAGTGTTCTGTGTCCCTTAGAAGATGTGATATTGCAGTGATATGGTGTAAGTGTGACATGGAATGGCAATGAAGATCTTCAGCATTGTGGAGGGAAGGGTGAGCAGCAGATGTTCTGTTTGGAGTGATACTATAGCATTATAAGGAGTAGCTTGGAATCGTACCAAACTGTCAAAATTTACCTAGCCCATGTAGTTCTGTCCAAGTGTTATAATGTGTTCCTGCTGTCACTCTGCCTGAGAAAGCTACAGTCAGACCTACACAGCCCCTATTCTTTGTAGATGCAGTTACCAAGAGAGACTGAGATGGAAAAACAAGATGTCGGTGGGGGTGCTAGAGGACACTAGTTGTCCACTCTCTCATTCTGAATTGAGATTGAGGCTTTTAGGAATGAGGACCGCAAGGTTCAACAGAAAAAGCCCACTGTGGAAATGGCCTCTGCATTCTAGGATCCTAAAGCAACAGACTTCTTTAATGTAAATGGAAGAAATCGACCATGTAACTTGGTTTGGTTTGCTGGTCTTCTTTAAGTAGCCAGTACACCAAGCGGCTTAGTCCACTGCAATCATCACCAGTCTGGTCCAACTATTTATAGAATAGTTCCATCTGATGCATCTACATGCAGCCTCACTGAGAGCTGTGGTGAGCAACCCTGGAGCCATTTCTAGGTTGAAAAGATTGTTTGCACTAGTAGGTCCAGGTAATTTCACAAAATACCTGGAAGTTAGCTAGTGACATCTAGAGGCGCTGGAAGGATACACCAATGGATCAACGCATTTGTGGAAAAACAGAAACTTGTGTGCAAAAACTCTCAAGGCGTAAACTGCATTTGCACAAATGTTCAAGTGTTTTTTCAGCAGATTACACATCTTTGCACAAAATAGGGAGTAAACATGCAAAACGATGCAGGTCAGTTATTTGAGGATTTTTCCCAATTTGTGCTTGCACGAACAAACTCAACTTATGCTCAACTCTACATAAGTGCTGGTGGTAAAATGACTGCAAATGTTGTTTGCGTCCTTTTCACCACTACTGCCAGAGTTCAATGACCCAGAAATTATTTCTGCAATGTAATGTTCCATTGTGGCACATTGAGAAATGTTGCATTGTACTCTACCAAGCAGAAATATGTACAATTCAAAAACCTTACTTGTTGCAACAAAAGAAATCCCTTCGTTTTCTAGAGATCAGTCAAGCAAGTCATGTTTTCAGGTGGCACGCAGCCCCCTGCCGCTCTTAACACTGCACCTCTACTGTGCACTTCTACTCTGGTTGGTAGCACATTAAGCAAGCAACTAAACATGGGTGGGGCAAGCAACAACACAAACGCGGGACAAGAGGGTGGTGTGGGCGGGTGGGGGACAAGCAACAAACTATGTGGGAGAGTGGGCAAGCAAAAAAAGCAACAAGGGGGAAACAAGCGAAATAGGAACAAGCTAACAACAGGGGAAGCATCGACGATAAGGTAAGTACAAAAAAAAAACCCAAGCCTTGACAAAGCCAATAGACCTGGCGTTGGCCGCGAGCATTCTGGCATTTCTGGTTTTGTCATGGTTTTTACAAAACGTTATTGTTTGGGTATATGTGGGACCCTCAACAATCTAAAAAATTCAAATAATTTGCAACAGGCAAAAAAGTTTGTTTGGTCTAAAAAACAAAAAACATTACCATAGTACTCTCACTGAATGGAACTACTTTGTGTGTGAATGTGTTCTTTATGAAATGGTAACATGCAGTAACTTCTAATGAAGTCAGTCAATGGCTCAAGTGGGCTGATACAATGCCCCTTAATGCATGCTGAAGTGGGTGGAAGATCAACGTGAATGACACCAAGCACAGACTAATGGATGAAGTCTGGCTGAAAACTCAAAAAGTAACTATAATTTTAGCAAAATCAAGAGGTCTTGGCTAACACAGACTTAAAAAAGCCAATCAGTCTGGCGCATCTGAATTTTAAATGTTTTCCTTTATATTGTCAAACTTTTAATCCCGCTTAAGCTGCTTTCATTACCGGTTTCCCTCCCGACCCTCTCAATCCGCGCTTTACGACCGTAATTGCGGCTACCCGTCTGTCAGAGCGGGGCCGTCAGGACCAGTCAGCACTCTAGTTGTTCTTACCTCTCCCACTATTTAGTGCGCGATGCTTCGACCGCGCAGCCTGCGACGTGTGCTTGTTGTACCGCGGCGCGTAAATCGCTGCCAAGTTGCTGCTCTTGCACTTTCTCCCGTTTTAATTTACTGTATTGAATCTGAATTTTAAATGTTTTTAGCCTTTATATTGTCAAACTTTTAATCCCGCTTAAGCTGCTTTCATTACCGGTTTCCCTCCCGACCCTCTCAATTCGCACTTTGCGACCGTAATTGCGGTTACCCGTCTGTCAGAGCGAGGCCGTCAGGACCAGTCAGCACTTTAGTTGTTCTTGCCTCTCCCACTATTTAGTGCGCGATGCTTCGGCCGCGCAGCGGGCGTGGCAAGCGGGCGCGCCAAAGGCAAGCCCGTCTGCGCCCGTCAGCGTCCCGGAGGCGGCCGGCGCTGGCCAAGCTGCCGGTAAGAGTTCTGCCTTCAGTCCTCGTCTGTGTTATAGTAGCAATAGGCTCCGGGAACTAAGCGAGGGTGTGAGCTGCCGCTCCCCCCTTCTCCCCCACCCGGATCTCCTCACAGCGGTTTGCCCCCGATGTAGCTGGGTGCCCTCAATCACTGAGAAAAAGCCCTCATGTAATCTGACGACCCCGGGTACTTCCGGCACATGTAAAACAAGGCGGTCCCATGAGCCCGGCAAACTGTGTGGCCTGCTCCTTAACACCCGCTCTATGAGGAAACATGCCCTCAGTATACACGATTTATTAGAAGATATTAGTCCGGACTTTGTTTTTAACCGAGACATGGCTTAACGATGCCTCAAACCAGACTATTACCACGGCTATCCCCAAGGGCTATCAGTTGGTTAGAAAGGACCGCCCTAGCGGTATGGGAGGGGCACAGCTATCATTTTTAAAAACCACTATTCTTGCACTTTTCTCCCTATTGACGATGTTGTCGGAGCTGAAACTCTGGGTTTCCATCTGGTGGTATCTCCCCATCAATCACTGGCGGGTATTCTAGTATATAGACCCCCTGGCCCTACCGGCTTGTTTCATGAAACCATCAGTAATGCAGTCGCTCCCTTGGTGATGAAATATAAACATTGTATAGTGTTAGGCGACTTCAATATCCATTTGGATAAACCCCGACGATCCGGACGCCACTAGATTAATGGAATCTTTGGATATTTTTAAGTTGGCTCCTTTTTTTCAGTCCCCGACACATGAGAAGGGCCATATTTTGGACCAAATTTTCTCCACACTAGACATTGAAATTATCCCTCCCCTCCCGCATGTGTGGTCGGACCATTTCCTCCTGGAGTTCACTGTCCATCGAGAGTCCTCTCATCCAAACTCCCAGGGCAAGCCCCGTACGGGCTGTTTCAGACCCTTCCACCTCATTACACTAGAGGCTTTGAAGGTGGCTCTCGAGAACCACCCTATTATCCTGAGCGGAAATCTTGAGGACGATGCTGCCTGCTTGGACAACTGGCTCCAGCTCCGAGCAGCGGAGCTCGCACCCCCTTCTTCCCGCTCAGCTCAGTCCTCGTGAGTTTCTGCTCCTTGGTTTACGCCCGCCCTCAAGAAAAGCAAGAGCGCTTGTAAGCGCCTAGAGAGAGCATGGCGTAAAATTTTTGATATTAACGAGAAACTAGTTTACAAACAAGCCCTTAACTCCAACCATAAACTTATTCTTGAGGGGAAAAATCTCTTTTCCTCCTCGAAAATCGAGGCTGCTGAAAATAAAAGTAAGGAGATTTTTAAAATAGTGAAAGAATTCTCCTCCCCCAGAGCGGTGGCTAGTATGTTCACCCCTTCTGCGATATGGGTGGGACATATGGCCTCATACTTTTTTGACAAAATCAAAATGATTCAGGACACCTTTGCCACCCACCCTCTAGCTCCAGGACCAGACACCGAGCTTGACTTTCCCCTCCCTCGGACCAGGATTCCATACTTTTCTGAGTCCCCCCCCCCCTCCCCTTGGCGATTTCATCTGAAATCATGAAAACTTTGAAGTCGGGGGCTCCCTCGGACCCTTGCCCAGCTTCTACCCTGGCATCAATAGCTGCGATCAACAACCCAGAAGTCAATCAGATTCTGAATGTCTCTCTGCAGCATGGGCTTGTCCTTACTAGGTGGAAAAAGGCGCAAATACTCCCACTCCTGAAAAAGCCAACCCTGGACCCAGAGATAGCCTCTAATTATAGACCCATATCTCTTCTACCTTTTCTCTTCAAAACGTTGGAAAAATATGTTAATTCGGTTACCACCACGTTTGTAGAAACTAACAACATACTGCATCAGAGCCAATCCGGTTTCAGGCCAAATTTCAGCACTGAAACGGCGCTCCTAGAAATCTCGGAGTCCATAAAGGACGTCCTTGATAGGGGCGGCAAAGCCGTGCTGATATTATTGGATCTGTCGGCGGCCTTTGATACCGTCCCTCATGACAGACTCCTGTTGAACTCCAGGAGTCTGGTTTCGGGGGGACGGTATTCAAATGGTTTGCCTCTTTTCTGTCGGACCGCCAACAAACAGTTTGGGCTCCGCCTTTTTCGGCTCCCATCCCCCCCTTAAAAGGTGGGAGTCCCGCAGTGCTCTGTTCTCAGCCCTACATTGTTTAATATTTACATGTCCCCCTAGCGAATCTGGCTGAGTCTCATGGAGCAAAAATAGTGTCGTACGCCGACGACACGCAGCTGCTCTTCACCTGCGACAAGGACACCGATTTCAATGGCGAAGTGATCAACTCTTGTTTATCAGAGGTGTTTGCCTGGCTTCAGCTAAATCAATTGAAATGTAACTCCGACAAATCGGAAATTATTTTCTTTGGCCTGCCTCCCAACAATATGTGGCGCAGCTGGTGGCCACAGGACATGCATCCGCCCACTACCTCGGTCAGGTCAGTTAAAAACTTGGGGGTGAAATTGGATGACACCCTAAATATGAAATTCCAGATTCAAGCGGTAGCCGGACAATGTTTCGGCTTCCTGAAAATGTTAAAACAGAGTTCCTGCCCCTTCTCCTGGTCCCCCACAGGAAAACAGTGGTCCAGGCCTTGATCGGATCTAGGCTGGATTATGTAAATATACTTTACCTTGGACTACCGGAATACCTACTCACCCGCCTCCAGGTGG
Organism: Calotriton arnoldi; assembly: GCA_963921515.1. Taxonomy (NCBI): domain Eukaryota; kingdom Metazoa; phylum Chordata; class Amphibia; order Caudata; family Salamandridae; genus Calotriton; species Calotriton arnoldi. Next base: position 1,820,955 of record CAWUFW010002000.1, read on the forward strand.
TCCAAAACGCTGCAGCCTGGGCTATACTTCTACTTGGTCCTAGGACGCAGATGTCTCCCCACTTGAAATCTCTTCACTGGCTTCCGATCCGCAAGAGGATCCATTTCAAAGCTCTTGTCTTGGCCTTTAAGGCCCTTTATGACACCGGTCCCCCCTATCTTAGGAAAAGAGTCCAGCTCTATCATCCAAGGGGCTCTTTGCGTTCCTCGTCCCTGTCGCTAGTAAGCACCCCTGTGTTTCTCCGCTCTCGAATAGGAAGACGATCCTTTCAGGTACAAGTTGCCCAACTTTGGAACGGCATGCCGCTTACTTTAAGACAGACGCACAATCTCCTCCCCTTCAGGAAGGCCCTAAAAACCTGGTTGTTTCAGCAATAGCCCTGCGTTATCTTATCTAAACTAGCCTGTCATACTTACCTAGCGCCGGGACACTCAGCCGAGTAGCTGTGCGCTCTACAAATACCCTGGTAACATAACATTTGCTGCAAGCCTCTTGCCTTTGAGAAAAAAGGCCAGGAAAAAAGGCCAGGAAAAAAAAGGCCAGAAAGAAGGAAATAAAGAAGGGAAGAGGAAGAGAAAAAAAGGACAGAGGAGAAAAGAGGAGGAAAGAAAAAAGAGAAGGAAAGAAGGAATGAAAAAAGGCAAAAAGAAAGAAGGAAAAAGGAAAGAGTAAGAAATAGAAGAAATAAAGAAAAGGAAAGACTCAAAAAGAGAAGTAGAGAAAAAAAGAAAGAAGGAGAAGGAAAGATGCGCTGTCCAGGCAAGACCTAAAAAAAAATTTTTTTTCTGTAAAACATAAGATTCTTGCCTGGTTTGGCTCGAAGTAGAGGTTTAATGTTGTGAAATAATGGTTAAAAAACTGACAATTTAGTGGATTTTTGGTGTCATATGCCTAGTAGCTATCATTCTTTCTCAAACAGTTGCGAACTTTCAGATGAGCATACAGCATTATGGAGGCATATATGTATGACCCTTGTGACAAGGATTATTAAACATTTGTATGTTGTTGCTGTGCAAACAGCAGTAATTTAAAAAAGTATTATTCATTGGAAGGATGCCAGACCCGTTTATTAAACTGCACGACTATCGTGAAATAAATATCTCAATCAACGGGAAGCTGTTAAATTAGTTCTTCAGTCTGCCTACATTTTCAAATAACGAGTCTCTTGGTTCTTTGATCATGGAAAGTCTTTAGAAGATAAAACAACTAAATTGCCTTTGTTCAATGAGCAATGTACAAATTAAAAAGTACACTAGCCTGAAACATCCCTAGCAAGCACCGACCTACAGGTACCGAAGCATAATAAAGCGTACTTGCAAAAGCCCTCAATGTTTTTAAAAACAAAACAGTATTTACTAAAATCACAACCGAATGACAATACCTTTTTGCTCTTTTGCGCATGACAATGGAATAATGTAGAATTCCCTGCTTCTGATACAAATGCTCCTATTTAAAACACATATCGCCTTCATGCCAGCAAAAAAAAAAAAAGAAACTATTAGTTATGAAAGTATCCAAAAGGAAAATCATAATGGAAACAATAATGCAATCGAGATTTTTGTAATATTGAAAACCTTCGGTTTCCTCATCATGCAACCATAACCACCACTCCTTGTATATAAAAAATTTGCAGAAAGACACACAAGTCTAGATACACCACAAATATGTTTCAACTAAGTCAATGCAGAAAAGAAAATTCAAATAAAGAAATAAAACCACCACCTTGGAACACAGGAGCTTAGAACAATTCTCAAAAATAGTGGGGGGTTTTATGCTGCACAAGTATAACTTCAAGCAAACGGTATCAACATAGATAGGTTAGGAGGTGTTCACATCGAGCCATTGCAAAACTTGGCGGCCTGTTACTTCACAACGAATATAACCTAGCTCCTATTTTGGGCTTAACTTTTTCACAATTAAGTATGGTTAAGGTCAGCGCAATGATCGATCTCGAACTTGATTTGTTTGAAGTCCGTCTCCCTCTCCACGTAGGAGTATGTTCTCAGGGGAATGAACCCACTCAAATGTACACAGTAAACGGCACCAATCAGAAAGTTTTTTGTAACTAAACTGGACATGCGCCTCTGAGCCAGTGGGACACATCAGCTCTGCAAATTAGTTGCTGGTAGCTGTGTAAATTATCTATTTTTTTGCACTGGAATACAAGAATATCATGCAACTAAAGTAGCTCCAACGAATTTAATACCAGCATATAATATTTTTAAATCTTAAAACCGCAGCAAAATGTTCTATATCAGCATGGAGCTTCGCAATGTCAAAAAAAACTGTGCTAGCTAATTTAAAATTAGAAAAAAGTGTCATCCGCTTTTTTCTAATTGGATGAAACTGAAAACGGGCAGCACAAATAAGCAACAGTAGCATGCACCAGTGTACAGATTCAGTCAGTCAAACAACCACAGACTACAGGTGGCAACCAATCAAAGATGAATGTCTAGGAGTCACGTAGGAAAATATTGTTACCATAAGGACAAGCTGGAATATGCTCTTTATACTATTGAAATTCTGAACAACGCAGCTGGTGTTGTGTGTAAAATGATGACTGAGCAGAAATAGAACACAAAGATCGTGCAAAATATGCCCACTACCTTATTTAATTTGAAAAAAAAATACATTTTCTACGGAGCACGATCAGTGAATTTATTTGCAAAACAGCTCAACCTATGCAGAATGCAATCCGGAGGTTTTTATTTTTTTTAAATTTTATTTAAGGTTTAGCTTTAATAAAGGGGGTCACTTCACTGCACACCAAGTATCGAGATGAGGCGTGTTTATTAGTTTTACTCCCGTATTAGCACTAATATGCACGTGGTGTGGGTGAGGACGTTATGGTGACTTACCACCAGGCAACAGACACCAATTCGTTTAGGAATGATGGAATAACAGACCTCGTACACACAAAAAAAGGAAATCTGTGATTTTAAAGAATTCATTTGAAAGTAATCTATAGTCCATGATGGAAAAGAAAAGGGATTTGTTAATAGATCAAATCGATTATACACTTGAACACAAATCAATGAAATCAGCCCAAAACTCAAAACAACCTTCCGCTACACGATGCAATACAGTATATTTAGTTGATTAAGGCTGTCAAGATAGCAATAAAAACAGAGAAATAACAAAGGGAAGTAGTTCTGATGGGGACAGGAAACTTATTAAAAAAAGGAAAAGACTCGTATAAATATTTGTATGTCTTATGCAAAGAGTTATCTGGAATGGCAGATCCAAATTTTGTGAACCAGGATCTGCGAAGAACGACAGGTGAAGATGGTAGTTACAAAAGAGAAAGATTCACCAGATTGCCAAATTCTCATCAGATACATAGACAAATACATTGTAAAACAAAAAAAACCATCTTGGGCATTTTAAAAAAAAACTTTGCCAAAAGAATGCAACTTCATGAGTTCCGAAGGTAGCTAACTTGAAATACAGAGGTCGTTCAGTAGTCATGAAACAAGTTAGTGTTTTCTCACCTGAACTAAATCAAAATAGCTTACAGGGTCTTCCTTCTCAGAAACATAAGATGGCTATTGTTTCTTTGGAGTCAACAGTCAAGGAACAACAGATTTTAAGTCTAAAAGCACCCCTTTGGAAATTTACTGCAGACAAACCAAGTCCCTAATCACAGAGTCAACAGGAAGGGATGATGCATTTATAGGCACTTGTCCTCCAGTTTCGAGAAATTATTAATATTGTCTAACGTTATTCACAGGGCATATACAATAGAATCAAAGCCAATTACAACTGGAGGCCATTAATAATGGAAAAACTGAGAGGCCACTGTAAGGAATAATAAACTGAGCAAGCACCCTCATCACAGAGCAACTGGCAAATTAGGATTTCCCAATTCGATTACAAGGAAAATCTTTGCAAAAATACTAATCAACCAACTAAAGAAAACACGTGGCAACCCATTAAAAAAAAAAAAAAGTCTAGGAGTCAACTTGGGGAAATATTTTTACAATAAAGCCAAGATTAATTAAATATGCTCTTTAAACTGCTGGAATCTTAAACAACCCACAGAGTCATGTGTATAATAACTGTGCAGAAACAACAAAAAAGCATGCTATATAATTTTGTTTCAGAAAACATGAAAAGCAAGCATTGGCAAAATAAATAGGTATGTTACTGGCTGCCAGCCTTTTCGCTTTGGCAATGCTTCTTTCGTTTTTCATGTGTTTTGTACAGTTTTATTATTGGAAAAGCTGCCACGCCCGCATCAATATGAAAAAATAAAAAAATAAACACTGGCTAAAAACAAAATAATTACAGCCTCAAAAAGTACACATTCCTATAGTATCCCTGGCACTACTTTGTGTGCTCACTGTGAAAGAGTAGAATGTCGTCCCTCCAAGTGAAGTTAGCCAATGGCTGAAGTGGGCTGAAACACTGCCATGTCACGTCACATCGCTCACGTCAGCCGCACGTTAGCGGCAGTAAACCGCGAGCTCCAGCTCCCGAGTCCCTGGGAAATCTAGGAATCCAGGCTACTGGCCCGCATACCTACCCGCCACCCCCTCCCCCCCGTATGCAGGGGTGACCAGGTGCGAAGGAAACCGGTTGCAGCTTGTGGGGTGTGAGTGCCCGTTTGGGCGCTCCGGTTTTGGCGGGCGGTGAGAAGGATTCCACCCTGACCTGTCTTGATCTGCGCCCGCACCACGCTCGCCACAGCCCGCTATTTTGGCTGTCGCCTGTCTGTTTCTCGGAGGCAGCCCGACCCGGTGAGGAGAAAGCGACCAGGCACAGCGTGTGGCTTGTGGGATCGGGCTCAATTTCGCCCTTGAGCCCCCCAGTGCCTCTTTGGCCCTGATGGAGACCAAGGGTCGAACTGAGAGGCGGTTGGCGAGGCGTTCAAGGGACCCGTCTCAAACAAGCCCACTGATTCTTCGGCAGTGAGGCAAGGAGGGGTATCACTATCATTATTGTTAATAGAGAAAGGTTTTTCCCCCACGCCCCAACTTCCAGTAAAAATCCAACTCATCGTGGGGGGGGGGGCGCAAGGCCGTTTCTCTCTTTTTGCCTCCCCCTTTTCTAACTCTACTGCCTGGGAGTGTGTATTACGGATAGCTTTAAACATGTTTAATTTGCTCGCTGGTTTTAGGGTGAGCTGTTGGATCAGCTTGGCACAGCCTGGTCATCTTTATTGGATTGTCAAAGGTCTGACTTTGGCTACTTCGACCGGTCTAGACAAGTACTACTGCGAGATATCTAGGCCCATCTCCTTACAAACAACAGTTTATAAGTTCAGCTGTGTTCAACTGCAATAACAGCAAAAAAAAACACATTAAGTGTTCACCTGAGTGAGCTGTAAGACTGTGGGGTCATGAGGTCTGGCCGTCTGCGTGGGGCAGTGCTTCAACAACAAACTAAACAACGGAAAAAGAGACTGGGCAAAGGCGATTCTGAGGCAATATGTGGAGGGTTAGGCATACCAATTGGAGAAAGAACAAACTCACCAACAACAATCGGGGCCTGCCCTCTAAATGGTTGCCACTCAAACGCTCCTGAGGAGAATCTCTCAAAGAGTCACGATGAGGCTTGTCAGTCAACTATTATCGATTATTTTAAATCCTCAGGGAAGATTAAGGGAAGTAAAATGGCTCCTGGAGTGGAAACAAAAATGGCCAAAACCATAACAATGACAGAATTTAGCCATACAAAATCGGACATACTAACACCAATATGCATGCATATCCCAGAGGAAGAATCAGCGAATAAGAATATAGCGGCCGGTATAAGCCCACAAAAGCCATCTAAAGTAAACAACGTAGCCTCTAATCAGGTGCCGGGCTGCCACTCCTTGGTCGTAAAAGCTCAAGTTAATGCTCCCTGCACCACAACTATAGCGACTAAGGGCCCGATTCTGATGCGGTTTGGAAAAGCTTCCCGACCGAGGGCCTGATTCTGATGCGGTTAGGAAGGCCTCCTAACGGCATTTGCTCCTTCCAAATCGGATCGGGCACGTGTCTTCCCGACCGAGGGCCCAATTCTGATGCGGTTAGGAACAAATGTTCCCATTGAAGTCAATGGGAGTTCAACCAAATCGTATCTGGAAGCATCCGGATGCATCCTACTCCGCCGGTCGGACTTTCCCGATCCGAGTGGGTCGGACACCATTTCCCAACCGATTCGGTCGGGAAGCTTTTCCAACCCGCATCAGAATCGGCCCCCAAGTCTAGAAGTACAAACAGTGGGAACGGGATTGGGACAAAAGCATCCCCCAAGGTCAGCAGTGGATCTGTAAAAAGGTTAGTAATCGATGACAATGAGGGCATAACCTCAGAGCGGAATCGCATTTTAACCTGAATGAAAATAACATGGTGATTAATATATCATCAGGTAGAGTTAACCACAAGTGATGAAGAATTTGTCATCTTTCACACTGTCACCAAGAAAGCTAGTTTTACCCAACTACAATAAGGCCCTGAACTGCCAAAATATTTGAGACAAGAAACCTTCCCAAGTCCCAACAATCTGAAAAGTGGAACTGAATTAGACCCTTTCAGTCCAATATCAACAACAGGAAGATCCAACCTTGACCTGAAACCGACTTTGATCCCCGAGGCAATAGATATTGAGTGTGCACATATGCCAAATAAATCGGAGAATGCCGATTCTATGAATAATCCTCTTAATTCAGCTGACTTATCCCTACCAGCCAAATAAGACACAAACGTTTCTGTGGGAATAAGAAGAGCAGATGACCCGATAGAGCTTCAATAAGGAATATGGGGCAGTTTACTTAATATCATGGATACCATAACCAAAGTCCCTGAACTATCACTCGGATAAATTGAATATTCAGGTGGATCAATCGAACACTCTTGCCCTCTACGTAGCTGGGATACATTCCAAATTACTCAACTTAACAAATTTAGTAGTAAAGGCTCAATCTGACAGAGACAATCAAAATGATCACCTGTACTTGTGCTCACCTCATAGATAAAATATCCAATTTACAGAGTATAGTTGGTTCTTTACTAGATGAAGTCAGGTTAATGTCAGCACAGAATAAAATGGAGCTAGTTAATATAATCGACGACAGACACGGCCATGACATTAAAGCATTAACTGCCCAAACACACAAATAAGCCACATACGAAAGATCAAGTAAGGCGGGGGATGGAAACGAGAGAGTTAATAACTATGAACCTCAACAACACACAGACCTGCATCAAACGGAATTATGACCTATTAAATAGGATGAAAAAGAAACATCACCACAATAGGGCAAGGAAGCATATTCAAAGGCACTAAAGTATCCTCGGTTGCCTCTAATGAAAACAAAGCTAATCAACAAAACCTAGTACAAAATGGAGAGGTTAATCAAGTAGCAAATAACTTGGAATCATCCTCTAACTCCAAATTAGTAGGGCTTGCTAAAAGAGCAAGGAAAAAAACAAGGAAAAGCACATAATAGAATCAATAAAAAAAATAAACCAACTAACTCTAGTGTATTTCCTATTCCAAAAGGAAAACTAACCAATCTTCAAATTATCTGAAAAAATAACATGTAAAGCAAAAGAAGCGGATAAAGGACTGACCTCAAATTTAGGAAGTCCAGGTATGTCACCTTTCTTTGAAGACGCCTTGGTTAAGCTAACAATTACCCATAGTGGAGAAGTTTCAAGTAGCTATGTGTCTGGACAAGACTCTAGACAAGGGCCTCCACCAGCAAAAAGAGTCTCTCAGATATCTGTACTGGACAAAAATAAAGAAAGCCGAAGCATTCCTTTAGACGTTCAGCAAAATAATTCGTTAAACATAAATTCACTTTCAACTTCCCCGTCTGGCAATCACATGAAGCTACATCCGGAAAAAATTGTGAACCCAGTCAAATTGCTCTTGTAGAAGACAGCCAGAGAGTCTTGAGGATACATGGCATAAGTCCAATTTCAATTCCATCATTCCCCAATCATCGACCCAAGAAGAACCCAACAACAATTGTGGACATTTGGGCCGCCTCATCTGCAAAGTTACTTTTTATCCCGTTGTATGTCTCAAGGGGTCCACACGATATTTTAAATTGCAGTAATATATTAAAGCTATTAGCTTCAATCCCAGAGCTCAGCAATTTAACATAAGATGCCTTAGAATCAGTTCAAACAGGACCCCAATAACCCCAAACTTGAAGTAACCTGTACCATATGGCATAGTGAGCAGACGATTAATGGAATTCTTGAACATGGAACACAATTTGAGAAATGGGGGAATCGAAATAAGGAAATGCAAAGACAGCCAATATCCAACCCTGTTGATTCCCAGAGCTGTGGAAAAGAGACGCCTCCAAATAAATCTGACGATAAATGGAAATCACAGGAGAAATATTATTACTTTGAAAGGGGCAATAGGTCCGCTATTCAATCCCGAGTTATCCTCTTGCATTAATATTACAAGTTGCAGCTCAGGCACACGAATATGTGAAGAAATACAAAAAAACATAGCCCCAAGAGACGACTGGGCTTGGCTCCCAAAAATACTCAGTAAAGGGTATCTTGACGAGAATGATTGAAGGTTGAGCAGCTCGTACAATAGGAAATAATTTATTAATATTTGCTCATGGAACGTACATGGCCTCACAAGGTTGCTAGAAGATCATGATACAATAAATTTCATTCAGAATTTTAAAATCTTAATGTTCCAGGAAACCTGGAAAATGTGCAATGAGCCCATCATTAGTTATCAAGAGGTCGCCAACTTCGCAATTCACTCATCTGCTTATGGTCGTGCAAAAAGAAGGCGTTCTACTTATGTGTCACTGGATTTAGATGCCACCCATTATGTAATTGATTTTCAATGGACCTGGCTACTATAAATCAAAATAGAGTTCGAAATACTGATTATTTTTCTAAATCTTTATTTAAGTATAAAGAGAACAGTCAAGATGACTCCGCTTACAGTCCTATGGGAAATAATCAAAACCCTATCCTATAAATATTCTGCGACTAGCCTCATTAATTCGGGAGATTTTAATATGCACTGGTCTACCAAGAACTCCAGGAACTCAAAGAAGGCAGGTACAGTTCGGTCTAAGATGTTCTGCTCCCAATTACAAAAATGCGAGCTTGTGCTGCTACAGGAGGATACCCAACATAATACGGCAGGCGTTCCAACTTTTAAAAATTCACAACAACACTCCACCATTGATTATACCGTTCTCAAATGAATTGTCGATTAGTCTTACTGGGTTTCAAGTGGTCCCTAGAGTGGAAAGCGACCGTAACCCTAAATCAATTACATCATCACTTTCAGTGGAACATTTACCAAAGTCAAGAATTCTTGATTCAGGGTCAGCCGCTTATAACCTGAAAAGGCTGGCGTGGCATTCAGCAAAACAAGAGTAGATTTTGGCGTTTTTAGACTCTGCAATAGAACTAGCACTTAATGAGTGCCGACATGAGAAATCAATAGTGGAAATCTGGTCCCTTCTTTGTTCTTTATTAGTGGATCACTTTTTGGCAAAACCAACATCTAAGGGAAACCCTATTAGGCCAAAAAGTAATATGTTGTATTCACACAGGCTACCATCTTCAAAAGCAGGCACTTAACAAAGCATCCCGGGCCATTTGCAATCGACCAAATAGTGTTGCCAAACTCACTAATTTGTGCTCATTAAAGCGTCCGAGAAGATCTTATAAAAATGAGATTTGGAAGGCAAAAAGGGCATATCACGAAGGACTATGGGCAAAATTGCATCATGCCAGTAAAATTAAAAACTTGAGAGCATTCTGGGGAACAATTAAATGACCTTGAGTATGGCAACAGGTGAGCCAATAGTGTCAACATCTCTGCATCAGCTTGGGAGCCTTTCATCTCTATGTATGGGGCCTCTCTGGTAAATGCTCTAGGCTCCAACATTGATGTATGTATGCCAGCTCTGCTAACCAACATAAGCAGCAAGAATTAAGGAAAAGAAAATCTCTATGATGATCAACTATTAGCGTTTGAGTCACCGCATGAGGATATGGTAAAAATATTGATAAGTATGATTAAATCAAACGGGGCGCCAGGTCCAAATGGGATCCCCAACGCCGTTTTTAAAGCCAAAACAGATTTATGGTCAAATATTCTATCAAAATTGTTTAAAGACGTAAAATCTAAATTGGTCCCTGATTCCTGGCAAGGCAGCATAATACAACCAATCTATAAAAGTGGCCCGCCTGACAATTCGGCTGATTATAGGCTTATTGCACTAACAGATGTGGAGGCGAAAATCTTTGCAACACGCCTACTCAAGGACTTGGAAGACTTGGCGACGATAAGGAAAGTAATTCCATTCTTCCAAACTGGATTCCGCAGGAGGCAGTCAATTATTACGAACCTGCTATTACTCAACTTGTTGGCAGAAAGTGCAAAATACAAAAAACAAGAGCTTTATATCGGTTTTGTAGATCTAAAAGCTGCCTTTGACTCAGCTCCTCGTAACTTACTATGGGCAAAGCTATCAGCATGGGGTGTACCGAAACAGCTGCTAGATATGATTGTACTGTTATATTCAAATACGTGGGTGCAGGTCAAATTGGTGGATGGCAGTTGTACCACCCGCCGCCTGGAAACACATAGTGGCCTCAAACAGGGCTGCGTACTAGCCCCATGTCTTTTTAACCTTTTTATGGCCGATTTACAGCATTACTTGCAAAATGTCAACTCGCACTCTCCAAACTTTGCAGACCATAATGTAAAATATAAAATATTTGCAGTACACAGACAACACCATATTGTTAAGCCACACACCAATAGGGCTTTAAAGATTGATAGTCATTTAACCAATATGTTTTAGCTAATGGTCTACAAATAAATACTAAAAAAACTAAAATTATGACTATAAGTTCAACTAAATCGGATAAGAAGAATGGAAAATCAATGGGCTATCAATCGAATCAGTGAAACAGTATAAATATTTAGGAATTACGTTTGATGATAGAATGATTTTCAAACAACATTTTAATAACTTAAAGGCCAAAGCAACTTCACTTTCCTTTGCTTTTAGATTATTGCGAGACAAGCTATTATGCCAGAGTCACGAGCATTTACTGAAGGTAATGAAGGCGAAGTTGATTCCCTTGCTCGCGTATGGGTCAGTAATCTTTCGGAGTAAAGATAGCAAACTCCTTGATAAATTACAAATAAGAGTTTTTAAATAAATCTTTAGGGTTCCGAGAAACGCTGGGCATGCTAAATGTCAGATTAGAGTTTTGCCTAATAAGCCAAACTCTGGTGAGACAATCCGCGTTTCTAAAATGTCTATTTTGGCTATATCTATCGGATTCTGGCTCTCTTACTAATTCGTGCTGGCAAGAAAAAAAACAAGCATTTGCAATGCAATCGGTCTCGCCCTTGGGACCTTAAAAGTATTTAGCCATGCAGGTAACATGGAAACTTTTACACTAATAGGCACATTATAGTGCTGCTTTTAGGATGATACAACTCTTTCAGCTATGGAGCCCTACATTTTAATAGATTAATTGTTTTTTTGTGTTTTTTAATATATATTCTTCAGCCGGTCAACCTAAAAAGAAAGCACGCGAAAGAGCGGTTTACGGCCTCTAGTCTCCCACAGCATAGGCCGTGTAGCTGTAAGAATCAAACTGGCAAAAAGGTGACTTATTACAACTAAAAATGCCAAAATTTCCACTCTGCAACCGAGGCCTTACCTTTTTGATATAAATAGAGGGTTTAAGTAGTGTGTTTATTTTTTATAGGTTTATATAACACAAACTCTAACCAGATGCATTAGAGCGGGTTACATTCTACAAGGTCGCATTCTGTTTTTTTAGGCAGAGAGAGATTAACTGATTTGCCTAGAATTACAGGATGCGGAGGCAACGCTGGGACTTGAACCTGGTTCACCATTTCAAAAGACGGCAGCTCTGGCATCAACACAATAGTTCACTGGGTTGTTTTGACATGAAAACCGTCTGCTTATTGTTCATTTATGCGCTCATTTGCGGAATGTAGCCACCCTCTCCTATTATATAATTCTTGTAAAAATTAAACAAGGATGGCTAAAATTGTTACATATATTACAAACGCCGGCAACTTTATCAAGGCAGGAAAAACAACAAAACGATGCCTAATTAGCAACAACCCAACCACTTGTAACCGTTAAACAATACCAAAAGAATATGTTTAATTTAGGAAAGCAGTGCAATGAGTGAAGTGGTTGGTGGTGGATTGAAAACTAAACCCAATAACTCCTACTCAACCTTTTATCTTCTAACATAGATAAAAGGAGTACCTTTAGTCGGGGCCCGTGCTATGAAGCTGTGCCACGAAGCACTGCGGGTGATTTAATAAAACCCCAAAGTATTTCCTGGAGTGAGCGGTCGCTTTTGAATATTGTTTGAAAAGTGAGAACAATTGATTGGTTCGTTTCCCGAGATGCGCTGCGCTGTAATAAGGCCGCTTGTTTTTTTGTTTTTTTATTGTTTTGGCATTTACGGGTACTGTTTGCAAAATTAAACATTTCCAAATATTTTTAGTCTTAAGATTCTGTTTTGTTAAAAACGCAAATCAGAGCAGATATTGTTCCTTATTGACGTTTGCATTAAGCACGACATGTATTGCTGTAATATGTAGGAATACGTTTTTTATGCATAACCTGTATTTATGACGAGCGCATTCATCCATGGGTTTCTTGGGGCTGAGTATCAGATTTTGTTTTGGGGGGGGATGGAGGGGGGAGGCGAGGAGGCTAGCTCAAATATACTTATTTTATCAACTTGTGGAGGGGATGAAGGGCTGATGCGACACGTAGAGAGCAAACCTTTAGTCATCAGGTATCTGATGTGGATGCATTAATTCATGGAGGCAGTGTTTTTCCACTATAAACGTAACTTTTTTTACTGATGTTCCAGTGTTCTGCCGGTGTGTTAATTGACTGATATTCCACTGCAGGTGGTATGCGTTCTGGAAAACGGCCTATGTATGTTTCCTTTCTCTTTTCTTGTGTTGGTGCCGAAGGCAGCTTGTAGTGTTTTTGCCGTTCTTTATGATCGGAGCCTAGAGAGAGCTCAGGCGGGGTGAGGGCAAAGAATTGGCGCTGGCGAGAGAGAGCGGGGTCCAGTGACTGGAGAGAAAAATACAAGGAGAATGAGAGCGCTTGTATAGTGCCTCGCGTAGTATGTTTGAGGAGGTGAAGCGCTCCCGGTTTAGTGGGGGACAGTGCAGCACGTTGGATTGTCGGAAATATGGCAGCGGGATCTTTAAATCAGGGGCAGTCTGAATGTCCCATCCAGCCATGATAGTACAAAATGGAAGCGCCCAAAAAAAAAAAAAAAAAAAAGATGTGCCAGCGCCTTGGGTGAGCTTTTAATAAAAAGTAAAGTGTACGCAGGGGTTTTTATATTTATAGTTTGCCTCAAAGGCATGACATTTTCCACGATGAACATTGTGAGCTGAAGACGAGGCTGATGGCCCAAGGAGGAGCGTGAGCTAAAGAATGGAGCAGCTGCAGATCAAGGAAAAGGAGAGAAGGAATGACAGGAAATAAGAGCGAAAGGCCCACATGAGAAAAAAATGTGCGATCAACTCCTGCTTTATTTACCCATTCCACGCACTCACTGTTCACCAGCGATGCACTGCACAGCCGATCCAGCACTGGGCTACGGGGGGAGGAAGGGGGGGCGTAAGTGGCAGTTCCAGCACTTGGCTAACGAGGACAGATCCGATGCGAGAGATCCACCGGAACCGGGCTAAAAAGAGGCACTCTACAAGATAAAACCAGCGCGACCAGCGCTGACCGCCATCTGTTTCCAATTAACGCGGCCGCGAGAGCGGGCGCGATAATTGGAAACAGATGACGCTGATGCTCGCTCCCGAGCACCCTAGGCCAGGGGAGAAAGAAGGCGGGACATGCACCCGCCTTGGGCCAATTGCGTGCTGTCTTTCTTAGAAAGACGCACGCAAAGGCCGATCGCGGGTTAATAAAAAAAAAGCACACGCACGAGCGTGTGTTCAGAGTTGAAAAGCCCTTACTAAATGCCTCGCAAAGCAGCGCATGCGCGCTGGCTCAGGCGAGACCTAAAAAAGGACTATGCTAGTGCTTGGAGATATTTAACCGAAAGCCTAAACACTTAAATTCCTGCCTTTTGATCACCTGGATAGAAACAAAATTGTTTTAAAACAGATTTTCAATCAATTAACATAATAAATTCCATGATCCAACCTGGTTGCAATTTGTGAACCAATTCCCTGTGATTTGCTTTCAGGAAACGTGGTCGGTGGATTGTGATTTATTTTTGGAAGGTTACAAGGCTTTTTTTGCGCCAGCCTCCCCCTTGGCGGGTGGTAAACCAAAGGGTGGTCTTGTTACGTATAAATCCTTGGCAGTTGACTACCAGATCCAGCTTGTGCCGTCTCCTAGCCCAGGAATACTAGCGTTGATATTAAAAAGGGGGGCTACTAGACTGGGTCTTATTAATTTTTATAATTCCGTGGCCTGCCCTCCAGCTGTCTGTAACATTACAGCCCTGGGTTCGTTTATAAGGCAGTCCTATGGGTCTATTCTACATAACCTTTTGGTCCTTGGTGATTTTAACATTCACCCTAGCGGAGACCCAAGGTCAACTTGCATTTTTGAGTTAGGCTGCCCACGGATGAGGGGGATTCGTTTTGAACATCTTGCTCAGGGGGAACTACTAAATAATCTATTAAATGAATTCGATATGGTGTCCTTGATGTCTTTATCCGACCCGCACCGTACATTTCCCGTCCCCACCTTTAAAGGGAGAGGTAGGGGGTCTTTTATAGATTATATTTTAATTTCTTCTTCTTTACAAACTTTATTCTGTGGTTTCAATATCGTGGAGAGTGTCTACAATGACCATAATCCGCTCTGTGTCCAAATGCGTGGTCCGCTTTTAGCGCGAATTAGCAGCATGGCAACTAAGGGTATGATTAGACCTACTGATGGCACACGTCGGCTTAAATGGTCCCAGATTTCTCCAGATGATTTTTACCATGCAGTAAGAGAATCCTGTGCTTCCGAGTTAGCTTTGTGTACCTCTGTAGGCACATCCCCTAGCGAAGTTATCCGCTCCTATGAAGCTATCTCTACTAAAGTTGGTGATCTCTTAAGTGCCCCGGCCCGTAGAGTAGCGACCTCCACTCCCAGGTGGTTTGATTCCTCATGCTCCCAGGCTGCGAAAAGGTTGAGGGTAGTCCTGTCAGCTAACCCGAGAAATCATTCTCAGGTTTGCGCGTGCCGTAAAGAATATAAATTAACATTGGCCAAACGGAAGGGCGCTCTGCAAGAGGAGGCCTGGCGGGAGTTGCTCGAGTCAAGTACCTTAAGGAATAGCTCTAGGTTTTGGAGCATTGTCAATAGACCGCTTTTTGAATATGAAGCTCGGGGGGCTTTAGATTTGCATATTACTGAGGAGGAATGGGTGCTCCATTTTAAATCAATATTTGAAAGTCCAATAGAGCAATTAGATCAGCCATGTCGTGATCACAATGCTTCTGTAGTGATTTTTGAACAGGGTGAGGTGGAGGCTGGCATTGCAGGGCTAACCAGTAACAAAGCTCCTGAACCAGATGGTATCCCCCCCGGATCCATCCTTTTGGGCTCCGGTCCTCGTGGCTGTGTTTAACGCAGCTGCTTCGAACGGTTGCCCTGAGTCCTGGGCCATCTCTACTATAGTGCCCGTTTTCAAGAAGGGTGATCGGAATAGCATTTATTGCTATAGGCCAATCTCCCTACTTGATTCGGTGGTCAAGGTTGTGGGCTGTATTCTCTTAGAAAGATTATCCTCCTGGGCGGAGGAGAACAAGATCTTGTCTGACGTCTAGTTTGGATTTCGCCCAGGGTGATCAACCGTGGCCCAATGTCTCAATCTAACCATGTTACTGAGTAAATATACAGTTGCGCGCCCTGGTACTATATATCTTGCCTTCATGGCCTTGTCTTCCGCATTCGATTGCGTGAATAGGGTTAAACTGTGGCAGTCCATGAGGGTAATGGGGGTAGGAAATAACATTGTTAATTTCCTTGAGGATCTTCATAAGTCAACCAAGGCTAACGTTATATTCTCCCAGGACCTTCGTGTTTCTAGGGATTTTGAAATAAAGAGGGGAGTACGGCAAGGCTGTATCCTGGCTCCATTCCTGTTTAATTTCTATATTAATGAACTGGACAGAGCTCTAAGAGCCACTGGGGTAGATTACCCATATGTAGGGCGGCGTGGCCTTCCCGTCCTACTTTATGCGGACGATGCCGTCCTTCTATCGAGGACTGCTATCGGCCTGCAATCCTTGCTAGATTCATTTTCTAATTTCATGGCGGATCGGGATCAATCAACAACTCGAAATCATATATAATGCAGGTGGGATCTCGACGAAAAAAAAGTTTTGAATTTCGAGTTGGCCCCGCTAAAGTCCCCCCCACTAATCTTTTCTCTTATCTTGGGGTCCTTTTGGATGACCAAATTAAATGGGGGCCTCTAATTTCTAGGAAAAGGGGGGACTTGGCCCGGGTGAATGCAGCTATTTTTAACTTTGCATCTAAACTAGGGAAGAGACCTATCGCAGCTCTGCTGAAAGGTGTACCAAGCGAAAAGTGTGGCTATAGCTAGTTATGGAAGTGAAATTTGGGGGTATGTTGCAGTGGACCCTCTTCAGGGGACTGAGAATAATTTTTTGAAGCAATTATTGTGTGTGCCGCGTGGACTGTCGAATCTGGCGGCCTATGAGGAACTGGGGATCCCATTTTTAAGCGATACCCTGGCACTACGCCCACTTGTGTTTTGAAGTGTTGGTTGAATCAGGCGTTAACACTTAATCATCTGATTTTAAAAGAGTGTATGTCCCTAGATAATGCATCTCGTATACCGTGGCTTAATTATATTAGAAGTGGCTTTGAAGGGCTTGGGCGTGCCGACTTATACTCTAATCCCGAAACTATTGTTAAAAAGGATGTGGAGCTAATTAGGGAATCCTTCCTCACACTCAGGAAAATGGAGAGGGACGAGCGAGAACTTCTTAAACCGAGTGTTCGCACTTTTTTAATGCTCAAAACAACTCCTTATACCGAGCCTCATCTCCTGGGGTCTTTATCCTTACATGAGCGGTTTTTACTGACGAGGTTTTGCATGAATCTTTTTCACCTCCTGCTAGCCAGGCCTAAAGGATGCAGCAGAGGTCAAGTGTTAGCACCCTGTGGCTGCGACGGACAGTCTCCACAGGATCTGCTACACTTTATGCTTTTTTGTAAATTTTTTGCGATCCCTCTGAGACATTTTCTAGTCCCTATTTTAAAAAGGATGAATTTTACCCAGGCCCGTCCTGCCCTCCTGTATCTTCAAATGCTGAAGGAGGATTGTATTTTTTTTATCGTGGGTTATTTAAAATCCACAGTGAAAACCAGGGCCTGCTTGGATAGGTAGCCATCTGGATAATAAATTATTAAGGCCTTAGAGGTTGAGGAAGACCAGCTTATCCTTGTAGGGAAAATTGTAACTAAGGGAGATGCTTTTATGGTACTATGTTTTTAACTGTCATAGATTATAATGGGAGGTTGTACATTGGGTTCTCTTCATATCTTTAAAAGTGTGTTATTTAATGAATTGTTGTTTAATGTATTATGGTTTTTATGCAACTTTTATGGTTTTATTTTTGTGAAACCGAATAAAGTTTATTATAAAAAAAAAAACAATTAACTCATTTTTTATCATTTTTATTGGATAAGGAGACGAGTGGAAAAAAAAAGCCCCAACCCTATTTAACCTCCAATTTAAAACCGGTTTTAAGGGATAGATATCTTATGTTAAGATTTGGCCGGTATCCAACAAAGGCTGGGACTCCAAGATGGGCACAAAATTGTCAATCACAAAACTGTAGATTATGTGGTTGTGTCAATGAAACGCTATTGCAGGTTATATGTATTTGCCACAGATTACGACAGGAGAGGCAAAGCCATTTTTAAGGAAATAGGAACGAGAATGTGCCGCCAAGCAATCATATCATGCCTTTCAAAGCATACCACCGCTCTAACGGCCTATTTTGTCAACTTCTTCCTTGTAGCTGAGAAAAAACGGACCCAGGCTGATGTTCTGCCGTGTTATAGGAATAGTTAATGGTTATATTAGTAACCATGTCGATGTATCAGTATAGTTATTGCACTAGTGCATGATGGGTGTTAGTTAGGGTAAAACCTTACCGTTTGTAACCAGTAAAGCTCATTACGACCAGTTGTTAAAGCTGGCCGACCTACCCAAATTTAGACAACTCATTCTAATCTTAACCCCCAATTTTTGTTAAACTGTGAGAATGAAAACACGTTGACATCTTAATTTTAAAAAAATTATATTTATCTGAAGTTATCAAGTAGTACCCCTATGGATAGTTTTTTTTAAACGGTTATGAAACATAGGTTTCTTTGCACACGATCTTAATAAAACCCAGTTAAGCTTTGAGTAGAGGCACGAAGGCACTTTATAGATTAAGTTATTATTTATTATTATTACACATGATGTGTCTGCATTAAATATAGCTTGTTCGAAGGGATTGCACAAAGGCACCTTAATTACGGGGCTGGGCAAGGCAGCTAAGATTGACCGTATGGAAGGCTATATTATCATACAGAGTCGTTACAAATAATAATGGAATGAAATGTCATAATTATGTTATGAACGAAATATTACTTTTATTATGCTTTATGTGATTTCAATGATCCAGTACTGCATGTTATCCCTGAATTACCTTAAAACTTGTAATGTATCTGTTTCGGAAAAAAATTGACGACGGTTTTAAAAAAAATTGTTGCTTTTATTTTCCATGATTGTAATGATTTTTATTAATTGGACAGTAAAGATTTATATAATACACTGCCATATGCTGTATGTTGTGGTGGGTGGAAGAAAAATGTAAATCCCAATAAACCAATAGCTATAAAGGGCTGTCAGTATGCTCTTACAAGTATAATATATATTAATTTTAGTAAAATCAAAATGTTTTTGGCTAGAACCAGAGCTAACGATTATTACATTTTCTAAATAAAATGATTAGTGAATGCATGCCTGTTTCAGTACATTTGGCATTTTAATCTTTCTACAGCCCATCATTTTCCAATTGGATTTGTGTCCAAGTTGACATATGCAATCTTTGAATCCTACCCAGCAGACTGGCCATCGGCATATTAATGGGATGGGAAAAGGGAGTGCGTACACAATAGGGTGTGGAAGAGGTCACTGCTAATGCTGGGGACATTCATACTTTCAAAATTTAGTGCAGACTCACAAACATTCCCAACTGTATTTAACACAGTAAGAGTAAAATCCTAATTACTCAAAAAAGAGATTTCCTTTACACTTCAGATTTTACAGCACTTGGGTGAAGGTATTTCACCACAAAGGAAAAACAAAGAATAATGTGCAACTGCACATTTCCTCTTAACTGACAGATTGACGAATTATAGGCAATCAACTGAAGACGAGTGAAGGGAAACAGCCAGGTGACAGAAAAAACTGTTTTTCATTGATTTCAGAGCGTACTCTAGGAAATGGTTGTGAATCCCAGCACAAAGGAAGTACAATACAATTGCATGAGAGTTTACAAATCGTTAATGTATTTGTTTTGGGACTCAGACACAAAGATATTAGGGCACCTACAGATAGCTAAAGGGGAGGGGAGTTAAATCCGAAACCTTGGTTACATTTGGTTCAAGCCATTGAAGGATTCAATGTTTTCAAGATTGACAGTATGGATATTCTTTTTATTACAGGAAATTTTGTTGGTACAACTCCACATATACAAGGTTGTAATGATCCCATCTAACAAATGCTGGAACTGAAAACAAACTCACAACTATATAGTTTAATGGTCTGGCTTGAGAGCGCATCAGTCGCCAAATATGTTTATGGGATTTGTAAAGCGCGTGACTACCCTTGGGCATCTCAGCGCTGAGGTGATACAGGACGGAGGCTGTTAGCACTTGGGTTTAGGGGAAGAGCCATGTTTTGAGTCTTTTTTTGAAGGACACTTCATTTTCAATTAGTCGGAGTTCTGGGTCCATACTGTTCCAAAGTTTTGGCACCAGATGGGTGAATGACCTTCCACCCCATCTGGCTCTCTTAAATGTGGTCGAGTTCATCAAGAAGTTGGAACTTGACCTGAGTTGTCGACGGGGGGAATAGTGAGACCAACTTTTGGATCAGGGCGGGGCCTCTCCCATACATGGCTCGGTGGGCCAAGCTTAAGGACTTAAATTTGATTCTGGCTTGGACCGGAAGCCAGTGAAGCTCTCCCAGTGCGGGTCTAACTGAGTGGTGTCTGGGTATGTTCAACAGCAGTCGGGCAGCTGCATTCTGTACGACTTGCAGTCTATTCGTGACATATTTAGGGGATACCAGAAAGAGAGAGTTGCCGTAGTCCAGCCTTGATACCACCAAGGCTTGGACTACAGTCTTCCTAGACTCCTCTGGGAGCAGGGACATTATTTTTCTGATCATGCGGAGTATCCCAAAGCAAGTACCTGATAATTTTTTGGCCTGGACCTCCATCGTCAAGTTCTGGTCCAGCCACATACCTAAGTTTTTTATGGCTGTTTTAGGAGGAGGAGGCGGCCCCCAATTAGTAGGCCAGGAAATCTCCGCGCGGGGACTGAAATTGTTGCCCAAGATCATTAGCTCTGTTTTGTCCCCATTCAGTTTGAGGCTACAATCCGCCATCCAAGATCCGATTTTTTCCAGGCAGGGGACGAGTTGTCAGTGGTCGGAGTTGAGAGAGTCTGAGATTGAGAACACTAGTTGCGTGTCATCGGGATATGACACGATGGAGAGGCCAAAATCCTGTATTATGTGTGCCAAGGGGCTGAGATATATGTTAAAAAGTGTTTGACTCAGGGAGGATCCCTGAGGGACTCCCCAAGGTGCTGAGAGGGAGTCTGACTTAAATCCGGCCTCCATACATTGGAAGGATCTATAACTCAGGAATGACGCAACCCATTGGTTGGCTGTTCCTCTAATTCCAACATTCTCCAGTCTTTGGATTAGCACTGTATGGTCTACCGTATCAAACGCTGCGCTTAAATCCAAAAGTACTACGGCCGCGGTTCTCCCTTGGTCTAGGATGGATTTGAGTTTTTCAGTGACCACCAGCAGGGCTGACTCCGTGCTGTGATTTGGTCGGAACCCCATCTGGGTCTGGTGTATGATGTTGTGGTTTTCAAGGAAACTAGAGCTCGTGCTGTTCGCGTGTTTCTCTGCAATCTTGCCTAAGATAGGCAATAAGGATATTGGGCGATAGTTGGCCAGATCTGCGGGGTCCAGTTGTGGTTTTTTTTAGCAGGGGTTTAATGATGGCGTGTTTCCACTCTTTGGGCACCTTGCCATTTTCAAAGGAGAGATTGATAAGATTGGATAGTTGGCTGAGAACAGCTTTCCCACCTTGGGCGAGGATATGAGGTGGGGCCGGGTCTAGCAGGGAGCCTGATTTGATTTTCTGTAATATGGAGCATCCCAGATCTACCTTCATTTTCGGGAAGGACAGGAGGGCAGGTGTGGAGGGGTGGGGCGGTCCCATTTGTTCACTCTTCCTTGGGGAGTTTAAAGTACTATGGGGGCCCTCTGTGCCACCTGATGTCGTGGTAGAGTTAGGGTGGAGGGAATTGTAGATATTTTCCACTTTGCTCTTAAAAATGAGGCTAACCCATTGCATCTTTCTTTGGAATAGTGGGAACTGTTTGTTCCTGGGTCTATTGTGGTAAGTGATTTGACAATTTTAAAAAGCTGCTTAGAGGAGTTAGAGGACCTTGCAATTTTTCCTATGTGAGCATTACTAGAGAGGGGCCTTGACTCCGCCCACAAGTTGGGAGACAGGAGTACATGTTTTGATTAAGCCGAAGTTGCGTGCTTCTACACAAAAAGTGCTTGCCCTCCACTCAGCGGTGATCATTTTATTTATACAGCTACCTGAGCCTGAACGTTTAAGGAACTCACATAACATTGTAATGCTATTAAAGATAATGTATGTTTTTTTTTTTTCTGGCAGCAGCACAGATGGACAGAGAGCAGTCAATCTAAATGGATTTCTAGGTCTGTGTTTGAAAGAGCAACTGTTGCCTGACTTTTTAACCTACTCTTATTCTACAGTTCTGTGAATCCCCACAAATACATATTCATTCCCATGCTATTTACTTGTAATGCTTCACATTACCATACAACATTCTTTTAAAGCCAGACTTATTGGCATTGCCTAGGATTGTTCTAATATACTGTGATGCAAGTGTTACCCTTCTCCACCAGACAAAAAAAAACCTCTAATGGTGGGGGTAGACCATAGGAGACATTGCTGGAAGCAAAAACAGAAAAAGCAAACCCAATTGAAAGATGTAGACTAAATGCCAAATTTAAGCTTAATAAATTCAATCATTTACACAGAAGTTGTTTGATTTGCACCATACTTGAAAACAGACAGACAAGAAAGACTGGCAGTGGGGGCGAGGGTGTGAAACTTTGCAGAGGAAGGGGCATGCATTTATTAACACACTATTAAAGATCCTTTGCTTTGGTTTATTCCCATTTCTTCTCCAATCCTCAATGTCTGAGATTTCATCCGGAACTAAAATGTCAGGCACGATAATCAGGCACGCGCATAGCACTGAAAATATTTCTGTTTTAAAGACTGGTGACAAGACTGAGATTATGCCTAGTTATGCCACAAGGACTAGAGTTGATCATCTTAGTCATATCGAAAGAAAACATAGCTTTGTTTGAAAATGCACTGTGATGGCAGGAAGTCCCTCAGGGTTCTTGCCTTACTCATACTTTTTCTTTTTAAACATTTATCAGAAACCTTTGGCAAAATTAATTCGTAGCCATGGAATTAATTTCATGAACTATGCTGATGACAAATTATTTTGTCATTAGATCAATCTAGTCCTTTGCCCCTCGACTGCTCTCAAAACGGTCTTAGGGACATCTCCTGCTGGCTCGGCATGAATTCACTTAAATTCAATGGGGACAAACACAGAAATTCTCTACTGCTCCATTGGCAATCCCCCTCTTCCTTTACTAGCCAATTTTTGGCCAGTACCTACCAACTCTACTCTGGGTGCCTCCCCAGTGGTTCGTAACATGAGGGTTTATATGAATGAAGATTTGTCCCTTTCTACTCAAGTGAACACATCCTCTTCTACGTGTCTTTCTATTAAGAACATTATGCTAAATCTTACAATTTCTACCCTCTCAACATCGAACAGGACCTACTCTCCCATAACCATCTGCAGATGCAAGAGAAGACCAACAATGTGGCAGCCACATCAGCACAACATGACCTCAACATCCACAGGTGAAAAACCAAGATCCTGAAGGCTAACACGGCCAGCACAACTGCAGTTACACTTGCAGGCGATGCACTAGAAGAGGTTGAGGTCTTCACCTACCTGGGCAGTGTCAGACACACAGGGTGACAAAGACACCAATATTAAGGCAAGAATTGGCAAAGCAAGGGCTGCCTTCATTCACCTTAAGAAGATCTGGAGTTCCAAGGACCCAATGCTGCACACCAAGATCAGGCTTTTTAACACCAACGTAAAACAGATCCTTCTGTGTGGAGCAGAAACTTGGAGGAGAACAGTGACCACCACCAGCAAACTCCAGACCTTCATCAACACCTGTCTGAGGAAATTCCTCCAAATCGATGGCCAAACACCATCAGCAGCGACGATCCAAGGCAGCAGACTTTCCAACTCCCTGCTTGTTTAGAAATCATGAAAAGAGGCTGGATTGGTCACACCCTCTGCAAGCCTGCATCAAACAAAACCAGGCAAGCCCCGACCTAGTATCCGCAAGGGAATAGTAAAAGAGGAAGGCCAAGAAACACTTGGTGTCGATCACTCAAGGCTGACTGCAAGAAGATGGGTTACACCTGGAGTCAGATTAAAAGAAAAGTCCAGGACAGAGAAGGTTGGAGAGTCCTAGTTGATGGCCCATACTCCAGGAGGGGTAGTAGGCATAAGAAAGTAACATCGATCGCTAGTGGTCCAGTAACTTATTTTGGGTTGTCTGGACTACTGTAACGCTCTGATGTTACAGGCGCCTATCTTGTGAAATGGATGAGTTGGATCGAGGTGGCTGCTGCCAAGCTCTGTCCCATCTTCACTCCTCTTCTACTTAAGCAGCGCAGGATAAACTGCATTGGCTTCCTGTCTCCACGACGATTAAGTTTAAAGCTCAGTGTATAGTACAGAGTTTTACATTGGTCTGGTCCTTGTTTTTGTTATTTTTTTTTTTTTACAATCAAGATTCCGTTGTTACAGACTTTCCCATCTAGGACTCTCTGCTAATGATAACTTACTTATTGTGCCTCAAGTGAAGACATGCTGACTTGGTGGCAGTTCTTTCTCAGTGCAGGCCGTAGAGTTGTGGAACTCTGTGCCTACACAACTGCGCCAAATTGATGACCTCATGACATTTAGGAGATGCCTTAAAACCGGTCCTTATATATTTTAATAAATTCTGCCTTTGTTTGTTTCTGAATTACCCCACTGAGTTAATCTATTTCACACTTCCCTGTCTAAGCACCAGGACACCTTTGGGTAACAGCAGCACTCTGCTACAACAGTAACAATAGCACTTCATATAGGTGTGCTATTATATCCTTTTCATTCCACTTTCTGCGATTGTCCCCATGTGCCTTGGCAGGAGGTACTTCACATGAGGGTGTTAACGGCTTTTAACCTAAGAAAGGACTATGTCAACCCATATCCCCTTTCCAATGAAAATATGTTCATCCCCTTGTAAATTTCAAAAGAACTAGTGAGGTGACCAAATAACCCAAGCTAGGGCCAAAGTTTCTGGAAGCTACAAGAATCATGATTACTAAAGTATGGAGTTCTGACACTGATGGGAAGTTGCAGCAAGGCAGGGTGTCACTGATGGAAAGGGGAGGTTCACAAAAAGCGGCTTGAGGGAGCTGCATCAAGGGAGCTAGCGGTGTATTGGCCAGCTAGAAGAGATTGCTCGCTACTGGGGAGGGCGGTTCACCAGCGCAACAGGTGAAAAAGGAATGAGAGTAAGGAAACAGCCCACACTACTGGAGTTAGAAGACACTAAATAACAAAGGGCTACTAAAAAGGAGTAGGAATTGGCACTTATGGTGCGAGTAATACACTAAATGCTATGAAAAACAACAAAGGGAGAAAAAACACTGATGCTCTTATAGAAGCACTCCAAAAATCTTTAAATAATTTTTTTTTAAAAGCACAGAGGTTAAAAGTAAGGTGAAAGAACATGCAACCAAACAACAAGGTGGTTGTCAAAGAGCAACAGATTAAACAAAACACAACCATACCAATACTAGGAAAGTTAAGCAACTGTGTATGAAAGCTTGAAGGAAGGCACCCTGAGACCCAAGTCTGTCTAAGCTCTAAAAGAAGGTACCGATTAGGAGGTTATAGGCAAAGTAATAATCTCAGAGTCCTGTGCCATGTTTAGATTCCTTTTAAGAGGAATAAGTGGGTTCCCTAAGGTGTGGGGAAAACACCACCAACATTGCTGAATGCAGGCAGAAACTAATCAAAGAAGGAAAACACTACAGGAGATAAACTAAGCGTTACCTGATTTGGATATGTACAACCCTGCATGGCATATGGTGAAGTTCGGATTATGAACATGAGAAGAAAATAAATATGTTAATTCATTAGATAAAGTGAAAAAGAGTGGAGAGAGAATGGAAAGAACACACTGGAAGATCCCTTCTTTTGAAATGTTCACTCTTGGTGAAATGCGTTTAAGTATTAGTGTCTGGGTTTAATCACTGTTAAGCTTTACAGAACCTTTCAATCTTTAGGTAGTATTTGTGATTTTCTGATGAAGGGTGATCTGATGTAAAAACCTGTACAGGCGTAATCCCCATTTCTATAAGAAACAATCTTGCGCCTCACTGAACATCAATGTGCTGACATAATGCATCTGTTATCATTGTAACAAAATGGTATCACAAAATGTAATCAACTATTAGTTAACATCCACCTATATGTTTATTAATTTTAGGATTTTTTACTGTGTCCATCAGGCCAAAATGGGCAACATAGTACAGAATGTCAATAGTTGTACAAGAAATGATTCGTTTTCACAAGGAATACAGGACAACATTGGCGAATCCAATATTTGGCGATAAAGACATTCGATTTAGAATTATGTAGGGGTTGTAATCTGTGAAAAGTGTAATGGCAATCTGCGATGGCACAGGTTCAAATGTATTAGTTTGATCTAGATCAAAGAACAACAAAATACATTACATCATCATAAAATAAATTTGAAAACATACAATACATTGCAAGAAAACCATGAAAAATTCTATATTTATGAAAAACATTAGGGTAAGAAATTAATTCAATTGTTTCTTTTGATATTCCAACAACATGTTCAATGAATGTGGTTCTCAAATACATCCTTCTCAGAATAATTTAGGAGATGCAATAAAAACATGTTTAAGAAAATGAACCCCGCTGCCACTTAATTTACATATTTAATCATTTCTGGAAATTTCCTTCCAACCCATATCATTTAGTTTCAAGGGCAAACCGCCAGTTCTCAAACTAAGAAAAACCCTACAGATTATATGGTCATTCAAAAACTCAGTATACAGATCTTAAACCAATACCTCATAAATCCTACATCAGGTAAATAACTGAACAATTGCTAACGTCTTTAACTCTCTCTTCAATCCTGCTACATTTATTGGTCTCTGCAACTGCTTTTTGCATATTCCCAACTATTTCAATGCATAATTGGAATTAAAAAAAATTAAATTAAATACATAACAAAAATGCTTACAATTATGCAAATAATGCAACAGTGATCAATCCCTTAAGCTGCTTTTAATATATGGTCAAGTCTTTTACGTATACCTCCAATATCCTTTTCCAAATACTAGTCCATGTCAATCCTAAATGGGACTGCTTGAAAAGACAAACGTCTTTAGTGCCAATAGAGCTTTTCCAAATCAGATCTATTGTTTTGTCAAATTTATTTTAACAAAGAAAATAAGACAAGACACTGTTACCATGGCTTCAAAAGCTATGTTGAGCATGAGTAAAACCCTGTATTCTATCGTCTTGCAAAAATTATTTAGGGACATTCCAGAAGAGATATGGCTTACTGCTTGCTAGGTTTTTGAGACCAAATTGTGACATCAAAAGGAAACCAAGGAATACATTCCGATTGTTGTTGATGGAAGACTGGATAAAAGGGTTTTGTTTTAACACAGAATTACGTCTTAAATATGAAATCTACCACATAATGTGAAGTAACCTCACCCCCAAATAAAATATTCCTTCATTTTTTCGAGCCACTCCTTCCTTACAAGGTAAACTTTGATTTTGTGAAAGCACTTTACTTTGAACTTTGTACATGTATTTTTAAATGATGACTCTCACAAACTATTTCTAATTGACTCATTGCTCATTGTTGCACTATGAGATTTAAGCCAAATATAATTAAATAATCCACATAAAGTAGCAGTTGTATTTTTTGCCAATTTCCAGAGGGAAAGTGCTGGTTAAACATTCAGGTTAATTAAACAAGTATACTGAGGAAAACAGCGGGCCAAAATGCATTGTTAATAAAAACCCATTTCCCTTAATGTTTTTAAAAAAAAATTTTTTAAAGAGACTCCGTTATCCGATTTCACAGTACCCGAGCCCAGTTGCCTATGTGTAATGCCCCTACCCAGCTTAGTAATCCTTGAGGAATACCAAGACTACTCATAGTCAGCTAGAACATAGCCCTATCGCCCTTACTAAAGGCTATTAGTATATATGAAAATCAAACTGGAGATCTTCTCTGCACACGTTTGTATGATTGATGTCAATATCAATAGACTGTCCAAACCGGAGGCACTGAGATGGTCCAGTTGCACAACAGAACTACACTGTCTTTTACAGAGATAGAGAGACAAAAAAGCAGGTCTGAGCGCTTAACTCTACAGTATAAGAAAAACTCCTAGAACTTGAGTCTTGGAATATTGTTTCCTCTTTATTATGTCTTTCAGAAGACAGCGCAGCCAACACATTTCACCTTACTAAGGCTTCATCAGGGCTGCAAACATAAAAACAAACATGAACATACTAAACATAAACCACATTTATAAATCCAATAACACCCAAACTGGGTCCACTAGCTGTTGCCTCTCTATTTGCGGTCAATGTTCAGCTGACCATTGAGGTGGGCAACGTTCTTCTTTTTGATTGAAGTGACTACTCTGGGTGGTGCGGCTTTGGATGCCCTGGCTGCTTTCTCTCTTCTTCAGGTACTACACTGTCATCTTCCCAAGTTAAGCAAAACAAAATATTTTCAAAATAATTTTGACTCCCAGTCTAAATAGGGTAATGCAGCGGAATATTCAAAGGCTACACATGGTACCTTTCTTCCACTCAGAGTGTTCAGTACATTCCTATTTCCAAAGTATTCTATGTGTAATGGTTTCAGACAGGGTTTGAGCCCACAAAACCGAAATTCTGATACCCCTCATAGGTTTGCAACAATTTAGTTCTGCATAGTGAGTTAATTAGGTGTTCTTTTGTTGAAATACCTATAGTGTAATTACGCTTCCTGTCTTCATTACTTGATGGAAATACGTTGTTATAAATTGCCATATTTGCTTTATACAATTCAGATGCCTGCAGCATCCACATTTTTAGGGGAAAACTGGATTGAGCTACGTTTTTTTCCCAAAGTGCTTGTTAACCACCGCAACCATGTTACAAAATGAATTATCTTGTAATTATAATGCATAAGTCAAAGAATACACATACCATAATCCACCCTCTTATTTTACTTCTACTTTCGCCTAATTTATCAGGCAAGATACTCCATGCTTTTGATTACACCGTCTATCCAGGTACTGAAGATGTATATGCTTACTGTGCTGCTAATACATCAGAGTCTCTTCTTCTAGTAGTCTCCCCTTTAAAACATTTCAGTAAATCCTAGGAGGCCTCGAGAGTATTTTATCTCTGCTTTGATTACAAAAAAAAACCTTTAAATCATTTTATTATATTAATCTCATTATTAAAGTGAAGATTATACAAAAACCAGACAGCTAAGGACTGACCCACAATACCACTTTAAGTTCCCATTTCTTTTCATTCAATGCAATTGCCCAACTCCTTGGGTTAGCTGTCCAGCAACCCACTATTTTAGAGAATACAACCAAATGAGAGGCAACCAATTCACGAGTCCAAAAATTAAAGCTTCACAAGTCTTTAAATGGTGATGATAACATCTAATTCTATCGTTTCTATCCAATTCACTTCATAATGCATGTACAACCTCTCCTTTGGTTATACTCCCTGAAAGTGAAAAATGCTGTGTGTGGAGATGGTAGCTGACAGCAGGATGAATGAGTAGATGGGGTCAGTGTGTGGATAGGGGACGAGAGAATCACAAGTGAGAGGGAGTAAGGGGTAAAATGAGGTGCTGTGAGTAAGGAAGTTAGATAGATACGGTCTTAGAATGTTTCAATTACTTACTGGTAATCTTGATTACTCCTAGTCCTGTATGCCCTCGTCCCATTCATTACTAATAAAGTGGCATCCACCTCACGAGACAGAAATGAGAACAGGAAATGCAAGCACAAGTGTCCCTTCCCTTAGGAACTAGCCTATAAGGGTACACTTTACCCAGCATTCCTCTTGGAGTACCAAGCTCTTCAACACTAAAGGGCTGGAACATGGGAGGTAGAGACGCAATAAATGGAACGAGGACATACAGGACATGGGGTAATGAAGATTATCGGTAAGTAATTGAAAAGGTACCTTTACGCCCTAATGTCCTCGTCCCACTTCATTACTAATAATTCCCAAGCAGCACACACAAGACCTTCAATTCATACCGTAAACAAAGACACTTGACACCGACCAATAAATGCTGCAAGTATCCAAAAATGTTATGACAGAAAATATCAAACAAAGTTTAGGACAAAACAGATTCCAAACCCAAAGACCAACATTTGTATGATCGTGCAACACATTCTGTAAATGATGTTTTACAAAAGCATTAGAAGTAGCCCATGTAGCTGCCCAATGAATCTCAGAAATGGAAACTCCCCTTGTCTCTGCCCAGGAAGAGGAGATTCCCCTCATAGAACACACCTGAATCCCCACAGGAGAAGGAGTGCCCAACAAGGAGAGTAGCCAGGAAAATTGCCAGTTTGATCCAACGACTGACAGAAACCAGAGGAGCTTTCTCCCCTTTGTTAGAGGTACCAAAAAGGGAATCAGACTTCCGAAAAGATTTAGTTCTACCCAAATAAACATTCAAAGCTCTACTGGCACCTAGAAACTGGAACCCAAAATTGTGGGAAGATCTCTGTGGAACCTAGAGGCCACCTTAGGAATAAAAGATGGATCAGGTCTAAGGACAACACCATCCACAAAGAAAGTGAGACAAGGCACCCTAACCAAAAGAGCCCCAAACTCCCATTTCTTCCTAGCTGAACAGTCCATCTCGCCTGAATGGAGGGCGTGTCTAGAATTGCACCCCTCTCCATCCAAACGAACTTGCATCCGTCATCAACACCCTTGCAGGGGTTTATTGAAGTTCCACTTGGTCAGTAACTCTGCAAAAAGCTACCAATTGAGTTACTCTTTGATGCAGGGAGAGGCTAGAACCAACTGTTCAAAATCTTATGATTTTGGTTCCCAAAAAGCATGGAAATGCCCCCAAAGGGGACGAAGGTGCAGTCTGGCCCATGGGAACTGTAAAGACTGCTGCAGCCATGTGCCCTCGGAGCTGCAACCACTGCCGGACACACAGGGAATGAGTCTAACTCCTGTGATGTCAACCTCCGTAGAGCCCAAGCTCTGATGTCTTGAAGAACTACTATGTTTAGATCATTCTGGAAACTTGCTCCAATGTACATCATGCCCTGCACAGGCTCCAGCTTCCATTTTTCCCAATTCTGCAGGCACCCATGAGACTGAAACGGAGACAGATATAGCGTTTACTCTGAACAGCTGCTGTTTCGAGGGAGCATGAACAAGCCAGTTGTCTAGGTAAGGATAAAGACGAGTTCCCAGCAGATGCAAGGAATCCACAAGGGGTGCCACCACCCTAGTGAACACCGGAGGAGCAGTCTTGAGAACAAACAGGAACACGTTAACAGGAAGTGTCGATCTCGGATATAAAAACACAAAAATTGCTGATGATGAAAATATACCAGCACTTGGTAGTAGGCGCCTGTAGATCCAGGGTTACTATCCAATGCCCCCTGCACACCAGCGAAATGATCCACTGCAGGGTCCCCATCTTGAATCCGAGTTTCTGCTGCACAAACTTGTTCAGGTGCTTTAGATACAGAACCATTGGAAAATCCCTTGCTGCCTTTCAGACTAGGAAAATGATGGAATAAAACCCCAGTCCTCAGGATGCCGGAGAAACTTCCAAGATTGCTTCCTTCAGCGACAATGCCTCTTTCTTGCTGGATGACCAACTGCTTGTCCATGGTTGATGGCCATGGGGTCAGCCTCACAGAGGGAGAGAGCAAATTCGATCTTGTAACTGACCCAGACTATCTGAATCACTCACCAGTCTGAAGTAGATTGGGGTCATGCCTCTTCTAGGAGATGGCAAATCCTGCCTCCAACCGCGAAGTCTTGGCCATCCCCTTGATTATCAGGGGCACTGTTCTTTAGGAGATTTAAACGTCTGCTCTGGTTCACTGCGAGGGCCAAATTTACCCCGCTTACTGTGATGCTGCCTACGGGAAGGCTTACAAACAGAAAAATCTTGGACATTCTGAGGAAAAGAAGGCTGCATGAATGAGTCTTTTCCTTAAACAGCTTATGAAGCTTTTCTTCGAGCACTGCCCCAAAAAGATGAGTACCCTCAAAAGGCAAATGCAGAGCTGAGGTCTTCTGAGCAGAGTCAGTTCTCCAGTCTTTAAGCACCAGATTATGATGTGCAACAACAGAAGCAGAGGCGCTCACTACATCGAAAGGAATGTCCAAAACACATTTAATTTTCTCTCAATGTCTTCCAACAAAGAGGAACATTCAGAGCTTTCCTCCACAGCCTTGAATAAATACTTAAAATGTGAAATCAAGGACTGAGTGACACATCAAATAAATACCCGCTCTAAGAGAAAGATGTGCCCCAGAATACATATTCTTCAAAGCAGAGACAATACTTTTATCAGCCTGATCCCATATCACTGAATACTCTGTGAGCGAAGTTCTCCCACCAGGCTAGCCCCACAGGAGTCAATCGAATATTATCGGGCAGCACCTTCTCAATCTCTGAAAGAGGGTACAACTTCACCATTAACCAAGACATCACAATCTTAGCACTGTCCCTTCATCCCCTTTTAAGGACCTCCCCGATATCAGGATGTGCTGGAAAATCCAGTTGTGCAGATTTCTGAAATTGTCACAACAAATTGCCAGCAGAAGAACAAGAAGGATCCGGTGCCCTCCAACTGAAGTCCCACGTTCTGTTAAACATGTGAGAATAGTTCAGGAAGCAATTCTTTCCCAATGTTTTTGCCCTTCTGATCCTCCGGCACTGCACCTTGCTCCCCCTCCAATAGGGAAGAAGAATCTGTAGAGACATCTCCATGCATTGCTTTAGAAGGAGCCTTCACCATCTAAAGCTCCAGCAAGTTCTTGGCAATCCTCTTGGGAGGAGGGGTGGAAGAAGAATCTGAAGAAGAGGAGTCCACATGCCTCCTCTTACGAGAATGTTTCCCCCGTGATGTCACAAAAACAAAACCAGGAAAAAACAGCCACGCAGTAAACAGCATGCGCTATGCAGACTTACCTTATCCCCAAATGTGCTCTAAATACTCTCTTGGCCATTTGCACTTCTCCCCAGAGAGCAGAAGAGCCAAAGCGGCACATGAGGAAAATTCCATGTTCCTGAGCATACGCCCGGAGGGAAACGGACACAAGCCCGTATGAAGAAGGAAGCCAGGCTCCTCCCCAACCCAGGCGATGCAATCTGCCAACCACCTTCAGAAACACCAGAATCAGGGACAACAAACACAGCCCAAGCCCCACTGGGGCCGGCCAACTTCCTGCCACACTTCTTGATAAAGAACAGGCTCACTGTAGCAGTCAGCCTAATCCCAGCAGAGACCGAGTAGTCACCACCCGCACAGCATTCAGCGCTCAGTCCTGGAAGGAGCGCCCAAATACAGCTAAGTATCCTGACTGACATTAATAAATGGCATGGTAGTCCTCCCTATTAAAACCACCTTCCTTCCCATCATCTGCCACCCACCATTAAAGAATAAAGATTTACTAATCGAATTCTCAGGCTATGTGATGGTACAACAAACTTAACCGGACAAAAATATCTACCAGAGTGGCTTCAATATTGTATAAGGGAACCTCCAAAAAACCTTTTGCTCATTCCAAAATCTTACCTACAACTATCTGTATTTTCTTCACATAACAAAGTTCAAGATATTAGCTTTAGTAATCACAGAGGTCACAATAATCTGACACATACCAAAGTGGTCTAGGGTCTGCTCAAGCTAGTGTGCCTATGACGTTCCACTTCTGCAAGCTATCCCAGAAGCACCTTCCTCAGAAGCAATCGCAAAACCATCCTTCAACCTGGTCTCTGATGACACCCTCGAACTTGTTACCACAGTCACAATGATCCTCCAAGGAGGAAATGTGCCAACTTGTTTTCCTCCCTCTTTAATTAAGCCACCACATAAGACAAAACAGCACAGTATAAACTTAGGAAATCCTCCCTCAACTCTGATAACCCATGGTGCTCTCACAGGTTATTACAGAAAAAGAAATCTGAGAAAGCTACTTATTCAATTCAACAAAACTTCAAAATCCCCATGTCCTTTAAAGCCACTACAGAAAAAAGCAAATGGCATTGATCATAATATAGTCCTCGAGATTATTGAAGCTGCATACTGTAAGGGGCTGGTCTGAATGGGTGAAGCCACTGCCAAACCAACCATGGTCTCTTACCTGCTAGATTCTCGGGGCTCTCATCTTGCTCTACTACTAAATATGCCCAGAACAGTTATCAATTGTCACTACCCAGATCTTTGCTCAGTGTCATTTCAATGTTACCCAAGATGTCTGTCAGTAAGCCCACACACAATAATAATTCCCATTTAATCCATGCAATAAAAGTATATCCCAATAAAGGATACATTGCCCAAGTCCTTGGCTCACCTTTATTTGCAAGTTTCGATGTAAGTCTGTGATCTCTAGCATTTATATTTTTTTGCCAGTCTGTCAGTTTTCTAAACATGACATAGTATTGCAGGCTACTCATACTTACTCTGCTTTTCCAATACTATGCATTTAAGTAACTGTACCCAAAATGGAAGCACAGTAGCACCTAGACAGACTGAAGGAAAAATAGGGAGGAGTGTCTATGTTAAAGCTGGTATTACTATTCTAATATCCTTGCCTTGCTGTGGTTAATAAAAGGCTAACATGGTAAACATTATTTCCAGTGACTGGATTTTAGAGATTGTTCCATTACTTTTCGAGACAAAATAACCCTTGCAAATGAAACATTAACATCTAGACAAATAAGTGTTGAGAAAAAAAACGAGCAGTTATAAAGAAACATCCATAATGTGAAAGAAAACAAAGAACGTTAAAAAGAAAGGTGGTCAATTTAACAATAAAGAAAATATTTCCAGAATCAGCAGGTTTGAGTCTTTATTCAACTTTTAGTTACTCGTTAAATTATATCAATCGCTGTCAGTTGTAATACTAAACAGGAAAGGGAGGGGGTTCTGCGGAGATAAACACCAAGTAAGTACTGACAAAGTTCAGTGTTAGAAGTGTGTTAAAAGTACACGCTCCTGAATTACAGGCAACCAATAAAATATATTGCCTGAAACAAGGATTTGTGTAAAAATGTTTAGGAAGATCAATAGTTCAAGCATTTGCCAAACAACGACGCATTTAAAATATGTTCGCTCTTCTGCTACCCGTTCTGGGAGTGGGGGAGGGGGACTTGGGGAGGAATACAGTATCATATTAAAGTGACCTGCTGTGCCGAGATCACAGAAGACACCTGAGAGGACACGTGTACGCTGTGCAGGACAGGAGTGTGAATACTTGTATGACTCCCCTATACACAGAACACAGACTCGCTTAAGAGCTGCAGAGCGCATAACATCCGAAGCCTCAACTCACACAGATGACCCATTGTGTGAATAAAAATAACCATGACGAATATATCAACTGCACTCATTCAGCTTGACGGGCAAAAATAAGTGTCAACATTTTTCAAGCATGCTAAGAATATATCGTCAGGAATACCAGCAGGCAGCGTCATTCTCCACACGACAAATGCTCGCACTAGTAAAGAGGTACGGGAAGAAATGTTAACGAGTCCCAACCATGATGTACAGAATACGCATCGACTTGAACCTGTATTGGGAAAGTGCTAAAAAGCAACAAGGGAACAAAATTACCCCCCAGACCCACCAAAGATGTATTATAATAAAGAGAAGTAAAAGAAATACGAGCCATTATAAATACCTGCTGCGGAGCTTAACACAACGTAAATATTGCTATATGAGATACTGTATTGAGTTTAAAGAAATAACTTTAAACTGATAGGATAAGGAACGACACATAGGTTATAACACTCAGTTAATGGGATTTTGTGCTCCCTCCTTACTAAACATAATGTGCTTCCTTAGGTCTTGCACTTCACCACCAAAACGTGTAAGTGTGATTCACCAGATGAAGTTTTGTAAGTAAAACAACGTAGGTATGTAAACAAAATGTTCGACAGTCAGTACATTTTGCACCACATTCACAAATACGTCTCTAAAATGTAAACACCATGTACATACGGATTTAACATAAAATGTTACAAACTTTATTCTATTAGGGAAAACATTGGGTTTTTTCAGACTATGCACATATAGCTATAGTTAACCAATACACTTGAAAGGCCGCACATGACCGTTTATACATTATATTGATCGCCAACATTTTGATCTGAAAAACATTTTCTATAATCCATAATCCCAAATTATAAGCAAAAAAATGTGTCTTCAAAGTTGTCAGATTTTTTTAATTTTTCATATGAATTAGTAAAGTGGCTCTTGTACCAATTTAAATGCTGTTCATGTTTGTGACTTATTCTCCCCCTGTAAATTCACCTTGACAGTGTAAGAGGATGAAATCCTGTATGATTTGGACTGACAGTGAGCAACAGAACATGCAACATATCTCTGAACTGTGACTTAATACCATCGCAGACACTTTTCAGATCATCCATCTCCACCCTTGACCTAAACAGTCCAATGGGGCAAACCATCCCAGCAGATTAGTCTTACGAGAATCCAATGCTACAAAATACATTTTTGTGCTACAGGGGTGTGATAGCTTTCCATGCACCAATTCAATACTTGTGCTGCTGATGGCCTGAGTCAACAAGATTCTTTGACATCTTGTTGAGGCAATGTGAAGCAGCCTCCAGAAGGATTTTAATGCTCACTCGAGTAGACTAGTAATGTTCTCCAAACCAGTAGCTCAGTCCAGGCAATCTACTGGAAGAGGGTCTACCAGATGCCTATTTCCAAACAGTAGCTCAAAGAAGCAGTGGCTGCAAGAGGTATTGATGGACCCCTCATCTCGAATTGTTTCCATCACTGAAAGAGGTAACTAAAATCATCAATCACAAGGGAATGAGGCAAGTCACTTCTATATCACATCATGTACATACCTATTTTGTCCCTCTGCCAATCGGAGAGTAGTTAACAATCAAAGGCCTTTTAACAGAGAAGAAAAGTTAGCACTAGCCTCCACCAAAGGTGAGGCACGGGAGGCGATGAAAGTGATGGGCAACAGAGGCCTCCCAAAACATTCAATCACTCCTGGCAATCAAGTTCCCCAGGTTGCAAGAGGCCTTTACAGCTTCTAGGAGCTTTTCTGAGGCTAACATTCTCTATTCAGAAACCTGCAAGGAGAATACATCTTGCTTTTAAGGGTGGAACAATACAAAAAATACTCCACTTAACTTGGCAGACTGTCTTGGAGGTTATCTGGGGAGCTGGCAGCAAAGAAGTGAGCGAGTAGTTGAGTGTAATAGGAGTCACAAAGTTGGAAGGGGCGCAAGGGACATGTAGTGGGAAGCCACACTAAAACACCCTTGAAAAGGCCACTATGCAACTTAAAGGTTCTTTGAATCAATCCTAGAGGAGAAAACTAAAACAATACAGTGACTATTGAAAATAAAAGTAGGAAGAAGAATTAGGAGAGAACGGTTTCAAGGAATAGTGCCAATTTCTTTCTATCAGCTTACCACCAAGGAAAAACTAAAGATACCACTCCTAAACAAAGATATGCTTTTGATTGGCGCAAAGCCCTTCACTCGAGTCCTCATGAAGGATGAAAACTGTTTACCTACTCTGCATGACATCAATGCTCTATTGTGGTCCTTTTGACCCAAGTATAGTTTTTGACCGACACTAGCCATGGTGTCAACAATAAAACTAATTGTCTTACCCAATACTACAAAAACACACTCCTAGTTGGATTTGCAGCTACACCCTTTAGAAAAATATTATTTTGCGAGAATCAAATTACTATATTTTTAGCAAATACTGACACACAGGAAAAACACACACAGAGCAACACTGTATGTGGTGCCGTTAAAATAAACAAAAGATGGCATGAAGCAAATCTTGAGGTATTGAATTTGCATTTTACATCTAACAAGGAAATCGCAGAGAAGCAAAACTTAACATCCTTAGTGTTTCCCAAATCGTCAGGTCCAAAGATTTTATTTAAACTTATAATGTCCTCAACAAAAACTAATTTCATACATGCCCTTTTGATTTCAAGGGGGTATTTTAGTCCTTACCTTTTAAAATGAGGCAAAACAACTAATCTTTGGATTGAGCGGAAATATATTTCAGCTTCTTACTGTTAAAAGCAGTGCTGTCGCCTGATAATAGTCATGTACTCAACCAAAGAATTTACTTCACCTTAAATGTCCTTCTCTGATCAGGCAGCAGACAGAAAAGTGTACCTCTCGTGCCCCCTCTCAAAATTTGGTCTATATTCATTCCGCTTAATCTTAAAATTAGCACAGGGAAGCCCTGGACCCAGACTACCTCTAATTTTTCCCCAGGAACTAGCGGCATGGACCTGGTGACTAATTAGGGCCTGTGCTCTCCTCACTTGGAGCCCCGAGACTCGCCAAAAAAAATGTAATTACTTTTACATACAAACCGAACGTCTACAAACTAAAGTAGCAGATTGGAGATAATTACTATTTCCATTTCGTTTTATACAACCAGGCACAAAAATCCATGCACAAGCACGATAATTTTATTGCGTCCTTTTAAACAAATGCATTATACATTTTAGTAAATCATGATCAAGTGAATACATTGCTTTCTTAATGGACAAGTCGAATATTTATCACTTACATGAACGCAATTATAAAAACAGAAAAACATCTTAAAATACAGTGTATAACCTCAAATCAAATTTCGATACTATGTATAGCCACTCATTTAAGTAGTACAGAAACGGGTTTTATTTTTTGCATGAATGCATGCTTGATACCAAGTACTTGCGTCACTTATCACGCCACACAAAACCCCCTTGCATGGCCCCGTCTGGCTTGAAAAATCCACAGTAACGCAATGTATCGCAAATCGCTGCGTTACTCTTCCCCAGGTAGGCTTTCCAGGGGTGGTGCGTGGTAACACCCACGCAAAACCATTGTATTTTCACAAATTCCCAGATTTACAATTACTGGTAGACCTGGGAATGCACCAAAATGCTACGCCTTTCCAGAGGAGGCGTAAAAAGGAGAAATATCTTAATTTCTCCTCGTTTTTTCCTCTTTCTATGTGCGCTGAATTCTGGAGCACACATAGAAAGAGTAAAATGACACAGGAGATTGTTTTTGTGTAGGAAGGGGCACCTTCCTGCACAAAAACAATCATGCCTATAACAGGCTCCCTTGCACCATGGTGCACGAGTGCTTGCGTTGGTGCTAGGCAGCACACTGAGCGCCAGCGCTGGGAAAAGGGAGGAATGTGCCGTATTGTGATAAATACAGAGCATCCCTGCCCCATCCCTGTAACTCAGCGCAGTGTTGTGACTTGCTGCGCTGCAATTTGATCAATATGGCCCTAAATATCTCCACCTGAACGTAACCACAGAAAATAGTGGGCACTTTAGCACAAGCACAGAAAGAATATTATGTTTTGAGGTAGGCAAGCATTCAAATTGTATGTAATTATTTATTGACCAAATAAATACGATTTAATAACACGTCTGCCGACAACCCCCATAAAACATTTTTTCACTTGGAAGAAGGAGATACAAGAAAAGTTTTACAATGT
This sequence comes from Calotriton arnoldi, assembly GCA_963921515.1. NCBI lineage: Eukaryota > Metazoa > Chordata > Amphibia > Caudata > Salamandridae > Calotriton > Calotriton arnoldi. The sequence continues at coordinate 1,860,282 of CAWUFW010002000.1, forward strand.
TGAGCGTTTATTATCTTTCAGAACAGGTAGGTTGCATTAGTCACAGTGGGGTGCTCTATAGCCAAGGACATTTGACTGCAAGCAGTCTACTTCCTTCTCACTGTGGCATGTATGATGTTGGGATCTAGCATAGGGTTTGGTTGGTTAAGGGAAGAGGACTATTGTTTAATTTGACTGCAGAGCTATTTTGGGTATTTCCTGTATGACTTCATCTTTGGGGAGTCTCAGAATTCAGTTACATTCAAGTTGCTGTGGAATTATAGATGACAACGACGCAAGAGAAATTGAGTTTTGTTAAATTGGCACAGAAAAGTTAGGAGTGGATTTTAGTTCCCACTTTTACTGGTAGTTACTAAAGGCGCGGATTGAAAAGGATACACCCTGCAGGCAAACACACAGATTTTTCGGGGGGTGGAGGGGGTTTGAAGATGCTATGAGGGCTTTGAACGTGCATTGACACAGAGCTAAACAAAAACACCATTACTATTATGCGAGACAAGAACAGGAAGAAGACAGACACCATACCTGAAGGCAAATGAGGGAAAATGATGTCACCTTCGATGCTAAACGCACGAATATGTTCAACTACATTAAAGTAAGGACAGAGATGAGAGGGCATATCCAAAAGAAGGCTTAAGAAGAGGGACGCATCATTAAAAGGAAATGGTGGGAACGTCGTATCTGAAAGGAAAATGGAGAAGAGTGGGACGTCTTCAAATGAAATGGGAGAAAGAGAGAAGGCATTCACATAGCAAGAAAGGGATCCGTGAAGGAACGAGGAGGAAGCGGTGGACTTGCCTTAAGGTGGTAAAATGAGGAAGGAATCCTTCCAATAAAGGACAGGAAAAGACAGCATCCCTCAAAAAACAAACAGGTAGAGAGCACATCCCTGAGGGCAACATGTATTAAGGAAATTGCAAGAAGAGGATGGTATCCCTAAGGAAAGCAGACTAAAGATAATTCTGAGCACCACACTACCTTTAAAATCGGACGCAAACGTGTTTGTGCACCATTAGAAATTATAAGTTCAAAGCAAGGTAACTAGAGGAATTTGCATAGCCAAAAGTGTGCAAAAAGAGGAATACCGTGCGGTAATACTTATTACTATAGTCAGTGGATTTACGCAATTCTGTCACCGCCATGGTTTGTGCATAATTATGGATTTGCCACATAAGAATCGTCTGCTGCATAGTTATCAGATTTTAACAAAACATTTTGTTTCCAGCTCAAACTGATCCAAAGTTACAAAAAATTGATTTCACATTTGTTGCCACGCAATGCCAGGTTTATTTCAAGTGTTAACTGGTTGTCTTTAAGCTGTTGACTGCTGTAGTGAAGTGTTAAACTGATATTAATTAGGTGAAATGTATATTCATTGTTAACATATATAAAAATAAAAAAATCATTAATACCACCAAAAGGTGTGCCACATTACACCTCATAATCTGCCTTTTCTCGCGGCATTATTTAGTTAATTAACCCTGCTGCATAATTTGACCGTCCCATGTTGCATAATTCCAGTGGCCGTGCTAATAGAGTTATTTTGCCCTGAGTAAGAATGTGAAATTAGGCACAAAAACTACATAAGGAAACGTTACTGTGCTGTAACTGTATTATACGGTATTTCCACAAGGTTTATGTACCTGACGTTTCCAACTTAGGCCATCGTTCTATGAAGGATGCCAATCCAGTTTTGGCTGCAAACAAGTATTTGCACAGAAATGGGGATTCGAATTCAGTGCAAATTGCACACTACTGGGGTTTTTACCTGCAAGATTTGCAACTCGTAAAAAATAAAATTTTGCTTTTTCACATTCAGAACGTCAATACACAAGTATCGTGCTATCCTTTATTCCGTGATTCTAAGTCGGGCAATTTGCGCAAGACTTAGAATAAGCCTTAAACTTTATTGCGGACCTATGAAGAGATAGATGTCTGAGACGGTAAATGCAATAAAAGAAGAAAATCAGTGAAAGCAAGTACAAGGATAGTATCCAAACAAAAAACGCAGTTAGAAGTGGGCATCCCTCATGGGTGTGAAGATATAATAGTTTGAAATAAAAACTCACAGTATGCATTCACTAAGTAAACAACAAGAATAAATTGGTACCCCTGAAGGAAAGCGCACGAAAGTGGCCTCTTTGAAGGTTTGCGCAGCAAGAGGACGGCATTCAGTGAAATACAGCAGTAAAGACAAGTGGGGAACAAGACGGCAAGGCATCAATGAAGGGACAAAATATATATGTAGATAAGTGCACACAGAAAGAAAGATGCTGTAAAGACAACACCGTCCGAGGAGGGAATGTGCAACCCAAGATAAATCCAATAAAAAGGCCTAAAAACAAGGCCGGTAAAAATGCAGCAATTCAAAAGGTATATACTTGCTAGATTGAATAGCATAGGGGAATCCCTAGGAACAACAGGTGTGTTCTAAAAGGTATCCATGGGTTTAGAGGGCGGGTTGGATACGATCTAATAAGGCATGTGTGAAACAGGAAGTCTTGTTGCAAGACGTATGCCAGTAAGAAAACGAAGTATCAAGGACAGGACCACTTGAAAAGAAGAGATGTATTCCCAGGAAGTGGCCCATGGTGAGAAGGAACTAGAACATCGCTGCTGGAATGCATTTACAGTTCCTCCGTTGCACAGTCTCTGGCGTTGCTTCTTGTACACAGTAGGAGGCTCGACCATAGGTCGGTGTTCCATATCTAGGAACCCCAGAATACATGGTGCTCATCGGAAAATGCAGACGAATCACTACTATTACTCGTCTTCTCATTTGGATGTCTCCAGGAGAGTGGCACCTCGGGGTTCTTGCAGCAGTAACCCTCCCTCCCCAGCACCGGGTTTCATCGATACTCCAAAGCTTTGTGGCGTCGGAGCTCTGCAGCAGCAGCCACTCCCAATCCGGGGGACTCGCGTAAAGAGCAGCAGCTCCCGAGAAGGAACAACCATGCCACAGGAACTGTGAGAGGAAAGCCTTGGGGCAACCCCAGGATAGTACGGGTGGGGAGCGATTAGAGCCCCTCCACTCACTTCCAAGTTAATCTGCCCCCCTCCTCTGACATGCTCAATGATCTTGAATTTGGGTGAGAGAACGTGGGGGTGGGCAAACCCCCACATCGGACAGTTGCCCCTCCCCATGCCCCGACCGCACTGCCCCGCCCAGGCCTGCTCCGGACCCCGCCGGCCACCGCTCACATTCCTGCAGCGGGTTTCGGCCTCCGTCTTGGTAATGTCACGCGAAACCCTCCCCATCTATGGTTGGTAACGGCAGAGGGTGTCAGAGCCCCGGTGCCCCAGTCCCCTCCCCTCGGCCGCGCAATACCTGCTGATCCCGCAGCCGCCGCACCGCTGGAGAGGCAGCTTCTTCCCTGCGCCACGGCAGAGCCCGTCTGTGTACAGCGGAAGTGACGTACAGCCGGGCAGGGCCTGGCCTAGGGGCGTGGGGAGACCAGAGCGATGGACCGTCAACAAGATCCCGTGTGTGTCAGCGAGAGCTCCGATACACAGGTCTGTCACGTCGCGCAGAGCGTGTCGCTTATACAAAGCTCAAGATTGTGTCATCTAAACCAGCCTGACAATACAGCGTACACGTTCTGTGTGACGTACGTGGGCCCCCATGTAAGCAATTAAAACAGCTCCTAACCCACCGGTTAGGTTTGGTGCAGTGGGTCCTTCTATCTCGGCACGTGCTGCACTAGGGTAACTGCGCCTCTGGCCTTACTAAAGCAACGAAAATACAACAGATGAACATTAACATGTATACCTCTGCCCTGACGGCTTAAAGAAACTAACCAAACTGTACATAATACGCTGGGAGTAACAAATCACTCATAATCAGTAGAATGAAATACTACTTGGATGACTAAACCGAGGCTACGGCTGACGTGAGTAAAAAGTATTAGGATACATGGCAACATTTGGGGACGGTTAAAGAAAAGAAATTATAGTACATTTGGATTAGAGAAAGTTTTAAGAGTGAGAACGCTAATTTATGACATTTAGTTTAAAAAGGCAGGAGGATTCTCCTCACTAAGGCGGGGTTATGAGTAGGGCTCCAGGTTTTATGGTATTTTGTTGTTGTTGACATTTTCATCTGTATTTATCCATATTTATTTTTTGCTAATTTTATCTGTATTTATCCATGTTTATTTTGGGTTTTGTGAATAAATGAAGTTGAAACAAGAATATTTCGACATTTATTTAACCAATAAATATGCACTCATTGCGACAGCATCAACTGATTCACCTTGAGCTCCACATTCCACACGGAACTCCCAAGTATATTCTACCCTTATAGCTACCCAACATAGGAATACAACACATCTTTTCCCCATAGAAATAAAACTAACTATTTACACAACTCATTTGTTCTTATATATGAAACTCTCTAAAGTTTTCTTTTGTGAATACATATAATACAAAAGATATTTGAAAAGACACATTTGAGATAATGACAGTTTTACAATAACACATTTTGATGTATGCAGATAATACCTACCTTACATAGTCAGTGAGCCATGTCGGACTTACTCTTTTCTTTTCTGGGTAAAACCTGACAGTTTTCTCATCTGAAGAAGAATCTGTATTATCATAATTTCTTCCAGATTCTGTACTGCAAGAGACTAGTTTCCTAATCTTCCACTGCTCACCGCCCTCAAGAATGACAGTCCTGCCAAGAACTTCCTCAATTTTCTTAGCATGCGAAAATTTAAAATCTCCCTTCCTTACCATGGTTCCCAATTTCACAGGCACCTTCACAAACCTATGGGGATTTCCCTTAATTTTACTATTATGTCTGTAGCAATACTCTTATTGCTTTTCTCTCACTCTTCTTGCTTCCTCTTCTGCGTCACAGCCTTTACCCATTCCACCTCTCATCCATACAGGACAAGCTATTGTTGCAGGTTTCTTCCTTCTAAGGAGCATGAAATGAGATTCTCCTGTGGCCAAGTGTGCTGTTGACCTATATTTCCACAACATGCTCCTCAATTCATTCTTCCATTGTAATCTGTTCTTAGTGGCCAACCGCAAACACTCTCCTAGTACTTTATTGAATCTCTCAACGAAACAGTTTTTCCTGGGATGGTACAGACAGTTTTATGATGACATATGTTGTGAGATTTCAGAAATTCAGCCATCTTCTCCGAAACAATTTGCAGACCATTGTTCGTGACAATTTCCTGTGGGATACCCTTTATTGGAAACACCTCCCTACAAAATCCAATCACTTCATCAGATTTTACTTCAGTGACAATCCAGACTTCTGGCCACTTCGAGAAATAGTCAACCATGACTGTGGCATACTTGCCTCTCAGTTCACGTTGACCAAATGGACCACAGACATCCAATCCAAGTTTTCTCCACACCCCATCGGGAGTTTTTATGGGCACATTTGGTGACTGACCACAAACGATTTATCACTATTCATGCAAGCATCACAGTCTCTCGCGTACCTTTCTATTTAAAAAAATAATAATTTTTATTGGGTTTTACATAGCAGAATCCAAGCATAAAGGGGCAGATAAGAAACTTATCAGACCAAAAACAAAAAAGAGCAGCATAAATCAAAAAATTCATACAAATGTAGGGAGGCTGTTCCTGAAGTGGGAAAGGTCAGGGAACAGAAGGTTGGAAAATCCCCACAGGTCCCGCAAGACCTAAGTCTAAAAAAACCCTAGTATTAAACACTGTGGTACTGTCACGGTTCATAAGCTTCCTAATGACAGTACTCCCATCTCTGTTTATATCCCTACCAAGTGTGCTACATGACTAAAGATTACAAGGCACACCTTAGGTAGTTTTAACCCACTATCTCACACACTACTCTACTTTCACATTCCTTCACTCATCAAAGCGGCAAAAAGGGAAGACGTCCGACAAAGAGCCCTCTTGCGGGACCCGTGTGGCATTGCAGAGCTGGCCCCACGAGGAGCAAAAGCCCAATGATGAAGCATGACACCCACTTGGGTGTGTGAGGGCTTTATCTTCCAAAGAGGAAGACTCTCCAGAACCAACTGATTTCCCAACCTTCTTTTCACTGACCTTTCCCACTTCAGGAACAGCCTCCCTACATTTGTATGAATACTTAGAGTTAGGAGCACAGGTGGCTGGACCTTCAGTAGCTCCTGGTCCCTCCCTTTTGATTGACTAAATGAAAAAATTGCCAAATAATTCTGTACATATTATAGTAAAAATAAAAATCAGACCAAAACAAATCATGAAATTAAACAAATGAAAAATAGATAGGTGGGGGAGAAGCAGTGCGGATCCACAGAAAAAACACCTAAACAGCTATAAGCTAAGCGGGCCGGTCCTGGGAAGCAGCCACCAGTGAGAACCAACCCCGCACAGGATCCCAGATCTGGCCTAACCGTTTCCTCCGGGTATCATTGTCTATTAGCACCATCTCCAGCCGACTTAGATTCAGAAATACACGCCACCAGATTCAAGGATTAGAGGGCCTCGCTAGAGAGCCAAAATCTTGCCAGAACCAGTCTAGCTAATGTCATAGAGAAAAAGTAAAACCCAGATAGATAAACAGGAATACCTGCTGAATAACCCAATATAATCTACTTTGGATCTGCCACAGTTGTCAACGTAGAGATGCCTGCTAATTTACCAAAGACAAAGTCCCAAAAAAGCCTTTGAGCTGGACAGGACACGAAGATATTTCCCGCGTCAGCTCCCGCAATTCCACATTGGAAGTAGTGATCATCCTGCTGAAGTTTCATAGTAAAAAGACTTTGTGGGGTGTAATACCAATCATTAATACATTTGAGATAAGGCACCTTGATACAGGATACATTCAAAACTGAATGAAACAACATGTTGCTATAACTAAGATCGGCAGAAGTGACTTCCGTATCGAGTCGAGCACTCCACTTAGCGTCCCTCACCTGAAAAACATCATCTAGCTGATCATGAGATAATAAGGAAATTGACATATAGACTAGCACAATGTTTCTCTTAGGCAGAGCATTTCTAATGAGGTCAAGGCAGGGTTTGTTCATACAGCATATGTCCTCTTCAAGATACAAATAAAATGACGCATCTGTAGATATCTATAAAAGACTGTTGACGAGAGAGGGGCCTGCTGCCGTATGTTACCAAATGAGGATAAAACCTCACTATCGAATAGTTGACCGAGGGTCAAGATATTGGCTTTGCCTCAGATTTCCAGAAACCCTCATGAATACAAATCAGAAAATTGGAGTTATAGCCCAAGTATGTAAGCTGGTTGAATGAGGAAATGCAGGAGAAGGTTCTCTTAAAAGCACACCAAATAAGATGAAAGACTTTTAGAGTTTTGAACCGAGTTCGCTGGAAGTACATTGTATCCACAATGCCCTTGCCGGGGGAGCTCAAATCCCCCAGGGGAAGGAACTCGCTAAACATACAGCTCAAAGGCCAGTGCCCCAGCCCAACACCAACCGGAGTCGTGAGAAAAAGGATGCCAGAAAGTAGGGCCTGGAGTGAAACCGCCCATCCTCCTTAGACTACTGTAAGAACTGAATCTTACAGCAAGTCTACCGATATGACCAAATAAACTTCTGCCATAATGACTCCACTTTCATAAAGAAGACAACCGGTTAAAAAAAGTTGAATGCAACAGAAAAAATAAAGATATCAAGAAAGAATAATCATTTTAATGAGATTACAGTGGCCAGTGAGCCCCAATTTTAAACGGTTCCACCTGAGGAACACCTCCGCTGAATGTTGGAACAACTTGCCATAGTTGTTTTCTAAGATGTCCCATGTGTTGACTGTTAGGGTGACCCCCAGATATACCAAAGACTGAACCCTCCTCTTATCCTGGTCAGGAGGAGCCACATTAGATAAAATGTGTGTCTTTTCCTGATTTAGCTCGTAGCCGGCAACTTCTCCAAATGACTGGGCCGCTACCACTACCGCACGCAGACCACTATCGGGCAGGAGTCAAAATGGCTATGTCATCTGCATAAGCCAGGATTTTCACTTAAAAGGGATGAAGCTTCAGGGATTGTATCACTACCATCCGTTTGAGGGACTGGATAAATGGTTCGATATAAAGAGCAAACAACTGAGGGGAAAGAGGACACCCCTGCCTAGTCCCATGGAGTATAGAAATAGAATCTGAGTGTTCCCCCGTGCTACACATCCTAGCCGTGAGGCCAGAATAAAGACGCCTGACCCTTAAGATAAAAACTGGGCCTTTGCCTACGGCCTCCAATGGCCACCAAAGGAAGGGCCAGGAGACGATATCAAAGGCCTTCTCCACATCCCAACACATCAAGCCAATTGGCCCACCCTCCTGACCGAAGCAACCTCCAGAGCCGTGATAGCAGTATTAACTTGAGATGTTGTGTCACGTCCAAGGATAAAACCATGCTGATTCAGGTCCACCAAATCCGCAATAATAATAGACAACCGATTAGCAAGAACACGCGTGTAAATCTTGGAGTCGGTATTGATTAACGAAATTGGACAGTATGACCCACACAGTGTAGGATCTTCCCATTTTTAGGGAAGATAACAATATTTGTCTACCTCCAAGACTCAGGACCCTGTGCCGCACATCAAAAGAATTGAACAAGTCCCTCAGCACTGGTGCCAAATACTGCGAGAAAGTGGCATAAAACGCTAAAGGAATCTGATCGGGACCAGCCACCTTCCCCCTAGCCAAAGAGCCAATAGCATAGTTAATCTCCCTGAGGGTATTAGGTGCATCCAACTCAGACCACTGTGTGAGATTAGCCATATACTCAAGATGCTGCTTGTTAAATCAAAGTATGTCCTCAAGGGCACATGAGCAGTCCTCATTATAAAGGTCCTGATAGAACTGATAAAAACTTTGCAGATTGTTGCTGACTCAGTAACTGAGGACCCGTTTTCGTCCCTAATTGGCCGAATACTATTTAAACAGGATCTGTCTCTTACCCTAAATGATAAGATTCAACCCATTTCCTCACTATTTTCAAAATAGGCCATCTGCCGAGGCCTTTCGTTTTTGATCGCTCTATCCCAAGTTTATTTCCTGAGAGAGGCTTTGAGGACTGAAGCCTGCTCCCAGAGCAGGTCAGCCCATGGCCAGTCCTTTACCATAAGACAATGACCTCCAATTAGTTTCTAAGAAGCTCAAGGTCCGTCGAACAGTCATTTCCTCAATCAGTGCTACTTTCTGATGGCGAGAGACAAATTGAAGGGTCTGTTCTCTACACGAGGCCTTAAGAGCATCCCAAACCACCGGAGGTGGAGCTGATCTGATATTAAATTCAAGGAATTCACTTAAATATTCATTCATGTAACTAACATAATCCTCCTCCAACAAGAGCCTACGTTCAAATATCCACCTTCGAGGGCTCAGTGCCTGAAAAACCACCCCATAAAAAATAGACAATGAAAGAGAGTTATGATCAGACAAGCGCCCCAGATTACTTGTAATATTGGAAGAGAAAACCAAAGTACTGCTCACCTAAAACATCTAACCTAGATATTACTTTGTGGGGCACTTGCACCGCCAAAGGCAACCAGAGAATATGAGGAAAGTAACTGGTGAACAGCCCCCTGGAGCCGGTTCGTGCCCTATCGGGCCTGATCGTCGAACGGCTGATGAGAGAGAACACGCTGAGATACTGAATTGTTTTTGGGACACAGTGTTACATTAAAATCACCACAGTTGATATGGGATGGGGCCTAGAGATGCAACTCAGACAGGAGGAAGTCAAAAACCCCCGGGACATCGGTGTTCAGACCGTATAAAACACAGTAAACCGATGAGTATCATTCTGAATTGTTGTTATCAGACAGCGACCTTCCAAATCCATCCTTTGTCGGAGTACCCCCTCCTCCCCCCCACCTGCTGTCCTGAGCTAAAAGTTCAACCCCTCCTCTGAGAGGAAGTCTGGTAACCTAGCTCTCTTAATAGTACACCCTCCATCTGACACAGATGGGTCTCCTGGAGACAGAGAATTTGAGGCTGGAGCGTGTTGAGTTCTTCCTGTACTAATTTATACTTTTGAAGCGATTTAACCCCATTAATATTCCATGAAAGGATATGAAGCTGCTGGCCAGGACTGCTGCTACTGCTAACTATAACCATAATCATATTGAATCCACAAGCTTCTCCTCTACCTTCCTGTTTGAGGAAGACCATGTATGTAAATGTTCTGATGGCAATTTTTAATACTGTAAGCAGCCTTAATCCAGATCAGATTGCCTAAAACACTGCCCCAAATGCTCAAAAATACAAAACAGTGACCCTCCCCTTCCCCAAAACCTAGAGACCCACCCCTAGCTCCCTTGGTGGCAAGCCACCCTACCCCTCAATGCTATGCCCCTTACACCTAGGGCCCATACCTCTACTCCTAGGATTTGTTAGCGATAGGTTTCCATTCCGGATCAGCCCAAGGCCCTGACCGCCCTATCTGCCCTGAGAGTCTACTTGAAGGAAAAAAGCTGTTCTTTCCTTTTCTTTACCCCATCCCATTTCCCCTTTTCTTCGTGTTTCACACAGATCCTTCGAAGAAAAAAGAGAAGCTAAGAATCAAGGAATAAGAAGGGGGAAAAAAGAAAAAGCCCAAAAATGGCTCCTACAGAGGAAAGAAAGAGCAACTCCTCAGCCCACTGCCCCCGCCCAGACTGCCTTAGGGCTTATCGATGTACTTCCCAGCCAGTTAGCCTCCCAGCCAGATAGCCTCCCTACTCAGGATCAAACACCACAGTAGAAAAACCAGTAAGGAGCCCTATGCATCCGAAGAGTGAGACAACAGCAAAACCAGACATAACATCCTCATTCCCCCGGTTGCCACTTGGTTAGCAATTCTCGGACCTTTAGACTGTCCTAGCAATAGAGTGTCTGTCCATACTTACGAATCCGCAGAGTTGCAAGCTCCATGAGGGAGACAGAGGCCCCGAATTTCTGAAGAGCCGGAATATGTTCCCGGAGCTGCCAGCGCCTCATGACTGTTTGATGGCAGAAATCTGATCAAACGAAGAAGTCAATGCCACTAGCCTTCATAGACTGCTTAGGAGTGGCGGCCTGGAAGATCTCTTGCCTGAGAATAAAGTTACTGATATGAATCAGTATAGCCCGTGGATACCTAGAGGGCTTGCTGGAAAGTCCAAATGGGAAACGGTGAGCATGTTGCACCATACAATCCATATCCCAGTCGCTGAGTGCAGGAAAGGCTTCTTGAAACAGACGAATGACAAAACCACGACGGTCGTCCCCTTGCGCCCCTTCAGGGACACCCAAGACCCGCAGATTATTCCGGCGTGACCTGTTCTTCAAATGCTCCACCCTTGAGGATAGAGTGGTAATCTTCCTCTCATGCTGAATAATCCCCGAGCTGTTGGTTTCTACCTCCTTTTAAAGGGCCTACTGAGAAGCTTCAACTGCTCAGAGTTGTTACTAAACGATGTCCATATTTTTAGACAATTTACGGAGAACCACCTGGATCTTAAGATGTGCAGCTTTCAACGCTAGTGAATCCTTGTGATAATCCTCTCTGTGCTGTAAAAGAAGACGATAAATAGACCCCAGCGTGGGGAATCCTCAGCCGGGCCAGCGGAGGAGTAGCCAAGGGAGGATGAATGCTTCCTCCCACAACCTGCAGATTTTATATAGTTGGGAGGGGCACCCCCGGGAGAAAGCAGATCATTGGAGTCAGCTCGATTCCGACAGGATCCCATAACAATTCATCTTCTGCCTCCGATGAGGCAGGGTCGATTGCGCCTTGATTGAATACTGCCAACACAAGGCCTTCAGCTTGATCCACTGGAAGGCTACAACGCCTGCCCCTCCGATAAAGTGCAGTAGCTGGGGTGTCAGGTCCACAAGTGATGTTACTTGGGAGCTCAGCGCGGGTCCCGCCTGATTTGGAAGCCAAGATTGATTGAACAGCTTGATCCAGGCCCTCCTCCCAATTGCTATCAGAGAAATCTAAGAAGGAAAAGAAAGCCTCTTGGCCATCGCCCCCTGCTCCCTCGATTAACGCCTGCTCCGGGTTGCCTAGATACAGAAGCTGAGAGGCTTGTTGAGGCATAGAGGACCCTGCCTTATAATGGATGGAATTCCTGTGGACCAGAGACACCTCCGGCAACATCAGCTGAGATGGTGAGAATGAAATGGAGGGGGTCGACTTGTTGTTGGAAGATATACCTTCATTTAGGCCCGGGGAGAGCGGTTAGTCACAGATGAATCAGTCGAGCCAGAGACCTTGCCTGGTCGCATGCTTACTGCGGCATGAGTCGTAGAAAGACCAGACGTCAAGAAAACATCCATTGTACGTTGAGTTTGGAGTAGCACAGTGTCTTTGCCAGGTCCTGCTGGACCAGATGAGACAATCTTTCCAGGTGTGCTCTCATCTGGGGTGGTTTCTGAGGTGGATAGAGCCAATGAAACCGCAGCAATTCCCTGAGTTTTCAGGGAGGGAACAGGCGGGGGCATAGAGGATTTATTCCCTTTTAAACCACTGTGAGTGCTCACACAGCCATCCCCAACTTTACCAGGAATCAGGCGTTTTTTCTCCAGCTTAGGGGAGGCATCCCTTCCTGCTCGAACCCTTTTCTTTAGCCTGCTTTTAGCAGGTATTATGCTCAAGACCCTTGATGAATCCTTCTTGAGACCGGCACGGCAACCCCTCCTCCTCAGCTGCACCCGCATCCTGAGTGCCCAGCTAGGGACAAAACCTGTTCTACGTGTCATTGCCCCAGCCACTTCACTAAAGTCTGCCCTGGTGGGCACCGATCACCCGCATTCAGAGGCAGTGTTGCGTTAGACACCAAGGCGTGAAAGCGATCACACCAGAGAAGTCACCAGGACCAGAGGGCACATCAGCCATCACGAGCCCAAATTACGCTGCTACCCAAGAAGAAGATGATGAGATCTTCATGATCTCATGCGCCCTGGAACCGGGGCAACCTTCACGATGGACCCACCCTACCTGCCAAGATAATATTGGTTGCACGTCAGTCACATCTATTATGGACAGAGGAGCATCAGTCAGTGTCACCAGCCTGGTACAGTTCAACACCCTGGACCCGCGACCCACGCTGCTGCCCACACCAGCCCGCATATGTGCCTATAGGAGTTCAACAACCATTTTGTTGGCGGGAGCTTTCAGCTGTTCTTTGTCCCTTGGCACCCAGTCCTGCTCGACAAAATTCTGAGTCACCTCACCTCACCAGACTCCGAGTCCCTCCTCAACTGCAACACTCATTCACTTTGCTGATGCCATATGGGACCTCTCAAGTGACATTGACCGTCTGCTCCTAGTCTTTCCGTACCTTTTCACCGGTCTGAGCCACCTGAAGGGGCCCCCCAGTCTCTCCCCACATCGACCACGTGGTCCGCCCTGTTGCGCTGAGACACCGTAGGTTTCCATTTCACCTCTGCCCGGTGGTGGAAACAGAGATACAAAAACATGAAGACATCGGAGTCATCGAAAAAGTATTTGGTCCTACCTGTGTGTATCTCCCATGGTAGTAGCAAACAAACCTAAACAGCCGGGATGTATCCGAATCTGCATCAACATGCTCCTTCCCAGTAAGGCCATAAAGAGGAAACGGCACATCTCCCCCACAATTGATGACCTGATTGCCAACATCAATGGCTCTCCGTGGTTCTCAAAACTCAACATGAGCTCAGAATGCCCTCAGCTCAAACTCCACAAGGACAGCAGGTACATCACAACGTTCTCTACTCACGTCAGTCTCTGCCGCTACTGGAGACTCAATTTCGGAATATCATCAGCGACGGAAGTATTCCAGGACGCGATCTGAGAAGTCCTTGTGGGCCTCGAGGGGGTCATCAACATCAGTGATGACATCCTCATCCACGCTCCCACCCTCTAGAGTCATCGTCGCTGCCGGCACACTTCTGTCAAGAGGATTGACCCAGCCAGCCTCACCTTCAATCGAACAAAGTGCCAGTTTTTCCACCAGGAAATTAAGTTTTTCAGTACAGCTTTTCCAACAAAGGCATCAAAGCTGATACAGCCAAGTGCATCGACATCAAGGAAGCAACCACGCCATCTTCCGCGACTGAAGTCAGGAGTGTTGCTATAGTTGCCCTGAGTGGCAAGGGTATGCCCAGACGTGGGTCCCATGATCGCTATGCCACTGGATTCAAGCTAGCCTGGCTGATATGGGGTGATACCCCAAAGCCGATCTCAGGATTCTTGTTTCTGGGCCAGGAAGAAAGTCAAAAAAACAATCCCCTTGGGAACAAATATTCAACCACAACAACTGATTCTCACATCCACCACCAAACTTAGTATCAGTCACCCAGGGTCAACCCAACACAGAGGTGCAAATTAAATGAACTCAAAAATCAAGTCAAAGAAAATAATTTTTTTCTTCTCTTTTCAATTTATTAAAATTATATATGTACATATTCTAGCTTATCACAATGTTAAAAACATTTTATGAGGCAATTTAATACTCAAATGTGCCATTCAATAAAAACAACTAATCATAAATACAGAAACAAGTTTAAAAAAACACACAACAACAGCGAGTGGGAATACAGCAAGAAAAAATGTTTTCAAATCAAGAAGACATCACAGTTGTCAGACAAAAAATGGGATATTAAATGCACACAATCAGATCAACAAATTCTTGTTCAATGATAACCATAAAGTGTTGCACTTGTCATTGATCCGTGATGTGTTCCACAACAAAGCATTGACGCGTTTCGGTGGGTCCAACGTTATATCACCCCCACCTTCTTCAGGAAAGACAATATCTTCCCACCTTGTTTTAATAATTCTCCAGATAAAAATACTGCCCAACTAGGGTATAGTTCAGAAATGCGGGCTACGTTCCTCTCCGTACAAAGCTTCGTGAGAGACAGAAAACCCTCACACTCTTGTTTTAAGCAGACGGGCTCCTTTTTAATGGTTCACTTCCTTATGCCAGTGATTAATAAAGTGGATAGGATCCCAATCTGTTTAATAATAAAAAAGTCCAGGCTAGTTCCGTCTCTCTAGCACATCAACAGGAGGGAAGGCTCACTCCAAACAGTGTGTTCATTAAAACGTATCTGTCCAGCAGATTACACGTTCCTTTAAACGGGGTTCCAACACGGGGTACTCTGCCTCCGTATGCGATCTGAGAAGTCCTTGTGGGCCTCGAGGGGGTCATCAACATCAGTGATGACATCCTCATCCACGCTCCCACCCTCTAGAGTCATCGTCGCTGCCGGCACACTTCTGTCAAGAGGATTGACCCAGCCAGCCTCACCTTCAATCGAACAAAGTGCCAGTTTTTCCACCAGGAAATTAAGTTTTTCAGTACAGCTTTTCCAACAAAGGCATCAAAGCTGATACAGCCAAGTGCATCGACATCAAGGAAGCAACCACGCCATCTTCCGCGACTGAAGTCAGGAGTGTTGCTATAGTTGCCCTGAGTGGCAAGGGTATGCCCAGATGTGGGTCCCATGATCGCTATGCCACTGGATTCAAGCTAGCCTGGCTGATATGGGGTGATACCCCAAAGCCGATCTCAGGATTCTTGTTTCTGGGCCAGGAAGAACCTGGCCTGGCAGTTCTGGCTGGACTGTTCCCATGGGGAGCAGGGTCAAGATTGATTTGCATATGGCTGGGTCCGAACTGGGTTGGAATGGTGAGCAAAAAAATGATGGATTTAACCCAGATCTGTGACTGGTGGTGAATGTTTGAAATGTTTAGCATTCTGTCCATCATCTTTTTGTGTTGCTATAGTCGCCCTAAGTGGGAAGGGTATGTCCAGACGTGGGTCCCATGCTTGCTATGCCACTGGATTTAAGCTAGTCTTGCTGATGAGGGGGAATACCCGGAAACTAGTCCAAGGAAGGACCTGGCCTGGCAGTTCGGGCTGGACTCCTATGGGGAGCAGGGTCAAGACTGATTTGCGTATGACTGGGTCCAAACTGGGGTGTCATGGTAAGCAAAAAAAAGATGGATTTAACTCAGATCTGTGACTGGGGGGGAATGTTTGACAATGTTCAGAGTTCGGTCCATCATCTTTTTGTGGTGTTTGGAAAAACTACAGACGTTGGTCTAGAAGGGATTAATTGAATCCTTTGAACTGGCATTATTGTGAGAAAGTAAATTGAGGAACTATGAATGTAGGATTTTATTTAGTATTATTATTATTGATATTTGTTAAGCGCAACGAATCACCCTCGGGAGGGTCTCTTGGCGCTGTAGCAGACCATACAGGTCAAAAATAAAATGAGCAAAGATTGAATTTCAAAAGAGCCAGGTTTATAAGGATTTTTTAAATAGAACTAGATCAAAACACGAGCGTAGATGCACGGGTAGTTAATTCCGGTATTTTGGGGCAAGGAATGGGAAGGAACGGCCCTCTGCCTAGCTGTGCGTATACGCAAAGGGTGCAGTAAAAGGTGCTCACTAGACCTAAGATTGCATTTAGGAACGTAAGGCTGCAGCTTGTTTTGCAGATACCGTGGGCCACTTCCGTGTACAGCTTTGTGTACTAGACAAAGAAGCTTAAAGCAGGCACACTTTTTATGGGTAGCCAGTGTAAATATTTGAGCATGGGTTCTGAAGGGGCTCGGGTGGCAGGTTACAGACCAGGCGGGCAGCCTTGTTCTGTCCAGCGTATAATTTGACTAACAGGCCCTCATTCATTGCTACGATTAAGGCATTGCCATAGTCCAGGCGACTAACCATGAAAGCCTGGATGAGTGATTTCCTGGTCTGCAAAGGTAGCCATTGAAAGGCTTTCCTAAGAAGACGCATCAGGCCAAAGCAGGACCCGGTGATCGAGTTGACTTGTTCTTTCATAGAGAGATTCTGATCGATCAAAATGCCCAGATTTCTGACTATTTTTTGGGGGGTAAGGAATGACCCCAGTTCCATGGGCCGCCAATCACTGGACCAGAAGGAATGAGCTTTACCAAAAAGCAGAATCTCCATCTTGCCGGAATTCAATTGGAGATAGTTGCTTGACATCCAGGAAACAATCTTTTCCATACAATCCCTGAGTCTTAATTTAGTAGATTCCGGATTTGGCCCCATAGTGATAATAAGTTACGTGTCATCAGTGTACGAAATGACATCGAAACCACATGATCTTATCACTTTAGCCAGGGGGGCCACATTGATGTTATAAAGGGTGGGGTTCAAAGATGAGCCCTGTGGTACCCACCCCCGTCAAGGGCTACATTTCTGGAGTTGAAACGGTCTAACTGCACCAAGTGGGTGCGATCACTCAAAAAGATTTTCAGCCAGCCTAGAGCTCTACCTCTGACACCAATCTTCCCTAATCTTTGGATTAGGGTTGCATGTGAGATGGTGTCAAAAGCTGCAGACAAGTCAAGTAGAACCAGCATTGCTGGATTCCCCACATCTAGAGCAAGTCTGATTGAGTCCAGAACCTCCACTAGCGCTGTAGCCATGCTATATGAGGTGCGGAAACCTGCCTAGGATGGATTTAACAGAGAATAAGTCTCCAAAAAGACATGAGTTGTTGATTTACTAGGCTCTCCATTACTTTTCAGAGGAAAGGGAGCAGCGATATTGGCCTTTAATTTGACAACTCAAGGGGATCTGCCAAAAAATAAAGGGGAAAAGACGGGCGAGGTGGAATGGGAAATGAAACCTAGCTCTAGTAACTCGTTAGGTACTTTCTCACCTGCTGGGGCTCAGACTCGGTAAGAGCATATATCCTGCTGCAAGGAAGAGTGGCACCAGGAATGAGGCCAATCCTGCAATTGAATGCACGGTGTGGGGGTTAACTGAGTGGCCTTCATGGGGGTCAAAGATGTCCTGAAAATCCCCAAATCCTTCCAGCAATGATTCTTGACAAGATTTCTGCACTAAAGCACAATATAGTGGAGTCACCAAACCTGGGGCTTCTTGATAACACAAGGTCATGCAGGTTGGAGAATCTAGAGTGACTGGTCGAAGCACCCATTCTATCTTGGGGTTATGGTGTTCTAACCACGGGATCCCCAAAATTACCTTAAAAGTGGGTGTATCAATCTAGTCGAAAACAAGCCTTTCAGTATGCCTGTTGTCACAGACAAAGGTCCAGGGGTCTGTTTGAAAATTGATGAAGCCCGAAGATAACTCTGACCCATCGACCGCTTGCACAGGTTCAGGCTCATCTTTTGGGATTTTTGGAATGCCCAATCTAGTGGCTAAGGAGAGGGAAAAAAAAATTCAGGTGGCTCCAGAATCAATTAACATAGGGAGGACTTTTCTCTGTTGTGCGATTAACACCGCAGTAACTCGTATGACATGGAATTCTGTTTACAGTGTTAGCTAGGTATTGGGAGATATTACACTTGTTTCCTCTCGGTGAGGCGATCTCTTTACTTTCTGTGAGTTCTAGTTTTCCTGTGGTTTGTCTCCTGGCACAAGACTAGCTACAACCTTGCTTTTCTTAGGTCTAGCGGAACATTCCCGGGCAAAATGCTCTGCTTTCCCGCAATAGAGGCATACATTTAACTTGCATCTCCTTTCTTTCTCTTCAGCAGATAACAGTCCTTTAATCCCCCCGATCTGCATGGGCTCCACTTCAGACCCCTTCCTTTCAACCTCCTTTCTTTCAGACTTTCTTTCACAACTTTGGTTTCTCTACAGGGCTTCTCACCCCCAGCCAGTGTTCTAATTTAACCACAGGTCGGTAAATTCTGAGCAATCGTTGGGTAGATCCACAATATGAAATAATGAATCTTTCAGATCATCTTTCAACCCCCAGTAAAACAAGGATGCTCTTTTTTCCTCAGGCCAGCGAGTTTCTGCTATTAAACAGTTGAAGGTGGTTATATATGTCAAGAGATCTTTCGTTCCCTGCCGAAAATTGAGCAACTCATTGTCGCTGGACTGGACAAATATGTGCTTGGCAAATAATTTAGTCATGGCAGCCTTGAAAGTATTACAATTGTATAGAATGGGATCATTGGTATCTATGATGGGGATTGACCAGTTAGCCGCCACCTCGCCTAAATAAGAAATGATGAATGCGACCTACGCCTCATCATTAGGAAAAATATGGGGCTTGCACAAGAAGTGCAGTTGGTTGACTCATGTAGACTGCATATTTTGAGCTATCACCATGAAAGCGTTCAGGTGTTGCCAAGGGTACAGAAGTAGGCATATTCACTGTCACATTTAGGGAAGACATCTGACCAGCATCTGAATGAGAGGTTGCTTTTCCAAAGGTCTCGCCTAACCTGGATGGATGAAAGAGGGGGCGAGAGTGCTTGGGACCAGTATCTTCCCAGGGGGTGAACCTGGGTTTGTATTTTAACAGTTCGCCCTTTAGCTCTGAATTTTCCTCTCTGAGTTTCTGTACTTCTACTTGTAAATTGTGTAAAACACTCACCAAATTAGCCACCCTGGGATTTTTCTCTGCCAGGTCCTGTGGTAGATCTTGCGTGTTAATGTGGTCATGTCTCTCCATGCCGCATGAAGGGTACACTAGTTTTTGTGGCTTGGCCTTCTGTCACAAGCCACTCACCTGAACTCCAGGTGGTTCTGATGGGGTGACGCTGCACCTCCAATCCTTCTGGGAACTATTCTCGCGATAGTACCCAAAGGGAAGGAGGATTGGGAGAGAGAGCGAAAGAGAGATTACTCTGCCGTCCGGATACCTCTCCTGGTCACAGGCGTCTTTCTATGGAGAATTGTGTTTGCACTGGAAATGCTGTGTTCGCAGCAGGACCGTATCTGTTGATGACAGAGGCAGTTAGCACAGAAACAACATATCATTCCACTATGCCGTTATTCCACTGTACCAATTGGTATTCACCATATGCAATTTCCTAGTGCAAATATCACGTTTAATTCCACAGCATGCTTTCACATATTAGACACGACAGATCTGGCATGTATGTCCATCACACACAGGTATGTATGTTAGTGAGGTTAGTTTCTCCGTTCACGTTGCAGGGAAACTGTGTGCGTTAATATAACAAGTTCTCTGTTATTGTCTCTTTTATCATCACAGGTAGGGTTAATCTTTCGAGGGTCTTAGGGCAATTCCAAATGAACATCAAAGTTTCTGACAACCCTTAAATAGTTTTTTCTCTGTTAGAAAGCACAAATACAAGTCTTTCAACCAGTCTTTAGCAAAGTTCTAATTTGAACAGTCCTTCTCTAAGCGTAATACAAAGTCTTGGGCAATCTACAACTGTCGTTCTCTAAGCGCAATACAAAACTTTACGCTTGCCAGCTTTACCTCTTTTTGCCTAATCCTTTGTATCCTCTGCTTTCCTTGTTGTGCGGAGCATCGCAGTGCTTAAATAGCTTGGAAACATTATTCTTCTTTCCTTGCAGGTTTACGAACTTCTGACAGATGCATCGCGGCAGCATTTGGCGTGTGGAAGAAGAGTGCAACTAAGACCATGAACAGCATTAAAGACAGGAGCCCTTGCCATCAGGGATCAAGTAAAGTATTTCATCCATCCCATCATCTAGTCAGAAACCGGGGGTGGGGGCCTCCAATCCTTAATCTGCCAATGAGGACTTGGAGCAGTGCGGCGCCCATGGGAGGTTATACGCAGTTTGTGGGCATGCTGTGGCAGGCAGATTGTGGACAGGCTGGGATTTGATGATAGGCTGTGGCAAGGACCATGACACCAGGGACCCCATCCCCTAGGTCAGAGTAATTAAATATAGGGAGGGGAGCACGTGGTCTCTACTGTAGTAGTATCTTTATTCAGTTTTAAAAGATAAAACTATAAAAGCGCATAACGTCATAGATACATACAGCAGATAAATATACATGGACATAATGACCTACTTATAGTAAAATTATTAATCAATAAACAATCACAACCAAAAATGGTGAAGCAGGGTCATAGTAATACTTTTATGTGATTAAAAGTGTAAAATGGGCTTAAAATAGAGGGCATTCAGCCAACTCTAATCAAAGTGCAAGGTGCAGTGCAAAAAATGTGAAATCACTGTGGCTAGCACCTAGCATGTCGTTCACTAAATATTTAAATAAAAAGCAATACAATAAACATACTTATTACATCCAATCTAAAAATACTAATCATATTTTAAAAATTTGGCGTCTTACACGCCACGCATACAATACATTTCTGGACATTGCAAACACAACCCATTCTGCATTTTAGTATTCAAATGGTGTCCGTTAGATGTGCTATCAACAACGTGCGGCAAATAGGGTTAATATAAAATTTCCTAGCTATTGTGAAAGAAAGTTTCAATTCTATTAAGGACGCGGAGGCGAGGATTATGCTTAATTCTTTCATTTATTCCTCTCAGCAGCCTTAAACAACATATTTTTATTCAAAGACTACAAATCCCATGAGTCTTTGCAACAATAAACAGAACAACCATAGAGTCAGTCCCATATAAGCAACATCAAGGAATAGCACTTCCTCTTTCTTCGAACAAAATATCCTGAATCTCGCTTTTCATTCAATAGTCTTGCTTCTGATCCGATCCTGCAGAAAACAAATAGAAGCACCGTAAGTTCCAGTAAATGACAGAACATCAATTATACACCAACCTAGCAATACTGGTAACTATCGAGAACCTTAATAATGAACCAGATTCATCCATTCAGAAACGATAGGCAAAGTTGGAATCAACATTACTTCACAAGATGCAAATTACATTAATATTGTCCCTCAACCCCAACATACTTATCCAACACTGAAGAATTCAGTGGGTGCCGGGAGGGTAATAGTTGATAAAGTAACAAGGAAAGATAACCCTCGCCTCTGCTTCCTTAATAGAATTGAAACTTTCCGTCACGATAGCTAGGAAATTTTATATTCTGAGTCCGGACCGGAGGCTCAGATTATTCCAGTTTAAAGCTGGTCGACAACCAGTAAAGCCATGCCATTGGTTTGAAATAAAACGTTTTAAAAGTGGAGTCCGAAGACCGATCAGTGGCTCTGAGAATGTAGAATGTCCTCCAGGCCTATATTCCTCCGTCATAGATTCATATGCTCTCAGACTGCGCACCACGCACAATTTTGGATGACAGGAAAAGCAGGGTAGTGAACCACCCTGGTGTTGGATTTGGTGTGTCTCGCACTAGTAAAAGACACCCTCTCCAGGGTGAGCATATGTGCTAAAACATCTAAGGCACAGACATCAGAAACTCGTTTCCACGAGATGAGACATAACAGAATCGCCAACTTACCTGTTAATTCCTTACGGGAAAGGTATGCATTATCCTGCCATGATTGCACTAGTTGAAGCACTACATTGACATCACACAGGGAAGAGTACCTAGGATGTGGGGGAAAAGGCAACCGAATGCCCCTCAGGAGCCTACAAACCAACAAGTGTTCCCCTACCGGAATGGCATGTATAGGGACGTGAAATGCAAAACACACAAGATGATGGACGGAATGCTGCACATTGGCAAACATTCACCCCCAGTCACAGATCTGGGTTTAATCCATCGTTATTTTGCTTCACCACGCCACCCCAGTTCAGACATAGCCATATGCAAATCAGTCTTGACCCTGTGCCTCATGGGAACAGTCCAGACCGAACTGCCAAGCCATGTCTTTCCTGGACCGGAATCAAGCATCCTAGGACCGGTTTCAGGCTATCAGCCTTCATCAGCCAGGATAGCTTGACTCCAGTGGCGTAGTGAGCACGGGACCCACGTCTGGGCATACCCTTCCCACTTAGGGCGAAATGCAAAACACACAAGATGATGGACGGAATGCTGCACATTGGCAAACATTCACCCCCAGTCACAGATCTGGGTTTAATCCATCGTTATTTTGCTTCACCACGCCACCCCAGTTCAGACATAGCCATATGCAAATCAGTCTTGACCCTGTGCCTCATGGGAACAGTCCAGACCGAACTGCCAAGCCATGTCTTTCCTGGACCGGAATCAAGCATCCTAGGACCGGATGTATAGGGACGTGACCCGCCGAGATTGACGATCTGCTCTCATTAATAGTGCAGTAAGCCAAACCCTTGTCCATCAGTTCGGACAAGAAATTGACAACATTCGCTATATCTGCCCCCACGGGATCCAAACCCCATCGCACACACCAGCGTGGCCACCTTCTCCACGCGGAGCCATATATCTTTTTTCTTTTTTCTTTTGTAATTTCAAATACTTTATTAAATTTTCCATAATAAAACAAAATAAAACAGGTCTGGTAAAATATGTCAACCGCACTCTTGGTACAATGTTACATTTGAACAAAGCATAAAATTGACGATATTCCTCAAAAATTATTATTCCAAACAATATATAAACAAAAAATGCGTGAGAAAAACACAAAAGAAAAGACAGAACAAAAAAGAAAAGGAAAGAAGAAGAGAAATACCTACCAAAGAAGAAGAATCTATGTTAAGTAACTAACATGGTTAATATAAACAATAAAATAATTAAGTTATGAAACAATAAAGAGGCCTACTGCAATATCTGGTAATTATGACCAAAACCATCAGACAATAAGTGTGCATTTTCAAAAAGGATTTATACTGCGAATGGGAGGAGAGTTAAAAAGGACCGTTCCGTATTATTGCCCATAAACTGTAAATCCATAAGTAATCACGGTGGTTTATGTGAAGTGAAATAGATGTCTAGAGAATTCCACATATCTCTGGTCGGGGATTTCCATGGAGAGTTCTGCAGAGCAATATTATCTGCACCCCTGAGATGGACAACCCAGTTCATCCACCCTTTAAATGAGGTCTTATGCGTATCCTTCCAGTTGTTTAGTATCATCTTTATAGCTGACGTAAATAGGAGATCTAATAGGATTTTATCTGCAACATTACATGTGTCTATTGTTAAAAAACCAATTGTTAAAGTAGAAAATTCTCTATTTAACTCACATTTAAATAACTTTGAAAGAAAATCAAAAACGTTGTTCCAAAAGGTCAACACGACCTTACAGTGTAGGATAAGATGGGCTAAGTCTCCAGTTTCCTCTTTACAATTCCAACAAAGTGGGTCAGCACGGATATGTAAAGAGTGCAATCTAGCTGGCGTCCAAAATGCCTTGTGCAGTAGCCAAAATTTAGTTTGAGACAATACTGGGGATATTTTATTACGGGTTGTAGAGCTCCACACTTGGGGCCAAAAAGATTCGGGTATCGGGTCAGAAGAGTGTAACTCCCAAAAAGTTACAAGCTTATTGTTGAGAGTGGAGGTTTGGGGACGAAGTAGTTTGTAGATGTGTGAAACTTGGTGACCTAGTTTGTTAATCTGTGACACAAACATTGGTAGGGAGGGTGCCGAGTTATGTAATTTGGCTTTAGTTATTGCCGCTCTGACTTTTAAAAAGTTGTAAAATTCAATGTTGTCTAATTTGTATTTGGTTTGAAGTTCCGCAAATGTAATAGGATATGAGGAATATTCCAACTGATAGGGGAAAAATATACCTTCGTTAATCCAATTATCAAAATTTAAACTTTTCCCTTTGTATAAAATATTACGATTATGCCATATAGATTCTAACTTAGATCCCTTAATACTCGACTCGAGTTTCTTGTCTACCTGTAGTAGTGCTATTTTTGTGTTTTTAAATATAGATTTAGAGCTAATCGGATAAATCTGATTAGAAGTAAGTAGGACTAGAGGATTAAGATTATCAAGGATGGGTGTTTCAACTTCTAACCACACAGGAGTATAATGGGCAGGGGCGAAATCCAATAAGAACCCTGCTTTGCTAAAAATGCCGATTGAAATAATCTAAAATCGGCTAAATTGACTCCACCTAAGGATTTGTCCAGCCTCAGTTTTTTTATTCCAATTCGAACCTTCTTGCCTTGCCATAAAAATTTTGTGAGGAGAATATCTAATTTATGGTGAAAGGCCTCTGTCAGGATAAGTGGGATCATGCTGATAAGATAATTAATCAAGGGCGTAATCATCATCTTTATTGTTTCTATTCTCCCCCACCATGTGATAAATTTTGGTGACCAAAAATCCAGAAGTTTCGTTACCTTTTCCAATGTTTTCTTCTCATTATGATGGAGGGTGTCAATTATATTGCTACCAAATTCGATACCTAAATATTTTATTTAACCCGATTGCCACGCCAAGCCAGAGTTACCTAAAATTTCTTTGGTGCAGTGAACATTCAAGGGTTTTACCTCCGATTTATCTCTATTAAGTTTGTATCCTGAGTGTACAGAGTATTCACCTATCGTAAGCATCAAAGCCTTAATTGAAGGACCCGGATTTTCAGTCATTATTAAAATATCATCCGCATAGGCGGCTAGCTTAACTTGAACATTAGTGAACCCTATTCCCTGTATATTTTTGTTCAACTTAATGTCTTGTATTAAAGGTTCCAACGCTAGAAGGAAGAGAGATGGAGACAGGGGGCAACCCTGTCTGGTGCCTTGTTTCAGGGTAAAAGACTCCAAGAGCGATCCATTGATTGCAATGCGAGCCGAGGGTGCTAGGTAAAGGGCCATGACCATGTTTTTTTATGATTCCCCCAAGTTAAACAAATGCATACATTGTTTTAAAAAAGACCATGAGACCTTGTCAAAGGCCTTTTCTGTGTCCAATGTAATCGCTATTGCTGGATCTTGTTTATTCACGGCATTCTCTAAAACATGACATAGCAAACGGATGTTGTCGTTGGACATGCGATTTTTAAGAAAACCGACTTGAGAATTACTTATTAAATGTGGGAGAACCGTATTAAGTCTTGTGGCTAAAATTTTCGCATAAATTTTACAATCAACATTGATAAGAGAAATTGCCCTATAGTTCTTTGGCAGTAGGGAGTCCTTCCCTTCTCTTGGTATAACAACTATGTTAGCTTCTGGCATGGAATCAGTCGTACGCCCTTTATTAGCTATATTGTCAAATACTTTCAACAGAGTTGATTGCAATTGGTCTGAGAAGGTTTTATAAAAAGTGGCGGTAAAACCGTCCGGACCCGAAGCCTTATTATCTTTCAAGGTTTTAATCGAATTCGCCACTTCCAATGAGCTGATTGGTTTTCCTAACGCTAGTTTGTCTGTTTCGTTTAATTGGGGTAGATTCAATCTGTTCAGGTAATGGGAACAGTCATCTAGTCTAAATTCGTGATCATTTTTATATAAGTCCTCATAGAAAGTTTTAAAGGTGTTTAGGGTATCTTTTTGATTTGTATGTGTTTGGTTATTGACATCTTTGATGGACGAGATAACATTTTGATTCTGTTTATGCTTAAGATATGAAGCCAGTAACTTACCCGCTTTATTGGCTTCGCAAAGATTAAGGGCTTTAAATTTATTCACCCATACCCCTGCCCGTTCACTCAGAATTCTATTATATTCATATTTCTTTTTTGTTAGGAGGTTAAGGATAGAGGTATCTTTCAATGAAGTGGCATGGGAGGATTCCAGGGTTTTAATTTCATGTTCTAGCTTAACTAATTCGGAATTAAGGTTTTTATTGATTTTTGTTTGGATTTCGATAATTATCCCCCTGATAGTGGCCTTCAAAGCGTCCCAAAGAGTGTTTACGTTAGTTTCTGCATTATCATTATGCTTAAAATAATCTGTGATTGCTTCTTCAATTTTCTTTTTGTCCTCAGGGTCTGATAAGACATCATTATTAAAGCGCCATCTTTTGGGTGAAGGTTCATGATGACTGCCAGCCAATTTAACACTGATGCAGGAATGATCAGACACTAACTTGGGCAATATATCTGAATGTTCAATGAAATGTGTGAATGAACCTGAAATAAGAATGTAATCTATTCTAGTATATGAATTGTGTGGGGCAGAATAAAAAGTATAATCTCTGGAGTCCGGGTGTTGGAGACGCCAGGTATCTTTGAGGTTAAATTTGGAACATATGTTATGAACTATGCCGTGCGACCTTGTGGCGTGATATTTGCATGTAGATTGTCGATTGATTATCGGATCTAACGGAATATTAAAATCGCCGCCGACTATGATGAGATCATCCTGGGGGAGATTTTCTATAGTATTCGAAATACCCTCACAAAAATCTGAATCATCTATGTTGGGGCCATATATATTCACTACATGTATGAGATCCTCTCCTTTCTTTAGATGTGTGACCAGTAATCTACCATCATTATCGTGAGATAGTGATTCCAGGGAAATATTGGCTTTTCTCGCTATTAAGGTAATTACTCCCTTCTTTTTATGATCCGCTGGTGAACAAGCAACTTGTGAGATCTAATTATGTTTAATAAAAGCAGCATCTTCTCCAGATAACTTTGTTTTTTGTAATAATATGATGTCCCCCTTAGTTTTGGCTAAATAATCAAAAAATCGGCGTTTAATCGGATGATTAAGACCTTTGACATTTAAGGATACTATATTGAGATCTTCTGCAATATTACGTGACCTAGCTTGAGCCATCACATATACGTTTGAAGGCAAGATAATCTCGACACATGCGTTATATATAGAATATTGAATATCAACAAAACCGATAAATCAATTCCAATAAACACATTAGATGCATAAGGATAACATATATTGACTGTGACCATTCTAGAGATGCTAACAGCATTTATGAAGTAAGTAGTATATAGGCACTCTTGTTTAAGCAAGTCGAAATCGAAATACATCCAAAACGATAATAAGAATAGAATAGAAAACAGAAAGAGAGAAAAGAAAGAGAAAACCAAAAAACAACTGAGAATACCCAAGGCACAAGCAACATCACATCCAATGTCATTCCGCAACCCCTGGGAATCTCCCCCCATCCTCCCCACACCCCCCTCCCTCCCCACCCTTCCCTGCAAACCTCGAATGTAGGAGGTGCGACGGCAGGAGCGTCAAACTGTCGGACGGAGTATAACTACACTATCGTGATACCTATTTCCAGAGTGAATCTTTACAAACCAAAACAGATTATCTATTAAAGACCAACTATATCTCTAATTTGGCTGTTACCAAGGGAAACAATAATCCCTAACTTCTAAACACATTAGAGAGCAATGCATATATCAACAATCAGCAATCTCATTGTAAAAGACCCAACATTGTATTAAGAGCTGACTTCAAACCACACGCTACCCCCATGGCAAAGGAAAAATAACCAGCGATTACGGGAGCATTTAGAGCAACATCCTGTGAAAGAACCCAAAGCAAACAATTCTTCTGAACCAAGATAAGTTGAGACGCTTGAACATCAAGACTTCCTCTTATTAGTAGAGGACTGAGCAAAATCCATGTCCTGAGTGGGTGGGCCTTCTAGAAAATTCGATAAGTCTTTAGGGTCCGTAAAGTAGTGGTGCCAACCATTGACTATGATTCTGAATTTAGTCGGACCAACAAAGGAAAACTGAATAGTTTTATCTCTTAGTTTGTCCCGTAGAATGAGAAAGCCCTTCCTGGTGTCCACTGTAGGTTTAGAGTAGTCCTGCGTGAAAATTATTTTGTGTCCGTTCCAAATAAATTGACGACTTTTACGGGCAAAATTGAGGATAGCTTCAGTATGTTGAAATCTCAGTGGTCTACAAATGATAGGACGGGTTGTTTGTCGTGAAGAAGAGTTAAAAGCCGGAACTCTGTGTGCCCGGTCCAACTCTAAAGGGTTGAAAATTTAATACCAGTGAACTGAGGAATCCAAACTTCCAAAAAGGCCAAGCATGATCCGTCGGAATCTTCTGAACCTTCCGGAACACCCAGAATTCTAATGTTGCCTCTCCTGTTTCTATCTTCAAGCTCGGCAGTTTGTTTTTTTAGATTAGTTGTCAAATCCCTAAGAGATTTCAACTCTTTGCTGGCCTGAGAAGAAACATCCTCAACGTTGCTAATTCTTTGCTCTGCGGATGCAATTTTAGAATTGATTGTGTTCATGTCCGCCCGGATGGTGGTTAGTTCTGGCTGCATAGCGTCCGTATTTTGTTTAGTAGATTTAGCTAAATCATGGACATCCGCTAGTTTTTTGAGAATCATGTCCATTGTACTATTAATGTCCGCTTTAGCCTTGATGGGAGAATCAGATGGAGATGGATCCCCTTTGTTTCTTTTGAACTGGAGTTTGGACTCTTTTTCTGCCATTGTAGCAAACGTGTAAAGACAGAGTGTAAATATACTCGTACTGATCCAACCAGCACTAATGGAATATAGGCTTCAAATGTCACGATGCGCCAATTTATATTTGAAAACCAGCTAACATGGACCAAGACAAGAGTGACTGGTGATAGCCTACCTGAATCAGATACGCTCACTGTGATGAGACGTAGGTTATATATTGTATAAGGAGTGCTAACAAATTATATACCTTGACTGTGTAGTTGGACCCCTGCTATGGCTCAAAGGTAGGTGACCGACTAAAGGATCACTTCTCCTTAGATGGCTGCACTATATGCTCAGTGTAACTGTAAGATCTACGGACTTTTGGGATCTTTTTTTCTTAGATCCGTCTGGAAGGTCCAACAAGTTTGATTAGTGACGCCTTTACCAGTAAAGCAGGGATGAAGTAATGGCAGGGTAGAAAAATGGTATTAAATAATACTGAGCTCCACATTGATTATCACAGACTCTTTTAAAATGCAAATTGAGTGCCAAAAGCCTGATGATAGAAGTAAAAATGATGTGCCCCCTACTTTGGTATAACAGAGAATGTGAAATTCAAGTACAGCCTTACTGCTTAGTAGAACGTGAGATCATGGAAACAAGGGTGCTGTACTAGCAGAAACCACTTGGGCTAAGAGACCCTCCATGTAGGCCAGTTTTGGCAACAAGGGCAATAGAACTGCAAAACGCTTTCAGACCAAAGCAGAACCGGGAGCACAAGCACTGATCAGACGCTTGAAGATCCGCACTCGGCATTCCCAGTGACCGATTCACATCGTCGTAACACGGCCGCCATAACAGGGTCAGGCATCGATCATCTACAGAACGCCAGCAAGCTGATAGTGGACCCGCTCCAAATTCCTTCATTCATCAGCTCGCATATCAGCCCAGACAGGTTTAATGTTTCCACGCCTGCTCCATTACTCGCAGCACAATACCCTCATTAACAGCAACACGGTCTCCGAAGGGCATTAGGAGCTGCCATTTTAGGGTCTGGCTGCAATATCGAAAAGACGCCACCGATCACTCATTTTGCCTGAAAAAGGTATAAATACCTCACCGGAGAGTGAACACGGTGATCAGTTCATGGGTCCAGCGTTTGAAGGGGATCCTGGGTCGTAGATGGCCGTAAGTAAGCTTCAGAAAGCAGATCGCACGGGAGCCGCCATTTTACATCCGCAGTTCGCCGATCCCAGCAAAACCATCGACAGTGTTTTCTTTACAATCCGCAGCTCTTGATCAGTAATAACAGCATCCGCAACAGCAGCGCTTGAATCCGCTCCTCTCGAAACACTGGCGATTCCAAAAACCTCTGGAATTCATTTGTTCCGTCTCCGTGCACAACAGAGCGACGGGATCAAGCAGCCATCGGCTCTGCCGTCCAAGCCACGCCCCCCCGGAGCCATACATCTTGACCGTAGAGTCTGCCCAGGCTCTTCTGATGAGGGCGGTAGCCCCCGACGAAAGGCCCGGGATCTCACAACGTCCCATGTAATCCTCTAACTCATGAGTCGGAGAGACCCTTCCTGAACCAGTGGGTGCAAGTTGCCATGCGGATCTGTCAGTAGAAGAGGAGTCAGGGGAAGTTGGATTGGAAAATCCATAGAAAGTTCTAGAAGAACTGGATACCAAACTTGCAATTTCCAAAGCGGTGTCACCAAAATCACTTCCGCTTTCTGACGCCTGATCAATGCTGTGAGTCTAGCTATCATGAAGAATGGGGGAAACGTATACCCCCAGAACTGGCTCCAATCCTGCAGTAAGGCGTCGGTCACTTCAGCGAGGAGATCCAGATGCCAGCTTAAAAAATCGGGAAGCTGATGATTAAGGCGGGGCGCAAAAAGGTCTACCTTACACGGTCCCCACAGACTCATCAGGCTCTGAAATAGAGAGGGGTCCAGCTTCAAGGCGCTGTAATCCTTTAGGTGTCTGGATTGCCAATCTTCCGTCAGGTTGAGCTTCCCTGGAAGATATTCCACTGCTACTGAGAACTTGTGATCCAGACAGTTGTGCCAAAAGTCCCTGGCCAAATCCGCCAGTACCTTGGATCTCATGCCTCCTAGACGGTTGATGTTTTTCACTGCTGAAATGTCCATCTTCAACAAGATGGCGCAGGAGACCTTGTTGGCTGCCAGGCTCCGAACCACCAAGGATCTGGCGAGGAGCTCCAGGCAATTGATGTGGAGAGACTCTTCTTGCTCTGACCACTGTTCGCCTGTGGTAGTATCCCCACAGCGCACGCCCCAAACCCATCAACTGGCATCTGATTCGATCACCAGGTAAAGGACCGATCCGAAAATGGCTCTGCCGTTACAGGCCTGCATATGTTCGAGCCACCATCGGAGCTCCTTTCAGGCCTCTTGAGAAAGAGAAATCTCCTGCGTGTATGTCAGGCCCCTCCGTAGGTGTTGAGCCTTCAGGGGTTGTAGGTCCCGGTAATGCAATGGACCTGGGAAGATCGCTTGAATCGACAATGAAAGAAGGCCCACAATCTGGGCCAAATGCCGAAGGGAAAAACTGTCTCTCATCAAGGTTCTGCGCAACTCCCAGCAAATCAAGAGCATCTTCTTTTGGGGTAACCTGAGAAACTGGCATACCGTGTCGACCTCGAAACCCAGAAAGATCATCTGCTGCGCCAGCACAAAGTCTGACTTTTGGTCATTTAGTATAAAACCTAGGTCCTGTAGCAAGGACTGAGTCATCCAGAGTTGCGAGAGTAGAATGTTTTTCTCCTAGTGCATCAGAAGGATGTTGTCCAGGTATACTATGAGTCGCATGCCCCGTGCTCGTAGCCATTCCATGACCGGCCTCAACACTTTGGTAAAACACCAAGGCGCTGAGGACAGACTGAACTGCAGGCAAGTGAACTCGTAAATCTGGCAGTTCCACCGGAATTGCATAAAGTTCCTGTGGGGAGGGAAAATCGGGATGGTGAGGTAGGCGTCCTTCAAGTCTAGCTGTACTACCCAGTGGTTGGGCAACAAGACGTCTCTTAGGAGGTGAATGCCCTCCATTTTGAAATTACGGTATACCACCCATCGTTTGAAATCCCGCAGATTTATTACTGCTCTGAACCCTTTGTCCTTTTTCTCGACCAGAAATAGATTGCTCAAGAATTCCCTGGGGTGAAGAACCAATTGTGTAATGGCCCCTTTCTCCAGAAGTTCTTTCACTTCTCTGTTTACCACCTGTTTCCCTTCTCATGAGAAGACTAAAGGACGGGGTCAAGAGTGTTGGCGAGGTGTACTGTGGAATTCTCTGTGAAAACCCCTCATGGTTTGTAATGGATGTCCACTTGTGGCTGAACCATTGCAATCTTCCCTCCACCCCTGGTAGGGAAAAAGGGATATTTCTTATCGGTGGTTCCACCTGGCACATTGCTGGCTCTGCGGAAGTTGCCTTTTCCACCACGTCCTTTGCCACGACCTTTTCGAGGGGTAGAACCCTCCAAATTTCTTGTGGTCTGGTTTAAACAGCCAGTTTCCTTGGATGTAATTCTAATTCCTCATCTTTAGCAGGCCCAACATTTGCTTGTTTATCTGCTCGGTATCATCCCAGGCTTTACATAGACCCAACTTATACATCCAAGTCTTGATATGTCTGACTCAAGGTATTAGCCCAAACTTATCCTGGGTTTTGACCTCTAAAAGTGCTTGCCTGAGAGGAATTGGGGTTTTGATAGTCTAGATCCTAAACCAATATATCAAGGGTTTAAGGATTGCCACATGCAATAATACACTCTTTAAACCAAGGTCTAACCGCATTGGGGGTAATTTGGGGAAGCATGAGTATAGACCTTATAAACCTATTTTCAGTCTTCTCCAACCCTATCAATTTGATCTGTACCTCAGATCTCTGCTCCATACAGAGCTGCAACAAGCCCTCTTGCACGATAAATTTCAAGAGCAGGTGATATCAATAATTACAACTATTTAATTGTTTCACGACAGCTGAGCCAGCATACTGTAGAATCAACTGACTCTTGACTATTTGAGGTGCCCAAGATAAAGTGCTAGTAATTGTTACACCCAGGTAATCAAAGTATTTGACTTGTTCCAAATTAGTAAATCCTAACTTTACCTTCCCTCTAAAAGTCCTATGTGGACGAAAGGTTATAAATTTCATTTCGGACACATTCATTTCCAGACCATACTTATCACAGGAGGTTGAGAATTAGTCCATTAGGTTCTGTAATCCCATCGGTGTTTTGGAAATTAATAATGAATTGTCTTAGAAAAGTAAGGCAGGGATCCGTTGGTCTGCTAATTTCGGGGAGTCATCATTACAATCATATAGGGTCTCAATAAGCCCATTAATAAATAAGGTGAACAAGTTTGGTTTGGTGCTAAGACGCATCCCTGTTGAGCACCCCTACTAACATTATACGTTCTGTTAATTCACCCTTCCTGCCCCATCTTACTTTGGTGTAATTATTACTATACAAGAGTATTATAGTGTGTAACAGATTAGTTGGCATTCCAATATCTTTACGTACTGTCTAAAGTCTCTCTCGAGGTATTAGATCGAATTCTGCTCGCAAATCAACAAATACTACGTATTAATGTTCCTTATTTAAATCACAGTTTTCCAAAGTATTAAAATAAAACGGAACACCCGATCTATGGTACTTTTGTGGGACCTGAAGCCCGCCTTGAGGTGTGACAGGACTTGTTTCTCCTCCATCCAGGTTTGAATCTTCTGCCTGCTAAATAACTTCTGTGCATTATCTATCCAATTGATAGGCCGGTAGTTAGCTGGATCACCTTTATCACCTTTCTTATAAATCAGGACCATTTCAGCACTGTAGGAAGCTGGTTCTCTATACAGTGCACCAAAATGAGGGACACTGTGCAGAGGGTCCAGGTGACCCTTACTGGTTTACATGGGTTAAAATAATTCCAAATGCTCTCTATTGTGGTAGTGTGACAAGGAATTTTGGCTTATCAAAGGCATTTATTGAACAAACAGAGTCATTAAGTGAGGCATACACTCAGTAAATGAATCCGACACCAATTTATAAAAATAACACAGATTTTTATATGAATTTAGACACCAAGATCATTAAAAATCGGGTAAGTATTTTTCGTGATAGTGATTTTTCAGGAAATAGAAAATGCACTGTATTTGTTTCTTTAAAGCGATAATGATATCCTATTGAGAAAAGCATATACTGCATATGGTCACTTGTGAACGAGTTACAGGACTGTTCTTCTGGACTTAAGGTAAGTATGGGGCAAGGTACAAGGCAGCTCCAGCAAGTCACCTCGGTCGGCTCTGGGGTGTCCGTGTGCAGAGGGGCTTTTCGGGTTTGGGTGCCCCGTTCAAGTGAATGGGAAATGGTCCTGTTGAAAAGAGGCTGCAAGTGGGGACTTGAGGGGGCAGTCCGGTTGAACCCACATGGGGGTTCTGATCTTGAGGGTCTTGGGCAAGCAGGGATACCATCGGTCCACTCGAACTCGGACTAGGGAGGCTCGTGTACAGTAGAGCTTTGTCCAGCTGGGTTTTGTTGCTGAAGACTCTTGCAGTTCTTGGTCCCTGCAGAAAGGGGCTGCAGGCAGCGAGAGGGGGACCAGTCTGGCCAAACCCAAGGGTGGGGTCAGCTCTTGAGGGTCTCAGGACCACATTGGCACCATGACCTCCCTCGGACTTGGGCTGAGGAGTGCAGGGGTGCTTTGAGGCATCAGGTCGGGGTCGGTCAGAGGCTCATTCTGTTTCGCGGTGACCTAGTGAAGAGGGGAATCAGGGCAGCAGGACCCCTCGGTGCTGGCGTGGTGGGTCCTGATGTCCCTTGATGGTAGGGTCATGCTTTGTGCTGCTGGAGTCCGGACTGGACCACCAACAAGCCTTGTTGCTGCAACTGCTCCGGTATCCAGGGTATTGGTGCTAGGTGGCTCTTGGGGTTTCTGGCACCTCCAAACTTGGCAAGTAGATGTTTCTGACATCTGTGAGCATGAAGACCTTTCTCCTGTTGCACTACTTCTTCGGTGAGCCAGATGGCTAGCAACACGGTGGACTGGCAGGTGCTTTGCGGTGCCTGCAGATGCAGGGGAGCATCTTCTCTATTCCAAGGGAGATCTTGCTTGGTTGTTGAGTTGCTGGGCAGTCCTCCAAGGGTCTGGGGATGGTGTCCAACTCTTGGCAAAGCCGGTCTCAGCAATAGTCGAAGTGCAAGCAGCCTGGCAGGGTTTGGCACCAATCATGGGTGCAGGTCTTCAGTTCTCGCTCTATTCAGTCCATCTTCTTTCTTCCTCAGTTCCCAGTAGTTGAATCTGATTTTCAGGTGTCAGGGTGCCACCTAAATTCCTAATTTAGGGGCGTTAAGGGGAGTGAAGGGTTGTAGCCAATGGGCTACTTGCCTCTGGGATCACTATACCCCTTAGATGACCACTTCCTGTGGTGAGTGGGCATCACCCTGTCCCAGACTTCCTAATTCCACCAAACACAAGATGGTAGAATTTTCTCTTTCATGTTCACTTTAGGCTTTCCCACCTTAGGGGTGTGACTAGCATGAAGGTGCAACACACCTCCTCGCATAGTTAATTTCCCACCTGTCCTGGTGCCAAATGGGCCTCGGGGCAGGGGGTGGCATTTCCCAGGTCTGGGGGAAGCCAAGCTTGCATATCAAAGGCAGTGTGCTCTTTGAAGCTCCCTGCCTTTTCATGCTAATTTACTAGCCATCCTGCTGGAGGAGGTGTAAATACTTCCTTCCAGAGTAGACATTGTTTCTGACCTCTGAGATCGGGGCTCTCACCACCTAGGGAGTCAGAAACTCGTCTGTGGTGGCAGGCTGGACAGGACCAATCAGCCAGCACTCTAGAGGACTAGTAGGGAACAGGGGGTACCTCTAAGGTACCCTCTGGGTGCATGTACTAATAAATCCATCACTGGAATCAGAGTGGGTGTATTAATATGAGGTGTTTGAAACCAAACACCATGTGTTTCAGTGAAGCCATTATGTAGCTGGGTAACTCGTTTTAAACCAGTGCCCAGTACATACCTTAAGATGGCTTCCCTGTTCACTTATAATATCTAGCAATCGAACTAGACATTAAAGGGGCATATCTGCTCGTGTAGATATACCCTCACATAAAATATAATGCACCCTGCCTTAGGGCTCAAGGGACTGCTGTAGGGGTGACTTACTTATATTAAATGCAGTGACTTTGGCATGGCACACAGGAGTGTACCATGTCATGTTTTTGCTCATGTTTTGCACCATATCACGTAGTCTGCACTGGCAGTCTGTGTGGAATTTGTGTGTGGGTCCCTTAGGTTGGCATATGATATGCTGTAGCTCTTAGGGACCCCCTCTAGTACCTATGCCCTGGGTACCAGGGGTGCCATTTACTAGGGACTTACAGGGGTGGTAAAGTCCTTGGCCAATTGTAAACAACCAGATATACCTTGTTTTAAGGAAAGAGCACTGGCACTGAGGTCTGGTCAGCAGGCCACAGTGCACTGTCAGAGTTGAAAATATACCGGTTCAGAGCAGAAAAGATCTCCGGGTATCTTGTCAAGACCTGGGGATTTCCTTTTTTTCATTTTGTCTATAGCCGACAATGTCTCTTCTATTGTGAAAGTAACTGGAGAAACATTTTCCCCTTCAAAATCGCTGAACAAATGGTCTTTGGGGCCTCAGGGCCCGCCTCATCATTCTGATAGGAATATAGCTCACTGAAGTGTTTTACTCATGTATGTGGTTGGATGAAGAATTCTTCCTCCCTTACTGCTTGTGTTGTACCTTTAGCCAGTAAGTGCCAGAATGTCCTGCCACCTTTCAGTATGGCCACTCTAGCCAATTCTCACCATATCTTATCATCCCAATTCCTCCTAGCCCTGTATTGTGTAAGTTTGTATTGTTTCCTCTCTTCTATAATGGCATCTCTATTGCCACTTTTAACAGCAGCCAACAATTTCTGTCTATCCAGTCTACAGCGTGTATCATAC
Organism: Calotriton arnoldi; assembly: GCA_963921515.1. Classification (NCBI taxonomy): domain Eukaryota; kingdom Metazoa; phylum Chordata; class Amphibia; order Caudata; family Salamandridae; genus Calotriton; species Calotriton arnoldi. The sequence goes on from CAWUFW010002000.1 coordinate 1,897,196, forward strand.
CATAAGGCACCATCAGATTTAAACGCTTTCCCCTTGACATCTTGATAGAAATATTCCCTGATCGATTCCATCAATCAATTGAAATACACATACCAGGGAAATCTTCCTGTGTTTGATTGTTGAGCAGTTTGGGCTACAGTATGCTCATTAGATGGTATAATGGACCACTTTATTCACCTCCTGTTGTTAGCATAAAAGGCTGGCACTTCTACTTGTTGTGGTGTATGATTACAGCATGAGAAGGGAATAGTTGTCAGCGCTAGGGCATTATGGTCGCCATCATGGCGTTCGATGACACTCATATCTTGTGAATTGGAAGATAGAGATAAATCAATTAAGATAGTCAATTTCTTTTTCTGTAGATGCCCTCTTAAAGGTGTAGCTAGCCCCATTATCTGATGGTGTAGGGCCAGTCCTGGCATGTAGGCCATGCAGTAGTGTCAAAGATACAGCCTGCAATGCTAACTTGGGCCTTTTTACTAATGATGGAATCATCAATCTGGGGATAACCCTTTCCTCATCTTCCTGCTCATTTAGATCACATCCAAGGGTTCAAAAGTCACATTAAAATCGCCAGCCAAAATAAGATGATTGGTGTTATTAGAATGTTCCAAAAAGTCTTCCAGGGCAAGTAATGTCGGCGATTCACAGTTCAAACTTTGCAAGCGATTATATAAATTCAACAGCCTTACTACAAATCTCCCATTTAATGAGTTAATATTTAGCCCCAGCATGTCAGTCGATTTAAGATTAAGCCGACTTACTCTCCAGGCTAGCACTGTCTTTATCCATATTGTCAGCCCGACTGTCGGGCGACCAGCTGCTGAAGGAATTGCTTCTAAACTATAATTTACAAAACCGGATACACAGATGTGAAAGCCATCTACGAAAGCTCCCCAATGTCAATCTTTGTGGAGGCATCTAATACCTGATGCATTTGTGGGATTTGGCATGACCTCCCCTTACTTCTAATCTCAGCAGTAGCTGCTTGCATGGCTAAATGCTCTAGCGTGGTTGTGCTTGGAGTGGTCTCCCCAGGCCAAATCACCCTGTTTGATATTGATGGGATCTCAATGAGTCAGTCTGTCTCCTTGGGATTAGCAACAATTTCACCTTCGACTACTGTCTGCGCTATTTCCCTATGATGACTAGCACGAGTTTCTCCCATTTCATTAAGAGGGCACTCCTTTGTAGGGGGGGTATACTTATTCTGAATTTTGGAGCCCTTGGGGGGTGAGGCGTGCTGGTCTAAGCACTCCAGTCCTATTGCAAATTCCTCTTTGGATAATTCCAAAACTATATAATCGCATTCCCCGTTATGCTAGTAGTGTTTCACAGTAAGGAGGTCAGATCTTATCAAAGAGTAACAATGTCTGCGATGCCTAATCCAATGTGTTTCTTCATTTATTAGGGAATCATTATCTTCCTTAGCTACATTCGGCAGGCTAGGGACAATGATCATTTGGTGCCATTGCCCTTAGTGCCTCATTCAGGCCGGGGGACTCTCCTCTCCTGCCTCTTACTTCATCTCTCTGTTTGACATCCTTTTCAATAGCACTATATCCCCACTCCGACCTATCTCCATGTTGCTTATCCTGCAATATTTGTGGTGTATGCATAAGGGGGGATTAGTCAGTGTTCCCTCTTCAGGAGTTGGTTTCCTACCCAGGGATACATTGTGGGACTAGTATATGAATTAAATGAATTAAATGATTTTTAAGCAAATTAAGTGTTTGTCTTTGTACCCTGTTCTGGAGGGCTATGTTCTTCTGTGTGAATGCAGTGCTGCTCTTATCTAGGCCTGTATACTCATTAATGTTTCACGTTGGTTGCTTTGTTATCCTTTTCCAGTGGTTTCTATTCTGATCGCCATGATACAGGGACTGTGGGCGCATGTTTGGGGTATGGCTCTTGTCTGAGTCAGTGAAGCAATTAGTAGCACTCCCCCCGCCCCCAACTTAAGTTATCAATATTAGTACAACCTTCTCTCATGCATCCTTCCCTCCGCCCTCTGGTATGGTCAGCTGCATTCCTTTGATTTTATTTATTAATAGTTCGATCTGCGCTCGTAATTGAGTTATTTCTCCCCATCTGCACAATGATCTCCTTTAATGTGCTAGCCTCTTTGTTACAGTCACAAGCAGAGGCCTTGTTATATGTAGCATGGAATGTTGACCTTCCTGAGTCCTCCTTGTTAGCAGGATCTTTCCCTGCTTCAAGGGTAATAAGGGGGCTGTATTGATTTGTGCAAGCAATCTCAGGGATAATCACTCCATCAGACGCATGCCCTACATTATGGTCAAGCTAAACATGCTCCTTATTCTGCATCTCAGTGGCCTAATGTGAAACTTCCGCCTTGCCATTAGTTCCTGTTGTAAGATTGGCAGCCATCCGGTCCTGATTTATTGGGTTTATATTGTGAGGGCTTACTTAATTTCTCTGGTTTACTGCCCTTTTTGAAGATTTCCGCTATTCTTTGCACAGAGTCTGGACATTCCATCATATTTCCCTTGTTCAGTATTGATTCCCCCCTCCTCAATAAGGTTATCTATTTCATCAATGGTGCAGTTCACTGCCGCATGTCGCACCACATTTTTGTTATTATTTACCTCCCCCTGAGGACTACTCCAAGCTTTCCTTTTTCCCATTATTCTCAAAAACAGGCTAACAATTCAAGTCTTTTGATGGTAGATAGTTTTCAATCTTACTGTTACGTGAGCCTTAACCAGTTCCTCCCATCATGTAACATGTGGAAACTTGAGCTTAGGGCGTAGGTGTTAGTGGGGGGCCCTGCCTCTTCCTGGCTCAGACGGGCCGAGACTAGTCTTGGCCCGGGCGCGTCCCGAGCTGTGGGGAATATGGGCACACTATAAGTGCTCCAGCAGCCCCTTTCACAGGGCAAAGTAGCAGAGCAGCCTGGGAGTTGAAGTTCCCCACCAACAGTGTCCTCTGGTCACAAGCGCGTCCCACGCTGTGGGGAATATGGGTGCACTGTAAGTGCTCCGGCGGCCCTATTTCCAGGGCAAAGCAGTAGGGCAGCCTGGGAGTGGAATTTCCCCCACCAATAGCGTCCTTTGGTCACTTGCATGTCCCCCTCCCAGAGCCTACTTGGGCCACGGAGACCCCATCTCCCGAGGCCAACATGTCTAAAAAAAAGGAGGAAGAGCTGTGTGGCCCCTGACCCCGAGCCTTAAAAAGGCCCCGGGGACCCCCATCCCCCAGGGCTGTCACTTTATTTAAAAGGGAGGGGTGGCCACATGGCCCCCTCCCTGAGCTGTTAAAGGCCCGGGGACCCCACCCCCTGGGACCAGCTCACTTATTGTGTTCCGGGGAGCCCACCCCCAGGACACAGTAGTTTCCCTGCCTGAACTACTGCAGGTAGGGAAATATGTGTTTGCTCCCATCTGGGGGGAGCATTTTCAAATTTCCCGCAAAACAGGAGCAAAGACAAAGTCTGCTCCCAGCCAGCGGGAGATTTAAAAATTATTTCGTCAGCTGGGAGCAGACTTGTGTTCTGTTTCCCTGCCTGCACTGAGGCGGGCAGGGAAACAAAGCACATATTGCTCCTGCCCGGAGGGAGCATGCATAATTAGCACCGGAGTACCCATCTATATTTCAGGCTGGCCCCAGGGGATTGGGTCCCCGAGGCCAAAATAGGCCCTGGAGGATGGGGCCTCCGGGGCCTTTAAAGGCTAGGGGAGGGTGGCCATGCGCCCCCTCCCTTTATTAATTATTCTGCCCTGGGAAGGGGTCCTGGGACCTAATAAGGCTGGGGGGAGTGTCACGTGGTTGCTAGAGTCATTGTCGACATCTTTAATTTAGCATGAGCCCGGTAGCCATGATGCTGCTTTTGCGCACAACACTACAGGTATTTATTTTTACACAGCTCTGTTATGCCTTTCACATGAGAACTCTCTGCTCTGCTCGTTCTCTGCCTGTTCCTGGAGTTTAGTCTGAACATTGTGAGCAAGGTCGATAAACACTGACTCTTGTTATTCTGTTCTGGTCAGGCCCTAGCACTTAGACAAAACATACCACGACAGCTGCTTGTGCTTGAAGCTCGTTCTGTGATATTATGGGGATACACGCTTAGGTGACACACACTTGGAGAGGGACCTTTCCAGGGAGAAGAGCAACACGCACCTGTGATGTAGAAATACGATCTATGTCCTAAGGTATGGGGTCTGCTGACAAAGCCCAGAGATCTTCTATTATATAATAATACTTCTGCTTACCAAGGGGAGGGTGGTTAGGCCTTATAGTCCTTTATCCACTGTCTTTATAAAATGACATCTCCCTTTATGATATGTGGCCTTGCTTCAATGCTAACTGTATTAATATTATGCATTTTGCTGCTGATTGTGGCACGTATACTGCATTTTAGAGCACGTTAATTAAAATAAATATTTTAAACTATCATCGTGTCTCAGTCAGATCTTATTGTGGACATATACGAGAGTGTGAGCGAAAAGGTGAGTCTTGTTACTGCGATTCCTGAGAGATCCGGGAGTGTTGTGTTCTGGGGTGTCTAATCATTGGTTTCTCCATTTGTGAGTAGGAGAGCGAGTGAGACACTATAGCTAGTCGGTCCTGGGTTCGTGGGTACTAAGGTGGTGGGAAGGCTTAGCCCCAATACACCGAGGTCCCACTTTCCTGCGCATAGTTCTGTGTATGTGCAGAATCCCTACAACATGGCGCCACCAACGTTTGGTTTGGTACTTATAAGCGAGATCCCTGAGTAGCGCTTGTGCTTGTCCACAATACCTTCTCACCAATTACCGGAGACGTCCGTGGTGTGGGGGATTTACCTCCTGTATTAGAGATTATGGGTTTTTCAAACTTGGATTTTAAAAGGTTTTGTTTTTCTTCTTTAAATACTCAGTGTTGCGCTACCATTTTCCTTCTTATCTCTGTTCAGATAATGGTGATTGATATCGCTGCTCATAATTGCGCTGCGCTGACTGCGCATTTGACGCAACTTGGAGTCCTAGTTGCGGGAGCGAACATTATCTTTGTGGTTGAAGCGAACGCGGCTTTTCGATTCGAGGTTTTATATTCTTGGGTTATATTCCCGGCGGTGGATGGGAATGATAATTTCTTTCATGAATATGAACATTCAGCGGTTCCCCGTGATTTTATACCTTATCGGACACTTGAAGTTCCGTTGTCGGCTTGGGAGTACATCATCTGGTTTAATGGCGCCCTACCTCACCCTGTTACAATGGTCCGTTTAGGCCCTTTATCGGTCGGCGGAGCCACATGGCCCGTGTTGGTGGGTTTTACACCACACCCAAATTATCGTGGTGTTATACACGCAGAGCTGCGTAATTTGCATGAATCGTTAGTTCATATTCACAGAAGTGTGATACAAAATGTGTCTCGCATGGGCCAGGCGGCTCCGGCTGGACCACCTCCTCAGCAACCAGGACATGGAGGAATGGTAATAAGCCCCATCATGATTAATTCAGTGATGGGAAAGCGTCCTCAAAATAGAGATGATTTGCCATTCTGGTTAGCGGAACGATTTGAGCAACTCGAAGCTGTATTCCCTAATACTACTCCTTTGGATAAACATAGGATACTTACAATGAGTTTACCAAAAGGTCTTATTCCAAATTTGGCTGACTGCACCACTTGGGGAAAAGTGTTTGCGGCGCTGTATTCTGTATGCTTTGGCACCCCCTCCATGACAGTGCTTCCGACAGTTCTTAAGAAGGTTCAGGAGGGCCACGGGGCGGAGGCCGCCCTGGAGTTGGATATGAGACTGGTTGGGGTATACCCTATAGTCTCTGATATGATTCTTGCCAATATAAAAGGAGAAGCGGTTAGTTTGCAAGTGAGTCAGAGCCTTGAGACAGTAGCGGACGTTGATAAACAACGCGAATTGCCTAAGATTATCGCTAAGGTGTATAAAGCATAAGGGTGTAATAATTTGGGGAATAAACCTTTTACTCAGGCGCAGAATAAACCCCCTCCCGAAAAGGAGGGGCGTCCATTCTTTCCTAAATAGAATTGGAACAAGAATAAACAACAACCACAACAACAGAAGCCAGGGACGCGTGCTCGTTCACCGACACCGGATGCTTCCGAGCGTAGGTATAATTTGCGTGACCGCTCTAAGCTTAAGACGCCAGAGAGGTTTCAGGTTCCTGATCCTCGTTCTCCTCGTTCCTTGCAGGACTCGTCAGATCAACAGTCCGGTGGAGGGGAGCGTCAAGATCGTAGAAAAGGCGAGACCACGCAACAACGTTGTGACCCGCCACGCCAGTTTGACCAAAAAACCAAACAGGAGGGACAATTGTCATACCGTGCCCCGTTTCAAAAGAAAAAAGTTGCGGCTTTAACAGCGAAGTATGCCTCAGGCGGTGAGAACTCTGCTCCTGGATTGGAGATGGGCTGTGACCCTCCTCGACAGCGCGGCAGAAGTTACCATAGTACTAGAGATTCTCCGTCCTTGTCTGGAGGCGAGAGCAACTGACACATTCATTACTGTGGAAACAGCTGATACACGAGTTGCACCCCCTGATAGACTTTATGAGATAGTCCTCCAAATTGAAGGTGATATACAATGTACAATTAAGGATATCTTTTTGGATAACCTTACCTCGTCTTATGACATTTTGTTGGCGGAGGCGGAATGGCCTCCCCCATTTGTTTTAGCATCTTCACGAGGTGAAGACGTGATACTTCCAAGTTTTTCGCGTTACGTCTCTGAGGAGACTAAACAGGCTTATGCATCGGAATGGGCTTTAGCCCTAGCGCCGGCTGTGTATCGCAATCAAGTGGGCTGGGATAGAGATTCACCGGCGCATGAGATTCCTTTGTGATCAATGCCGCAGCCTCAGGCGCAGTATCCAATCAAACGTGCGGCGAAAGCATCCGTTAGTGACATTTTGGCCCAGTTGGAATATCAGGGTGTAATTGAACCCTGTGTTTCATCAATGAATAATCCTCTTTTTCCGATATCTAAACCGGACGGTTCATATCACATAGTTTTGGATTATAGAAATTTGAACAGTCATGTTCGCACGTTTGCCGTACAAAACACCCACAGCTCTGCGTTAATAAATAATATTGTCCGAAAAAAGTATAAAACAACTTTGGACATTTCCAATGGATTTTACAGTCACAATTTGGCTCCTGAGAGCCGTGACTGGACCGCATTTACTGAGGTCGGCAATCAGAAAAGATTTAAAAGATTGCCTATGGGCTATAAGACTAGCCCTGGTGCGTTTGCTGCGCGTGTTGTGTCGCTTTTACACGACATAGATCCTGATGCTTTGTCTTACGTCAACGACATTTATTTGACTGATGATTAATTGATACCGCATCTGGTGCGTGTTGACCGCATCATCTTGTCCTTTGCAGACATAGGATACAAATTTAATTTTGCTAAGTCGCACATCGCCTATTTGGCGGTTCTCTTTTTGGGTTACAAACTCAACAATGAAGGAAGGGGGTTAGCCCCTCACTTTCTGGAGAAATGTGCTCAATTGCAGCCTCCTTCTACTCTTAAGAAGTTACAATCTTTGCTGGGTTTTCTGAATTTTGGGAGGACATACATTCCTGATTATGCTTAGGGTATCAAACCGCTTTATGCGTTGATACAACCTTCTTTTTCGTCTTCCAGCTGGCTTCCGGAACATACAGAAATTCTTCAGTCTTTGCAGTTTGATCTGCTTGCGACCAATTTCTTGTTAACTCGTGACAACACAACTAACTTAGTCATACGAATTGTACCGGGTACAGTGGGTTTCACTTACCTGACGTTCAATGAGGGAGATACGGTCCCCATTGCCTACAAATCGCATTTGTACACCTCAGCAGAGATGCGTTTTTCACCCGTTGAGAAAATTCTTACAGCAGTACAGATGGCGATCCTGAAGGAGCGCTCTTTAGCTCAGGGTAAACGCATTCTTATGGTTTCGCCTGTGCCTACTCTAGAAGCGGTCACAAAGGCGAGCATACGGAATTCTAAAGCCTTACACCCACGTTGGATTCAGTGGGCAAGTTCTTTGACATCGGCTGATGTCACTTTCATCTTTGACCCATCCTTGCACATGCAGGAGTTTTTACAGTACGAACAGGTTCATCCTGCACCGCAGTTTTTGCTTCCTCTTGACCAATACAAATGTATAGTTTATACCGATGGATCTGCGCAGCTTGCCATTGGTTCCAAACACGCTTACTGTGCCGCCTGTGCTATTGTGGTGGGCTCTATGGTTGACGGAGTGTTTAAGTCTTCCTTAGTCCACACACAGTCCCTTGGTGACTGCACGGCTCAGTTGGCTGAGCTGCGGGCTTTAGTATTGGCTCTTGAATTCGCTGATCCGGATGTACCTACTCTTATAGTGTGCGATTCTTTCTATTGTGTACAGTCCTTTAATGACAATCTATTCTTTTGGTCTCAAAACGATTATCGAGACTCTAAAGGTAGCGCAATCAAGCATAAAACGCTTTGGGTTAGAGTGGCAGCTCTTAAGGAAAGTCTGCCGCTCACACATGTTATACATACTCTTGGCCATCAGCGTGTGGGAGCACATGCTGTGGGTAATTCTTTGGCTGATGAAGCAGCCAAATCTGCAGTAGCCACATGTTCAGTAGCAGCAGTTACAAGGTCCATGACTAAAATTGATAATGACATTCTGGCAGCTATAGCTGCTACAAGGGACGGGACGGTGTTCCCACAAGGTTTCCCTTCTAAATATTCTTATCACTTATCACCGGAACAAGTTCCCTTTGCTTCCATCCCGTCCGTTGGGGATCGGCTGATTCCCAACGAGGACCGCAGGCTTCCTTTGATAATTGCCGGGCACGAAGGCATGGCGTCTGCACATGCTGGAGTTTCAGCGACAGTGTCTCTTTTGCAGCAGCGTTATTGGTGGCGTGGTGTATATAGGCAGACATGTAATTATGTACTGTCTTGTGACATTTGTCAACAGATTAAGCCGTCCACGGTGCACGCCCACCTCACATGCAGCTATACGTCTCAAAACAACCATTTGGATGTATTTATCTTGATCACTGCGGTCCTTTGACGTCTGACACTGCCTATAAACATATTCTGGTTGCAGTGGACTCGTGCACTAGATTCCATTGGGTTTGGCCGCAAGGTAGTGCTGACGCTCGAAATGTCATTAGAGATTTGCGTGTCTTAATCGGAACATTTGCTTGTGGTGCCTTCCATTCTGACCAGGGTCCGGCATTCGCCTCTAATGCTTACAAGGATGCTATGAGGTTGCTGGGGGTGTTATTGCAATTTTCGTCTCCATACAGGCCTGAGGGCAATTCTATAGTGGAGTGAATGAACCGTGACTTAAAGCAATCTTAGACAGCTAGAGTTTTAGGTACTGGCAGGGGTTGGCTGACTCATTTATATGGGGTTCAACGTGCACTTAATAATCTCCCGAGAAGATCTCTGGGTGGGCAGACCCCATACGAAATGCTCTTTGGCATTAAAATGTTTGTGCCAGACCTTGATGGTCTAGACGTAGTGGCGGCTACCGCAACATTTGAGGTAGATAACCATTGTGCTATGTTGCAGGATCTACAACACAATCGAGACACTTTTGCTAGAGCTGAGTTGCTCTCGTCCGAAGACACAGCGGTACTGATCCCAGTCACAGGATGGCTTCCTAAAGTTGGAGATCTGGTCTGGGAGAAGATAGAGAACAAAAAAGAATGTTGTCCCTCTTACTGTGCGCCAGTCGCTGTTCTTGGATTAAAGGGCACTCGAACTGTGATTTTGCCTCCACTACCTGGCCGCAAAGATAATCGTTACATTTCCATTGAACATGTCAAATTGCACCATTTGGCCGATACTGAATAGTATGCCTAAACCCGTCCTGCGTAGAGATGTTCCACTTCCTGTGAGATCTTCGCCTGTGACTGACGTACACCAGGAGCGTTTAGTGGAAACCTCAATTGATGTGCTGCCTATTTTGTCGCCAGCTTCAACGGCTGCACCGCGGAATCAAGTCTCCCCGCCAATGGAGCTTACGGTGGACATTCCGACACATGCACTCCAGTCCTCTTTTAACGCTTATGGAACACCTTTGTATCGACTTGGAACTGTTGGGTATTACATGGATAGAGACAACTTTTCTTTACCTTCATCGTCCTTTTCATCAAATTCTACTACGGAGGAACCCCCAAGTCAATTTTCTTTTCCTGGTTTCGCCGAACTTATCTGGTTCCTCCTTGGACCTACATTTGGATGGTGCTTACAATAGTATTTCTCTTCAAAGTTCAATACGAAATATACGGTCCGACAGAGACTATTCGGATGCCATACGTATTTCCAGTTTCATTAGGTGACGTCATCACACCTGGACTGCATTCCGATGATTGGGATGTTAATGCCGTACATTCGTTATTTTCAGATTTAAAATATTACACTGCTTTTGAAACTGAGGATTTGTATTTGAATTCTGCTGATTTATTCTTTTTTCAATATTATGGTCATCATTTTTTCCACAAGTCAAACACAGTCCGCAATCAGGTTAATTATACACAATGGGAACATTGTCCTACCCCATTTCGAGGTAGTTCCCAAACACAGAAGAATACATTTGATTAATTTTCTGGCTATAATATATCAGACCCGAGATCCTATTATTATAAATTGAATGCACAAACACACACAAAGTTCATGCTGACCCATACTAAATTGGTATATTCTTTGACTTTCTTAACCGATTTATCTGTGAAAGGTTATGATTATTGGAAAGACACGATTGATTTGAAATCAATATGGGGTACCAAATATTGGCAGGTGCAGGGAACTGAATCATTGCATCGTGCGTGTTTGATACCGTCACAGCTGTTTTCCTGTATCAGACTGTCCAGCAAACTACATGTTTTGGTTTGGCTACTGCAAAAAATTTAAATTCTCCCTCATTCCCATCATTAGCGGCTTATGACGACTGGCAGCAATATACAAATTATTCTCTGGAGGACTTACACAGTATGGTCCGCAATGGTACCTTTAATTCGTCCACCTTTAATCCATTGGGATGGTTACTATGGCCGCTCAGTACTAATGCTTGCCAGCTGCGTTTTTCAAATTCAACGGGGGGTTTATGCTCAGTAGACCTGACCCTCGCTTCCCACAAACACATACAGTTAATACATATTCTGTGGGTAAATTGTTTCAACAATGGTTGGGACAGTCATTGTTATCATCTGCGAAACAACATCTCTCACGTTTAAATGAAGACATTGATCTGGCAGATTTCCTCTTAGGTCCCAGGTCCCCTCGTCCAAAACGTTTTGCTTACGCAGCATATAATGAGATCTGGAAGCTGTCCCAAATGGAAGCAGCTTTCAGGTTGCGTCAAGTAGATCAAGACAATTTGTGTAAAGTTTTGAATGTGGTAGACAACAGCATTAATACTTTGTCTTCTCGTATTTACACTTTGGACAATATTGTTTCTTCTGTTATTTACATTGTGCAGAATGATGTGTCTGTTTTATATCATGGTCAAAATCAGTTGCGTTCTGTAATGCAATTTGGCTGGACTTTAGAGACATTGAAAAATGGGAAAGTGCCTTGGGATTATTTGAACACAACTGCCCTATTTTTGCCTTTTAATTTGACCGATAAACAAAAGCTAATGTCTATGAAAGATTCTACATGCACCTTCTTACATATTGAGAAGTTAGAACAACTGCACTTCCCTATAGCAGAAACCGATTCCTCTGTATGGTTAATACATCGGGTTATTTCTTTACCCATTTCCCTCTTTTAATTTAGCGCATGCATGAAACATTTTCCTATCTGGAGATTTGAACCCCTGGGTAGTACTTTTCTGCACGAAATGTGGTCTTTGCCGTTTACGTTTCGCTGTCTACGTGAAGATAAAGAGGTTTTCCTAACATGGGAGGACTGTGATTCTACCGTGGGACATGCGTTAGTTTGTACACAAGTTCAGCTTCACTGCGCTTGCAACGTATCAGCGCCCAATTTGGCCTGTTTTCTAAAAGGAATACCAGTCCCGTCAATAATTCCCATGCTCACATTGTTTTCTAACGGTTGTTATCTTATCCTCACTAACCACAACTGCTGTGAGTTACGGGCAGGGCTTCCGTATATAGTAACGGTTTCCGAAAGAGTTACTTGTTGCAGCAATGTTCTTTTTCCACCCCGCATGTGATTGTAGATAGCTCGCTGTTGTCGCCTTCCATTCCCACTTTGAAAACAGACTTCAATAAACTAAGCAGACTCAAAGCGCTATTGTTTCAACAAGATGTCGCTCTCACTTCGGCTCGAGAGACCTTCGAATTACAGGTGGCTAGAACATCTAGTGAAATTCAGTCACTGCTGAATACGAATCTCCCACTACATTTTGGGGAACTGATTCACCAAATATTTAATGCGTCTGATACCGAAGGCCTTGCGCATTTGTTTAAGCTTGTGGGTTCCGGCCTTGTTTAATCTTTTCAGACGATTTTTGGAGTAATAACGGCCTTTATACATACTATTTTTTCCAGCGCCTTCGGAGGTTTTCCACTTATCCTCTTATTGGCGTGTGGTGTGCTGGTGCTTCTGCTCTTGTTACGCAATGGATGCCCATCCTGTGGTTCTGTACAGCCCAGGAGCTTGGCGACTATACAGTGATTGAATGCAACAACTTTTTGGATGCTTGCCACTGGCAGCGCTGAGTGTGAGCTATGGGCTTACCTTTCGCTTCACTTATTTCACTTGCGTGCAACCTGTGTTCCACTGCCGACGGTGCCCTTTCTATTGGACCTTGGATCTCTGCCTCTCCACATCATCAGGCGCTGAACCGGATTATGATCTGTTGGTGGGTCCCTTGTTGGCCTATGACCAGGACTGTTCTGGTGACGTCCGTATGATGCGTGTGGCTGCACTTGGAGTGTTAGCACGTTGGAATACCTGTGAGGCTGCCCAGCGCCTCTTGCAGGAGAGTTTCATCGAATATCACGCAAGTTGCCCTATTCAATTGCTGGATGCTCAGGGTAACGAGGAACATGAATGTTCATTCGCCCTACTGAATTGGATGGCATCTTAACGACAATGATGCCCTTTTGGAGAACATTGCATTCCACAGTGCACGCACTCTTTTAGATTTTTCAAACTAGACTACAATTATATAAATATTTTTATTTAAAAAAATTTAAACATTTTTTAAATATGTCCTTTTTCGATTGACTCTATTATTATGGTACATAAGACAATTTGGCTCTGCTTATCTTTGATACCTGTTTGTCTATGCACTACAACCTGGCCAAGGGGAGGGTGTCACATGGTTGCTAGAGTCATTGTCGACATCTTTAAGTTAGCATGAGCCCGGTAGCCATGATGCTGCTTTTGCGCACGACACTACAGGTATTTATTTTTACACAGCTCTGTTTATACCTCTCACATGAGAACTCTCGGCTGTGCTCGTTCTCTGCCTGTTCCTGGAGTTTAGTCTGAACATTCTGAGCAAGGTCGATAAACACTGACTCTTGGTATTCTGTTCTGGTCAGGCCCTAGCACTTAGACAAAACATACCACGACAGCTGCTTTTGCTGGAAGCTCGTACTTTGATATTATGGGGATGCATGCTTAGGTGACACACACTTGGAGAGGGACCTTTCCAGGGAGAAGAGCAACACGCACCTGTGATGTAGAAATACGATATATGTCCTAAGGTATGGGGTCTGCTGACAAAGCCCAGAGATCTTCTATTATATAATAATACTTCTGCTTACCAAGGGGAGGGTGGTTAGGCCTTATAGTCCTTTATCCACTGTCTTTATAAAATGACATCTCCCTTTATGATATATGGCCTTGCTGCAATGCTAACTGTATTAATATTATGCATTTTGCTGCTGGTTGTGGCACGTATACTGCATTTTAGAGCACGTTAGTTAAAATAAATATTTTAAACTATCTTCGTGTCTCAGTCAGATCTTATTGTGGACATATACGAGAGTGTGAGCGAAAAGGTGAGTCTTGTTACCGTGATTCCTGAGAGATGCGGGAGTGTTGTGTTCTGGGGTGTCTAATCATTGGTTTCTCCATTTGTGAGTAGGAGAGCGAGTGACACACTATAGCTAGTCGGTCCTGGGTTTGTGGGTACTAAGGTGATGGGAAGGCTTAGCTCCTATAAACTGAGGTCCCACTTTCCTGCGCATAGTTCTGTGTATGTACAGAATCCCTGCAACAGGAGGGGGCTGTGCTGCCCCTTCCCTTGATTTGTATTACATTTGGTCCCAGGGGATGGGGTCCCGGGGCCTAATAAGTCTCATCTGGGGGTTGGGGGGGCGGGTAGCACGACCCCTTCCCCTGTTTAATTGTATTTGGTCCTGGGGACCCCAGGGCCTAATAAGGCTTGGGGAGGGTGGCCGCTTAGCTCCCTCCCCTGTTTTATTTCATTTAATTTCAAATAACTTTATATCGGTCTCCAGGGCCATAAAAGTGCAAGTGCAATACAAGTGTGAGTAATATTATTTATTTATTGACTTTGGGCCCGGGGAATGGAGTCCCTGGGGCCTGAGAAGGCTCGGGGAGGGGAGCCGCATGCCGGCCTCCCCTTCGAATTCGGCACTGGGGAATGGGGTGCTTGGGGCCTATGAAGGCTTGGGAAGGGGTGCCGAATGCTCCCCTCCACCTAATGTATATGGCTTGACCCCGGGGACAGCGGCGTCCCCCCTCTTACCCTCCCCCGCTGAGAGACAACTGAGCGCAAACGGGAAAAATAAAATGATAATAAATTGGTTTTATTATCATTTTATTTTTACCTTTTCCCTCTAGAGCCAGCCAAGTCTGGGCAGGGAGGGGCTTGGCTGTCATCACAGGCACAGCCAACAGGGTAGTAGTGCACAACCTAAGTGCGCATGACGGTTTGGCCAGCCATCTTAGGCTGTCCAAACCGTCATGCTCACTTAGGTTTCTCCAACCCACTGTGTTGCAACAGCACAGACTCCCAGGCACTGTCTGAGCGGCAGACCAAGGTGCTCAGACCAATCCTGGCGCTGCTCTCATGCTATTGAGAGCAGCGCCAGGATTGGGTGGGGAGCCTGTGCTGGGACACCATTAGGAAGAAGAGGACAACTGAGGCGGCAGACAGCGTTGGAACAAGTACTTTTTTATTTTCTTATAATTATTTCCCTAGTCCTGCACCCGCCCTTAAATTTTGCGGCAGCCACCACTGCCCAGGGAATGGGGTCCCCTGGGCCCAAATGCCAACCCTACACCACGCTGCCCAAGGCTGTGCCTGGCGTGGGGTTGGCAGCCTGTGGGGGTGGTTGGCTGTCTTTGGGTGGGTTGCCCTGTGGCTAATCCACTGCTGCGCACGGCCAAAGGCGTTGGGTTGGCTGCCTGTTGGGGGTTCGCTGCAGGATCTGGCCACCGACCATGCTTTGTGGCTAACCCCCCCCCCCCGCCGCACATGGCTGAAGGCCCTGCGCGGAGTGGGGTTGACTGCCTTTGGGGGGGGTGAGACTCAGGCTCTGTGGCCAACCCCCCGCTGCACATGGCATGCACTGCTAATTAACCCACACATTACATCACTCATGGCATCTTCTATGAGTTATAGTTACGTTAAGAAACGAGTTATAGTTACTTGAGATCTATAACAGGTGAATTTCTGCGGTTTTTAGAGTTTAAAACGGTACGTTATTACTGAACATTTCACCTAACTATAACGTTACTTTAACCTTTGTATTTTTTCTGTAAAAATGTATGTGTACGTGTATATATATATATGTGTATATATATTTATATATATGTGTATATATATATATATGTGTATATATATATATATATATAGAGAGAGAGTAGCGTACTACTCCCCAAAAAAGCACTTCGACGCCTCGTCAGGGGTAATAAGCGCTATATAAATGTAAACATTTTTCCCTCTATCCCTCCACTATCCTTCTCAATCCAAATAACTGACTAACATATCCACCACTCAAATTACTTTCATATTTTCACTATACTAATTCACGACTAATCCATTACGGGTTCCAGAGTAGCGTGCTACTCACAGAAAAAGCGCTTCGACGCCACGTCAGGGGTAGTAAGCGCTATATAAATGCAAACATTTTTCCCTCTGTCCCTCCACTATCCTTCTCAATCCAAATAACTAATAACTAACTAACATATCCACCACTCAAATTACTTTCATATATTCACTATACTAATTCACTACTAATCATTTATGGGTTCCGGAGTAGCGTGCTACTCACCAGAAAAGCGCTTCGACGCCTCGTCAGGGGTAGTAAGCGCTATATACATGCAAATATATATATATATGGATATATATATATATATATATATATATATATATATATATATATATACACATATATACACACAGTGGCAGTCGCAACTGTATAGTTTTAGTTAGGACCGAGTTCCATAGGAAGTATATATAATTTACAGTTCAGCAGTGGCCACCCTCAGGAAGAACCCATATTTATTTAATGTACAAAATCTCGGTAGCATTGTTAAGGAGATGAATTAGTCCTCCGGCAACATCTTTGGTGTTCAGACCTGCTTGCCAGCAATGCTTGCAGATTAGCTGGATTATCATGCATTGTGTCTGCTGACTCATGCTGCAACAGTGTTAAATCACTATTACACGGGGATGGAGATAACGGTTTCTTCTGACTGCTGACTCCCTATATGCTCTCATTCACTGGGATTTGCTATTCACAATGTGGATTTCCCACTCTTGGTCTAAACTTCTTAAAGAACGATTAATTTCACATTACCATCTCTCCCCCTTCCTTAGCATTCATCATTGTGCCTCTTACATGCACTGCTCTCCAAGTGGTAGGGTAGAATGGCTAGGAGAAACTTTCTGCCTGGGTGGCGATCTGTATCTAGTATATAGCCCCCCCCAGTCTCCCTGGAAATGGAAGAGAATTGGGCATGTTGGTACGAGTTGCTTGACTCGATCCTTTTTTTCTGCATGTCATGACTATATCATCTTATCAGTAGGAAGAGCTCCAGGATGCATGATGGGGAAGTAAATCAGCAACTATCTGACTGACTAGGAGCCTTACTAGTGGTGGAATAAGAGTTTGGCGATATTCAAGGAGTAAAAAAATCAGTGTTTTGTTCAGAGAAGTAGGCAATTTGTTTAGACTTAGTTATAGGTCTCATAAAGTGCTCAGCTTCCCCATTCACGTGAGGGCATGTAAGTGTAATTTTAATGTGTTTGACAATGAAGGAAGGATTCTATAACCCCCTGAATTTGGAATGGAGGATCATTGTCTGTTTTACATTTTTTTTAATGACCCAATGAGTGATGATTATCTTTTTCGAGTTGAGGATTACCTGTTCTGCAGAGGTGGTATTCAAACTTTCTACTACAGGATAGCATGACAGCCATCATCAAAGCATCCGAAATCAGCACTTGCTCTCACCCATGGGTATGGATGATTGTTTTCTGCGATAAAGCGCTGGGGAATCTCATGGAAAAGAGACTTGACAGTGGGGTTATTCCTTAACTGTGGCTTCAACTAGTTCATCTAATCTCATGAACTAGGCTGTGCTACAGAGACAGCTCTTTGTTCTGTCAATGCCCTGGTGCCCAGCATGGCTGAGTAGCACTGTATTTAAGCAAAACCCTGAGAAATTACTAGTTATGTTCCCTGGAAAAATCAGGGGACAGGGCTAACTCATGCCTTGCATACTGTAGAGACATGAGGAAATGAGTTTTTGGTGTGTGAGTTGAGTGGTTTGCTATCAGCGATAACCAGTGCTCAGTGTGGGTTACAAGAATGGGTAACTGCAAGTAATCATCATCAGATGTGGCACTTCAAATGGCTTCCAGGATACATATATATATAACATATGGCAAAAGGGCATGTGGTTAATCTGTTATGCGATAATCTGTAGAATCAACCATTGACAGCAAATAATTCCGCAGTGTCTTCCAGATATCTTTGGGCATGGATGTGACTGGCAGGAGGTAAGCATACAATTCAGAATTAGTGTCACAGAAGGACAAATCTCTCGACCCCATCTTCGCTAGAGGTAACAACATTCATTTCAGCCACATCACGCAACCCCCCTGGACAGACCACCACTGCGTACACTTCAACGTCGACAAACCCACCACCCCCAAAACGGCAACGCGCCCTCCACGAAGGAACTGGAGCAAAATCACTGAGGAGCAGCTCAACCACACCCTCAACCGGACCCCACCGCCACCTCGACCGACGCCAGCCTTGCAGCCAAAGAATTCCACAGATGGATCTCCAACTGCGCAGACGAACTCACACCCCTATGCAACTCCAACAGACAGCGCCCCAGGAAGGCCACCTGGTTCACCACTGACCTCCAAGAATCCAGACGCACCTGCAGACATCTCGAGAAGAAATGGAGAAACAGCAAAACGCCAGAAGATCACCCCACCTACAAGAACGCCATGACGGAATACCACCAACGCATCAGATCCACCAAAAGGACCTTCATCCGAAACAAGATCATCGCCAACTCCAAGGAACTTTTCAGCGTCATCCAGGAATTTACCAAACCTCCCAGCGAAACCACGGACATCACCCCATCCCAGGACCTCTGCGACAAGCTCGGATCATGCTTCCATCAGAAAATCAAGGGCCTCTACGACCACTTCAATGACCAGACACCTGACGCCGAAACTACCCCCTCTCCAGCAACAACAGCCGGCCTACTGTCTCCTCCTGGACCCCAGTCACCACCGAAGACACCACTTCGACCATGAAAGGCATCCACTCAGGGGCCCCCAGGGACCCCTGCCCCCCGCACATCTACCAGAGAGCCGCCATCGCTCCTGAACTACGGTGCACCATCAACACCACTTTCAAGACCGGCACCTTTCCCGACGACTGGAAACGCGCAGAAGTGAGACCCCTGCTCAAGAAACCGCCAGCAGACGCCTCGGACCTCAAGAACTACCGACCCATCTCCCTCCTCCCCTTCGCAGCAAAAGTCACCGAGAAGATCGTCAATGCCCAGCTAACAACATTCATCGAGAAAAACTCTAGCCTCGACCCCTCCCAATCCGGATTCCGAAGCAATCACAGCACCGAGACCGCTCTACTTGCCGCCACAGACGATATCCGCACCCTCCTCGACCAGGGACACACCGCGGCCCTGATCCTGCTGGACCTCTCTGCAGCGTTCGATACCGTCTCCCACCGCACACTCACCGCCAGACTCCACGACACAGACATACAGGAAACCGCCCTCGAATGGATCCGCTCCTTCCTCACCGGCAGATCCCAAAGAATCAGACTACCTCCTTTCTCTCTCCGAACCCACGGAAATCAACTGCGGAGTGCCCCAAGGACCGTTGCTCAGCCCCACGCTTTTCAACATCTACATGGCCCCCCTCGCCGCCATCGTCAGACAGCACGGACTCAGCATAGTATCCTATTCCGACGACACCCAGCTAATCCTCTCCCTTACCAAGGACCCCGTCACCACCAGACTCAGCTTCCAGGAAGGAATGAAGGACGTTGCATCCTGGATGAACAACAGCTGTCTGAAGCTCAACTCGGAGAAGACAGAGGTCCTCGTCCTCGGACCCTCCCCCTCCGCATGGGACAACACCTGGTGGCCCACCGCCCTCGGCAGCCCTCCCACCCCCACGACCACGCCCGAAACCTCGGCATCATACTCGACTCATCCCTCTCCATGACCAGACACGTCAACGCTGTCGCCTCCAGCTGCTTCAACACCCTCCGCATCCTCCGAAAGACCTTCAAATGGATCCCCCCCGAATCAAGGAAGACTGTCACCCACGCTCTCATAACCAGCAGACTGGACTACGGTAACGCCCTCTACGCCAGGATCAACAAGTCTCTGCTCCACAAACTCCAGACCATACAGAACACCGCAGCAAGACTCATCCTCAGCATCCCTCGACACGAGCACATCACCCAACACCTGCGCAACCTCCACTGGCTCCCCGTAAAGAAGAGAGTCACTTTCAAGATACTCACCCACGCCTACAAATGCCTCCACAACATCGGACCCCAATACCTCAATGAGAGGATCTCCTTCCACGTACCCAAGAGAAACCTCCGATCCGCCGACCTCACCCTCGCCGAAACCCCGCGCATCCGCAAAGCCAGGACAGGTGGAAGAGCCTTCTCCTACATTGCGGCCAAGACCTGGAACGAGCTCCCGATCGACATCAGACGCGCCCCCTTCCAGAACGTCTTCAGGAAGATACTCAAGACCTGGCTTTTCGACTGAATGGAGCTGCTAAACCCCCCCCCCCCCAGCGCCTTGAGACCCTCACGGGTGAGTAGCGCGCTTACAATTCCCCTGATTGATTGATGGATTGATCCACGCTGCCACCGCGGTGAGGGGAGGTGCGAGCATCCCAATGAAGTGAAATTTGTCATTTAGCTAAAAGTAGAGCAATAGCAGTAAAGTGGCATAGTCCAGTGACAATGGCTTAATATACCCCAGTAAAGCCATGAGGGGGTCAGCAGAAAGCGGTCGTTCGATCATTAGAGACAGAGTGGAAAAGATGTCCTTTCAAAAGGATGCTATTGTTATATTTCATATAGGTACCCCGATATAGGTCTAGGTAAAATCATAACCCTTCACCTACATTCTCTCCTATACTACATATATAACGGATTTGAAGGACTGACCTTTTACCCAGTTACAATACTACACACAAGTACGTAGGGTTTTTTACCTGGACATTGGCCTCATAAATTATGCATGAGGATTCTTAGTTTCTTGGAATCACAGCAGGACCATCATCTCCTGCTTAATATCTGTATATAAAGTTCATTCCCGACATCATCCTAAGTCCGATACTGGCACAGCAAGGTAGAACCCCTGGGGATACCTTAGGGTATATAAACACCACATCTTGCTGAGATAGGGAGAGGAGATCAGGACTTCCCGGCTGACACACTGACGCAAGACGCTGAGGTTCCTGCATTCAGATACTCCAGCTCGCAGTGGTCTGACATCCCTTGTGGGGTGTTCAGCTCGAGACCAGAACGGGGTCCCGCAGTCTCACATCAGGTAATGGGGTTGGCTTTATCCTAGAGGGATTCTTGGCTTTACACCTACTCACATGCTAGGTACACTTAGGTACATCTAGTTAGGGTGCATCGTAGGAGTACGCATTTTATTGCCATGTATTCAATATACTTTCCTGTATTTATGATTTTAGCAAAATGGTACAAACCTACCATCTGTTTATATTCTTAGTGCTTCTACTCATTTATTTATGCTACTGTCTACTGGTGATTTCAGTGTACTTATTTTACGCTAGAATAACAACTGTTCAATAAATACTTCTTGAAAACGTCCCAACCGTTTATTCTGTGTATCTCTCTGAGAACAAGTGAGCACGAGTGACTGAGCGAAAAGTAAGTTACTGTTTCCACGGTCCTGCGGGATCAGGGTTGTCATGTTCGATAGTTGCCAAGAACTTTTCTCTCCTTGGTAAGAGGAGGGTATAGTGGCATTGCGAGCTAGCTGGTACACAGGCCAACATACCCGGTGGGGGTGTCTGGAATCAGTCTGGACACCAGTCCCGCAGTGTATGTTGTCTAAACGCGCAGATCCTATATAGGTCTTATAGGAACTACACGACATGGCGCCGCCAACGTTGGTATTGGCACTTATTTAACAGTCAAATCTGAGTAGTTCAGTCGTGCTATTCTCAGAGACCCCTACTCACATTTCCCCAGAGACGTCTGGAGTGGGAGGGAACAAAATCCGCCGCAGCTGAGTAGGAAAAATTCCTAATTGTGCATAACACCTTATCTCAGTTCCCTTGAAACTCTCTCCTTTCTAAAAATAATGACTGAGCAGGGAGACGTAGATGAAGGGAATGCACTAAACTTCACAACAGAAGAAAATGATGCAGATGCAATATATATTGCAGAGAATGTTAGAAATGCTGTAACCCTAAAACTGGTAGCATATGGTGTTACAATTAGGGGTGGGCAAGTGACTTTCGTGATTGAGGCACACGAATCATATAGAACAGATGTATTCTATTCATGGATTAGATTCCCGCAGGCGAATGCTTTGACAAAAACATTTCACTACTATGTCGAAGATGACCTACCAGACGAATATAGTCCATATGAGGACATTGAAATTCCACTAACTTACCACGAACATTTTTACTGGTTTAAAGGCGCCCTCCCCCATACAAGAAATAGAGTAAGACTTGGCCCGCTCAGAAGAGACGGCGCAACTTGACCAGTTCTAGCAGCCTACACACCTCATCCTGACATTGACACAATGCCAGGCGGAGACTTACTCATGCAGCATAAAGAATAAATAAGACTTTACAGAAACATGACACAGTTTGTGATGAGAATACTCACACTTCAGCCAACACCGGCTACACAATCAGGACCAGTCCAAAATAATACAACCAAAATTACACCACAAACACTGCACGCAGTGATGGGTAAAATGCCCACTAAACGTGAACAAATGCCCTTCTCGATAGCACAAAAAATAACAGCTGGAGGCAGTGTTTCCGCACACAAGTCCTAAGGAACCTGCTCTAAACTTAGGGATGAAGTTGTTAAATAACTTTGCCCAGGTATCTGCGATAATATTAGCAAATATTAAAGGGGAAGCAGCATCAGTGGCAATACGCCAACGTCTGAGAGATTTCACTCCATCACAACAGGAGACAGAGCTACCTAAAATAATTGAAACTGCTTATGCGGAATTAGGTAGAGACAGTCTGGGAGCTAGACCTGTAAAACCTCAACTAGTGGGAGCTACAGATAAAGAACAGGCAAAGCAAACACCGGTTTCTTCAAAAAAGAAATGGGACAATAATAAACAGCAAAAGAACAGATCTCACTCAGGGAAGGTCTCTCAACAGGAGCCCCCAGAAAGGAGATATAATCTTAGGAATAGAGATAACATTAAAAACCTGACAGGTATCAGGACACTGATACACGTTCCTCTCGTTCCTTTCAGGGTTCATCAAAAAACTCTGAGAGGGAAGGACGGTCAGAACAGAGACAAGAAGAGCGTACAAAGCCCAGAGACAGGCAACGCACTTCGGACTACGCTTCAAAGAAAGAACAAAATCCCAAAGCAAAACCTCAATTTAAAAAGAAGAAGGTAGCAGGTCTCAAAGTTAGACATGCCCAGAATTCTGAAGACTCAACTACTGAACGGGGAATGGGCTCTGACGATGCTAGACAGCGCAGCAGAAGTAACAATAGCTCGCCGGAACCTGATGGAATTTCTGGTGACAGCGGAGTTGAGTGAGTATATCACGGTGGAAACACCTGATACTAGGGTGAGTGTCCCACACAAGTTACATGAAATAACACTCCAAATGGAGGGGACAAGCCCAGACAAGTTAAGGGTCTCTTTGGGAGAACCTGACTTCTGGATACGACATCCTATTAGCAGAAAGAGATTGGCCGCCTACTATTGTTATGGAATGCCCAAAGGGGGAAACTGTAATTTTTCCAGCTTTCTCTGACCTAGTCCCCGCACACCTAAGACATACATATGCGCAGGAGTGGGCAGTAGCCCTTGCTCCAGCATTATACCGCAAACACGTAGGGTGGGATGAAGAGTCACCCCACCACGTAATTCCAATAAAAACAAACCCAACTCCACAAAGACAGTATCCCATAAAACAGGAAGCTAAAAACAGGTCAGGGAGATCTTAGATCAACTTGAATACCAAGGTGTAATTGAACCATGCACCTCATCAATGAATAATCCTTTGTTTCCCGTAATGAAACCGGACAATTCATATCGTCTAGTTTTAGACTATAGACACCTGAACTCATGTACGAAAACATTTGCAGTCCAGAATGCACATAGTGCCGCATTAATGAATAACATTGTGCGGAAAAAATACAAAACAACATTAGATATCTCAAACGGATTTTTCTGCCAAAACATAGCGCCTGAAAGCAGATATTTGACAGCCTTCTCAGTGCTAGGGTCCCAGCGTCAATTTTGTCGACTCCCCCAAGGGTATACGAATAGCCCGGGTTTATTCTCAAGGAGGGTAACAGAGTTACTACAGAATTTGGATTAAGAAGCATTATCCTATGTAGATGATATTTATCTGACGGATGATGGCTTGGAGGAACACTTGACCAGGGTGAGCACCATAATTTTGGGTTTCGCCTCTGAGGGCTACAAATTTCATTTAAAAAAATCGAAAATAGCCCACCTCAATGTCCTATTTTTGGAATATGAGCTTTCAAGTGAAGGCAAAAGCCTGGCAGCCTACTTTTTAGAAAAGTGCGCACTGCTACAACCTCCAAAACCATTAAAAAATTTACAGTCCATACTGGGATTTTTAAATTTTGGCAGAACATACATTTTGGATTACGAGGAGAGAGTAAAACCTTTCTACGACCTAATAAGACCTGCCTTTTCAGTTAGACAATGGACACAGGAACACACAAATATCCTTTGTTCCCTACAAGCTGATATGATATCATCAAAACATTTACAGACACGCGTAAATGTACGCAACCTGGTGATCCGCGTAGTCGCAGGTCAATCAGGGTACACTTACTTAACCTTTAATGAAGGTGAAACAGTACCAATTGCATATAAATCGCATTTGTACACTAACGCTGAAATGCATTTTGCACCCACAGAAATTTTTTTGACAGCAGTACAGACTGCTGTAGTGAGGGAAAGAGTACTGGCTCAGGGGAAACAAATAATTGTCGTGACCCCGGTACCGGCCTTAGAGGCTGCCACGAAGGCAAGCATCCCAAATGCAAAAGCGTTACATCCAAGATGGATACAATGGGCTAATTCTCTCACTGCAACAGATTTAGAATACAGATATGACCCTAGTCTAAAAACACAAGCATTCCTGCAATATGAACAAGAATATCCTCTACCAAATGAAATAATGCCTCTAGATCAGTATGAATACATTATTTATACTGACGGATCTGCTCAACCGGCCAAAGGTAGTAAGCAACAATACAGTGCAGCATGCGCTATTGTAAAAGGTAGAATGCAGGACGGCAAGTTCCGTCCAAGCTGTACAAAAACGCAGTCTCTCGGAGACTGCACGGTTCAGTTGGCAGAATTAAAAGCATTACTACTGGCACTGATAAATACGGATCCAGAATTTCCCACACTAATAGTGTGTGATTCCTTTTACTGTGTCCAGTCGTACAACGAATACCTCCACTATTGTGGACAAAATGGGTTCAGCGATTCAAAAGGTGGCACAATCTAACATAGGAAACTATGGGAACAGGTAGCAGAGTTGAAGAACGAACTACCAAGGGCTCACGTGATACACACACTGAGTCATCAACGTGATGGCGTTCACGTTGAAGGGAATTCATTGGCTGATGAAGCCGCAAAGGGGGCAGTACGCACTGCGTCCGTAGCTGCAATCACCCGTTCAAAAACAAGGGTAGACGGTAGCACAATGGTAGCTGTGATTGCTTCGCGCAATAACAGCAAAGCACTACCTAAAGGTTTTCCACTCAAGTACTCCTACAAGTTAGATGCAAACAACGTTCCATTTGCTCAGATTCCTGGAGTGGGGGATAGAGTAATACCAAACATGGATTGCAGGTTAGGTTTAATCTTGGCTGCACACGGGGGTCTGGGTTCTGCTCATACAGGAGTTACGGCGACAGTTTCTTTACTGAAACAGCGCTATTGGTGGCCAGGGTTAACAAAGCAGACCAAAGACTTCGTCTTAAAGTGCGATATCTGTCAACAGATAAAAGGGTCCACCATAGCTCGCCCAGCGCAGACACCATTGTTAATATCAGACAGACCGCTCGCGTGCATTTACCTGGACCACTGCGGCCCTCTACAATCTGACGGGGCTTACAAGTATTTCATGGTGGCAGTGGATTCCTGTTCAAGATTCTTATGGGTATGGCCCCAGCGCTCGGCTGACGCCCGAACTGTTATAAAAGATTTGCGAGTCTTCATAGGGACATACACAGTTGGCACATTACATTCTGTCCTTGGCCCCGCGTTCAGCTCTAGGGCTTACAAGGAAACCATGGGAAGTTTGGGTGTAGCATTGCGGTACTCCTCTCCGTACCATCCCAATGGAAATTCGGTTGTGGAGAGGAATAACCGGGACTTAAAGCAATCTTTAACAGCTAGGGTATTAGGCTCGGGTGGTAGTTGGGTCAATCATCTATATGGGTCCAGCGAGCCCTTAATAACCAGCCAAGAAGCTCTCTAGGGGGTGCCACTCCTTACGAGGTCCTGTTTGGGACAAGAATGTGGGTACCTGATCTCGATTGTGAAGGCACAGTGGCGGATGAAAAACCGTTTGGCATCAATAAACGTTTGGCTGTTTTACAGGATCTGAATGAATCCAGAGCCTCCTTAAGTAACGTCGAGACAAAAAGAACTGCCACTGGGGAAGTCAAGTCAGCCACGGCAAGATCTGCCTGGATTCCTAAAGTTGGGGATCTGGTCAGAGAAAACATTGTGGATAAAAAAGAATTCGGGACATCCTATCGAAAGCCCGTACCTGTCCTGGCCGTTGAAGGATCAAGAACTGTACTTCTACCGCCTCTTGCCGGAAAAGAAAAGAGATTAGTCTCAATCGATCTGATCAAACCACACTATGTGGCCGATACTAAATAGTAGGCCTCGTGGGCTCCTGAGTAGCCGATGTCCTCCTCTCGCTACAATACAGGAAGTTCAAACAGAAAGACTCATAACATTCGAAGAGTCACTTTTACAAAACAATGTAATCGATAACAATGCAATGGAACTAGTTCCCCTTGATCCGAACTCTCAAAATCAAAGTGAAAGACAAATTTCAATTCAACCTAATAAGGATGTCTACGTCAACATGCCTCTTCAAGAGCAATCTACAAGTTCAACAAAACCTGCTGAGCTACCAAAAATAGATCGAACTGCATCTGGCTATTTCATCGACTTCAATACCTTTTCATTGGATCCAAGTGAACCTGAAACGACGCCAGCCCAAATTTCTCGCAAGCAACGGACCAAAGACTTTTTAAACTTTCTTAGAAGGACTTATTTAGTATCACCTTGGCTAGAACTTTGGATAATCACCGGTATATTATTTTTTCTTTTTGGTTAGGATTAGTAATCGCTTTACACTTGCTCATCAATGGAACTTATCTTCAACAGAGCTCTGCAACGTCAGAAGTAAATTTAATTTTAAAACCTCATGTTTCATCTCATCGTGAACAAAGAGACTTGTCCTTCGCGAACATTTCAGCAGTTCCTACACCGGATGGTATAGTGTGGGACAAAGTAAATTATGATATATTTGGACCAACCGAGCTTTTAAAAATTCCACATTTGTTTAAAATTTCAGTGAACGATATCATTACCTCCAGTACATTTTCTGATGATTGGGATTTTGAAACTGTTAATAACTTATTGTCTGATTTGGAACAATCTGCCGCATTTTCTAGCACTGAAATGTTAGAGGACACATCAGATTTTGACAAAATGTATTGTTACCAACATTATGATCATCATTTCTTGCATAAATCTAGCAAACCTAGAAATGTTTTCACATACCACCAGTGGGAACATTGCCCTACACCACCGAAAGGTAGTTCAAAAACATTTGCACAGAAATTCTCATATTTTTCAGGGTTTAATACTTCTGACCCAACCTCGTACTATTATAAGGTTGCACCTATATCTGCACAGAAAAATATGTTAACAACCACCAAACAGATTTACTCTGCTTCCTTTATTTCCCAGCTGTCTGAACAGGGTTTTGACTTATGGATGGACACTGTAGACTTGAAATCAATCTGGGGTTCTAGGGACTGGCAAGTCCAGGGAACAGAAGCACTATTTAGAGCATGCCTCATTCCACAGCAGATGATTTTTCTGAATGACACTGTGCAACAGACTTCCTGTCTTGGAATAGCCAAGAATAAGGACTTGAACACACCTCAAATTCCAACACCTTTAAACACCAAAGGGAATTTTACGTCAGAAAGAGGGGCTAAGTTGGATAACATATGGGGCGTGGCCAGCTGCTGAACATGGCGGACGTGTATTTTTGAGAGCTCCGGAGCCCGAGCTCAAACATCCTGAAATAACATGCATCCTGATTTGTAATTGCGGTACAAAACCGGCCGCAGGTGCAGTACAACAGGCGAACAGTGCACCGGCGCCCGAAATTGCGACGGCCCTGGCTTTCGGAGGCTGTGCGACCGGGATTGGAGAGACGGCGGTTGTGGGGGGAAGGGCCGAAGCACTGCGCAGTTCAACCACGGCGCCAACTACGTCCCTCATCGGGCCGTGCGGAGACCGCGATCTGCCTGGGTGAAGCTGTGGCGTCCCTCGAGGTGCGGAGGCTATTCTGTGGGCCGCAGAGTGGACAACCGGAGACCCGGCCCCTGGACCTGGGGCGTGGCGGCCCGCGGGTGCTCTCGGCCCTGCCCGGCGCCGGCGGCTGGAACGCGGCGAAAACCTGGGACCGGGCCGGGCCTGCAAGGTGAGACTGAGCTGAGGGTCCTCTGCTGCTGCCCATTGCTCCTGCCTGGGGTCCTGGTGTCGGCGTGCTGCCCCCTCCCCCCCCTCCTCCTGTGAGCGGCTCAGGGATTAAGAGCCTGGCAGGATGGGGATGTGAGACGGGCTGCAGGCCTTTGATATGCAGGCCCCCCTGGGCGGATCGAACTGCTGAAGAGCGGAGTCCCCCGCAATACAGTGCTGACACGACGGAGGGACAGCTGGGATCAACCTTTGCCCCGGGGTTGTACTGCCTCTGACGGTGCATGGGACGCCAGCCCAGCTCTCGCATCTGTGGTCTGTTTTGGGGGACTGGCACTATTAAGAGGAGAGCGTGTGAGGCCTACACCGACTTCCCTGTGGATGGTGCATGGATGTGAGAGCCTCTACCAAGCAAGCAGGCACCGCGGGGGAGGGGAAGGAACAGTGATCATGGTGACGGACATGTGGCATCTCACTTCCTCCCCCGCCCTCCCATCATTGACTCTGGCATAATTTGTGTAACGGTGACCCCAGGGCCACAGTCGACGGCGGAGGTAGTCACGCTGAGTATTACAACCAGCTGGGCGCATCGTATTGGTGGTTGTAGGCAGCGAGGAGTCCTGTGGCGTGCGCTGCCTCCCCTGCATCTGCAGCAGACTACCTGGGACCCTGGGTGCTTTCTACTCTATGATCTCTGCCCTGCCTGGCAATTACAGTTGGGGCTGAGAGACTGTACAGTCGCACAGGTTATTGCACGAAGCCTGTAATTTGATACCTGGCTGAGCTCTGTGTGCTTTTGTACACACATTTTCTTCATAGCGTGGGAGTGCTGGTAGATACTAACCACAGGGGCCCGGAAGACACCAGCCTGGCCGCTGCGCCTGTGCCGGACTCCCAGACACCTAGATCTACTGCTCAGAAGGCGTGCGGCACGATAACCTGACGTGGAGCGATGGGCCGCCAACGGGGCAAAACTCAAGAGGCAGCGGCCACTAACTCCCAAGATCTGGACGACGGAGATGCACCTATGAGCATGCAATCACTCAACACAATCCCCCCCACAGAAGACGTGGGAGCGCAGGATAAACTGGACTTGATACTTAACGAAGTCAGAGAATCCAGGAGCGCTATTGAACAGCAAATAGGCACCCTCACCATTGGTTTTACCCTACTTAAAGCGAACCATAATAAATTGGCTGACACAGTGAAGGATCATGGCTCCATACTGGAAGATTTGGTGCCCCAGCACAAGGAACATGCGAATCAGCTCCAGTCCCTTCGAAAGCAGGTCACGGGACTGATGGACAGGGTCGAGGACGCGGAGGGCAGGGCACGACGCAATAACAATCGCGTTATAGGGCTGCCAGAACGAAGCGAAGGGGCTGAGGCGACGACCTACATGGAACATTGGTTCCGCACGCATGTGGCCCCTGAGGGCCTCTCCGACTTCTTTTGTGTTGAAAGGGCGCATCGGATCCCCACGGGAAGGCCGAGAGTGGGAGCCCCGCCGAGACCCTTGATTGTGAAAATCCTCAACTACAGGGACCGCGATATGCTGCTGCAAAAAGCACGTGAGACACCACAGATCCAGTTTGAGAACTGCCAAATCTCACTTTACCCTGATTACACGCTTCTGGTGCAATGGCGGCGGTCTTCATTTCAAGACGTAAAGAGGAAGTTACGCACCATGAACCTCAAATATGCACTATTGTTCCCCGCCCATTTGAAGGTAATCTATGACCAGAAGACATACTTCTTCGAAAGTCCGGAAGACGTCGAAGAATGGCTAGAAGTTATGGAACCTACACAACTCTCGGGCCGGTCCCCTCCTAGATCACGTGGACCTGGAAACACGAGACACCAGCGATCACAACGAGTGACTGAGTCCACGAGCGTGAAACCATTTCCTGGTCCCACACAGAAGCAGGCCCAGACAAGCAAGGAGACGGCCCTGGCAGCGGCGAACACCTTCAGAGACATCTCCTCCCGCAGACTGTCAGAATCATCGGAGCACAGCACGGTTCGCTCAGACTCTGAGGGCAGCTTAACACTCTTTCCTACTGTGACGCCTCAAACGGCGGATAGAATATTGGGATAGCGATCCGATCACGATGATTGCATTGCTACAAACTGCCGTCGGTGAGCGTGCTGCCAGTGCGCTGTTCCCCTACAACTTACATATCCTTTTACATTGTTTCTATATATGTTATTATGACGAATGTAATATCCTATATGATACGCTTGGGCTCTAGGGTTATGTGCTGCGTTACATAATGGCTGTGGCTGCCAGTCCCCACTTTGCAATTGCTACAGTTTATTGTGTATTGGATTACTGTTCATCTTGTTTGGTCTGGCCTGTTTTAGGTTGTAGGCGTGACCTGGTATTATGTTTAGGTTTGGGGTTACATGGCTCTGGCACATTACTAGCGTTAGGTCTCCCACGATTGTATGATCCACTGCAAAGTAGAAGAATCATGTGACTGAATGGCATTGCATAAGCTAGACAAATATCAAATAATAAATAATTTATTGTACAAGTTAATAAAAACCTTTACAAAAAGGAAATTACTCAAGTCAAAAGTTCATAAAGAAAAGCACTACAATTTCATCATTTATGCAAACAGTAAAAAAGGGGGGGGAGCTATGGGAGAATTTGGCCTAGCCCAGTGTTTCCTTTTCGGTTGGGTTGTGCCTTCCTCCGACAGAGTGCCTATTTCATCAAATGAACTTTGGTCAATCCTTAGTCCGAAGCATATGATTTAAAAACATAAATTAAAAGAGCTTAAGAATTGCATTTATATTTGAAAGTCACAGAATTAATAGTTACATTTATCAGGATTGTATCAGTTTTTATGATATAGATACTACTGATCCTTGGCCTTTCCAAAGCCCAATAGTTTTCAAGGCAATGAAGGAAAGCTTTTTTGTATCAGGGGTTTCCCGGTGTAAAAAGGCCAATCTCGAGTCCGGAAATGGGAAGCCCTCGATTAGAGCTATTTTATGGTGCACCAGATCTCTTCATTTTCTCCTCTACTGCCCCCATAAATTGTACAAACCGGCATGCCAGCTGAATGTCTCCTCCACCAAAGCAAGCCTTCACTGCTTGCCAGCAGGCTCTTATCCTCTTGGTGTTAAAGATAGATTTCAGAAACGGGCGTCGTTCTAGGTCCAGACCATGGCATATGCATAATAGATGCATGATGCACTCTTCTGCTTTCCAGCAGAGGCGGCACTGAGTTGTTTCTGCGGTTCGCTTCCATGGTGGAAGGTGCGGGAGGACCGGAAGAATCTCCAGTCGAAACCGGAGGTATTTCTCTTTTATCCTCCTGCTGAAGCCAGCGCGCAGGTAGTTTTGCGGGCCAGGTGTTGTATAGCTCTGCAGCACGCACCAACCGTGAGACCTTCTCCTGAGCGCTTCTTTGTCTTCGGGTACTGAAAGCTTTTTTACTGTCTTATTTACCAAAGACTTGAAGCTGTTCTGCGTTCCCATGGTTGCCCAGAGCTCCTTTAGGCATAGGCGGTTTATGGATGCGATCAGGTAATCTCTTGGGGTGCAGGCTCTACTTGAGTTTATCTCTTTCCATAGGTGGAAATTCAGAGAGCACTTATTGGAGTTTTTGATCCTAAACCAGCATTTCACATAAGCAGCGTTTCGAGCTATTTTTTGTGACTGTAGGCCAAGCTCCAGCCTGATTTGCGCGGGAGAGACATAATTTGGTAGGCTAAAGATTATTCTTGCTGATCTTAGCACAGTTTGTTCCAAAGTCTCTTCATCTTTTCCCCTGAGACACTCGCTCCCGTATGTGATAGCTGGAATTAACTTTGCTTGTAGTACTTGTAGTAAGGGGTAAAAGCTTGGCCCGGCAGTTTTAAGCTTCAGAGATTTTAGAGCTACCGCTATGAAGTTTCCTCTCCGTTTTATGGCTTCTTTTGTGGCTTAAAAGTACCTTTCTCGTCAAGTATCACCCCTAGGTACTTATATTCTGACACGACTTCCATGGGTGCACCTGCCAAGTTCCAGTGAAACCCGGTTGTGTTCTTTTTCGGGTTGAACCGCATGATCTTTGACTTTTCTAGGTTGATGGTTAAACCGTTAGTTGCTGCATGATTGGCAGTTGTGTTTAGCAAGTGCTGAAGCCCGATTGGGGTTCGGCTAATTAGGACGACATCGTCAGCATACAGTAAATTAGAGAGTGACAGCCCACCCAGCCCCAGTGCATGAGAGGTACTGTTGTTTAATTCTGTAGAAAGGTCTGCCATAAACAGGTTAAAAAGCGTGGGGGCCAGCACGCACACCTGCTTCAATCCACTTGCTGTTGGTATTCTCCTTAACAAATATTCACCGGTTCCTAGTTTTACTTGAACCCAAGTGTTAGTGTGTAGGTGGATTATCTGCTTTAATAGTGCTGCTGCGATTTCCATCTTCGCTAGTTTAGCCCACAGTTTGTGCCTGTTTATACTGTCGAAAGCAGCTGAATAATCGATAAAGCAGAAAAATAGGGGGAGATTTGCTGCTTTGGCGCCGTCCATCAGTAGCGTCAGGGCAAGTAGATTTGAGATGGTCCCTGTGCCTTTGGAAAAGCTTGTCTGATTGATGGGGATGAGGGATTTTTCTTTTGCCCATGCTGTTAATTCATCCAAAAGGAGACCGGCATAGTATTTTGCCTCGACATCAATTAGGGCTACAAGTCTGTAGCTGGTAGGTTTAGTCTTATCTCCCTTCTTGTAGATTGGAGATATTATGGAGCCTTTCCAGGAGTCTGGGATACCAGCCCCTTCTTCTATGGAATTGAACACTGGTAGTAATGCAGCCGCCCAGTGGTTCGGATCAGTTCTAAACAATCTTGGGGGGATACCGTTGGGGCCAGGTGCCCCCTCTAGCCTACCTTTGGCTACTCGGTTTTTAATCTGCAGAATCGTGAAATGCAGTTCTCTTGTTGACCTCCTGCTGATGTTTCCATGGGGGCTCAGCTTGTCGAGTTGTCCTGACCCTAATTGTGCTGTAACGGGGCTTTCCCCTTTTGGGTTAAAGTGTTCCTGGAGATGGCCTGCCCAAATTTCCTCTGTTAGGTGGGAATTGATACCCTGCACGTGGGTATTACCTAAGTTATTTATTGTTCGCCAGAATTTTGCACTTTGATTTGTCTTTGCGTCAAACAGGAGCTTAGCCCACAAAGTATCTTCTGCTGCCCTTTTTGCTTGCCAGATCATTTTCTTCTTTGTTGCTTTTAATTGCGCAAGGGTTTTTTGTAGAGTCGTTTCGTTTCCCCCTTATCTTAGCTTTCGTAAAGTTTTATTTATATCTTTATTGAGGGCCCTCAGATTTGGTATACACGAAATTGGTAAATGGTTGAGTTGGTTTCCAGATTGAGATCTTACAATCTGTGTATTGGGCGATCGTCTGTCTGGTACCGGGCGCCCAGATCTTTTGGCAAATTGTTCCCCTAGTTGTTTTGTCAATGTTTCCCAGCGGGCTTTCGCATTACTATGTGCCTCTGCTTGATTTTCCCAGATTGACTTGGCTATGGTTTGCAGTTTATCAAGTTGGCTGGTTTTGCAGTTGAGCCTTCTGAGATTCACAGTATAAATAGTTGCAGGATCCTCCACTGGGAAGATCAAGGGCCTCTCCTTTATACACAACAAAATTTCCTGGGGCTGGTGGTCGCTATGCTCTTTTGTTCCAATCCTGAAACTACAAATCCTGCTAAACAATTGTAGAGTAACCAGCGTGTAATCTATTGTAGAGCTTGCCATGGCTTTGTGAAAAGTTGCCGCTGGCGGTTGGTCTCCCATGAAGCGACCATTTAGTACCACAAGGCTTAAGTGCTCCATGTCCTGTACGAAGTTCCTAGAGAGGGCTGTCAGCTTTATCTTTTTGCCCTGTACCTGGATGGGGATCTTCCCTGCCGTAAGTTGTTCCTCCAGCTCGGTATCCCTCGATTGTGGTCCTATTAAATGCATGTTGAAATCCCCAGCCAGTACAAGGTTGGTTGTTGACTCTTCCAAGAGTAACTTTGTTATTTCCGTACCCACCATTTTAACTCCTCTGGCTTTATCTCGTGGGTGAATGTAAACGTTTAGTACAATAATTTGTTGTTTAGCATTGCTCTCCTCTATGTCAAGTGCAAGAATTTGAAGCCCATTTGTTGGGGATTGAATGGAGTCAACTTCTCTTGTCCCCCTTATGGTGCTAATTGAGGAGTAGATAGAAAGGCCACCCCTTAGGTGGCCAAATTTGGCTCCCTTAGTTGCTGGGAGATGATGGGTTTTGTAGCCAAGTAAGTGCTGAGGTTCTTCCAGCCACGTCTCCTGCATCAGAATTAAATCAAAGCCTTGGATATAGGAGAGAAATTTTATATCCGATGCCTTGTTTCCCAGGCCGTTTACGTTCCATGAGCATATGCGAAGGTTCGGGCCTCCCTCGAGGGCTTTGGTGGTGCTAAGTCAAGTGCCCTCTCCTTGTGAGTTTATTGTTCTAGCTAGCCAAGTCCAGTCGTCCTGTGGGGGTTCGTCATCCTGTCTTTTCCCTCTCGATGGATGCGCATCCGTGCTCCGCGCCCCTTTGAGGACTGATTGGACGGTCCTGGAGTGTGGATAGTCTGAGTCAGCTGGTCTGTTAGAGATAAGAGGATCAGGATAGCCCGGTTGTTGGTATAAAAGTATTTTGATTCCCCAGGCTTTTAATTGGGCACCCTCCGCGAGGATCCTCCTTGCCGTTTCCTCTGAAGCCCAAGTTGCCTTGGTCATCTCTCTTCTTGACAGCACTTCATTGGTTTTGAACTCAATTCCTTCAAGATCAGCTGAGTTGATGTCTGCCAAGCGCCTGATTGATTGAATCAGACGCAAGATGTTCCCTCTATTGAGGGTGTCCCCCTGGCCTCTCGATTGGAATTCAGGGATGAATAATATTGCTCGGCTCTTCTGGTTTGTGGTGTTAATAGAGAGATGCTTGGTCTGGTTTAACTGGCCTGTTGGTGGGGGGCGATCGGTACCACTGGCTGTCCCCCCCGCAGCATGCTTTTTTCCGGCAGGCGGGTGTGCTGGTGTGTTGTTAGTTATGCCGGTCAGGTTGCTGTTACTGTCAGTCGGCGTACATTCTCTACCCGCGGAGCGGTTTTGCGTGGACTGTTCTACTCCGAGAGCTACCACCTCTAGTTCTGGGGTTTCCTGCGATGCCTCGGAGGTCTGCTTGTGACCGACATGCGTATGTGCAGTACTGTTAGTTGCGCAGGCCAGGTTACTTTTTCTGCCGATCGATGTACTTTTGCATCCCGTGAAGCAATTTTGCTTGGGTCGTTCTACTGCGGGAGCTTTCACCTCTAGTTCGAGCGTCACCCTAGGTAGCTCGGGGGACGTCGCCTGGGAGGTCTTCGTGGTTGGAAGGCCTGCTTTGCTTTCTGTCTTTAGCGAGCAGGGTTCAGAAGTAACCGTGTTGACCAAGCTTGCTATTCCAAAATCTGGTCTGTTAAGAGGGAAGTAGTCCGTTATGTTCTTCTTCCTGTTTCTCCCTTTCCTCTTTTTCTTGCGATTTTGGGTCCGCTGCTCCTTGCCTTGCCCATTTTCCACGCCTTGGATGTTAGGGGCTTGTGCTATCAGTGGTTCCCCTTCTGGCTCCTGCATGCGTTCACTTTCCTCTATGTTGCTACTCGCTTCCGCTACTTTGTTCCCCTCCCTGGTTAACCTTTCCGCCCAAGATGGCTCTATTTGCTGGCCCTCTGCGGCGTCTGATTTATTAAGCCAGTGAGGACTTGAGGTACTATCCTCCTTGGTGTGGGCCTTTGAGGGGGGTTTATCCCTACCCTTCTCCTCAGGGGCTAATGCTCTACTGTCAATTGCCTCCATATCGTGATTTTTGTTGGTTTCTTGGGGGTTTGTCCTGGCGGTGTTTATTAGATTCTTGATATCGCTCACCAGATCCCCCATTGCTGCAGGCAGTGTGGACAGTTTGTCCACTATGGTGTAGCAGGTATAGTGTGCTTGCGTTAAATGTGTTCCATCCTGCACCCTGTGTATCATTTCAGCCATGTTTGTAAGTCTGTGGTCAATATTAGCAACATGATTAGCAACTGAATTAAGAATAGTTAGTTGTATATCCATTTTGTCTGCATGAAATTGCATTGCCTTGATGGACAGCTGCATAGTATCCAGTAGGGACGACCACAGCCTGCCTGTGTCTAAGCCGTCCGATTCCTTGGGTCGGATTCGGTGCCCACTTTGAGACTCTGGGTGCCTTGTGCAAGAGATGATTAGTGAATCATACTGCTTCTGTTCTGGCCACATGTCGGGCCCGCTGCTATCGGGCTCAGAGTGTGGCACATCTGATTCCCCCCAGTCACGTGTCAAGATGGTTCCTGTTCGATTTTCGGGCGATTTGTTACACGCAATGCCTGAGGATGCCATTGTAGTGTTGCTTTTAGCTTCTGGCCCGCAGCGCTGTGTTCCTTTTTTTGCCTCATCTCGTCCTTCCCCCATTCCTCCGGGGATACTTGAAAACCACAAGGCAACCAAATCAGGCTCCAGTGTAGGGGAGGTTTGGTCTGCGGTTCCCTGTACCCCTTGTGAGGTAGGATGCTCGTCGACTATAGATAATTGTTCCTCTCGTATCACAGTGCGCTGTATTGTGGTCTCCGTAGTTAAAATTGAAGAGGAAACGACCGTAGGAATAATAGTTTGCCCCTCCTTGAGGTTTTGTGAATACTTTGAGTTTAAATCCTCTCTTCCTATCGCTACTGTGACTAAGGGTTCAAGTGGTTGGCCTGTTCTTGATTCAGATGGCGCGCCAGAGACTCTTGGCGCAGCTTGGTTTAAACAGACCAGTGTTCCTCTCTCGATGGTTTTTATGGGAGTCCAGGGGGCTTTGTTGAGTGAGGCTGCCCTTAGTGGATTCAAATCTGGCCCTTCTTCTTCTTGGATGCCCTCCAGGCTCGGGGCAGCCCTTTCTCATCCTCACCCTTGCCCTCTTCATCTTCTCTTTTTACTGTATGCTGTTGTTTTGGGTAAGGTGCTGACTCTGGGCAGAGGGGAGAAGGAAGATCACTCAAGCTTTCATTTTTGAGGGATAGCACTGCCCCTGCGTCCTTTAGGAATGAGAATTTTGAGTAGATCTTGGGCTGAAAGCCCCCACTACACATTGCACGGTTCTGCGTTTGATTGTCGTCCAGTGCCACCAGACTGCAATGTGATGCCTTCTCCTCCATAGCCTGCTTCTCGTTACTGGAGATCTCGCTGAGGCCTTTGCTCTTCCTTTTCCTCTTGCTGAGTATAGATGTAACTGACCGCCTCTCTTTCCCTGATCTCATTTCTCTTGTACTCCTTGAGTCTCTTTAGGTCTCCTGAGATCTCCTTGGTGTTTTTTTTTATTGCTTTTAGTATCCTTAAGATGGCCTTATATGCTTGGTACTTCTGGCGCCCTGACCTCCTGAGGGCTGTTGGCTAGAATGGCTTCAGTGGCAGCGAAGGCCTGTTCTGCTGATGTGTTGTACGGTCACAGAGAAAGGAAAGGTGGGGGGGGGGGTAACGCGAGCAGTGCTCACAGTCGGACCCCGCAAGCTATGCCCAACCTAGTTAGGCTGCTTCTATGGGACCGACGGGCACGCACTCTGCCGCCACCTGCTAATGGTGGTAGCGCTCGCTCTTTGCCCCCTTGCCTCCTTCCTTTCTACTTCTTTCCTTGTATCCCCGTACTTGCTGTAGGGGCTGCCACAGAGAGGAGCTGTGGGCCGGAGCTCTGTCCAGCTGTCTTTGCTGTTTTACTGTCTTTACTCTTTTAACTGTTGCTGTTTTAGTGCTTTCTTTGTTAGTGCCTCCGTTGCTGCCACCACCGTAGCAGGCCTGATGTCCCAAGCAAGGCGGTAAAATGGAGGCGCTAAGAGCGCTAAAAAAACACCCCAAGCCGGAAATGTCTGGTGCTGGTGCTGGTACTGGTGCTGCTTTAACGGAGCTCCAGGCTCCGCTAACCGGTCAGCGCACTGCGCTCCGGTACCTGTGGTCTAGTCTGGTAAGATCTGATGACCGGGGGTGCACTTTAATCCCCCCTCAGACCACAAGGAAGCAGGTGCTCGGTAGCGGGAGCGGAAGAGAGTGGAAGATAAAGCGGCAATGCTTTGATGGCCGGGGGGGGCGAGACCGTTGAAACGGAGGAGAAAGGGGGGAGGGGGAGCGGGGAGCAGGGAACTGCCAGCTGCCGATCCAGCCTGCTCCACCCGACTTCACCCCCAGCCAACGTACTGATGCCGCTGGTGCCGCTGCGACCCCTACTTCAACCCCTATATCCCTGTGTCTCCAGCCCCTGTACCTCCAACTGCCAGTGTCTGTCGCTGATCTCGCCGGTCCCGACCTCCGCTTGATCTCTGCCTGCTCTGCTCCTGCGGCTACTCACACTCACTCCAGTGTGCTCCAGTGTGCTCCAGTGAGCTCTGCCGAGCTGCCCCGCTGTACTCCCCGCCGCCAACCGCAAGGACCGCGGTCACCGCGGGAGCCACAGGAGGCCGCAGGAAAGCCCGACAAAGACCAAGCGGCGCCCCCCAGCTCCCAGCGGGGTAGAGCTTGGGTGAAGCAGAGGTAGGGGTACGGCGGGGTGCAGAGTCCTCCCGGCGCTCAAACTCGCACTCGCACACTCAGCTCCTGGCAATCCGAGTCCGCGATCCGCAAAACCTGGCCTGGAATCCAACTCTGATGAGAAGCTGCGGCGGCTTGCAAACCCCAGCCTGATCAAAGCTATACAAATATAAATTTGTTACATGGAACGTCCGGGGGTTAGGCTCCATACACAAACGACACAGAGTACACGCATTTTTGTTTTACGCCGAGGGGCACAGGTGGTCTTCCTCCAAGAATCGCACTTAATGGAAGCTGAGGCTACAAAAATGAGAAAGAAATGGAGAGGTCAAGTCATATCCACAAATTACTCTGCCTTTGGTCGGGGGGTGACGATCTGGATAAGAGGGGGAGTACCGTTTGTTGTATTGGACAAACTAATAGATACGCAGGGCAGATACATATTCCTGCGCGGTACACTGGACGGAATGCCGGTTATACTAGGGAACATTTACGCTCCGAATTATGACCAACACAAATATTTCATGAGTCTGAATTCAATACTGGCGGGGTGGGAAGCGTATCCATGGCTCATAGGGGGCGACTGCAATGCGGTGATGGAAGTCACCCTGGATCGATCACATCCTCCCCTGCGAGACACGTCAGCTACCAAACAGGCAGAAGCCCTTTGCGAATGGGTACAGGGTTGGTCCCTATGTGACACGTGGCGACTAAGAAACCCGCTGCACAAGGAATACTCCTTCTTCTCCCCGGTACACCAGTTGCACACCAGGATAGATAGGATTATGTGTTCTACATCCGTAGCAGATCAAATTACAGACACCACACACTTAGCAAAGACCTTCTCGGATCATAACCCACTGGAGACGGTTTTTAGTTGGGGTAGAATACCCACCCCAGTCCCCACATGGAGGTTATGGCCTCAAACATTGGAGGACTCGGCGTTTCGCAGCACGCTCTCCACAACACTGCAAAACGACTTTACAGAAAATCAAAACACTGCTTCCACAATACTGGTTGAGTGGGATGCTGTGAAGGCCGTCGTTAGGGGTGCAGCAATTAGCGCCACAGTGGGAGCTAGACAGGAGGTACACAGAAAGCTGCAAGACACAGAGACTGATATGTCCCGACTAGAACAGGAGGCAGTACGTGACCCCACGAAACAGGCACCGCTACAAGAGACACGCATCCAACATGCAGAACTGCTCGAAACGCTGAGACTGATAGATTATAGATCTTACACGCAAACGCATCATTCGGATGCCGACAAGTCGGGTACCCTCTTAGCAAAACTGATTAGAAATGATCCTCCCACTACTGGTATTAGCCACATTACATTGCCTGGGGGAGAGACTGCGACCACACAGTGTGATATTAATGACTCCTTCAGTGACTACTACGAGTGGCTGTATAGTGCACCACACTTCTTGCGGGAGTCTTCCATCGAAGAATTTCTCACGGACCTACCGTATCCACAACCCCCGACAGGCATGCAGAAGGACCTGGAGGGGCCTATTACCAGGGCAGAGATTAAAGCAGCTATAGGCGGACATAAAACACCGGGCCCGGATGGTCTGCCGGTGGAATTCTTTGACGCATACTCTGAGATATTAATACAGCGCTTGGAGGAGTTATATAAGAAATCGCTCGAGGTGGGACGTCTTCCTTGCACCACCGCCCAGGCGCTGGTGGTGTTCTTGCCCAAGCCAGGTAGGGACCCGGCAGACATGTCAGGCTATCGCCCCCTGTCCCTGCTATGTACGGAATACAACATTTTAAGCAAGGTATTGGCTAACAGAATTCAGCCATATCTCCACAAGTTGATTCATATGGATCAGTGTGGGTTTATACCAGCTAGGAGCACTTCATTGAACCTACGCAGACTGCACCAGATCATGTCTACTGATCTCACACAATATCCAAACGTCGGCTGCATATCCCTGGACATGAGACAAGCATTCGATACGTTGTCGTGGGAATACATGTTCAGGGCCATTGCACACTTTGGTTTACCCCCTGAATACGTAAAATGGGTAAAGCTACTATATGCGGCACCCACTGCAAGAGTCCGAACCGGGAAGCTTATCTCCAGGGAATATGGCATCCACAGGGGTACGCGACAAGGCTGCCCCCTGTCCCCGATATTATTTGTTTTAGCACTGGAACCATTGGCACTCCGTATACGGCGAGAGGCTGCACGGTGCGGTATCCCTTTAGGCACATCAACACACCTGGTGTCGGCATATGCATATGATCTTATCTTATATGCGACGGACCTGTTGGAGGGACTGGGCTCGCTTCCCCGTATTTTTGCTGAGTTCGAAATGATATCAGGCTTATCCATCAATGAATCGAAGTCCAATGTCTTTTTCTTTCAAGACCGAACACACCCGGACTGTATTGCTTTCGGAGAGCTCCAGTTGCCAGTGGCCCCACATACCTTTAAATACCTGGGCATTAATGTGTATCGTTCACAGGCAGACATGTTGGAGGGCAACCTGGGTAAGGCTATTCGGGGAATACGTTCGCAGGTAGCTTTCTGGACCACGTTACCATTATCGGCTATAGGCCGTGTGGCTTTATCTAAGATGGTGGTACTTCCCCGTCTTTTGTATTATTTCACGAACCTACCATTGTTAATACCCGCAACAATTTTTAATGCACTAGACACTATCCTGATAGATTTAATATGGGGGATGGGTCGACGCCGAATAAGTCTTAGGAAACTCCAAATCAATACACGGGAGGGCGGCCTGGGGGTACCAGACTTCAGGGCCTATTACTATGCCTGTCAAGCACAGTGGCTGTCCTATTGGACAGCAGGACGTAACTTACAGGAAATTGATTACAGTTCCAGGCACATCGAACAGGGGACGCTCCATGCTTTACTACTGCCCCATAGTAGACCACCCCCGGCGCTGCCGGGCCTCCTCCAGGCGGCGCTGCAGTGCTGGGGGAAGGCGCTGCGATACACTTTTAGAGGCGGTAGATATGCCGCTAACATTCCATTGGTAGGAATACCGTTGGCGAGCGGCAACCTGACGCAAAGGGTACTTGGCCCTTGGACGGATGTGGGTGTGGAGACCATTGGAGCTTTTTTTGGGGATGGGACACTTATGGACCACGATACTTTCATACGAGCTACGTGAGCTCCTGCCACACTCTACATGACACATGCCGCCCTACTGCACTACATTAAAAGACAATGGGCCCCACAGCGGGAGGAACCCCAGACAAATGAATTCGTTAAATTTCTGTATTACATGGGACGTGGAAGCCACCTCATTAAATGGTTATACCCTAGTATTCGGGCGCATGCCCAAATCCCGCTGGATGCTACGCGGGCACAGTGGGTGGCAGATATGGGACGGGACTTAACGGACAAGGAATGGGGGGACATATTGGAGTATCCACGGAAAATACTGCGCAATGCCAAGTTCAAGTTTATTCAATGTATGATTATACACAGAGCCTACTTGACGCCGCAAAGGCTACACAGAATGTACCCGGAAACAGCACACTACTGCCCCCGATGTAAATTGCCTGAAGCAGATCTCCTCCATATGGTGTGGTCATGTGCTTGCCTTGGTGAGTTTTGGAGGGAGGTTATACGTATGTTGGGAGACATAACACGCCTGCCCATGGGGAATACGGCTGTAGAATGCATATTGGGTATTCGCAGACGGACGAAGACACAAAAGGTTCAGCTTCGTTTTCTGGACTTGGCGCTTATAGTTGCAAAAAGGTCCATCACCATGCGCTGGAAGTCAGCCAGAGCCCCCACCCTAGGTGTGTGGCATACTGAAATGCTTCGATGGGCGGGAGCTGAAAGCGCGGCGCTGCGTAGAGAGGAGGCCCGTGGTCTAAGGAAAAATCCAATCTCTTTGGAGTGGGATGCAATGGTGGAAGCATATAGAAATATCAACCTGGACGAGGCCTCAGCCGTTCCAAATACTCAATAGTTACTGCAATCACATAGTATTATGTGTGTCAATCCCTGAAGGTAATAAATGGAGCAGTGGGATCAGAAATTGGACAGAGAGAAATTCAACTAGCTGGAGACGTTCAATAGATTTACACACTAAATAGTTAGAGCCGGAGCCGGGGGGGAGTGTGTCAGCAGGGAGGAGGGCGGGGTTATTGGGTGACGATCTGGTATAAATATTCTGATAAGTGATCTTTACATCATAGAGTAAGAATTTATTGCACAGAAATAAACGTTGGATGTAATCTCTTAGGATGAACGCGATGATGGCTATGTAATATATTGGATGCAGACCTTATAAAGCACAGAATTACTGAGAAGTATATGAAGATATGAACAATATGTTTTTCGTATGGTAAAAAACAAACAGAAAACCCAATAAAGTTTGTTTAAAAAATGTTGGATAACATATTGCAATACAATAGATCAGACCCCAATTGGAAGGGATGGTTGGTTTGGCCCACTGACACAAACGGATGTCAGGAAAGATTCAGGGGTACCACCGAAGGGTTTAGTATCCACAGACCAGACCCACGTTATGTACAACGAGAACATCCGGGAAGTTGTGCCTTGATTGGCTAAAGACCTCAACACTACTCCAGGTGAAACAACACTTGTCTCTACTCACAGAAGATGTGGACCTACGGGATTTTTTATTCTCAGAAAACCACGTCAGAAGCGTTTTTTGTATGCTGTTTATAACGAAATCTGGAAAATCTCCCAACAAGAAGCTGCAGAGAGATTAAGAGAAATAGATAGAGTTAACCTAGAAAAGGCGTTAGCCGTAGTTGACAATGGTATGACTACATTAACATCCAGGATATATTCACTGGGCAACATTGTATCTTCTGCTATCGATGTAATAGAACAGGATTTGTCCATATTGCAACACGGACAGTCGCAGTTACGTTCTATTATTTTGTTGAGCTGGATGCTACAGTCATTGCGCGCCGGTTATGTGCCTTGGCGTTTTAGCAACATTACATCATTATTTTCTCCATACAATCTAACAGAAAAACAGATGAAAACGGCACAGAGGGGAGCAAAATATACAATGCTGCGTATTGAGAAACTGGATAGGTTACCCTTTACTGTGGCAGAGTCACCATCCACAGAGTGGTTAATCCACGGCCATATAACATTACCGGTCGCAACTTTTCAGTTTCAATATTGCCTAGAACAACAACAGGCAGGCAGATATGAGAAGATGGGTAAGGAATTCATCAGGGAAAGCTGGGATTTACCATACAGATTTCGATGCAGGATTGGGGATCTGGAAGTGTTTCTAAGTGGAACTAACTGCGAGAACGCTTTAAGTGGATCTCTCATATGCCAGGATATTATGCTACACGGGGCTTGTAATGGGTCTGTGGCGAACTTGTCCTGTCATTTGAGGGGTACCCCGGCAGCTGTGATTAATCCGGTATTTGGGCTTCTCTCGAATGGGAGTTACTTGATGCTGAATGATCAAGATTTTTGTGGGATGCTTCCGGGCATTGCATATCTAGTCACCGTGAGCT
This sequence comes from Calotriton arnoldi, assembly GCA_963921515.1. Classification (NCBI taxonomy): domain Eukaryota; kingdom Metazoa; phylum Chordata; class Amphibia; order Caudata; family Salamandridae; genus Calotriton; species Calotriton arnoldi. The sequence goes on from CAWUFW010002000.1 coordinate 1,941,684, forward strand.
CCAGGGTTACTTGCTGTATGCAAGTATTGTTTCCACCAACACATACAATCAGGGAGGCGCCATTATGGCCTTCGCTAAATGTTTCCTTTGTACGGTTTGATACTCTGAGTAGAATGAAAGCCATGCTTTTACAACAAACCGTGCCCTTAACCTCCGCCCGGAAGACTTTTGATCTCCAGATCGCAAGGTCCTCGGCTGAGATACAGGCACTTATACATACAAACTGCCCCTTCCATTTCACAGAAATGGTAAGTCGTATCTTTAACATGTCTGATACGACGGGTGTTGTACACCTATTTAAGACCATAGGTTCCGGACTGTTAAGCACCTTTCAGACGGTCCTCGGAGTTATACCGAACTTAATACACTCCTTCTTTGGAAGCATTTTTGGAGGGCTTCCACTGATCCTGTTCCTAATAGCAGGAATTCTGATTATTACTTTACTGCTACGCAATGGACGTCCCAGCCACCAAGGAAGTAGTAACAGCTCTCCTGGAGCGTAAATACCGTGATCGCATGGTACAACATCTGGGAACACCTCGCCTACGGGAACTGAGCGCCTCTTGGTTCCTGTCATTTAGACCAGTCTGGATGGACTATGTCCTACCTGTTCTCCGATGCCTGTTCTGCGGAGAAGAATGCGTGTTGGACCTCTGTCTGACACTTCCATCGGTTGCGCCACCGGACGTTGATGCTTTACTGGACCCGATAACGGGCCATGTTCTGCAGTGTCCTCAGCGCATTCCCATGTTGTTGGCAGCATTCTTAGAGCCACCACAGGTAGTTTCTGCTCCTGTTGGTATGGACACCGGCTCCTCCAACACGCAGGCCTTGGATGTGGCACAGGCTGCCCCGGCTTCTGCTGCAGGCAGTACGGAAGATCATCTGTGCTCAATTGACATTCTTTGTGAGGTGTTACAGGGATCGTCAGCTGCGTATGCAAACAGCAGCAATGTTGCGTCTACCAGCAAGGACACATAAACATTTGGCATGTTGCACGCTGAGAAAATGTGGCTTTTTACCTTTTTTCGAAATTCCAAATTGAAACCTTTTGACCTGCATGGCTTTCAAATGCTTGTAGTTGTTCGGATTATAAAAACGGACACTTTAGAGCCACTACTTGAATGATTCTAGTAGAACACTTTTAAAGGTTTTTTTTTAACGCTTTTTAACTTCTCTTAAAAATGTTTTTATTTGTTGCGTACAAACCTCTAGGCACCTTGGTAGTACGCTAGATTTTAGTAATGTCGTCCAGTCGGATGAGGAGTGGGTGTTATATTTCATATTGGTACCCCGATATAGGTCTAGGTAACATCATAACCCTTCACCTACATTCTCTCCTATACTACATATATAACGGATTTAAAGGACTGATCTTTTACCCAGTTACAATACTACACACAAGTACATAGGGTTTTTTCCCTGGACACTGGCCTCATAAATTATGCATGAGGATTCTTAGTTTCTTGGAATCACAGCAGGACCATCATCTCCTGCATAATAACTGTGTATAAAGTTCATTCCCGACGTCATCCTAAGTCCGACACTGGCACAGCAAGGTAGAACCCCTGGGGATACCTTAGGGTATATAAACACCACATCTTGCTGTGATATGGAGAGGAGATCAGGACTTCCCGGCCGACACACTGACGCAAGACGCTGAGGTTTCTGCATGCAGATACTCCAGCTCTCAGTGGTCTGACATCCCTTGCGGGGTGTTCAGCTCGAGACCAGAATGGGGTCCCGCAGTCTCACATCAGGTAATGGGGTTGGCTTTATCCTAGAGGGATTCTTGGCTTTACACCTACTCACATGCTAGGTACAGTTAGGTACATCTAGTTAGGGTGAATCGTAGGAGTACGCATTTTATTGCCATGTATTCTATATACTTACCTGTATTTATGATTTTAGCAAAATGGTAGAAACCTACCATCTGTTTACTTTCTTATTTCTTAGTGCTTCTACTCATTTATTTATGCTACTGTCTACTGGTGATTTCAGTGCACTTATTTTACGCTAGAATAACGACTGTTCAATAAATACTTATTGAAAACGTCCCAACCGTTTATTCTGTGTATCTCTCTGAGAACAAGTCAGCACAAGTGACTGAGCGAAAAGTAAGTTACTGTTTCAACGGTCCTGAGGGATCAGGGTTGTCATGTTCGATAGTTGCCAATAACTATTCTCTCCTTGGTAAGAGGAGGGTATAGTGGCATTGCGAGCTAGCTGGTACACAGGCCAACATACCCGGTGGGGGTGTCTGGAATCAGTATGGACACCAGTCCTGCAGTGTATGTTGTCTAAACGCGCAGATCCTATATAGGTCTTATAGGAACTACACGACACTATCATCCCACAAGTCCATGTCAATTGAGGAAAGTCTGCATGGTCCACCTGACATTTCGGGCACATGTGGAATCTAGTGGGGTCATATTTTGTCAGTTCGTCAGGGTAGTGTAGACTCTATGGAGATATTTATAATGTAAAATCTTATGCCTGTGATTGCCTGAAATGAGTTTAGTCTGCATACAGCAGTAATACCAAATCTTATCCAAGCTAGATGTACCCAGGTTACGTTCCCACGCAGCCCTGCCTCTCTGCACTCAAACAGGCTTTAATTGTAAGGAAATATGATATAATTTAGAGATCAGATGGCTATTATCTCGGGGAAGTGATCATTAATGTGAGTAGTTAAAAATCTTTGGGTTCAGTCGGGTAGGCGGGTAACATAGCCCGTAATGTGCTGTGTAATCAATGTAATGTAAATCTATCCATAGTCGACAATCGTTTTTTCTTAGCCATTATGGAACTGGGCCTGAGCACACCATCTTTAAACAGGTCACCTGCAACCCTCAATTCGTGTGCACAGAGAGTATGCTGTGCTAGTTGCTCAAGAGTGAGTGGGAGCCAAGGGTTGTTTATGAGTGGGATATGCGGGGAATTACGAGCATCCCCACCAAGATAGCGCAGAAGTTTAAACCATGCCCAGCTAGTAGTGGCAAGCGTCTGTATTGTATTGGGGTCGCGTGGGAGACCTTGTGGCAATATGGTGGCAAGTGGGAGATGCGATAGTTGTGCTCTTTCTGGTTTAAGGAATGGCAACCGGGCATCTGGGTGATACCAGTAGTAAGCGGAATGTGCTTGGGCCACGTACAAATAAAGTTGGAGATCAGGTACTCCAAACCTGCTGCGATCATAGGGGAGTGAAAGGACTTTAAAGCAGATGCGAGCCTGGGAGCCGGCCCATATAAGCCGAATGAGCAACCCACGCAGGAAGGAGAAAGAACTGCTAGAGAGGGCAATGGGAATATTTATAAAAAGATAAGGAAAGCGGGACAGCACAACCATTTTAATAATTGCTATATGCCCAGCCATGCTCAACGGGGGTTGAATCCACTTCTCCACTTGTGCTTCAAGTCTTGCTAAAGCGGGCCCATACTTGCGACGGATTACCTCTGAGTGCTCCCTGTAGATACGAATGCCCAAATACCTGGCGGAGGTCACAAGCCACAGTGGCACCCATGAGGGGGAATAACTTGGACTTACTCCAGTTAATATGCAGACCAGAGAAAACACCGAATCCCTGCACCTTGCGCACAAGTGAAGATAAATTGGCTGCGGGGTCACTAACGAACAATATTATTTTGTCCGCATAAAGGGAAGCTAATAGTGTCCCATGTGGAAATCTCAGGCCCCTATGGAGATACTTTTCCTGTAAATGGCGGACTAGAGGGTCCATAGCGATTATAAACAAGAGGGGAGAAAGCGGGCAACCCTGTCGGTGCCACACGTTAAGGGGAAGGGCTCTGTGAGTGTACCATTGAGGCGCAACCGGGCAAAAGGATCTTGATATAACAGACAAATCAGATTGCGAAAGCTGTTAGGCATGCCCAGTTTTGTCAAAGTGCCATGGAGGAAAAACCACTTGAGTGAATCAAATGCCTTGTTGGCATCGAATAGCACGACCACGGAGGGGGCGATAAGGGAGATTCGATTGATCACTGCAAATTAAGTGCAAACGTTGATTGAAGTGGAACGGTGTGGTACAAAGCCAGATTGCATGGGGGAAATTATGCGATCCATTGATAGAGAAAGGCGGGTAGCTAAGGCCTTGGCCAGTATTTTGGTGTTGAAATTTATAAGGGACAATGGACGAAATGAAGAGCAGTTGAAAGGAGGCTTGTTAGGCTTGAGTAAAACTGTAATGACAGCCTTCCACAGTGTGGGGGGGAAGGAGCCACGTTCAAGAGATTCAGCATACATATCTAATAAATGAGGGACCAAAAGTGGTTTATAAGCTTTGTAAAAGTGGCCAGTGAACCCATCCAAGCCGGGGGCCATGGATCAGCTCAAGTCCTCTGTGGCCTGTGAGAGTTCCTCACATGTGATGGGGGAGGCAAGGAATTGCTGTTGGCCTGCCTCGAGCCACACCATAGCGATTTCAGACAAGTAGTTGGTCAATGTATCTTTACCGGCATCCGGGCGAGACTTGTAAAGTGCTTTCTAGTAGTCAGTAAAGTCAGTCAGAATGGTAGTGTCATCAGTGACTTCAGTGTCATCCGAGCGCTGCAAGTGAGTTACGTATGTGGCATGATAAGGGGAGCGAAGCAAACGAGCCAGTGTTCAGCCGGGGCATTCACACTCACCATACCAGCGCACTCTACCATACTTTCCCAGGTAAGCGACCTCACGTTGGGTGAGGTCATGGAACTCGTGTAATATTTTCGATCTATCGTGGAGCGGATGGGTGTGGGACGTGCCCCCATCAGTAAAGTCTAGTGCCCGGAGCTTGTCCTCTACCGTAACAAGGTTGGCACAGGTACTACGAAGTACCCCAGCATGCTTCGAAATACACACTCCTCTGACATAGGCCTTAAAGGCCTCCCACAGAGTAGAGGGGCTCCCAACAAAACCAATGTAAGTGGAGAAAAATTCAATAATAGCCTCTCGAACTTCAGAGTGAAAAACCGTGTCATATAGAGCGTTAGAAGGAAAACGTCATTGTCGCGCCATAGGGACATGTACGGGTATGTGTAATGTCGGAGGCAGTCCTTATCAGCTGAAAGGGGACCCTGCTATGTATCAAGATGCACATCTTCATGTGAGTAGGAACTATAGTGAGAAAAATAGCGATGCGTACACAAGGAGGATGCGTACCGACAGTCCAGCCTGGGAGCCAAGTGTGTCTCTTGAAGGAATGCCACCTGGACCCCGTGGCGGCTTAAATAGGCGAGGATCTGTTTCCACTTTCGGGAATTGTTTAAATTTCTAATATTCCATGTCATGCAGGAGAGTGAAAACACTGTGTCTCTGTTAGTGGCTGAGGGCATAATGTTTGAGAACAATAGTACACATGAATAAAGCTTGTAAGGGTAAACCTAACATGTACCATGGCAATAGAAAGGCTTCAGCAAGAAATAGTCCAAAAAAACAAACAACAATACCCTCTCCAACTCCAACCAAAATAAAGGCTGGAGAACCCAAATAGCCCAAAAAGAAAACAAAAATACAAACATAGTGGTGTACACCATAGGGGGTGACAACGCCCGGAGGAGCACAGCCCAGGAGGAACAATAAGTGAATATTGATAAAAGTCATTGAACAAGCAAGCAATGTGAGAAGAAATAGCAGGACACAATACAATGCAATGCAGAGTCAAACAGCATGAGCCAGTGGAGGGTCAACATAATAGGCAATAATGGAGACGTGACCATATTCATAAGTCAACAAAATGCATAGGGCAGGCTACGATGAGTGTTTCCTGGGCGAAGCAGGCGCCAGGTCAGCAGAAGCTGCAGCACCAGGACTTGTGCTAGGTGGGATTCGCCATCGGGGTGTTTCTTACAGAACCGTTCAGCATCTGCAGGGGTGCTGAAGATGTGGTGTTGGCCATCATGTTCCACCCGGAGACGTTCAGGATAGAGCATCCCATATTTTTGCCCCATCTTTTGGAGAGTGCGTTTTAACTTCAGTAAATTTGCGGTGAGCCTCTTGAACCATTGGAGTAATAGTCGGGATATAGCGATCCCTGATATTGCAGCGACCCTCTGTCCTGGGACATTCGTAACTCAGTGTCATGATCTCTAAAATTCAGGAGCCTGGCAATAATCTGACGGGGCGGCTCCCCAGGGACAGGCCGAGGACCAATTGTTCTGTGTGCTCTCTTGACCACAAAGGTGTCAGTGAAGGACTTCTTGTCAAAAAGCTTCACAAAGGGTGTTCCACAAAAACATTCATTCATCCCGTGTTGGTGGATCCGATATGCCAGCTTAACTAATATTAGTATGACGAGATCTCGCCTCCAAGTCCTCGTTATTAGCTGCAGTAGTCTTAGGGATACGCTCCACTCGCTCAAGGCGCTTCACTGTGTCGAAATTGCTGTCCTCCATTGCCGAGATTCTGCGCTCAGCACCATCGAGCCTCACATTATGCCGATCAAAACGTTCAGACATGGCATCAAAACGTCGAATTAGGGTGTCAAACCTGGAGTCAATAGACTTAAAGCGGGCTCGAAGTTCAACCATAATTGCGGCCGTGCCATCTGACGTGGGGGGTCAGTCATTGTATGTTCCAAGGTACCAGTGGAATCGGAGGGCAAATGTTGACGGCATGGGGTCCTGGCTAGTTCGAAGGTGAGTTGTTTTTGGCTGGTCCCCACATCCCATTGTAGTATGTGTGCCATTTGTGCTAAGGAGAGGGCGCTGTTACCAACCGCAGCGATGGGCAACATGTAAAGGATCAGCCAAGAACAAGTATGTAGAAGGAAATAGCCAGGCAGCAAATATGGAGGTGGCGTGTAGAAGAACAACAAATAATGGCACTGGATGGATTCAGGCCCAGCACAAGGCACAACATCCAGCATCAGCTGGGAAATGTGGCGCAAACAATACAATGGGGATCACGCCACAAAGATGAGTAAAATGAAGAGATTCGCAGGGTCATTTGGCATCACCCGGGGAGGTAAGATGGCAGCAGATGGGTAATGGGAGGAGAGTTCCTTAGCCACAGTGGTAATGTATCATTGCAGATTACGGCAGCCTAATCACTGTCGCCGCACGCATATTTCAATGCCTTGCTCTCAGGGGCCCAAAATGATGTTGACGGGCCGCTACGCCAGTCGAGTCAGGCAGGAAGCTCCATCAGCACGGCGGGCTCGGAACAGCCCCAGGCGGAGGTCACGCACCGGATCCTCTCCGCGCAGCATGCCGGATGCATGCCCGCAGTGCCCCAGCTCGCCATGATGAAGGCGGGATCCAACTAGGGCACCCAGAGCAGGTAGAGCTTCGTCCAGCAAACTCCCGACATGCTGCCACCCGGTCCTCAGGCTCGCCTCGGGCCCTCTTCCTGCGGGGCCTCCGAAGGCCGCGACAGGCCACGGCAGGCTGGCTGCTAATGAAAAGGCAGGATGGAAGTCGCATGAAGATGCGGCCCAGCTAATTCCAGCCTCAGCATGGGTGGACAAGGCCCGATAGGAGTAATATGCCCATAGTTAAGCGGTGAAATGTTCAATGCAGCGAATGTTGCGGGCAATGCTTGCCAGAGCTTCAATGCCATGCGGCCATCTTGGTTGCCGGCTTGGCCATGTCCCCCACTTTTCTGTACTTGATTGGGGTTTAAGGACGACCCATTGAACAAAGGAATAAGAGGCTTATGGTAAGTGTTGACGTGGAAGGAATGCCTATACAAATACAGGTGGAAGTACTACCACCCCCAATGAATCACATTTGCCTTCTTCTCAATGTGTGAGTATAGCTGCTTGGTGGGAGTCACCACTCTACTTGCCAACATAACCTGTGGCCACTCTCCATAGAGTTGTTTTGGGATAACACTACTGCTAAATCTGTCGGAGTGATATCCACTGCCAGACTCTGGCTGGATCTAAGTACTGGAGCATTTTTTCAGCCAACAGGGCATCCTTTGTTGCTTGAAACACATTCTGTTGTTCCTCAATCATGTTCCAGATAGACGTGAACTTTGTCATTTGCCTTAGTGGGCCTGTTTGAGAAGTTAAGTTCTTGATGACCCTCCCACTATAAGTAACCATAAAAGGGAAGTTCCTGACCTTGGATTCTGACATGGATTGGGGTGCACAATTTAGCACTCAACTTTGATAAGTCAAGAGCTATTCCTTAAGCTAAGAAGTGACACCCAAAGAAATTGATACATGGCTTCAAGAACCTAATCTTCTGCTTATTGATTATTAGGTTTCAGTCTTTCACAATCAATAGGACTGCAAAAACCAAACATTTTACTTTTCAATTGATTATGTGTGCACTATAAAATTGTCACTGATGTTGACAATGCCTGTTAGCCCAGCCATGTGTTGGAACACCTCGGCTGCGCTGGAGATACCAAATTGACTCTCAAGGCCAAGATTTGTTTAAAACATCATAAAATATGTGGATTTCATGTCTATCAGAAGTTGATGATCGCCAGAGTTGAGGTCAACTTTAGAAAACCAACAGACCCCATTCACTCTGGCCAAATGGTCATCTACCATTGGTGTGAGTTCACATTCTCTCTAAGTGACTGTATTTGGAAGGTGCATGTCAATGCATATGTTTACTTCATCAGGCTATCTGGTATTTCGAGCAACAATGAGAGTAGATACCCACAGCATTGGCCCTTCCACTTGCTCATTAATGTTAGCGACATAAGATGTTGCTTGCCTCATAAAGTCATATTTACCAGTGGGGGGAAAAAGGAAGCATACAACTCCTCCTGCTGTGCTCCAACATTAAACATCACACACTGATTCCATACGTCACGGTCTGAAATGACCAGAAAATTGTAGACCCCAGACTAATTGCCCAACAATGTGCATCATACTACCAAAGGCTATATGCCCAGAGAACTGTTGCGTCAACAGAACAAATAGAGTTTGTTTTTGACCTCACGGCGGACAATCTATCACAGGCAGTAAACCAACTTAAACCGGGAGGACCGCCGTCCCAAATGGCTTCCCAGCCAAATTCTTTAATAAATGCATGCATAAACTGAAAAACCCTCTGGCTGAGGTCCTACGGGAAGCTATGGAGGTGTATAATTTCCCTCCAAACTACCGGAAAGCTGAAATAGTGGTCAACCCCAAGCCTGGGCAGCCCCTGGACAGGTGCTTGTCATTTCGCCCTATATCATTGCTCAACTTAGAGGTTAAAATAATTGCTATAGCATTAGCTAGCAGGCTACTGAGGGTAATCATCACATTGGTACACCCTGACCAATCCAGTGTTATGCCCCACAGAGCCGCCAGGTACAGTATTAGGCGACTTCAGAACGCATTGGCTTGGGTGGAGAACCTGGGGCGACCAGCGGCAGTCTTCTTAGCAGACATGGAGAAGGCCTTTCATTCGTCAACCTGGACATATCTATTTGCCCTCCTGCATCGCCTAAACTTCGGGATCAGGTTTATCGGCTGTGTACGGCTACTATACACAGGTCTTACGTCAGTGGTGAGAGTGGGGAATGATTGCTCCGAACCATTCCTGATTCAAAGGGGCACGAGACAGGGCTGCCCCATCCCCTTTCCTATTTGCTAATGATGCGGAACCCCTGGCGGCATGCCTCTGGATGGACGCCCAGATACAGGGGTTTGAATGGGGAGAAGGAGTCTCAGAGTGGCATTATATGCAGATGACATCCTAATCTTTCTGACAGACCCCGAGGTTACAGGACTGAGAGCTTTACAGTTCCTTAAGCTATTTAGTGAGACTTCAGGCCTATATCTCAATGTGGCTAAGTCCTCGGTGTTCCCAGCTAACTCCTACCCTCAAGACCTCAGATGGGCAGCGGACCTTCATGTGGTCCTCCAGGAGTTCAAATACCTTGGGGTGTACTTTACTTTGGAGACAGGGATGGCTTGGGAATCCAACATTCAGCCACTCATGGAGAGGCTGGCCTCTGACATCAAAACGTGTTCCCCACTGCGTCTGTCGCTACCGGGCAGATCCACCATTTTTAAGATGGTGTCTGTGCCGAGATTTATAACCATCTACAGAACTACCCCTATGGAGTTTCACACTCCCTCTTCCTTGACACTCCCACCTGCGACAGCAGTGGTGGTAAGGCTGTGGAAGCCCACCGTGGCGCAGATGGGGGGCAGACTCACAGAATAGACATCATTATGGGAAGGGACTTGACTGCGACAGGTGGTGGCCCTGGAGGGATTCCGACAATGGGATTTCATAGTAATCACACCATTGGGGGAAGTAATGGAGGGAACTACCCTCAAATCATTTCAAGCCTTACAGACAGAAAACACCTTACACCGAACTGATACCTACAGCTCGTACACACTCTAACGCCGTATATTGCAGAGCGTGAGGACCTCCCCGAATTTAACCCGCTAGAGGGCAAATACTTATGGGTAAGTTGGGAGATCATAAATGGACGAAGGTCTACCGCTCATTGACCCTCAGCCAGCCAAACCCCTTCAGCGCGCTACATGCTGCCTGGGAGGCGGATGTGGGGGAACTCACAGACGAGGAATGGATGGAGGCCAGAGAGTCACCACGTAGTTCGGTCATAGTGGCTAGACTCCGCCTGATACAATGAAAGTACTTCCACTGAGTGTACCTTACCAGGCGAAGGTTGTGGGGGTGGGGGTGATAGCTTCCTTCTCCTGCCTCTGATGCCATACCAACTAGGGGGGCTTACTACTCAAGGTCTGCGGCTGTGACAGGCTGACACCGTTTTGGACAAACGTCACCTCCTGCCTTGGCTCTGTACTGGACCGGAGGGTCCCAATGGACTCTAAATTGATCCTGCTTCACAGAAGCGAAGACCTTGACAGTAATAGATACAAGTGGGTACTACTCCAGCTGGGGCTATTAATCGCCAAACAGGATGTGGCCCAGCATTAGAAGGACACAGCCCTCCCATTGGTTGGGGAGTAGAAAAAGGGCCTTGATCACAGCTTGAGTATTGAGAGATCTGTATTTGTGGCAAGGGACTGCTCTAGGAAATAAGGTAAGATCTGGCAGGCATGCATTGATTACAGGGAATATGCTTGTAACTGATACGTCCCATACATCCCATGGCCGAGACACTAAATGAAGAAATCATGAACGGATGTATGGCGGAACCACACATGCCATTACCACGCATGCCTTTACCACACGTCCATTACCATGCATATGCCTGTACCTTGCATGCCTTTACCATGCAAACATTTCCCACGCATATGCCTTTACCACGCATGCCTTTACAATGCAAATGTAAGTATAAAGCCTTTTTACATATATGTATTTATATATTCATATATGTGTGACAGCACGGGAGCTCTTGCTTGTTTGTTGGGGCACACAGCACTTTACCTGGACTCCATTGCCCACAACGCCAAGCGGCAGGAGCCGCTCACGTGATCAGGGGTAGCGCCAGGGGCGCATTCAAGCCGGTCCAGTGCGGGAGACCTTGCTTGCTTGTTTGTTGAGGCATCGCGGCACACGGCACACAGCACTTTACCCGGACTCCATTGCCCACAACCCAGGAGCCGCTCACGCTCACAACTCTCTAACTTCATCGGACCAGCACGAGGATTTCCGGGACGATCATGGGTAAGAACAAACTACGTTCAACAGCAACAGAGGAGGTAACTGTTACTTCTTTAGACACTTTCCTGGCCAAAGCTACATCGGCCTTAGATAAAGAAATTGCTCTAACAGAAGGAAGACTCTCGCTGGGCCAAGGGCCAAGCCACCCACCTACTATGGCTACTCCCCCTATACTAGATGTTGAAACAAAGTAGATGGGCCGACCTCCGCAGAACCGCTGGTGGCATCAAAGTTACACACTGCGGATAGAGAGAATCTAACAGCCCCCCTCCCCTCTGTTAATGGGAAACACAAAAGAGCTCATGAATTATTGTCCTCCAAGGGACCAGCTAAAAAGACCAGAAAAGCTACCACCCCAGTGAACGCAACCAGCCCGAACAAGCAGCATTATTCAAGTTCTTTGCCCCCTTTAGACCTGGATATTTTATTTGATAAATTTAAACAACTCTTACTACCAATTTATGCCTGCCTGGACTTTATAGACTGCACTTTACAAAGCCTAACTAAGACTAATTTGGGGAAACAGCCTGTGGTAGATCCTGGTGCTGGCCTAGCCTCCTACAGCTCCCAGCCAAAATCTATGACCACTATGTCAGCCTGCACAGTTCCAAATGATATTAATTGTGAAAATCACAGTTTGTCTACTAAATGTAAAAAATCTACTAAGGGCCATTTGTTAAGTAACCGACCCTCTAATCCCATTACAGCAGGTCACTTTGGCGGAGTCAACCAGCTGGCTCCGGGGGGCCTCCCTACGGGGGGTGTTTCTATGGGGGTAGACTCTAAGTCCTATGCTCTACATGAGTTCGCACAAGATAAAATGGAGAGGAGCCAAACTGAAACCGATAATGTATCAAAACCTTCTTGTAAGACAAACTATTCTTCTACACAGACTCCAATCAGATCAAGGCAAGAGTATATGAACCGTCACCCTGCAGCCTGCCCCTATGTTTCAATCCTAGTGAATGTCCCCTTACGCCGGCAAGATTTGAATGAATCTCCACTTCAGTTAATGGATAAAGTCGACATTGGATGAAGCAAAACTCATACATCGGCCACTTGATTCAAAACCACCTGATAATGGCCAGAAGAATGCAGTGGATTGGGATGGACAAAAAGACTGTCAATAATGACTGCGTTATTTTAAATTTTAATAATGTAAGATTAGTAAGAGACCTACTTGGGAGTCTACCGGCTACTCCAACTAGACAGTCTCAGAGTTATGCTGTTCCTTTGGGTTTCTTTTATAGGCCTATATCTGTTCTTAGCTCTTGTGCTAATCCCCAGGGTGATCCACCGACGACCTCCCGCTACAAGTCCATGCTGGGGGTCACTGATTCCCTTGCTCTATCAAACAGGTATTCAGTGTTGGACGATATGGAATCTTGCGATTGACTGACCTCTAAATGAAGGGTTACAGTGCTGGTACCCGTGGAGAGTGTCCGGCCGGCCGATTCAGCCTTAGATATTGCTTATATGTCGCTATTAATCGAATCTATTGTGTCCCTCCCCCCAGCACTGGAGGGGCACCCTCCAGAGGAGCGCAGCACTGACCTAAAGTTCTTATCCTGGAACATAGCGGGATACGTAAATTTAAAAACGAAATCATAGTTCGTATAAAATGTTCATGAATATGGACATTATATGCTTCCAGTAAACCTGGTCAGAGTCTACTGTATATGTTAATGGTTTCCGTTCCTTCGTTACCCCAGCAGTCCCATCGTCGGCGGGTAGATCCAAGGGGGGACTAATTACATTTATTGCAAATACTATCTCCCTAGGTAAAGTGAATTTTATCAACAACCCCCCCCCACTTCCATGTCATTATAGCTGAATGCTTCGGAAAAACTGACCTGGTATTGATTAATTTTTATAATAATAACTTTAAGAAACCTACACAGGTGATTGAGGAGTTGGGGAAAAAAATGGAAGCCCTATTGATGGACAAATTGCGACAAGTCTTCTTACTTTGGGCCGGGGACTTCAATGCACATTGTTGCCGTATAACGGACCAGTGTATTTGTGGGGTAACCGATTCTGATGACCAGCTGCTTGTTCATTTCAGACATCATAACTATGGGACCCTTTTGAATAGTCTACTGCTAACATGGGACTTAGTAATAATTAATCCTTGTGACACTATGACAGGCCAATTCCTCCCGACTTTCCAACGTACTGATGTTACCTCAACAATTGATTTTACTATTATCCAGGCCAACTACAGGAGTTGTATAAAGTCCTCAGGAGTGGATTTAACAGAATTTAGGCTTTCCTCCTATTTAGCTTTGCTGGGCTGTTACCAAACAAGCTAGGATCCATACAAGCCCCAAAACCGATACTGAGTAGGAAAAATGGTTTTACCCTTAAGTGGGAGAAAATAGATCCAATTTTATTTCTCCCAAAGGTTGTTAAGGAGGCATTCCTAGAGATAGAATCCTGTTTAGATATTAACACCAATAGTCATCAGGTAGTAACAGCCTTTAACAAAATTTTATTCTCAATTAATTCAAACCTAAAGCGTCCAACTATAAGTAAGACTCCTTTTAAGACAAGGTGGTTTGATGCTAATTGTTCGAAAGCTTCTAGAGAATTACGTACAGCCATTAAAAAGAACCCCAGTAACAAAGTTTTAATAAAGAAGCTTTGTGCTGATTATAAAACAGCCAGAATGGCGAGAAAGAAAGAGTTGCGAGAAAAAGCGTGGGCCAATCTGGGTGAGGCTTCGAGGAGCAAAGACAGTAAGGCTTTCTGGAGAGTGGTGAACGCTCCCTTTCTGCAGGAGAAGGGGACGCTTCTCTTGACTCTCATATAGACGAAACCGCATGGCTTCACCACTTCCAGAGTATTTTTAATGTTGCAAAGGATAATGATACAAATAAAATGGATGACGTAATAATAGCCCAACAGGGGATGGAGTTCTCGCTAGAGGAAATCCAGCTTGCACTCTTCCAATCGCCCATCCTAAAGGCAGCAGGGCCGGATGGTGTTCCCCTGGATATCTTCCTAGGATGTAAGAATCTATGCTCCCCCCCCCCTCCTGACGCAAGTTTTTAATGCCATCTCAAAAGTGGGCCCTCCAGCATCATGGAAACAATCAGTGATCATCCCCATTTATAAGAAAGGGGACCCTATGAACCCAGTAAATTATCGCCCAATCTCCTTGCTGGATAGCACAGCGAAATTAATGGGGAGAGTGCTTTTAAATAGATTGGAGGATTGTGCTGTGGCTAATAATGTTTTAGCAGAGTCCCAGTATGGGTTTAGAAAAGGGAGGGGTACAATAGACCAAGGACTCAACCTGGCTCTACTTGCTGCAAAGTATGTGTGCGCAAAAAAGGGCCAATTTTATATGGGCTTTGTGGATTTGTCCACTGCCTTCGACTGTGTAGTCCACACTAAATTGTGGGCTCTCTTGGAGTCGATGGGCATGGACAAATCCATAACTCTTTTTTATCAGGGAGCTCTATCGTGAGGCGGGGGCTGTAGTAAGGTATGGCAAACAAGGGGAATGCACAGAAAGTTTCAAAATAGAAAAGGGGGTGCGCCAGGGGTGTTTCCTGGCCCCCTTTCTGTTCTCCATGTATACCAACAATTGTAATGAAGTCTTAACCGCACAATGCATAGATGTTCCATCAGTGGGCGGCTTATCGCCGCTCTCTTCTATGCAGATGATGTGGTTTTGATGGCCAGGACAGCCCTGACCTTACAACGCCTGATGGGCTCCTACTCAACCTTTATGGCCGATCTGGGTTTGATAGTCAACAGATCGAAAACCTACATCATGATAGCAGGGATGGGAAAAAAGAAGTCTATACCTTTTCACATAGATGGGGTCTCGCTGGAACGAGTTGAGTCATTTATGTATCTAGGACTCCTCTTTGACCCAAAACTTAACTGGGGGACCATGGTAGCAAATAGAAATAACATGCTGCAAAGAAGTATAGCCGCTTTGTGGAAATTCGCGGCTAAACTGGGGAAAAAATCAATTATTGAAATGCTTGAAATATACAAAGCGAAATCGATAGCTATTGCAACCTATGGAGCTGAAATATGGGGCATAGCAGAAGTGGATGCCTTGCAGAAAGCCGAGGACAAATTTGCCAAGAAATTGTTATCAGTTAAATCGGCTTGTTCGAACCTGATCGCCCACAAAGAACTTGCCCTCCCCTTTACTTCTGACACTATTAAATTGGCCCCACTCCTTCTATGGTTGCGCATCTGGAAAAGGGATGCGGTTGGCTTGAACCAGATCATACTAAAAGATGTAATAAATCTGGATCAAACCAACAATATCCCTTGGCTGGCATATGTTAGAAGGTCTCTTACAGATCTGGGCTTAGCTGATTTGTATATAACACCAAACAAATGTCTGCCCTTTTCCAAGTTAAAGCTGAAAGAGGCCGCCTTCGAAAAATGTGAGCTAGAAAGGTGGCAACGCAACCAAAGTAAAACTACGGTTATCCATTATCATACCATGCCTAAAATCTCCAAGGGCCATGACTCCTACCTCTCCTTTGTTACTAACAACACCCACCAATATCTTTTAACAAGGATGAGGCTAAATTTTTTCCCCTTGATGGTAGTGTGAGAAGTTGGCCTGGCATATGCTGTCCACTAATTATAGTGGGCACCTTGCACCAGTCCAAACAACCCCTTATTGGAGATAGGTTAAAGACAACCTTATTGAAAGCTATCCTAGTGGTAGCTATGGAGAGCAGCCTTCAGGCTAAGTCTTGAAGGAATGTAAAGCAGCTTGTTTTACCAGTCTATAATCTCTTGAGTGATCAAATGAAAGAGCACCACACCAGGTATATATTCAAAATATATGTATTTATTGCTAAACACACCCCTCTAGTCTCTTTATGAGGCTAGAGTTCGAAGTACATAAGTTATAAGTTATTTAAACACAGTAATAGCACAAATACACGTTTGGGCCCTAGGGGCGTACCAAACCATATACCAATAAAGTGGTATAAGAACCACGACTGAACTAGACACTAGGCCTAGAGCCTCTAGAAGTGCTTGGACCACAAGGAACCACCCAAGGTAGTGACACAGGGGACCCACGAGGGACACGTGCAGTGTAAATACACAACCGCGATTCGCCGTTGACTTCTATGGAGAAAGTCGCGATCAGGAAATTAAAGAAAAGGGACACTTAAAGGAGGACTTGGAGCAAACCCTTTGAGAACTAGTACTTTGAAGAGTCTCTACCCACGGGAGCACCGGAGTACTCGTGTTACCTCACCCAGGGAAGCCGGGTGCATAGGTGCCTTTCGGGGTCGGGTTTCGTCGTCGATTTGAATGGCGATCTGCTGCAAAGTGCTGCTGGCGACCAAGTGGAAAGTGTCCGGGTGGATCCAAGAGTGGATCGGAGATCTGAAGAACCTGAAAGCAGAGGGGACAGAGTCTGGGTCACTAGCCAGTGACCAGGAAGGCGATGGACAGATGCCCACCGATGTCGAGTGCTTCAGGTGCGTTGACGGTCGTCTTGACTCTTCAGCCACGATGTCCAGGAGGCGTTGTCGGCGACCAGGAGCAGGATTCGGGCTGGTACACGATGTCTGTCGAGTGCTGAGGTGTCGGCGACTGGATTGGACCTAACAAGCCTTGGCAACGGCAAGTCTCGATGAAGATGAAGATCGTCGATGGTGCAGACCAGCAAGGTCTGGGGAACTCACCCAGCGAGGGTAAGTGAGGGCAGGCCTGGAGCACCCAGGATGCCCAAGAAGAAAAAGATTGGCCTTCGTTAAGGGCTACTAGCCAACGGGCTAGCAACCGCGAAGGAGCCTCGAGACATCGCACGTGGATCTGGCTCACAGGACACTCGTGGAATGGAGGCCAGTGATCTTCGGTGCAGTTGGTGCTGGAGGCTAGGGCTACTCGGAGCCCAAAGCACGACTTCGTGGGAGACCCAGAAGAGGATGCACTTGCAAATGTGCTCGGTGTCCAGGGGTCACGGTCTCACGTCACCCACGATAGCTACGGGCCTCAGCTTTGCTGGGGACTCAGGGTAGCCTCGGGAAGTCTGAGAATCCACCTCTGGTGATGCGAAGACTTCGGCGTCCGACGGGAGCTTCAGAAATGCAGACCGGACAGATGCGTCTTTGGTGCCTGCCAAGCAGGGGAGTCACTCCTTGACCCCAAGGGAGATTCTTCTGTCCTCTAATCTTGAGTAGAGCGTCGAAGGTCCAGGATTCTGTTTCAGAGTTTCGTCCAGGGATAATCTAAAGTCCTAAGGACTGGGTTCCTATACTTATACCAAGTTTAGGGGTTGGACTACTCTGGGGCCCCACCTATGGGTGGGTCAGGGCAGAGGGTGGCTACACCCCTTTCCCTTTGTCCAGTTCGCGCCAAAGCAGGGGCTGCAAGCCCCTGATCCGGTTTGAACTGGGGTATGCACTGAGGACACCAAGTGTGCCCCCAGTGCAGGACTTCAAAGCACCCGAAAGTGCTCCCGCCCAGCCCCAATACACATTATCCTGTCTGGGGAGGTGGTCACACCTCCCTGGGACAGGAAACCTGTTGTCCAGGCCTCCCCTGCCGGAGTTTCGTCCAGCAGCAGGAGGCCAGACTCGTGTCTGTGGCAGCAGCATCCATTTTGTGATGCCAGGGCTTTGGAAAGAAGTTACCGGGCTAGCCAGAGTTAACATGTCTTTCCCTCTAGAAGGGTGGAATGCTACCCCCGCCGCCAGAATTGGCGGGGGGTAGTATTCCAAGATGTTTGACACCAAACACGACATGTTTAGGTGCAGCCATTCCAAAGTTAGCATTTAACGCGAGGTTATAATGCGCTTAAGAGTATATGGTCAGGCTGCACTACAAACAGCAGCAGAGAAGGGTCTCCGAACGCTGCAGAGGGGCCCTGCTCATGCAGGGGCACCCTCTCACATAGGAACCATGCACTCTGCCTTCAGGATTGATAAGGCCTGCCTTAGGAGTGACTTATAGGTTTATATGTGTGTATGTATTTAGTGATATAGGTAACCTATATCACAGTAAGGAGTGCATGCACCACCTTACCCAGGCTGCAGTAGCAGACCTGTGGTGTCAGTTTGGATGGCCTTCCAGGGGTGGCATAATACATGCTGCAGCCCCTGGTAGGCCTCTGAGGTACCTATGCCCTTGGTACATAGTATACCATATACTAGGGACTTATAAGGGCACTCCAGATTCCAATCAGTGATGTGCCTAAGGCACATGGAAACCATTTTAGAGAGGAAGCAGCTAGGCTGGGGTTCTGATTAGCAGGGCCCCAGCCAGACTAATGTCGAAAAACAGTGAAGCATCAGCAAAAAGTGGGGGTACCCATGTGAAGCAGATCCTACTCTCCTACACAACCCCCCAAACGTAGGGACATTAAACTAACCTTGCCCAGTTAAGTCTTCATGTTCTAAGTGGAAGTACCTAGAGAGTCCATCTGCATTGGCATGGTTACTCCCAGGTCTATGTTCCACTGTAAAGTCCATCCCCTGTAGGGAAATGGACCACCTAAGCAGTTTGGGGTTTTCACCCTTCATTTGTTTTAGCCATAAGAGGGGCTTATGGTCTGTCTGAACCAGGAAGTGTGTACCAAACAAGTATGGCCTCAACTTCTTCAGAGCCCAGACCACAGCAAAGGCCTCCCTCTCTATGGCTGACCAACGTTTCTCTCTAGGGGTCAGCCTTCTGCTAATGAAAGCTACTGGCTGATCCTGACCTTCTTCATTCAATTGTGACAGTACAGCCCCTACCCCCAATTCAGATGCATCAGTTTGAACAATGAACTTCTTGGAGTAATCAGGACTCTGTAGAATGGGAGCAGTGCACATGGCCTGCTTCAGGTCATCAAATGCCTTTTGACAGCTAGCTGTCCACTGAACCTTTTGGGCATTTTCTTAGAAGTTAAGTCATTCAGGGGTGTCACTATTGATCCATACCCCTTGACAAATCTCCTATAGTACCCAGTCAGGCCTAAGAAGGCTCTCACCTGCCCTATCTGGCACTTAGTGGCCTTGATAGTCAGGCCTGCTTTTTGCAGGGCCTGTAAAACATTCCTGAGGTGGACCAGGTGATCCTCCCAGGTGGAGCTAAAGACAGCAATATCATCTAGATATGCTGCACTATAGGCTTCAGACCTGTGAGAACTGTATTCACCAACCTCTGGAAAGTGGCAGGTGCATTCTTCAGACCAAAGGGCATCACCACAAATTGATAATGCCCACTAGGGGTTGAGAATGCTGTTTTGGGCTTTGCAGTATCAGCTAGTCTGATCTGCCAGTAGCCAGCTGTCAAGTCAAATGTGCTGAGATATTTGGCTGAGGCCAAAGTATCTATGAGCTCATCTGCCCTTGGTATTGGATGGGCATCAGTCCTAGTGACTGCATTGAGACCCCTGTAGTCCACACAAAACCTCATCTCTCTTTTTCCACCACTGGTGTGAGGTTTTGGCACAAGGACCACTGGACTAGCCCAAGGGCTATCTGAGGGTTCAATAACTCCCAACTCCAACATTTTCTGGACTTCTGTCCTGATACAGTCCCTGACATGGTCAGGTTGCCTATAAATCTTATTTTTAATAGGCAGACTGTCCCCAGTGTCCACTTCATGAGTGCACCAGGTGGTCTGACTGGGTGTCAGTGAAAACATATGTCTAAACTGATTGAGCACTTGTCTACAATCAGTTTGTTGCTGGGTAGTGAGGCTGCCTGCCAAGGCTACACCATCTACTGACCCATCGTCAGGGTTCTGTGAGAGCAGGTCAGGGAGTGGGTCACTCTCTTCCTCCTGCCCTTCATCAGTAGCCATGAGCAAGCCCATGTCTGCCCTGTCCACATATGGTTTTAACCTGTTGACATGGAGAACCCTGTGGGGACTCCTGGGTGTTCCTAGGTCTACTAAGTAGGTAACCTCACCCTTCTGCTCAACAATAGTGTGGGGTCCACTCCATTTGTCTTGGAGAGCTGCTGGGGCCACTGGCTCCAACACCCACACCTTCTGTCCTGGCTGGTAAACAGTCAGAACAGCCTTTGGTCATGCCAGGCCTTTTGAAGTTCCTGGCTAGCCTCAAGGTTTTTGGTTGCCTTTTCATATACTCAGCCATCCGGGAGCGGAGTCCAAGTACATAGTCCACTATGTCTTGCTTTGGGGAGCTTGAGAGGTAACTCCCATCCTTCCTTCACCAAGCACAGTGGACCCCACACAGGGTGGCCAAACAGAAGTTCAAAAGGGCTGTAACCAACCCCCTTCTGAGGCACCTCCCTATATGCAAATAAAAGGCAGAGCAAGAGTATGTCCCATCTTCGCCTAAGCTTTTCTGGGAGCCCTTTAATCATGCCCTTCAAGATTTTGTTGAATCTCTCAACTAAACCATTGCATTGTGGGTGATAGGGTGTGGTGAACTTATAAGTCACCCCACACTCCTTCCACATTGCTTTTAAGTACCCAGACATGAAGTTAGCACCCCTGTCTGATACTACCTCCTTAGGAAAGCCCACTCTTGAGAAAATTCCCAGGAGGGCCCTTGCCACCACAGGTGCTGTAGTGGTCCTGAGGGTAATAGCTTCTGGGTACCTGGTGGCATGATCCACTACCACCAGGATAAACCTGTGCCCAGATGCTGTTTGGGGATCCATGGGACCAACAATGTCAATCCCTACCCTTTCAAAGGGCACCCCCACCACAGGTAGTGGTATCAGGGGGGCCTTTGTAGTGCCACCTGCCTTGCCACTGGCCTGGCAGGTTACACAGGAGCGACAAAACTCCTTGGTGTCGTCAGACATGTGGGGCCAGTGAAAGTGAGGGACAATTCTGTCCCAAGTCTTGTTCTGGCCCAGGTGACCTGCCAAGGGAATATCATGGCTAGGGTCAATAGGAAGCCCCTGAACTTCAGAGGTATAACCAACCTCCTGGTAGCACCAGGCTTGGGGTCCCTACTCTCTGAGTACAGGAGTCCATCATCCCAATACACTGTATGGGGACCACTAGCTTTCCCAGCAGCCTCAGCAGCAGCTTGCTGTCTGAGGGGTTCAAGGGAGGGGCAGCTCTGCTGCTCCTGGCTCAGATCTGCCCTAGAAGGTCCCCCTGTCCCCAAGAACTCAACCTGGTCAGGTTCAAGTTCCTCTGGGACAGTTCCTTCTTCAGGACTGAGATCATCCCCCTCAAGGGACTGATCTTCCTCCTGAGCCAAGGGGGAAGGCACTGCCTTAACCCTACTACTCCTCCTCTTGGAAGGCACTTGGTCCATTCTTCCAGAATCCAAGGCCTGTTCAGTGCTAGACATTTTGGCTCATGACCTGGTCACAGCAAACACATCTGCAGGGATCCCCAGCATTTCTGCATGGGTCCTGAGCTCCACTTCTGCCCAAGCAGAAGTCTCTAAGTCATTGCCAAGCAAGCATTCGACTGGTAGGTTTGCACTCACCACAACCTTCTTAAGGCCAGTTACCCGTCCCCAGGAGAAGTTAACAACTGCCAGAGTATGGTCTGTTCTGACATTGCTAGCATTGGTCACTTGGTACATCTCACCAAGTATAACTTGCCCAGGATTCACAAGGTCTTGTGTCACCATTGTGACACTTGCCCCTGTGTCCCTAAATGCCAAAGCCTCTCGTCCATTGATTAAAGGCTGTTGTCTGTACTTGCCCAGATTACTGGGACTCATAGAGGAGGGCACATCCATGCCTCCATCACAGACTAACACAGCCTGAGTCAGTTCTCTGACTAGGTCAGAGCCCAACTCAGTACCCAGGGTGAACCCTACTAAACCCTTGGCTGGAGCACTCCCACCAACTGTACTAGGGGGAACAGGTGCCTTAGGGGCATTGGTGGGTGCTGGACTTGAGTCTTTGGACTTGGTGCAATCACTGGTCCAGTGGGTCTTTTGCTTACAGACCTTACACCATGGTTTTCTTTGGCCTTTCCCTTTTGTAGACTGTGAATCCCCACCTGAAGAAGATTTTTGGGGGCCTGATGAAGACTTTTGATCTTTACCCTTCTCCCCACCCTTTTCAGAGTTCTTAGCATCTTGCTTCTTAGTTTCCCCACCTTGGTTCTGTACTTTCTGCTTCACCCTGGTTCTGACCCATTTGTCTGCCTTCTTTCCCAATTCTTGGGGAGAGGTCAGATCAGAGTCTACCAGGTATTGATGCAACAGCTGATTTTGACAGTTATTAAGAATCTGCTCCCTCATTATCAGATTGTACAATCCTGAGAAGTCACACACCTTACTGCCCATCAACCAGCCTTCCAGAGCCTTGGCAGAACAATCCACATAGTCTACCCAGTCTTGAGTCTGTGCTTTTTGGGTATCTCTGAACTTCAACCTGTACTGTTCAGTGGTTAGGCCAAACCCATCAATAAGAGCACTCTTCAAGACCTTGTAATTATCAGCATCCTCCTCTCTAACAGTGAGGAGCTTATCTCTACCTTTGTCTGCAAAGGAGAGCCACAAGATTGCTGCCCACTGCTCCTGAGGGACCTTCTGTACTTTACAGGCCCTCTCTAGAGCAGTCATCCACTTGTGGATGTCATCCCCACTCTGGTAGGGAGGGACAATCTTGCTCAGGTTCCTATGGTCATAGGACCTTTCCCTATCTCTAGGGACATGGCTGCCACCATGGGACTCTAGTCCCAACTTTCTTTTCTCTCTAAAGAGATCTAGGGACTCCCTGTCTAAGGCTACTTGCTTCCTTCTGAGTTCAAGCTTAGCTTCCTCATACTGAATCAGCCTCTTTCTCCTCTCATGAGAGGATTCCCTCCTATGAGATGAGACAGAGCTCCCTATTGAGGTGCCAGAGTGGTTAGACTCCTGAGAAGGAGATCTAGACTTTCTGGGCACACTCATAATCCTTCCTGGGGGACAAAGAGGGCATCATCCTGATCATCCTCTTCATCTTCCACAGGAGGGATTGGGTTATCCAGGTCAGGGTCATTGTCACCCTCCTGGCCAGTTTCAGAGGGGGGCTGGGGGTATTGGTACCCCTGGCCCCTTCCTCTTCTTCTGCCCCACCCTCAGCTCCTACCCCTTCAGTCCCCAAGGGCTTACTAAGGTCATAAGCCACCAACAACTCTTTAAGGTGTTGGGTGGTGGGACTTTGGCCTGTCCTTAATTTCCTCAAGTTACATAATGCTCTCAATTCCAAGAATGGGAGGGTATCATACTTGGAGGGAAGAAGCCCGGTGGCTTCTGGTAAGGATTCTCTAGATCCTACCTTTAAAGACATTACTAGTGTGGTGTGGTGTATGCACTACCTACTCTAGTGTGGCCTACTAAACTCTCTTGAGTTGTAGAAAGGGTGTGCTATCCCTTAACACACAACTCTAAGTTCAGTAGAACTTACTGTATTCTAAGCTTAAATTATATGTACCTTAGTTACCTTTAGTGGTTTTCAGTTGATCAATTCAATTGAGATTATCTGGTAAAACAATAGCAAGCTGGAATCCCACCGCTGCCACCAATGTGAGAAGTTGGCCTGGCATATGCTGTCCACTAATTATAGTGGGCACCTTGCACCAGTCCAAACAACCCCTTATTGGAGATAGGTTAAAGACAACCTTATTGAAAGCTATCCTAGTGGTAGCTATGGAGAGCAGCCTTCAGGCTAAGTCTTGAAGAAATGTAAAGCAGCTTGTTTTACCAGTCTATAATCTCTTGAGTGATCAAATGAAAGAGCACCACACCAGGTATATATTCAAAATATATGTATTTATTGCTAAACACACCCCTCTAGTCTCTTTATGAGGCTAGAGTTCGAAGTACATAAGTTATAAGTTATTTAAACACAGTAATAGCACAAATACACGTTTGGGCCCTAGGGGCGTACCAAACCATATACCAATAAAGTGGTATAAGAACCACGACTGAACTAGACACTAGGCCTAGAGCCTCTAGAAGTGCTTGGACCACAAGGAACCACCCAAGGTAGTGACACAGGGGACCCACGGGGGACGCGTGCAGTGTAAATACACAACCGCGATACACCGTTGACTTCTATGGAGAAAGTCGCGATCAGGAAATTAAAGAAAAGGGACACTTAAAGGAGGACTTGGAGCAAACCCTTTGAGAACTAGTACTTTGAAGAGTCTCTACCCACGGGAGCACCGGAGTACTCGTGTTACCTCACCCAGGGAAGCCGGGTGCATAGGTGCCTTTCGGGGTCGGGTTTCGTCGTCGATTTGAATGGCGATCTGCTGCAAAGTGCTGCTGGCGACCAAGTGGAAAGTGTCCGGGTGGATCCAAGAGTGGATCGGAGATCTGAAGAACCTGAAAGCAGAGGGGACAGAGTCTGGGTCACTAGCCAGTGACCAGGAAGGCGATGGACAGATGCCCACCGATGTCGAGTGCTTCAGGTGCGTTGACGGTCGTCTTGACTCTTCAGCCACGAGGTCCAGGAGGCGTTGTCGGCGACCAGGAGCAGGATTCGGGCTGGTACACGATGTCTGTTGAGTGCTGAGGTGTCGGCGACCGGATTGGACCCAACAAGCCTTGGCAACGGCAAGTCTCGATGAAGATGAAGATCGTCGATGGTGCAGACCAGCAAGGTCTGGGGAACTCACCCAGCGAGGGTAAGTGAGGGCAGGCCTGGAGCACCCAGGATGCCCAAGAAGAAAAAGATTGGCCTTCGTTAAGGGCTACTAGCCAACGGGCTAGCGACCGCGAAGGAGCCTCGAGACGTCGCACGTGGATCTGGCTCACAGGACACTCGTGGAGTGGAGGCCAGTGATCTTCGGTGCAGTTGGTGCTGGAGGCTAGGGCTACTCGGAGCCCAAAGCACGACTTCGTGGGAGACCCAGAAGAGGATGCACTTGCAAATGTGCTCGGTGTCCAGGGTCACGGTCTCACGTCACCCACAATAGCTACGGGCCTCAGCTTTGCTGGGGACTCAGGGTAGCCTCGGGGAAGTCTGAGAATCCACCTCTGGTGATGCGAAGACTTCGGCGTCCGACGGGAGCTTCAGAAATGCAGACCGGACAGATGCGTCTTTGGTGCCTGCCAAGCAGGGGAGTCACTCCTTGACCCCAAGGGAGATTCTTCTGTCCTCTAATCTTGAGTAGAGCGTCGAAGGTCCAGGATTCTGTTTCAGAGTTTCGTCCAGGGATAATCTAAAGTCCTAAGGACTGGGTTCCTATACTTATACCAAGTTTAGGGGTTGGACTACTCTGGGGCCCCACCTATGGGTGGGTCAGGGCAGAGGGGTGGCTACACCCCTTTCCCTTTGTCCAGTTCGCGCCAAAGCAGGGGCTGCAAGCCCCTGATCCGGTTTGAACTGGGGTATGCACAGGGACACCAAGTGTGCCCCCAGTGCAGGACTTCAAAGCACCCGAAAGTGCTCCCGCCCAGCCCCAATACACATTATCCTGTCTGGGGAGGTGGTCACACCTCCCTGGGACAGGAAACCTATTGTCCAGGCCTCCCCTGCCGGAGTTTCGTCCAGCAGCAGGAGGCCAGACTCGTGTCTGTGGCAGCAGCAGCATCCATTTTGTGATGCCAGGGCTTTGGAAAGAAGTTACCGGGCTAGCCAGAGTTAACATGTCTTTCCCTCTAGAAGGGTGGAATGCTACCCCCGCCGCCAGAATTGGCGGGGGGGGGGGTAGTATTCCAAGATGTTTGACACCAAACACGACATGTTTAGGTGCAGCCATTCCAAAGTTAGCATTTAACGCGAGGTTATAATGCGCTTAAGAGTATATGGTCAGGCTGCACTACAAACAGCAGCAGAGAAGGGTCTCCGAACGCTGCAGAGGGGCCCTGCTCATGCAGGGGCACCCTCTCACATAGGAACCATGCACTCTACCTTCAGGATTGATAAGGCCTGCCTTAGGAGTGACTTATAGGTTTATATGTGTGTATGTATTTAGTGATATAGGTAACCTATATCACAGTAAGAGGTGCATGCACCACCTTACCCAGGCTGCAGTAGCAGACCTGTGGTGTCAGTTTGGATGGCCTTCCAGGGTGGCATAATACATGCTGCAGCCCCTGGTAGGCCTCTGAGGTACCTATGCCCTTGGTACATAGTATACCATATACTAGGGACTTATAAGGGCACTCCAGATTCCAATCAGTGATGTGCCTAAGGCACATGGAAACCATTTTAGAGAGGAAGCAGCTAGGCTGGGGTTCTGATTAGCAGGGCCCCAGCCAGACTAATGTCGAAAAACAGTGAAGCATCAGCAAAAAGTGGGGGTACCCATGTAAAGCAGATCCTACTCTCCTACAGGTAGGATACCCTGCGCATGTTCATTCACTAAACAATTTGTCGCAATGTCCTTGTGATGACTTGTCCTCCCAAACCATGTCCCATATTTTATTTTTTTGTTCTTTTTACAAAAAGGAAAGAAAAAAGTATATCCTTCCCCTGATAACAAAATTGAGTTTATTTTCGCATTCTACGGCCCTCACAGTTATTAATTCCTTGGAAACACCATTTATTTGTTTCACGGTTGCAAAATTTCTATACTCAGCGCTTCGAATAAGGAGAAACTCAACAGACAGGGGTTTTGTTTTAATTGACCAAACAGACAAAAGCCTTATGCTTGGATAATGATTTACTGTATGGTTTTAAAATGTGTTATTCGGATTTGTTTTGGGGGAGTTGTATTTTCTTACTTCATGCTGTGACAAATCCTTCTCACAATGAACTGAAGTCGATTTTTGTAATGAGGCGACCTGTACATATTGATATTTTAATGGATATATCTTAAAAATTTATAAATTTTAGAATTTTTAGCGATCAAATGTTTTTATTAAATTTAAATAATTCTTTTTTATTCTGTACTTTTATGCATATTAGAATTTTTGGCATATTAGATCACTCATGACATGCCACTATGTCTGAATCTGCTGCATGCACAAGTAGTTTCTGGGTAAGTGACTGAATGTATATGTACTTCTGTAGCTTTCTGACCAAGTGGTGTAACAGAACTACAAGGTCCTTTTTGGCATACGTACAGCATATGTTAGAAGTATGTTATGTGCACTAAAATGTGGGTTTGACACTTCAGAAACACCTATAACATGCCGAGTGAAGCTTGCAGTGACAGTTCACAGACAGGGTCTGCACTAGTAGCCATCAACCATTTTGAAATACTATTTCTCTGCATGGTTGAGAAGATTGTGTCAGTACTTGCCTACATATCTGAGAGAGTATAAAAGTAAACCTCTGTCAGTGCCATGACATTTTTAAGTAAATATGCTGGTATGTAACTGCCTGCTATAATACCTCTATGGCTGTCTAAATGTGTATGTAAGTTTACCTTATCAGAATTGTTCAGTGCCCCTGGTTTGATTAATAAAACTACTAAAAAAGTGGTTAAGGAGAGATTCGCAGATTATATAATTTCTCTGCGGATTCAGAAGGTAGCTAATAAGAACACTATTTGCCACTATTATTCCATGTTTGCAATGGGCGATATCCCCCTATAACTTAGGTTAGAGCTAACCCGATGGTAGAGGTCGTTCCTATTTAAATTCAGGTCAGGGATTGTCTGGCGTTCAGCATGCTTTTATGAAACGGAAGGTGTATGGGGCAAGGAACTACCCCCATGTCCTTGTAACGGCAAGGCGGGCCAATCCCTGTTACATTTTATGGTTTTTGTGGTTTTTATCGCCAATTTTTTCAGTTATGTCTTAAACCCTTACTAAGAAAATTAGCTTTCCAGAAATGTAAGCCGGCGTTAATCCACCTTCAAATGTTATATCTGTTTTAGTGTTTGTGGTTTTCTCAAGTTGGCCATTCGCAGTAGAAAATCAATGGAGGGAAGGCTATAGGGCACTTTGGCTGCTATTGGTCCTGTATTGGTCCTGTATTATATTTGATGAATATCAAATGGTGAATGGTTTTATCTATTGTGTTGCACTAAATTGGTATTTTGTGACAATGAATGTACTGTTTTAACTTGTGCTTTTATGATCTTTTTAAGATTGAATAAAGATTTATTGAATTATGTATGTAACTGGCTGCAGAAATACTTTAGTGCCTGTGTTAGGCAATACAGAGCTAAGTAGGTGTGACTGCAACAACCTTTGAGTCTGCTGTATGTATTAATAGTGTCTGGTGAGTGACTGAATCTATACGTGCTTCTGTAGCTGTCTCAATAGCTGAAACAGAAGCTTTATGTTTTTCTGAGCATGTATATCAGTTGATTTAGGGATGGCATACTCTATATAGTACTTGGCATAGGGGCATGCAAGTGCAAAAGTAACTAGTGAACTGAAAAGAACATCTCTGGTCTTTTAAGCACAAACCAGCATGCTTTATAGCACACCTACAGCATCTCTCACATGTGACTTGTGCATACTGAAACTTGGATTAATGTCTTGACAAACAGCATTTACATGGCAAATCAAGCTACAAGTGAAAGTGCACACATAGGACGTGTAATACCAAGCATCATCCATGTTTGAAAGAGTATTTATCTACATGAATGAGAAGGTTATGTCAGTACTTGCCAACATATCTGAGAAATTGTATGGGTACACTTGTAGCAGTGCCATGAGACGTTTAAGTAAATTTGCCGGTATGTGACTGTCTATTTTAGTATCTCTATGACTCTCTAAATATCTATGTAAGTGGCTATAAACAAACACCTCGGTGCCTGTGTTATGGAAAAGAGAGCAATATTGATGTGACTACAACTATGTCTGAATCTGCTGCATGCACAAGTAGCTTCTGGGTAAGTGACTGAATGTATATGTGCTTCTGTAGCTGTCTGACAAAGTGGTGTAACAGAACTACAACACCCAAAATTCTAAGAAAAATACTGTTTGAGAACAACACATCATATATGCACATATAAATATTTCCACATCTTCTAATGCCTTGCTACCTAAAAGTTTAACTCTTAATCTACAGTTTTTTTACTGCCACTTACACCATGTAGTAAGCAGCAAATGTACAACATACTAATTCAAAGCAACAGATTGTGAACCAACTTCTCACACACCTAGTCTGCAAATCAGACAAACTCACATTATCATACACTCATAAAGCATCTTACTCACCTGATATTAAACACACAAAGACACTCACAAAACCACTCATACATTACCTCATAAAGTCCCAATATGTTTGCAAAACTATTTGATACTCCCTTATAACATTCTCACATACACATACATCTTTTCAATTATTTTTTTAATCCAAATTAAATGTAATTCACTTACCTGAAAATTGAGTTCATTGATCAAATATAATTTTTTGGTCTCATCAGATAGATAGAATACTGTCAGGAAATGATAAAAACTAAGCATAAGAATGGCGCACCACTCTCACACAAAGAAACCATTAATGGCAGCATTTTTAACTTTGAACCCTCTGATAGTCTGGGAGGCATCCAATAAAAACATATCTTTCATTTTATTTTGTCACTCCATTCCTGAATCGTTAATATGTGTTAACCCTTTCATGCACTTTTGCTTTTATGAAGAAGCACAATATGTGTGGGTGTTTTGCACACTTCTGACATTGGGCTATACTTGGGCTACATTTGGGTGATATTTGTGCTACATTTGGGCTCTTTTCTCTCTGATGGCCATCTTGGGAGCCTTATTTGTTATGAAGCTCCCTAATCTCCTCATTTACTGCAGTATCCTCAGTAGAAAATGCTTTCAGTTTTCCTCTTCGATTCCATAAAGATGGTGGTCAGATGTGCTGCACGTTTGGCATAAATTCAGAATGTTAGCACTCTAGTTGCTCATCAGAACACCGTAGCAAACTGCTGATCACCAGGGAGTTAACTGGCAGTCTACTGCTGGTGTTGAAACTGCATGTTTCGGTCTACATGTCAGAATTTTTTAGTGAAACAGAAGAGGAAGATATTTGAGAACTCACTTAAAACGTGTCCTAATTTTTCTTTCTACAGCACTAACCATCATTTCTGTGACAAAATGAAACCCCTCATTTTGTTCCTTTCTAAATGAAATGTTTTAGGTTTTACCAGTTTCATTCAATTAAGATGGCTTCAGGTGTGCCATACTTTTGTCATAAGTAAGACTGTTAGCTCTCTAGTTGTTCTTTAGAACATTCTGGCAGGCTGCAGTAGAATACAATGGAATCAACTGACAGGCTGCACCTGTTGAAGTACAGCAGGAAGATATTTGAGATCTCACTTAAAACGTGTCCTCATTTTTCTTTCTACAGCACTAACCATAATTTCTATGACAAAATGAACCCCCCTCATTGTGTTTCCTTCTTAATTAAATGTTTTAAGTTTTACCAGTTTAATTAAATCAAGATGGCTTCAGGTGTGCCATAAGTTTGTCATAAGTAAGACTGTTAGCACTCTAGTTGTTCTTTAGAACACTCTGGGAGGCTGCAGTAGAGCACATGGGAATCAACTGTTGAAAGTATATGCTTTACTGAGAATGTCAGACTTCATTCTCATATGGCTGAGAAACATAGTGTGTAGTGTGAATTTACAGAAAATGTGCTCTTATTTTAGCTTCTGGATCACCTTCTATACCCTCTATGGGAAAATCATGAGGAAACTGTTTACTCTCATACCTGATTGATGTACTCCCAGCTGAAGGCTTTTTCACAGGGTAAAAAATCACCTTAGAACACAACACAATTCTTAAATTATTATGGTACTGTAAACAAATTATTTCTCCTTTTTGTGACCCTCAAAACCTGTCATTCACTACAATGTATTTCAATGGGGTGCTATCATGTATATTGGTCTTAAGGTGGCTGCCAGCACTTTCTGGTTGAAGTGCAGACAGATATCAGATCTCATCATGAGATCTGTGCTTAGGCTCCGCCCAGATATCCTTATTTGCTTTCCCTTAAATTTCTCAACAACTACTGAATGGATTTTCACCAAATAACTGAAAGGTTGATCTGCGAACCAAATTCTACCTCCCTGACAAATTTGGTGTAATTCCGTCCAGCGATTCGGGCTATAGGCGTGTTCAAAGTTCCTATGGGAATTAACATGGCAAATCATATTTTTTCTGACCCCTCCCCATTTTTTAGCCCCCGCTTGACTAATCACCCCAAAACTTTCAATGCACAACAAGACTCACTATGACAATTTTTTGGGAAAATTTCATGACGATCTGTGAAACGACGCCAAAGATATAGGCAAGTCTAAAGAATGCTTTTTCTATAGAAACATGGTCCTAACAATAACTACCTACTGGCGAGCGCCAGTAGGTAATATATATATATATTCACTGAAAAAACCATAGGTTTCAGGGACGTTATAGTTAGAAATTAGCATTTAAAAAACCTTAGAAATTCACTGAAAAAAACACAGGTTTCAGGGACGTTATAGTTAGTTGGACATTTCACTCGTACAAACCAGAGAAATTCGGCCGTTATAGTTAGTAGACATAACTATAACTCGCTCCCCCGCAATGCACTGCTGATGACGTCACATATTACATCACTCATGACATGGTCAGTGACATCACTGATGACATCACTCATGACATCTCAAATGACATCACTGATGACATCATCCAGTGAATGTGTGTTTCTTTAAAGTTTAAATATGTTTTATATATATATATGCCAAGGTGTATTGAAGAATGAGTGGGTGTATAAGTGTCTGAATGGATGATTTAGTAGGTGCGTGACTGATTGTATAAGTGACTGATTAAGCGTATCTTACTGAATGCATGGGTTAGTGAGTAAACTGTATAAATGTCTGTATCAGTCTGTCAGTTGGTGTATAAGTGGCTGCATGGGTTGGTGAGTAGCTAGATGACTGTCTATATGGGTTATTGATTGGTTGTCTGAGTATCTGTATGGGTGCCTGAGTGTCTGTGTGAGTGGGTGGGGGGTGGGTGACTCTGTGCATAGATGTGTGAGTGGGTGATTCACTGGGTGTATGGGTTGGAAGAGTGCATCTGTGAGGGGCTGTATGGGTGGGTGAGTGTGTGTATGGGTGTGTTGGTGAGTGAATGGATGTCGCAGTGGTACATGTGTGAGTAACTACATATGTGAAAGGCAGTATATGTGAGTGTTGGAGTATATAAATGACTATACGTGAGAGTGAGTGATTGTGAGAGTGGCTGTATGGATGAGTGTGTGCTTGTATCAGTGATTGTATAAGAAAGAAAGAATATAAATTTTATAGAGCGCAAACTTAGCCCAGGGGCATCAAGGTGCTGCGGAAAGTGATCAGAATGAGAGATGTCTATAGAGTAGGAAACTCAAAGGTTAGGACAGGTGAAAAGCCAGGTCTTCAAGGACTTACGAAATAAGGAATGGGTTTCCAGAGTGGAAATTGGGGAAGGAAGGGAATTCCACAAATTGGCCCCTAACAGCGAGAAAGCCCTCCCCCCACCTAGCTTTCCTCACCCTGGGAACTGTTACCCGGTTCTTACTTGCAGATCTCAAGTCCTTGCCGGGAAGATATCTTTGAAACATTTTGTTGATACCTTCTGACCCCTTATTGTGGACGGCCTTGTGGACCAGGCATAGAGCCTTGAACACAATTCTCCTCCCCAACGGGAGCCAGTGCAGGCTTCTAATGGTAGCTGAGACTGAATGGAATTTGGGGAGACCCATCACCAGCCTAGCAGCAGCATTCTGCACCAATTGAAGTCGATGAAGAAGTCCTTTATTTATCCCTAAATAAAGGGCATTACAATAGTCCAACCTCGAGACCACGAGGGCCACCACTGCCTGTTTCCGTGCAGGCAGGAGAGAAAACGGAAGATCTTCCTGAGAGTCCGTATCATCCCAAAACAGGTAGAGACAGTTCTATTTATTTGTGAACCCAGGGAAAGAGAGGAGTCCACCCACAATGATGCCTAAATTCTTGGCACTAAGAGAGGGGCGGGGCAGGATCCAAGAGAGTCAGGCCACCAGGCCTCCGACCAGATATCCATCTTGTCTCCAAAGTTTAGGACCTCCGTTTTATCCCCATTGAGTCTTAAGTTGTTTCAACCATCCATGCAGCCACCGCCCGCATGCAGTTTTTAAAATTTACTGCTGAGGCTGAGACATTCTCAGTGATAGAAATCAGAATCTGAGTGTCATCAGCATAGGAAAGCACTTCAAGGCCAAAAGATCTTACCAAAGTGGCGAGCGGGGCTACATAGATATTAAAGAGGGTAGGACTCAATGAGGAACCCTGGGGGACTCCACAGAACAATTGTTTAGGGGCAGAAAGAAATTGGCCCATCTTAACTCTTTGCGAGCAATTCAAAAGGAATGATGAAAGCAAGTTGAGTGCGGAATCCTCTATCCCAATTTCCCGAAGCCTGCCAATCAGCCTACAAGGAGAAATCGTATCGAAGGCTGCCGTCAGGTCCAGGAGTATCAGTAGAGTGGTATGGCCAGCATCAACCTGTTGTCGGATGTTGTTAAAGACAACTGTTAATGCCGTCTCCGTACTGTGTACACTCCTGAAACCATGCTGCGAGCCATCGAGCAGTTGGTGTTCCTCCAAATAAGAACTGAGATGGCGGTTAAGATGTTTTTCCAGGATCTTAGCCGGAACAGGCAGCAGAGAAATGGGCCGATAGTTTTTTAATTCTGTTGGGTCAAGAGAGGCCTTCTTTAACAGAGGTTTTACCACCGCCATTTTCCATGCGATGGGAAATTGGCCAGAAGAGATGACGGAATTGAGGATAGCGGTCAGAGGAGGTGCAATGGCCTCGCTTCCTAATTTCAAAATCTTAAGAGGGCAGGATTCGAGGGGAGAGCCAGATCGAATCCCACTTAACAACAACTCGGTATCCTCTTGAAGGATAGAGGGAAAGGAGCACAAACGGCAGTCCTTCAAAGGTACTTCCCGAGATTCAGATAGGGATTAGTTTTAGTTCCGCAGAGTTTGAGTTCTCCAAAGAGGAGTGAATGTCCTTAATTTTGGCATAGAAGAAACCTGCCATTTTATCACAGAGGTCCTGAGAGACCTCGGTATTTACACTAGTCGAAAGGGCTGAAAGGGAATGGATCATAGAAAAAAGTTCCCTAGGGGATCTAATAGATTCCGTCATCATTGAGTAGTAGGAGAGCTTTTCCTCATTGATAGCTAGCTTATAATCCCTTAGCCTGATTTTATGCAGATCCCTTTCAGCTATAGTAGGGTCCATGCGCCACTTTCTTTCCTGATATCGGCAAACCTGTCTGAGCTTTCTCAACCTCTCAGAAAACCATGGGGCTGAGGGGCGCTTTCTTGCCACATAGTGCTTCTTAAGAGGGGCAAGAGAATCCAAGGCTGCCGTTAACCAGTTGGTGAACTCATCATAGACGATATTGACATCAGCGTGAGGGGAACAGCAATAATTGCTGAGTTTATCAAGAAGAACCTCCTTATTAATCCCTCTGAGGTTTCTCTTCAACTCCACCCTGTTCTTAAAGTTAGGGTCATGGTGAGATACTGACATTTCCGGGATGAAGGGGATGGCAAAATGGTCAGACCAAGAGAGAGGAATAGGGTCCATGACCTTTATCCTAGGATCATTTGAGAAAATGCCATCCAGGATATGTCATGCCGTATGCGTAGGGCTCTTCACTAACTGAGGGAAACCACAGGAGTCCATGACTTCCAAGAAGGCCTGCGTTTCCGGGCACAAAACTTTCTCCAAATGGAAATTAAAATCCCCAGAAACGTAACCTTCGAGCTCGCTAGATAGGGCTCTATTCGGCTAGTGAAAATCTGAGAGAACAAAGCTCTGGGTCCAGGAGGCCGGTAGGTAACCACTCCAATGAAACTTTCGGTAGGGAGAACCTTCAAAGAGAAATAAAGGAGCCTGATAGGGATCTGAAGTAGAAGTGAGGGCCTCAGAAAAACAGGAGTAAATGTCTTTATGCATTACCCCTAAACCCCCACCCACCTTCCCTTCCCTGTCCAGTCTAACAAAAAGATACCCAGAAGGAATAGCCTCCACTAAATCAGGACCTGAGCAATCTCTGGCCCAGGTTTCAGTAATGAAGACCCAATCGGGTTTTCGAAGGGACACGAAGTCATTGAATTCCGTGGCATGTTTGATAAGGGATCTGGCATTGAGAAGATATCCCATAAGAGAATGTTTCAGGGGTAGGGGATTAAGCCAACAACTATCCTCAGAGGGATAGGGAGCTGCACCCAAAGAGAAAGATGCCTCACAATGGGCACAATTAAACCTCTGACCACCACCCATATCTTCAGGATTCATAAGACTGCAATGCCCCTGCTCCTGAGATTGAAGCTCCAGGAGCTGTTCCCTGGAGTAGACCCGGGGTTTACCATAATTTTGGAAGAGTTGGCAGGAGTTTTTTGCGCGGGGCGCAGACTCGGCGCGGACGGGCGCAGACGGGCTTGCCTTTGGCGGCCTTCGGCGCGCCGGCGGCGCGCCCGCTGCGCGCGTCCGCTGCTCGTCTGGCTCAGCATGATGGTTAAATAGCTGAGACCGGGAAAAGACTAGCGCGCCGCCCGTCGCGCTGAAACAGGAAATGAAGGGGGAGAGCCAAGTAGATAACTCACTTCCCTCCACAACAATCGGCAAGCCGTGGTGGACCGGGGAAGGAGCGAGAGACCCTCTAATGTCCCCAAGTCAGAGTGCACATCAATAGGATCCCCAAAAATACGGTAAGACTGAAAGTTAAAACAGTAATGTTTTAAAAGGGAATAACATCGCCCCAAGCAACACAACACACAATACAGTACAATTTCCTTTTAAAATGCCGGTAATATGCAATAATTTAAAAACTAAAGTGCATAAACAGCGCAGCAGCGTGGCACCTCGATCTCTGGTGACCCACTATCCGCTGCGCGTCCGGCTCAGCATGATGGTAAGAGAGTAAGTATGTGTTAGTATTTGTATAAATAAGTGAGGTGGTCTGTGTATAATTTTATAGGTGAGTAAATGGGTGTGATTGATTCTTTGCATGACTGAGTAGGTGTGTGAGTAAGTCTATGGATGAGTGGCGGTGTGTGAGTGTATGCATAGGTGTATGAGTGCATATGATAGTGCTGTATTGATGAGTGACTGCATGTATGAGTTACTGTATGGGCGAATGAGTGGATGTGTGTGTGTAGACCTAGGAATTACTGAGCGGGTATGTACTAACTGCTATTGGTCTGTCTATGGTTTCGATATTGGTAGTCTGTATTTTAGAGTGGGTGTATAAAAGGTTTTATTAGGGTGTGAGGAGGTGCATCAGATTATCACATGGATGACGTCATCAGTGATGTCATTTGAGATGTCACTGACCATGTCATGAGTGATGTAATATGTGATGTCATCAGCAGTGCATTGCGGGGGCGCGAGTTATAGTTATGTCTACTAACTATAACAGCCGAATTTCTCTGGTTTTGTACGAGTGAAATGTCCAACTAACTATAACGTCCCTGAAACCTGTGGTTTTTTCAGTGAATTTCTAAGGTTTTTTAAATGCTAATTTCTAACTATAACGTCCCTGAAACCTATGGTTTTTTCAGTGAATTTCTAAGGTTTTTTAAATGCAAATTTCTAACTATAACGTCCCTAAAACCTATGGTTTTTTCAGTGAATTTCAAAGGTTTTTTAAATGCTAATTTCTAACTATAACGTCCCTATTAAGTCCCCTTGAATCCTGAGGGTCCCGGGGGGCCAACTAGCCCACCAGGTACCTCCAGTAAGCGCCACAGAGCTGCGTTGCAGAGAGGTGTTCTGAGGCCATGCCCCTTTTTACACCACGCTGCAAACGCGGCTTCTGGCGCACTGCTGCTCGGAGGATGAAGTCCACTTGTATCCTGAGGTCCTCAGGACACAAGAGGACCTCATCGCCCCACCAGCAGTGCACCAGAAGCCGCGTTTGCAGAGAGGTGTACAAAGGGCGTGGCCTCAGACCACCCTCTGCAACGCAGCTCTGTGGCGCTACTGGAGGTACCTGGTGGGCTAGCTGGCCCCAGGGACCCTCAGGATTGAAGGGGACTTAATCCCCCAATTTACAACGCGCCAGGGGGCATGTTTGCACACTTGTTATATCAGGCCCGCCCCCTCCCTGCACCACTGTGCAAACGCGCCCCCTGGCACGTTGTAAGTTGGGGGATTAAGTCCCCTTGAATCCTGAAGGTCCCTGGGGGCCAACTAGCCCACCAGGTACCTCCAGTAAGCGCACAGAGCTGCGTTGCAGAGAGGTGTAAAAAGGGGCGTGGCCTCAGACCACCTCTCTCCAACGCACCTCTGTGGCGCTTACTGAAGGTACCTGGTGGGCTAGTTGGCCCCCAGGGACCCTCAGTATTCAAGGGGACTTAATCCCCCACCTTAGAACGCGCCAGGGGGCGCGTTTGCAGAGTGCTGCAGGGAGGGGGCGGGGCCTCCGGCGAGTTGCCGGTTTCTTTTTTCTTTTTTTTATGTCTTATTTTATTGGAGGGGGGCTGCGTGGCCCCCCTTCCCTTGGCCACTTTTGGCCCCGGGGACCCCATCCCCCGGGGCCTGAGCATTTTCTTTTTTTTTTAAAAACAAAAAAAACAAACGGGAAGGGGGCCGCGTGGCCCCCCGACCCAGGGCCACTATTGGCTTCGGGGACCCCATCCCCCGGGGCCTGGCCTGGTTTAAAAAAAAAAAGAAAATTCTATATTTGCGGGGGGCCTGGCCTCTCCGTGGGGGGAGCCCCAATGCCCCCACGGTCCCGCCGGCTCCCTGCCTCCTGCGGGAGCCTGCATTGCTTTTGAGCAAGGGGAGCTGCTGACATGCAGCTCCCCTTGCTCAAAAGCAATCCTGCTTTGCTTCATTGAAGCGAGAGCAGGTTTCCCTGCTCTCGCTTCAATGAAGCAAGGCAGAGTTTGCTATGACAGGGCATGAGCCGCACGGCTCCCGCCCTGCCATAGCAAACGGCAATGTCCCGGGGGTAGGCACCCCGGGACATTGCAGGAGCCGGCCCTGGGGGGTGGCGGTCCCCAGGGCCATCGAGGGCTCCAGGAGGGGGGCCGTGTGGCCCCCCTCCCTTCATTTTCAAAGCCCCGGGGAGGTGGTGGTCCCCGGGGCTTGGGGGTCTGTAACGGACCCCCATATTTGAATATTCGGTGCCCCGGGGAGGTGGTGGTCCCCGGGGCGTGTGGGGGGGCTCGAGCCCCCCCCACACATTTAAAAAAAATACAAACAGAGCCCCGGGGAGGTGGCGGTCCCCGGGGCTGCGGGGGGGCTGCGTGCCCCCGCAAACCATCAATGAAGCCCCGGGGAGGTGGCGGTCCCCGGGGCTGCGGGGGCCCCCGCGGGCCCCCACTATATAATTTGTGCATGCCCCTGGGACCTGGCCCACCCGGGGGCTTAACAATAACAAAGCGCGGGAGCCCGCGCTTCGGTATTTTATTTTCACGGCAGGATTCGCGACCCCAACGCAAATTCTGCCGTTTAAAAAAAAAAAAAGCTTTTTTTGGCCCTGGGGGTCCTTGTGGGACCCCCTGAGCAGGCGTAGGGGGTCAGGGTGTTTCTACCCTGCCCCCTTTTCTTCTTTTTCAACCTTTTTTCCACTCTTTTCTTGTGACTCGGTTACCGAGTCACAAGATGGCTGCCAACACTTCCTGGTTTGGAGTGTTGGCAGCCAATCAGAGTGAAGCTCGTACCCGGGAGGGTTCGCGAACCCTCCTCGGTGCTCCTATATCGATATTTTTCTTTTTTAAATTTCTCAGGAACTACTGAACGGATTTACACCATTTAAAAAAAAGGTCTCTTTCTGAACCAAGGGCTACCTTTTTGCCAAATTTGGTGTAATTCCGTTCAGCAGTTCGGGCTGTAGCCTGTTCCAATTTTTCCTATGGAAATTAACATGGGGAAACGCGTTTTGGGACCCCCCTTTTTTCTCAGCCTCCGCTTGACGAATCACCCCGAAACTTTCAAGACAGGAGCTGACCTGAGCGGGTCATTAGTTTTGAAAATTTCGCGAAGATTCGTCAAACGGCGCCAAAGATATTGGCAAAAGAAAAAACGCTTTTCCTATGGAAACTAGGTCCTAACTATAACTACCTACTGGCGACCGCCAGTAGGTAATATATATATTTTACACCGATCCTTCTGCAATTCACAAACGAAGGTGGGGCACTCAAAGCTGATCCAAGTGGTTTATTCACGGGTCAGTTGAAACATCAAACAACGGTCTCACAGCACGCGTTTCGGCTTCTCGCCTTTATCAACAGGTGAATCTCCATTTTTGAGTGTATTTATATCGTCATATACATTGCAGGGCAAATAATTCATAGACATAGTGAAGTTGCAAACAAGTTTTTGCACAATTTTGTAATCAAGCCCAAGTGGGTAAAAAGAGTTCATAAATCAAAATGTATAATAAAATAAAAATTAAATAATATTAAAGCAAACAAAGATCGACAATTCCGCCCAAGTGGGCAAAGTGGTGTGAATCAGAGGTAGGGTCCTTGAACCAAAATCAACATCTTTAAAATCTAGATATCTTTTTATAAGCATACCACTCCTATAAGCTCACTAGGTAACTAACTCAAAAGTAAAAGTCAATCTTACTAGACCCAAAGCTAGCAGGTAACTTCCAGCCCAAGAGGGCAGTAGCTTCACTTGATGCTCTCTAGTCTTCATGTCTACTCTGAATGCGCTCGCATTCTCTAAAATCTGCAAAAATAAAACACATATAATAAACACATTAGTTGACAAATCCCCAACTAATCAAGAGTAATTCTAAAACAAAATACACAAAACGGAATTGGTACTAACTGCTAGCAGTATCGGACAGACAATAATTTTCTCCACAATCAAGCACATTTATGAATTCACAGTTTAGTAGTCAAAGATGAACGTACAAGTCCTCATCAGCATTGAGCCCTTTTGGTTCCATGCTGTCCAATGGCAGGATATATTTAGATTATAGTATCCTGAGTCTTTTTTCTCTGTCCCCCCTTCTTTCATCACTCTTTATACCATCAATCACGCTATAGTTGATGTTTTTGATGTCATTATTCTGGCATGTATGGCAGTGGTTAGCTAATGCATAGTTTTAATCATTATTTTTGACCAATCTCAGATGTAAGATGCGTCTATGTACCTGTAGGGTGGTACTGCCTACATACATTTTCCCACAACTGCACTTTACAGTCTATATAACAAAGTCACTTTTGCAGGTGTAATGCTCTCTGATCTTCTGGGATCTATTGTTTATTCTGAATTCTCTTAGCTTCTTCCAGTTTCTACAGTCTTTGCACTTGCTGCAGCGGAAAAAGCCTTCAATGGGACGGAGCCAGGTTTTCTTTTCTATTCTCACATCACTGTGCACTAACCGATCACGAATCGAGTCTGCTCTTTTGTACGTGATCAGTGGGTTTTTGGGTATATCCATGCCTATGATGGGGTCACTTTTGAGTAAATGCCAGTTTTTCTGTAGTATTGATCTAAGTTTTTCGTGTGTGGTGTTGTATGTGGGGATGAAACGGTGTTCTGATTTCTTTTCAGCTCTCCGTTTGCTTTTATATAGAAGGGCCTCTCTAGGTATTTTCTCTACTCTTTCACCCGCTTTGGTTAGAGCTTGTCTATCATGCCCTCTTTCTTGGAACCTACGTTTCATGTCCTCTTTAACAGTGGTGAAGCTCTTTTCTGAGTTACAGATTCTTCTAGCTCTAAGGTATTCACCATAAGGTATGCTTTGGATCTGACTGCTCGGGTGGAAACTTCGTGTGTGTAGCAGACTGTTTCCTGCACTCGGTTTTCTGAATAAAGAAGTAACAATTTCATTATTGACCACTTCTATTTTGACATCCAGGAACTCTGCTTTTGTCTTACTTATGTGGCTCGTGAATTTAAGATTCAAGCTGTTGTCATTGATTTCACGGACAAATTCCTCAGCTGAGCCTGTGTCTCCGCGCCAGATGATGAAAATATCTTCTATGAAGCGGAGCCAAGTAACTATTCTGTCACTCCATTTCTCCAATGGGGGGTTATTCAGTACCTGGTCCTCCCACCATCCCATGTGTAGGTTCGCGAAACTAGGGGCAAAGCAAGTACCCATAGCAGTACCCTGCTACTGCTCAAAGATGTCATAGTTAAAAAAAGAAAATGTTGTGCTTCAAACACCATCTCATCATTTCGGTAAGCATCACATTGTGTTTGTAAAACCTAATGTGTCTTTCTTTTAAGAAATGTTCAGTTCCTCTTATGCCCTCTTCATGCTTGATACTCGTATAGGGATGTATGATGTAACAACGCGATCAATTAGATCGCGGTACATTACATCGCTGTCTTTACAACGCAAGTCGTTACCACGACTTGCGCTGTAGGGCGCTGGACTTAGGAATAGTATGATTTACTATTCCAACTCCAGCCTACGTACAGTAGGGAAGGTGTTGGAATAGTAAATCACACTATTCCATAGTCTAGAGCGCCCTCCAGTGCAAGTCGTGGTAACGACTTGCGTTGTAAAAGCAGCAATCTAAATGTACTGCGGTGTTTTGACCGTGTTGTTAAGGTCGTTTCCCCTCGTATAGAGTGATTGGACATCTAATCTCATCAATAAAAATTCTTCTTCCCACAGAGTGTGCTCTAGATGCATAAGGGAATCTGTGGTATCTTTTATATACGACGGTAACCCTTCTACAAAAGGTCTCAAGAAGGTGTCAATGTATTTAGATACATTTTCAAATAGACGCTGCAATGATAGGCCTGCCTGGGGGTTTAGTGGCATCTTTGTGGATCTTCGGGATGAGATAGAAAACTGGTAGCTTCGGTTTGTCGGTTTTCAGGAAGCTAA
Source organism: Calotriton arnoldi (assembly GCA_963921515.1). Classification (NCBI taxonomy): domain Eukaryota; kingdom Metazoa; phylum Chordata; class Amphibia; order Caudata; family Salamandridae; genus Calotriton; species Calotriton arnoldi. The sequence continues at coordinate 1,983,844 of CAWUFW010002000.1, forward strand.
ATTCATCGCTACTGATAAGCCCTTCATTCCTCCAATGAATAAGCCTTTCAGTAAAATCTCTCTCTATTTCTTCAACATGGGCAATGTTAACCTTTTTGTAACAAGTACGGTTCCTCAGATGATTGTATGCCTCAGTCATATACGCTTTTTTAGACCATAGGATGATGTTACCCCCTTTGTCTGCGTTCCTGACCACTACATCCTGATTCTCTGATATTTTATATATATATATATATATATATCCAAAGAATTCCAGAGTTTTCAAGATGAGAAAAAACAGCACGGGCACAGACTCCAGTTGATGTGTAGCTTTATTAAGTTACATAGTCCATATGACGCGTTTCGGCCGCCGGCCTGCGGCCTTGATCATATATATATATATATATATATATATATGTATATGTATGTATGTATGTATGTGTATATATATATATATATATATATTACCTACTGGCGGTCGCCAGTAGGTAGTTATAGTTACAACCTAGTTTCCATAGGAAAAGCATTTTTTGATTTGCTAATAACTTCTTTATGAAATTTTGCAAAAAGTTGCACTTTTTAGGTTAGCTCCTATCTTGAAAGTTTGGGGGTGATTTGTCAAGCGGGACTGAGAAAAATTGGGGGTCCCAAAACGCGTTTTCTCCATGTTAATTTCCATAGGAAATTTTGCGACGAGCTACAGCCCGTACTGCTGAACGGAATTACCTCAAATTTGGCAGAAAGGTAGAGCTTGGTTCAGAAAGCGACCTTTTTTTTTAAATGTGGTAAATCCGTTCAGTAGTTTTTGAGAAATACTAAAAATAAGAGTCAAAAAATCAATTTCCCATAGGAAACTTTGTGCAAGGCTACAGCCGAAACTACTGAATGGAATTACCCCAAATTTGGCAAAAAGGTAGTGCTTGGCTCACACAGCGACCTTTTGTAAAATGGTATAAATCCGTTCAGTGGTTGCTGAGAAATAAGAAAAATAAAGGTTTCGATATCTGGGCGGAGCCTAAGTCCCGTGCACGAGCTTCACTGTGATTGGCTGCGAACACTCCAAACCAGGAAGTGTTGGCAGCCATCTTGTGGCTCGGTAGAAGCGAGTCACTAGAAAACAGAGAAACAAAGGTATAAAACAAGAGAAGGGGCAGGGTAGAAACACCGTGACCCCTAGGCCTGCTCAGGGGTCCCAGAAGGACCCCAGGGCCCAAAAAAGCATTTTTTATAAAAAAAAAAATCGGCGCAATTCGCGCTGGGGTCGCGGGTTCCCGCGTTTTATTTTAATGAGGTCCCCGGGTGGGCTAGGTCCCGCGGGCATTTCTTAAAAAATAATAGCTGGGGGTCGCTGAGGCTGCGGGGGCCCGCTGGGGTCCCCGCAGCCCCGGGGCTTCACTCATGTTGGGAGGGGGGTTGCGCGGCACCTCTCCTGGAGCCCTCCATGTGCTTATAACTTTGGCGTCGTTTGACGAATCTTTACGAAATTTTCAAAAAGTTTCTCTTTTTTGATCAGCTCCTATCTTGAAAGTTTGGGGGTGATTGATCAAGGGGGACTGAGAAAAAAGGGAGTCCCAAAATGTGTTTTCTCAATGCATTTTCCATAGGAAACTTTAGACAAGGCTACAGGTCAAACTGCTGAACGGAATTACGCCAAATTTGTGAGGGCGAAAGGTTGTGGTCCAGAAAGCGCGCTTTTGTTGAAATGGTGTAAATCCGTTCAGTAGTTTTTGAGAAATATCAAATTTTACAGATATCGATATTTGAGAATTCTGACATCTGATTGGCTGAGTGTTACGAGCACGAGCTCGCGGCTCATTGGCTGTGAACGGTTGAAACTAGGAAGTGTTGGCAGCCATTTTGTGACTTAGTCCGTCAGCTCGCATCTCTCCGTGTAGAAGCCATCAGGTGTGTAGTTTTACCTCTGCGAGGCAACACTGGCATCTGTGTCTGTGTAAGATACTCCTTTCACGCTGCCTCTCCCCACATCACGAGGTCGCGGCTATGCCTTTAGAAGCCAGTCCGTTGGCTCGGAGCTCTGTGAGTCAGTCTGTCGGCACGACCCTCTACACAACTCAAACACCACTGCACTACCTAACTAAACACTAAACCACTACTGCCAGCACGACCCCCTACACTACAGAAACACCACTGCACTACCTTAAACCCTAAAACACTACCCCCAGCACGACCCCCTACACTACAGAAACACCACTGCACTACCCTAAACCCTACCCCAGCACCACCCCCTACACTACCCAAACACCACTGCACTACGTAACTAAACACTAAACCACTACTGCCAGCACGACCCCCTACACTACAGAAACGCCACTGCACTACCTTAAACACTAAAACACTACCCCCAGCACGACCCCCTAAACTACAGAAACACCACTGCACTACCCTAAACTGTAAAACGCTACCCCCAGCATGACCCTCTACACTACACAAACACCACTGCACTACCCTAAACCATAAAACACTACCAGTCCATTGGCTCACAGCTCTGCGTTTGCGAGCCGACGGCCCGTAGCTCTCTCTGTGCGAGCCGAGCCCACGGACCGTAGCTCTCCCTTTGCGAGGCTGCCCGACGGCCCGTAGGTCTCCCTGTGCTAGCCGGATCGCAGTTGTCAGTCTGCGAACCGATATTGGGAATATAAGGCGGCTCTAAAAAGATGCACAGCTTCAGGTTATTCAGAAAAACTCGATTTCCCTGATCTGTGAAGTGTACTCCATCACTTCTGTAGATATCAGCCATATCATAACGTATGTTGTTGTTGTAGATCGACCCCATTCTATGGTCTCTGAGGTATGCAGACACAGCTTTGTTGACATTCTTCCTAGATTTTTCAATCTGAGGACAAAATTTGTTTGACCATTTCCACTTCTGTCTTTGGCATATATTGGCATATACAAAGACAGTTTGAGGCAAAAGCAACATCAATTGTCTAAAGGTGTCCTTCATTAGCATTTCCAAACCTACCCCAGTCAATGTGCCTAGGTCATTTCCACCACAGTGCACAATCATGAGGTCAGGGAGTTGGAGATGCAAACAGGTTTTAACCAAAGGGAGTAATTGGTGCCACTTCAATCCTCTCTGTCCAAACCATTTAATGTCCACATTTTGTAAACCTAGGTCTAAGTCAATACGTCTCTGTTCTGCATACCTCTTGCACCAGAAAACATAGCTATGTCCTACGATCCACACTAGCATTTTGAAGGTGTAGCTGGAAGATATGGATAGATGTCTGTAGCTCATGCAGTCCGTTCGTAGAATAAGAGATATGTTTAAAGATAGGGAACTACTTTTTTTCTCATACAAAACGATAACTGATTGGGAGATGAAAAACATTGTTTACTAAAAAGTAGGGTGCATATTAGTTTGTCGAAAAGCATCTTTGTCATTGGTTAATAAAAAGCAGTTTCAATGTAGAGTTCATATGATAGGATAAAATTTGCTCAGTTCAACCACACCTGCTACTTGCATTTGGAAGGCACTGTTTGAACTTAAAACAATGGTGAACTTTTAACCTGCACGTGCCCTTAAATGTTCGAGAAAATGTTGCAAAAAAATATCGTTAGGTTTGAAAAAATGATGAACTTTTAACCTGCACGTGTCGCAGAATGTTCTAGAAAGTTTGTTGATAGAATACGTTGAACTTCTCACCTGTATGTGTTCTTAATTTTTTTTAAAACTGTTTATATGGAAAGTTCAAAAATAACCAATAGAGAGAAGTTTTGCAATTTGAAAAAATCAAGGAACTATTCTGATTTGTTCTTTACATGTATTTATGTGTGGAGCAACAGGGAAATTGTGCCATTACTGGTTTCATGCTTGATGAGAGCGGTGCATTACATGTACTGTGTGACAAAGAAAGAATTGCATGCGTTTGTGACATTTGGAATCTGCATACCAACTACCAACGTAAGTTAAATTATGCTTAGTGTGGAAATAGTGGGGAAGGGGTAAGAGTAGAAAATTCATGTGTTATTAACTTAACAGAGATGGAACAAAAACCAGAAATGTTATGTGGACAATTTGTGGTCTCATTTTTTATACTGAGAGGTAGATTTCAAGACTGGTGTGTTACTGGGAGGCTTTGGATTTTGGTGTTGTTATGAAATGTAAGTTGTTGGGGAGCGTTTCTTCAGAAGACATTTTTTATAAATAAGTGAGAGATAAAAAAAAAATGAAAATGGTCTGTGTATATTTTCTGTACGATTTTGTTCACAGTGCTAAAGTAAATGTGATTATTAGTGAAGGTAATTGTCAGAGTGTGTTTGTGTGCTGAATATATGCAGGCTTTTAAGTGGTCCGGGTCTTGTCGGTACTGAGCTCCGCCACCCGTTTAAGACAGTTGCCAAATTTTTCATTCCACTTAAAGCTGTTAATATACGTATAGTAAAGGAACGATACATAAAAAGTTTGGGAATTACACCTTTATTTACTCTGTGCAGCTCCCACCACCATTTTGTGCCCCCTAGCGGTACTGTTTATAAAAATAATCTAATACAGCTCTTTGTATTATAAAAATAGCACTTCTAAGTTTATTGGCATATTGGTAGGGTTTGTACTATATAGAGAATGGTGGAATCAGTTTCATTGGTATAAAACTGCACTGTGTTATGTTGGAAATATTACATATGCATAGGTTGTGATGTTATATTTTATACTGTGAGGTACATTTGAATATAAGTGAAGACAGGTGTTATACTGCGAACCCGTTGAAAATGTGCACAGATTACATGGAGAGTAAATGGGCAAAGTAAAAGTACATGTTGCTTTCTGTATGTATGCATGGTTAGAATCTTTTGATGATGCTTTAAGATATAATCTAAATAGTGTTTGTGGTTTACAATTGGGTATACTGCACCGTGTTAGTAGTTAGTGACTAGATGCTGGTAAAGGGATTATTTATTGCTCGTTCTTACGAAATAAAGGTGGAGAGCGGCGTTTCTTTACAAGAGATATTTCATAAATGTGTGAGAGATAAAAAAGAAAAAAAAATGTTTTAGTAAATTTTCTGTACGATTTTTTCACACTAGTAAAGTAACTGTTATTATAAGTGATGAAAATTGTTAGGTTGTGTCTCTGTGCTGAATATACGCAGGCCTTTAAGTGGGCCGGATTTTACCGGTGCTGAACACTGCTACCGCTTTTAGACACCCGCCATTTTTTTTATCCCATTGAAAGCCCTGAATATACATATATTAAAGGAATGGTATAATTAAAGTTTAGGAATTACACCTCCGTTTACTCTCCTCATCTCATATTCTTTATTTTGTGCACCCAACAGTAGTGTTTATAAAAATCAAGTAATAGAGCTTTATCTAGTATAAAAATAGCACTTATACTTTTATTGGCATGTTCGTGGGATCTGTAGTGTATAGAGAAGGTGGTTATCAGTTTCAATGGTACAAAACGGACGTGACATATGTTTGAAAGATTACATGGTTTTAGGAATAAGCTCTCGCTCTGCGAGTCCTCGGAGCCCGCAGTTGTATCTCTGCAAGCCAACACTGGAAATATACCGCAGTTGTCCCTGTACGAGATACCCCCTTCATGCTCCCTCTCTTCACATCATTGTCCCGCACCTATGAGTTGCAAGCCGACGGCCCGCACCTTTCCCTATAGCAGTTGGCCCGCAGCTGTTCCTGTGTGAAGCGGCCTGCAGCTCTTCCTCTTCGAGCCAGCCCGCCGGCCCGCAGCTCTCCCTCTGCAAACCATTGTTCGGCTCGCAGCTCTTCCTCTGGGAGCCAACCCACAGTTGTACCTCTGCAAGTCAACACTGGAAATATACCGCAGCTCTCTCTCTCTGCGAGATACCCCCTTCACGATCCGTTTCTCCACATCACCGTCCCGCAGCTATCCCTTTGCAAGACGACGGCCCGCACCTCTCCCTATACCAGTTCGCCCGCAGCTGTTCCTCTGCGAGCAGGCCCGCAGCTCTTCCTCTGTGAGCCGACGGGCCGCAGCTCTCCCTGTACGAGTCAGCCAGTCGGCTTGCAGCTCTTTCTCTATGAGCCAGCCCGCCGGCCCGCAGCTCTCTTTCTGTGAACCATCGGTGGGCTCGTAGCTTTTCCTCTACGAGCCAGCCCGCCGGCTCGCAACTCTCCCTCTGTGAACCACCAGTCGACTCGTAGTTCTTCGTCTGTGAGCCGTCGAGCTCGCAGTTGTAGCTCTGCAAGCCAACACTGGAAATATACCGCAGGTCTCTCTCTACGAGATACCCCCTTCACACTTCCTCTCCCCACATCACCGTCCCGCACCTATGATTTGCAAGCTGACGGCCTGCACCTTTCCCTCTAGCAGTCGGCCCGCAGCTGTTCCTGTGCGAGCCGGCCCGCAGCTCTCCTTCTGCGAGCCCACGGGCTGCAGCTCTCCCTCTACGAGCCAGTAAGTCGGCTCGCAGGTCTTCCTCTACGAGCTAGACCGCCATCTCGCAGCTCTCCCTCTGTAAACCATCGTTCGGCTCGCAGCTCTTCGTCTGCGAGCCAGTCGGGCCCGCAGTTGTACCTCTGCCAGCCAACACTGGAAATATACTGCAGTTCTCTCTGCGAGATATCCCCTTCATGCTCCCTCTTCCGACATTACCGGTCGTAGCTATCTTTTTGCAAGGCGACGGCCCGTACTTTTCACTATAGTATTTGACCCGCAGCTGTTCCTCTGCTAGCCGGCCCGCAGCTCTCCCTCTGCGTGCCATGTAGCTTAGCAATCCTGCTGTCAGTGTCATGCACTTCTCCAATCATCCATCCAGCACTATCTACTTACCCTATCACTCGGCCAATACCTAAGTACTTATAACTTCACCATGCACTCTGTTTACAGCACTGTAATCATTCTAGTTAGTAGTTATGTACTTATGGAATGGCCTAGCCACTAAGACAAGTACAGCTATAATATTCTGTGCAGTATCTATGCACACCTCTAACCATGTACATACTATTGGTACACTCCTATAAATACCCAGTTAGTACCCATGCAGTCTAGGAATCATGTTGTCAGTCCCATGCAGTTTTCTAATCACCCATCCAGCACTATCTACTTATCCTATCAGTCCAGCAATACCTAAGCACTTATAAATTCACCATCCACTCTGTTTGCAGCACTGTAATTATTCTAGTTAGTAGTTATGTACTTATGGAATTGGCTAGCTAGTAAGACAAGTACAGTTACAATATTCTGTGCACTATCTATGCACACCTCTAACCAGCTACATACTATTGGTACACTGCTATAGATACCCAGTTAATACCTATGCAGTCTAGGAATCCTGCTCTCAGTCCCATGCACTTTTCTAATCACCCATCCAGCATTATCTACTTATCCTATCACCCCACTAAAACCTAAGTACTTATAATTTCAACATACACTCAGTTTACAGCACTGTAATCATTCCAGTTAGTAGTCATGTAGTTATGGAATGGCCTAGCCACTAACACTACTATAGATACAATATTCTGTGCACTATGCATGCAGACCTCTAACCAGGTACATACTATTGATACAGTCTTCTAAATACCCAGTTAGTACCTATGCAGTGTAGGAATCCTCCTGTCAGTCCCATGCACTTCTCCAATCACCCATCCAGCACTATCTACTTATCCTATCACTCCGCCAATACCTAAGCACTTATAAATGCACTCAGGCACTCTCCTTGTAGTATTGTAATCTTTTAGTCACTACCCATGTATTCATGGAATGATACAGGTTGTAACCATGCAGTTCCACAATTAGATGTGTACTACTAATGCTGTGCTCTAGTATCTTTCACACTACTCATACACTACTACAATTATGCAGGTAGCACTGTTCCATTGCTGAAATCATTGATGTAGTTTTTTTGTATGTATTTTTATAGTTATACATGTGAATATTTATATATAATTATTTTAATTATATTAAATTGTTTTCAAAACTTTTCTTATTTTACAGATAGTTTGCATAATTATTAAGAAAGAGTTACAATGACAAGAAAAGAGCAAAGAAAAAGACAACAAAGAAAGGAGGTTTATTTTTTTAAAAAAGGAAAAGAGGAATTAGATCAACTACAACATGGATCTTTAAAGAAAAAGTGTTCTGGTAAGAGAACTAAAGATTTTTTTTAAACTTGTAAAAACAGTTTCCAATTTTAAAAATAAAGAACAGACAGATACAACAAGAACAGTGAAACAAAAGGAAAAGAAAAATTTACAAAAAAGTGGAAAATTGGATTATCGGAAAAAGAATTATGTTGGAAGCAGGAAGAAACAATTTTCAGAAATTCGAAAAAGAATCTATAAAAGTAGAGTACTCCAAAATTTACTAAAAAAATGTAACATATATAAAAGGAGATCAGCATTTTACAGACAAAAAAAGGAGATTCTAAGTGTAATTGAAAAAGCCTTTGAATTGAAAAGAAAATTATTTATCTTAATTATAAAATGATTGAAGACTTTAAATACAATAATGCAGCGTATGAAGGACAAATGTAAAAGAAAAAGAATTGTAAATAGAACTAATTTTTGTAAAATATTTTCCGGGGAATGGAAGCATACTTCTAGTACGGAACCTTTTTTTAATGAAGAAAGTTATTTTCAACAAAATAGATTACTGCATGCAGTTGATACCTGTGGTCGTTGTTATGAAGTGAAAAATGGCTCTCCAATTGAAAAAGAAAAGATGGTTCCTAGAAATGTGGAAGAAGTAATAGCTGAGGAAGTTCAAGGGAGACGTACCCAGGCTCCAGTGTTTACATGGGATTGTAGTAGTATTTGTAGTATACGTCAACAATCTATTGATATTTTATTAAATTTCTTAAGAGAATATGGAAGAAAAACTGTGAAACAGAAGATTAAGATATTACAAGGACTGGATCCTTGCAAAGTGAGAAAAAATACAGGGTTGCAAGGTCATTCTCTGGCTTGTCTTTCTAGGAAAGTGTGTCAAAGTCGTTTTCATCATTTAAGAATGTTAGCAGTACATCATTCCGAAATGCGGAAGTTAGTTAGAAGATTATACTACGTGAAAAGTCCTGCATTATGTCTAAATGAAATTAATACAGCTCTTTTGCATGGTTCAGTGTTGGATGTAAAAAAAATTGTGATGATATAGAGTTACGTTTCTTTGCTGGTCAAGAGGAGTGTAGAGAAACTGAGAGTTTGATAAGTGTAGGTGTTGAAGAAGAGATGGAAGATAGTACTGATGTGAAGTTTGAAAAAGAAATAACAAAGTTTAAAGTAGTTTCTGGTGAAAATCCAAACTATGTTTGTATTTGTTGTCGACGTACTCATTATAAAATTCAAACTAGGAATGTAGATGTGTTTTTAAAAAGTGAAAAGGAAAACAATGATAAATGGAAAGAATTTGCTGCTTATCTGTTTGTGGAAGGTCGTTTTGAGTTAGGTACTGTACAATGTATTTGTAAATATTGTTATAATAAATTAGAAGAAAACAAAATGCCAGCTAGAGCTGTCCATAATGACTTAGAATTAGTAGCTATACCTCCTGAACTTAAAGATTTAAATACATATGAGGCCATCCTTATACAATCTGTGCACCCTTTTCAGGCTATAATTCGTATGGAGCCTAAAACAGGTAAGCTGCCTCCAACAGATCTACAAAGAGGTTTAAAAGGAAGAGTTGTGTATTTACCTTTAGATTTTAAGAAAAATGTTGAAACTGTTGGTGTAGAAAGAGAGGATACTGAACCTGTAGTCATTCTTGTTAATGGTGTACCCACAAAGAGTCGGAAAATATGGCAAGAGTTAGTAGATGTCACGAAAGTCCAAAAGGCTACATTATATCTGGTGCAAAACAATATTTACTATAAAAATGTAAATGTAGAGGAAGAAGAAATGAGTTTAGAAGATGAAAGACACATTTCAAGTGGACAAATAGAAAAAGTGGAGAATTCAAGAAAAGAAGAAATTGATGAACATTATACTATACACCCTCTACATTCAAAAGAACTGATAGGAGATACTATTGAATTGTTCCAGATGAAAAAAGCAAAAGGAAGTCCCATGAGTGTGTGGGAAAAAAGTTTGGAAGCTCGTTGTTTTCCACAGCTGTTCCCTACTGGAAAAGGTGGACGATATGATGAACGACCAGTTCAGATTCCAGCTTCAGAATATCGTACTTTACGACTGTACTCAGAAGAACCAAGATTTCGTCAGTGTATTCCATATTTATTTCATCTTTTATTTGAGAGTGATCTGTCTGCACTTTCATATGCAGTCAACCATATATTGAAAACTGGAACGCATCTTTCACATCTTTCTGCAAAGGAATTTATGGACAAAGTTGAAAAAAGAGACGAACATTTAGAATCACAGTTAATTAATTTGATGGCATGTCAACGTGGCACTAATGAATATTGGTATCGACGTCATGGGGAATTAAAATGTATGTTAAGAAATTTAGGAACCCCTACATGGTTTGTTACACTTAGGGGTCGATTCCGATTTGGGCCGGAAATTTCTCCGACCGAGCCGGACCCGGAGAGATTTCCGACCGAATCGGACCCGTGCAGTCCGACCGAACGAGTACGATGCGTCCGTATGTTATCGGACTCGAGTCGGTCGGACTCCCATTGAAGTCAATGGGAGCCGGTCGTACAACGCATACGCGGGCTCCCATTGACTCAATGGGTGCGAGTCGGACAAGTGCGCCCCCTACAGCGGGTACGCGGCGAAGCGATTCGCGCCGTGACACGCACAGGTAGGGGGACCCATGGGTCCCCCTGTGTGCGACTCGCGCGGCTACGCGTACAGGGGGTCCGACACGGACCCCCAAAGTACGGCTCCGACAGCTCTTTTGAGCCGGAGTGCGCGGCTCGGTCGGACTGCTCGCGGCACGCATCGTACTTACCCGGCCGGGAACGTCTCCATTGCGCGGTGCGAGTCGAGTCCGAGCGAGTCGGTCGGAGCGGTTCGAGCCGGGAGCGAGTCGGTCGGAGCGGTCGGGACGCCCGGACGAGTCGGTCGGCGAGCTCGCATCGTACTCGCTCGGCCGGACCCAGCGTACGGTTCGGTCGGGAAACAGGGCTCCGAATCGGATCCGGTAAAGCCGAATCCGATTCGGAGCCCTACCGGCCGAGATCGGAATCGGCCCTTAGTTGTGCTGAGTACGCATGGGATGATTTACTGGATTTTCTACGAGAAGCAAATTCAAATATAGAAAATATTGAATTGAAGACACCTAGAGAACTGTGTTCCCTAGATCCTGTAAATGTCTGCAGATATTTTAATCATAGATTTGAAGCTATGATGTCTTTCATCTGAAATAAAAAAATCCACCTATTGGCGAAGTTATTGATTTTTTTGGGAGAAAAGAATACCAAGCTAGAGGTGCTCCTCATATACATATGCTTTTATGAATCAAGGATGCACCCAAATTTGGAACTGATTTGGATGAGACTGTTTTATCTTTTATTGAAGAGTATGTTACCTGTGCGATTCCGAAAACAGGAGGAGAAAATATCTTAAGACTACAAGTTTTACGGTTTCAGAGTCATCGATGTGGAAAATATTGCAGACGGAAACATAAGTCAAAGGATACGTTTTACACAAAATGTCGATTTGGCTTTCCACGTCCAGTAATTTCCAAAGGAAGAGTGAACAGTTTTATGTCAGCAGTGAGGCATACTATCACTCGGAAATCACCCAAAAATACTTATAATATAAAAAGAACAGAAGAATCGAAGTACATTAATGATTACAATCCGGCGATTTTGAAGATGTGGAATGCAAATATGGACATTCAATATGTTGCAGATAACTCAATTGCTGTTGCTCGCTATGTGACGTCATATATTACCAAGTCTGAGAAGACAGAATTGAAAGAAATGTGGGAGGAAATTTCACAGGAGAAGACACTTAGCAAAAAATTGTACAGCTTCAGCTTGAAGATGCTTTCACATCGAGAAATTGGATCCTACGAATGTTCGGATCGATTGACATCTGCAAGTTTATATTCAAAGTCAAGAGGAATCATCTGGATAAGTCTAGGCCTTGCTACAGTACGAAATCGAGTTTTGAAATGTGTACAAGAAATTGAATACTTGGCACTGAATGAACCAGAAAGTACAGATATTCTGAAAACAAATATGTTGGATACGTACTATCCAAATAGAAGTCCATACCTAGAAAACATATGTCTATATGAAATTCTGCAACATTATAGTTTTAACAAAAATGTTACGGAAAATATAAATGAAGGAAAATACGCTGTAATTGGATCTGAAGGATGTTTGGTAAAGCATGACAAAGGAAATTTGATTAATCACAGGAAATTAAGTTGTGATACTCCAGATAAAAGAGAGTTTTTCTATTTAGCTCTTCTGCAACTCTTCAAACCTTGGCGGACTGAAATGGAATTACTTGGAGATTTTGACTGCTATGAAGATTCTTTCAATGCATGTAAAGATAGCATTGAATGTACAATTTTTCCAAATTATCTCCAAATGTTGAACGAAGAGATTAATCAAGAAAGAACTATTGCACCTGAAATTGCTAGAGATAGTTCTCAAGATAGTCAGAGTTCTGCTCCACAAAGTCAAGATCCACTAGGAGAAGCCATACTTGAAAATGAAGCGGCAATAGCAATGAGTGAAGTGGAAACGGTGATGCAGCAAACACAACAAGACAATATTGATTTGGAAAATTTGGAGGAACGTCTCAATACTGAACAGAAAGAAATATATCACCAAGTTACACAACAGATACAACATGGATTACTGCATGAAAAGAATGATTGCCAATGTACATCATTTAGACCTATTCTTATGTACATCAGTGGACAAGCTGGAACGGGGAAAAGTTTCTTGATTAAATGTTTGTCAAGTTATCTACAGAAAACAACGGATTCACATTTGTCTTGTGTTGTAACTGCTCCAACTGGGTTAGCAGCACACAACATTAAAGGGATTACATTACATCGTCTACTTATGTTACCAGTAGAACATGAAAATAAGTTGGAATACCACAAGCTATCTGGAGAAGCTTGTTTTGAAGTTTCAAGAGTACTGAAGAAAATGAAACTTCTAGTAATTGATGAAGTAAGCATGGTCTCAAACTTAATGCTTGCGTTTGTACATTTCCGGATGCAGCAGATTTTAAAATTAAATTACGATGTTTTATTTGGAGGAAAACATGTAATTGTATTTGGTGATCTACTACAACTCACACCTGTAAAAGGCCAACCAGTTTTTAAAACCCTTCTTCATGAAGACACTAAAAAATCTTTAGGAAGTATTGGAAATGTGAACATTTGGAGTTATTTTGAATATAAGGAACTTATCAAGAACATGTGACAAGCAAATGATGAAGATTATGGAAATATTCTTCAAAATATTAGAATTGGTGTCTTAACAAAGGATGGAAAAGATGCTTTAGAAAGTCGGCTACTAAGAAACTTGTTTCCAAAAGAAAATATTGCAGCTGAAACAATCTCACGAAGAATTGCAGAAAAGGAATCTATAATTTGCCTTATGCCAACACTGAAAGAATGCTCTACATTCAATGAAGAACTGTTGAAAATGGAGACTGAACCGATAATAAAAATGGTAGCTATTGATAAAATAGAACATGAAGGAGTAACTATTCTTTTGTCAGAGAAATTGCAGTTAAAATTAGACTCTTTGGAAAAATCAATATCTAAGACTGCTGGTTTGGAAAAGACCTTATATGTATCTGTAAACTGTCGGGTAATATTACGGCATAATTTAGATGTTGAGAAAGGTTTAGTAAATGGAGCAATGGGGAAAGTTGTTGACTTTGTTAGCTATGCAAATAGAGATGGAATTGAATTTTTGAAGATTAAATTTGATCAGATTGAGGAGGTGAAACAGATTGGACGCTGTTCTGTTCGTTTTTTGCTTGTAAAAGATTTGTATGTTCGTAGAAAACAGTTTCCTGTTTGTTTAGCATATGCAGTGACTATTCATAAATCTCAAGGTTTAAGTGTAGACAGTGCTTTGGTAAATATTGGAAGTTCTGTGTTTAAAGAGGGTATGGCATATGTTGCGTTGTCTCGAGTAAGAACGTTATCCGGATTGTATTTGATTGATTTTGATGAAGAAGAGGTTAGTGCAGATATAAATTGTGTAAAAGAGTATAACAAGTTAAGAAGACTCTATGCTCCTAGTTTAGGTGAATATCCTATTTATGAAAAACGTTTAATACGTCCAAAACGAAAATATAATAAAGATTTTACTGAGGTTGCAAAGAAAAAAGAATTGAAAAGAATGATGAGTCTGGAAAGAAAATAGAAGGGAACACAGTTGCTAATATTGTAGGATATCAGTTTGAAAATAGTTCAGGTATCAACTGCTATGCTAATGTAATCGTCAACGTTGTGCTTTTTTAGAAAACCTACAGCATGCAATTATGGAAAATCGAGAAAAAAGACTTTGTTCTTTGTTACATTATATTTTTGAGAAGTTGAAAACTGATAAAACGAAAATCCATACTGCTTCTGATGTGTGGAATCTTCTGGATATATGTTCTGGATCTTCACAATTTACACAGAATGTACAGCAAGATGCTCAGGAATTTCTTATGTTTATGCTTGCAGTATTAGAAGATGAAGGTATACAAATTTAAAATCTGTTTGGACTACGTTACAGATGGGTTCATACATGTGACAGCTGTTCATTTTCATCTACCACTAAAATAGACACTGAACGATTCATATATTTGACAATGCCAGATTTGAAAACAGTGTCTTTCAACGATCTAGTGAAATCAGCTAATCAACATATGGAATGTACTCAGTGCAAATCGGAAATGTTGTCAACATTATTTATACAAAGATGTGGACAATATATTATTTTAATGCTGCAACGTTGTAGAGCAGATGGAACAAAATTGGAAACCAAAATTAAAAATTTTGTGGCAGGTCAAGTTTCAATTTCAGGGAGAACTTTTAAAACAGTGGCTATTGTTTTCCACGATGGAACTACTTCAACATCTGGACACTATACTGTATATTTAAAATGCAATAAAGGATGGTCACTATGTAATGATGCACATTTAGAGTATAAATTTCGGTTGCCTAATGAAATACCAAATCCATATTTAATATTTTTGATGCCAAAATTCTGAGAAGATATCAACATGAATTACTGAGTATATTTTGGATATTTCCACTACAAATGATTTTAGATACATCATTCACCCTATTGGAAGCATGTGAATATGATTTTAGAAATCTATCTTGGATATCCTGATTGCAAATGTTTTCAGAAACATCATTCGGCCTATTGGGAAGGTGTGTATATGAATGCAAAAGTTTATTTTGGATATACTTAATGGAAATATTTTCAAAACATCATTCGGCCAATTGGGAAGATGTTGGTAATTACGGATTCAATTATTGATTCTGTTCCTTCATATTGCGTTTGGAAAATTGTGTTGGAAAGAAGATGGTCATATATTTGATTTTTGTATTATATACTATGTTACTAAGGATGTTCATTTGTGAAAATTTAAATACAAAGTTGTGTTTGTTGTAGATATTTTGAAGAGAAATATGTTTTTTTTTTAACAATCTTATTGATTGTATTTTTTTGCCTGCTGTCATCTGATGATTAACATTGAAATCACTGTTTATGGTGAAATTCAATACAATCTGAACACAGCAAAAAAGGCAAATTGAATATGTGATGTAATTGTATACTTATGTTGTGTTGCAAAAACTATAAAATTATATGTAATAACAGAATTTTTTTCTTCTCTTTTACAGACCTTACTACTAAAGTTTAAAATATTTTAAATTTGTATTAAAAAAAGAAATGAATATGTATTACTATTAATTTGATATCTGCTTGAAAACAGGTAAGATTAATTCACCCAGGTACTACCCTTGCAGTCTATCAAAGACACTGTCACTCCCTATGCCCATCTCCAGTAACCCAGCGAGTACTATATACTAATGCAATCTGTCCACTAATACCCAAGCACTTATAAATACACTATGCACTCTCTTTACAGCACTATAGTCATCCAGTTACTACTCACGTACTTATGGAATGGCATAACTACTAATACAAGTACAACTACAATATTCTGTACACTATCCATGCAGACCTCTAACCACCTATATTCTATTTATACACTCCTCTAAATATGCAGTTATTACCCATGCAGTCAAGGAATCCTCCTGTGAGTCCGCTGCACTTCTCCAATCACCCATCCAGCCAATACGTAAGCACTTATAAATTCACCATGCACTCTGTTTGCAGCACTGTAATTATTCCAGTTACTAGTCATGTAGTTATTGAATGCACTAGCTACTTACACAAGTATCCGCTATTATTATTAATAGTAGCTCTCAGGGAGGATACAGTTAGAAAGTAGCATTTAAAAAACCTTTGAAATTCACTGAAAAAACCATAGGTTTCAGACACGTTATAGTTAGAAATTAGCATATAAAAAACCTTTGAAATTCACTGAAAAAACCATAGGTTTTAGGGACAGTTATATTTAGTTGGACATTGCACTCGTACAAAACCCGTGAAATTCCCCGTTATAGTTAGTTCAGGTAACTATAACTCGCGCCCCGCAATGCACTGCTGATGACATCACATATTACATCACTCATGACATGGTCAGTGACATCACTGATGACATCACTGATGACATCTCAAATGACATCACTGATGACATCACTGATGACATCATCCATGTGATAATTTGATGCATCTTCTCACACCCTAATATAACTTTTGATACACCCACTGTAAATTACAGACTGCCATTGTCAAAACCATAGACACTCCAACACCAATTACTATATACACACTCACTGATTCTTAGGTCTACACACACACATCTACTCACTCACCCGTACAGTCACTCATACTTATAGTCACTCAGTACAGGTCTATTATATGCACTCATACACCTATATAAACACTCACACACCGCCACTCATCCATAGAGGTACTCACACACCTAGTCAGTCATGCAAAAATTAAGCACACACCCATTTACTCACCTATACAGTTATACACACACCAACTCACTTACTCATACAAATACTAGCACATTCTTCAGTGATGTCATCAGTGATGTCACTGACCATGTCATGAGTGATGTAATATGTGACGTCATCAGCAGTGCATTGCGGGGGCGCGAGTTATAGTTACCTGAACTAACTATAACGGGGGAATTTCACGGGTTTTGTACGAGTGCAATGTCCAACTAACTATAACTGTCCCTAAAAGAGTCCTGTCACTTTCAAGGGAGGGTGTGGCCAAGAACGTTAATTTTATTAAAATGCTGCTGATAACCAGAGACGCGTTTCAACATAAAAAATGCCTTTCTCAATCTGGATTTTCAAGGTGTGCATGTAAGTATTTAAAATATTCAGTTAATTTTTGTAAAAATGAAAACAGCACTCCCAATTGCTTATGACAGGCTGGCGTCCTGGTAAACCTTCAATTTCTAGCCTGGTACGGACGCGCTGTTCGGTGTTTCAGTGATGCAGCATACCCGCTCTCAGTTCTTTAGATCTTGCAGCAAAGCTTGCGTCCTCCGCTCTTGTCCGCATTTGGTTCGCCACTCACCCTCGTCTTCACTGTTGTTTAACAGTGCCCTGCTCCGAAATCCTCTGCACAGTCACGCACACCCAGAGATCAGGCTTTGGTGTGAGGAGCCTGCACATCTCGCGGCGAGCCCCTCCAGCTTCTCCCTTTTTGAACATGCCGCTGTGTTAGGTACGGGGGCTGAGAGGTTGCTTGCTAGACCTTTCTCTCTCCTCGCGGTCTGCCTCTCAGCGCCTGAACGCAGGTGGTGCACTCGGTGGCGCTACCGCTGACGCGCCAAATATACAAAAAAACTCCTTCCCAATTCAAAAGAGTCCTTGGGTTGAATATATATATATATATATATATTCAACCCCCAACATGTAAACCCAACCCCTAAATATACCCTTGCCACCCAATACACATACCCACCCTAACCCCTAAAAATACCCTTGCCACCCAAATAGCCTTACCCTCCCTAAAAATAGCCTTGCCAGCCAAATACCCTCACCCACCCTAAAAACACCCTTGCCACCCAAATACCCCTACCCACCCTAAAACTACCTTGCCACCCAACTACCTTTACCCACCCTTAACCCTAAAAATACCCTTGCCACCCAAATACCTTTACCCACCCTAAACCCTAAAAAGCATTCTTGCCACCCTAATAACCTTACCCACCCTAAAAATAACCTAGCCACACAATACCCTCACTCACCCCTTAACCCTAGAAGCGCCCTAACCGTACCCTAATATATATATATATATATCTCCGATCCTCCACAAACAATCCGATAAAGAAGGTGGGGCACTCCAGGCTGTATACCAAGTGGATTTTATTTTTCACTCGTTCCCAACAAGAACACGGTCTCTAGGACGCGTTTCGGCTTCTCGCCTTCATTTACTGGTGAGAGTCCATCTTGTTTTCAATTTATAGTGATTTACGCACATTGCAGGGCATGTTCGCAGTAGACATGGAAGAGTTCAAACGAAATCAAAATCATGTTAGCGGCACATTTTAAATAGATAAACAACACAATTCAGCCTTAGTAGGCAAAGGGCATTATCTTAGATAATTGCAAATCATTTTTAAAACATTTCGGTAGTGTTAGATGTCACACATTCAACATCTTTGTCTCTGCGGTCTTAAAATAGAAAATTTACTATAGGGTATCATAGCTAAGTCTATTGAAGGTCTATTATAGACAATCACAATTCAGCCCCAGTGGGCCTACTGTCACGCCAAACTCTGGCTGAGAGGTGACCTCACGTTACACCATAATTCGTAAACTAACAATGTAAATTCGAATCGGGAATCCATCTCAGGATACAAACTAATCTGTATATATATATATATATATATATATCGTACTTGCGCAGGAGCACAAGTAAAGCCCGCACTCCAGAGAGGTGATTTTGGTAAATTTTATTTCGGCTGACGCGTTTCGACCGAACCAGTCTTTCTCAAAGCCAACAAGCTGACAATCGCAGTGCCCTATTTCCCATAAAAACCAACCAACCACGTTAGTGTAAATTAATAAACACAGTAGAAAGACTGACGGAGCTGATCATACTGACAAAAGTCACTAGACAGAAAACAGAATCTAAAAGTAGTACTGTGCTAATTTTCAATTATATTTTTCATTTAATTTCATTTTTGTGTTAATTGCATTAGCTGTAATGTATGTTATAACACTTACATAACCATCTGCATTGTTTAATGGGGGTTTCCTCATAGTATGATCAGCTCCGTCAGTCTTTCTATCATGTTTATTAATTTACAATGACATGGTTGGTTGGTTTTTATGGGAAATAGGGCACTGCGATTGTCAGCTTGTTGGCTTTGAGAAAGACTTTGAGAAAATATTTAATTATAATATGAGGGAGGAGGGCAAACGTGGCCCCCCTCCCCGGGCTTAATACAAAGGGGGTGGGGGCATGCGGCCCTCTTCCGGGCCGATTTTGGCCACGGGGACCCCACCCCACAGAGTCCGGCCGCTGTATAAAGGGGAGGGGGCACGCGGCACCCCTCCCCAGGCTGCTTTCGGCCTCAGGGACCCCATACACTGGGGGCCTGGCTGTAATAACAAACAGGGGGGCACGTGGCCCCTCTCCCCAGGTCGATATTCAGCCTTGGCTGCTAATTACAAAGGGGAAGGGGGCACATGGTACACGACCCCTACACACCCCTAGGTAAAACACAGTACAGGGTACAAGACCCTCAACTCACCCCTAGGTAAGCAAAAGTACAGGCTACGCGACCCCTACACACACCCCTAGGTAAAACAACAACACAGGGTACACAACCCTTCAATGCAACAGAATTCCACAAAGGCAAAGCCACACACATTATAAGACCAGACACCCAAGCATCACACAACACACACAGGCTAGGAATCAATAATGACCTCACTAGATAAGCACAACATAGGCAGAACCACACCCAGTAAGAATATGGGGCACAACATAGCAAACTAAGCACAGCACGCAATAGCACATGACAAGAGCCACAACACACCCAGTAAGATCATGGCGTACTTGGTAGCAAACATAGTAAAATAGAGCATGACGCATGACACCCATGGCAGCAAAGTTGAACAAGGATGTAACAAGGCACATAACTACATGACAGCAAGCACGCAGCATACATGGCACACAGTAGCATATTGATAGATAGAAAGCATTTGATGTGACCGGAAAGAATAAGAAAGGAAGACAATAGGCAGCTCAGCACTGCAAATGAAAACATATATGCATGCTAAACACCACATATATACATGCTAAACACCAGCATCACCAAAGACAACAAAATAGAAGGAAAGAAAAAACATTACACAGTTCCAAAGTCCTAGTCCGGTATAATCTCTGAAGCAGACCGGATGAGCGATGTCTCACCGGAACCCACTGTAGAAGAAGCATTGGAACAACTTCACCTTTAGACTCCTTCCATTAACGGTATGGAAATGGAAAGGAAAACAATCTTCAGTTCACACTCCTCCAATTGGCGTAACATTCTGCACAAACATAGAACAGGGCACTAAAGTTCTCCTTCCATCGCAGTTGGAGCCCGGTGATGCACGCTGTACTCGACAGAACTTTAAACGGCAGGACTGACAAAGAACAATGATCACAGCAGACGCTTCCGGCGCCTGCTGCAGCTCCAGCTGACAGCAGCCTGAGGAGCAACATTGGGCAGTCAAGATGGCGGCACGCAGGGAAGAACAGCGTTGGGTCGCTCACGGCAGGTGCGTGCTCCTCTAACATCGCAGGACAGCACAACGTCGCGAGACGTGATGAGCTCGTGATCAACGGTGGTAGCCGATAACTGCGCCAGAACTTCACGCGACACCAGGGACTTAGGTAAGGTGTGCGCGCACCAGTACTTACGTTGGGCTCCCGGCACACAGCCCATTCAAATGCCGCATAAGGTAAGGCAAACGGCAATCCTCAGATAACAGTTAAAGAGCCACTCACCAATAAAAAACAGTGGAGACTCTGTTTGCCGCATTAAAAATGATCCAAAAGGCTTCCGATGCTGAAAATAAAATCAATTTTGACACTGGATGCCGCTTCTGGCTCCTCACAAGTAAGCGCTTTCTTAATCATTCACAAACTCCCTTCACTTTATGAAGCACACACAGCAAGGAACTGATGGTTCACTGCACATCAGTACAGCCTTAATTCATGGAGCGCTTGTTCAAGTACAATGCTAGTCTTTATAGATGTTAAATTCACGCTGTGGCAGTGAGTTGTTCAGTGGTTTGCCAGACTTTGTAGATGGGTTGTTTGATGTCTTGCCAGTCTCTGTAAGTGACAGATTCACTCCCTGACAGTCACTGCTGGTCGCTGCTCAAATAAAGATGCCAGTTATCTCCCAATGACTGCTATCCATATTCCTTGATTTAAGGAAGGTCAAATGCCCTAGGCAGGCTGTCCGGATGGTAAAGGACAGTGGTGGGGCTAGCGAGGGCGTTCTTTTCCTTCAAGTTTCAAGCTTCTTTACCTCATGTTTCCTTAGTAGTTTCCAATACAGTTCATTTTCATCTTCTTTTAAATATTCAAGTATCTTCACCTCAGGTCTTTCAGTGGTTTCAGGTACACTTAATCTTTCACAACACGCAGGTTATTTTCTCCAAATCGTCGCCATATATGTAATCCAAAAGAAGTCCAGAGGTAGCCATGAGGTAGGTTGTAAGTAAGAGGTTTATTAAGCTTAGTTACAGGTCAGGTTTAGATGGTAAGTAGAAGATATAAAGTTGAGCCCCACCAGGAGCAGCATCCTTGCTGCTCAGCCCACACACTCCAACTGTCTCTCTCTCCACTCCACCAGGCACTCCTGCATTCCACTACCTCACCAAGCATTCTAACATTCCACATACACATCACATTCATACTGGCTGAACAGCAGGGAATGGGTAACCAGGGAAAGGATGCATCATAGGAAATCAAGTTATAACACTTAGCAGGATACCCTCGGACAGGGAGAGATGGCCTAACGGAGGGGGTGGGCGGGAAACAATGTCTGACCACTGTTGGTTGTTTACTTTGTTACTTAATGTAATGAAAACACCTAAAGTGGTGATGCAGAGTGCTGTCATAATTCCTGTCAAAATCAATAAAATATTGTTGTATTGCACTCACCAGTGCTTGTATTGTATTTATCTGTGCTTGTTGAATTCCGGTAAGAACCCCTGTGTGTTCCACTCTGGTATGGTTCTTATAGGTGTTCTGGCTCTGACAGTTGGAGCCTGTAGCTGTTGGAGTGTGGAGCGGTGGCTCTCGTTTACCCATGAATAAAAACCACAAACTTACCTGTACCAGTCTTTGTCTATTCCTGAAGTGGGAACACAACATCTCCTTTTTGGCGACGAGCGGGTGAGAGCCACTGCTGCTCTGAATTTCAAAAGGGGGCATTCAGATGCCACACAGAAAAGCATTAACCGGTATGCCACCTTCGCATGTCAGCTGTTCATCCTCGTTCACTTCGTATTCGTAATACCCTCCAGCGGCTGTATTATTCTGAAAGAGAAGGTATTTCCTCTTCTCCAGCGGCAGTAAGTACATGGTTCCACAGTAGTGAGGGTATTGGAAAAAGTTTATCCTTTATCTTGGTGTCGCTTGAAAGTATTTGTTTCCTGCTCTGTGAAACTGTTTGTGAATGCTGTCTTTCAAGTGCTTGGAGTACTCCTCTGCTTCCTGTCCTGCGGACCTGTTTTGTTCGTGACTGCTGTCTCTCAAGGTCAAGTCTGCCACAGTTGAGTTGGGAGCTCCGTTCGCATGCTCTTCCTCATCCCTAATGATGACGCATTCGAACGTTCTTAACGTGTTGGCGATACGGAATGTACTGTCAGCGTTGTAATTGACATCCTTGCGCGCTGTGAGCCATCCGGCAACGTAAAGAGAGCGTGCCTCCATCTTGTCTGCGTGGGAGTCTTCAACAATACTTTATTGCGCTCTTCCGCTTACACTTTGCATGTTGTTCCCTCTGCTCGTGTGCAGATTAAGCTGTTTCTTTTCATCCCGGTTTCATCTGATGTTTGAAGAACGATTTATGGAATATGTATTTAACATTTGGTAACTGTTTACGTCTTCCTTGGTGATTTCTTACATAAAGGACAATCTCCATGTGAGTTTGGTGCACAATAATACAGATACCAGCAGTGTGTGCACAGTTGTACTGAGTCCAGCGGGGTATATTCAAATTCTGTTTTTTTTTTTTTAAAGTTACTGGAGTTCATGTACATTTGACTGGCTTTGCTGGCCTTATTGTTTTTTTTTCCTCACTATTTTGTTAATACACTGATTACCTCAGGCATGCAGTCAGTTAACCCTCCTCCCCCTTTTCTGGAAAGTCCTGGCTCGCCACACATCCAATGGAGGCAATGGTTCGACGCCTTTGAGACTTACTTGGGCGCAATTGGGGCCTCACGTTTTAGGGCCGAGTGGAAAAAATGTCTCCTCCTTCACTCCTTAGGCTTTGAAGGAAGGGAAGTATTCAAACATTTACCTGACGTTGTTTTGGGGGTGGGAGAGGTTATTGACGAATATCAAAAAGCTGTCAAGAAACTATGTATTAAGTTTGATGTGCAACCCAGTCTGGTTGTTCTAAGGCACACATTTTTTAAACGAGCACAACTTCAAAATGAGATTGTTGATTCGTATGTAAGTGCTCTTCGTAAACTTTGTGCTGAGTGTGATTTTGGGGAATTCCGTGACCAGCTAGTTAGGGATCAATTTATCTCACATTGTTGTGATAAGCAGATACAGCAAAAGCTACTCACGATGGGGAATCCCAATCTTGAGGATGTGATAAAGGTTGCAAAAAGTGTGGAATTAGCGCAACTCTCTATAAAAGAGCTGAGTGTGAACAGCGGGTGTAAGGAAAATGTGAATGCTGTCGCATCTGCAGCTAGCGCTGCTAACAGTGGGCGAAAGGACAAACCCAGTGAGAAAGGATTTTTCAAGAAAAGTAACATTTGCTTTAGGTGTGGGTATTCACCACACACCAAAGATAACAAGTTTTGTCCAGGGAAAAATTCTAAGTGCTATAAGTGTGGCAAGCTAGGTCACCTAGCTAAGGTGTGCCAGTCTTTTGTTAACAAGTCGGATAAAGTTAACTGTGTCACTCAAGAGGAAGCTGTGTCTGAGAATGATCTTGTGCAAACTTTTCAAGATATGATTGTAGTTGTCACTGATGATGGAGTGGTTTCGGGTGATTCATCTGACTGTGTTGATCCCTATGTCGACATACTGGTGGGAGGGGTGTGTTTGAAGTTGCTTGTGGATTCTGGGGCACGCATCACAATGATTACATATGAATTGGGGTGATAGGTCGCTTTTCCCACCAGATAGGGCACCGGTGTCATATGAAGGATGGAAGATTGATTTGGAAGGTTTTATTGAGGACATTTTGGAGTTTAAGGGACGTAAGATTCATGGGAAAATTTATGTGGCTGTCCGTGGTCTTAATATATTGGGTTGGTACCATCAGAGATTATTTGGAATGGTGTTGAGACCTGGAACAAAGGAGCAAGTTCTAGTTGTGAAAGAGAATTCTGACTTCGCCTGTTTGGAAGGAGAATTTCCCAATGTATTTTCCGACTCGCTTGGTAAGATTGAGGGCTTTAGGAACAAAATCAAAGTGAAAAGGGATGCTTTGCCCGTAAAGCATAAAGTCAGGTCTGTTCCCTTTAGTCTTAGAGAAGACCTTAAGGATGAATTGTCTAAATTGCAAAACTGTGGGGTCATAGAACCTGTTGAGTCTAGCTTATGGTTGAGTCCTTTGGTGGTCGCGAGAAAACGGAACGGCGATATGCGTCTATGCATTGACCTCAGGAGTCTCAACAAAGAGATATGGGTTGATTCACACCCTCTTCCAAAGATTGGAGATTTGTTGGAAGAGCTGAGGGGTGCAGAGTGGTTTTCGAAGATAGACCTACCTTCGGCCTATCACCAGGTACTGCTAGATGATGAATCGCGCCATTGCACTGCGTTCAACTCTCCCTTTGGCACTTACCAGTTTTGTAGAATGCCGTTCGGCCTTGCCTCGGCGGCTTCTGTGTTTCAGCTAATTATGCAGACTATTTTGCAAGATGTCAAAGGAGTGGTTATCTTTCAAGATGACGTCCTTATTTTTTCAAAGCACTTAGATGAACATGATGTTGCTTTGAGGAAGGTACTTGGGATTTTTGAGAACAAGGGTGTTGTGGTGAAGAAGAATAAGTGCGAGTTTTGGAAAAGGAAATTGAATTTTTGGGACATCTGGTCTCAGCGAAAGGCATTAGTCCCAGGCCAGGTTTGGTAAAAGCTGTGGTGGAATGTCCTTCTCCCAAAAACAAAGATGAGCTGCGTTCTTTCCTAGGCCTTTGCGAATTCTATTCGCGTTTCGTACCAGATTACGCTAGCAAAATGAAAGTCTTGTCCAGTATGTTGAGGGGAATCGTTGTGTTTGAGTGGGATGCCAATTGTCAGACGACCTTTGATTTGATTAAGTCTGAGATGACCAGTGCTAAGATTATGTGTGCTTATGATCCAACTTTGCTCTGCACTATCACTGTTGATGCCAGCAATTATGGGTTGGGCGCTGTCTTGACCCAATCGTCTGGTGTTAGTGAAGTGACTATTAGCTATGCGTCCAGAGTACTTCGTGACCCTGAGTTGAATTACTCGGTGATTGAAAAGGAATTATTAGCGTGTTATTGGGCGTGTGAAAAGTTTAGAACGTACATTTGGGGTAGGAAGTTTTTATTCAAACGGATCACAAGCCGTTGGTTTACATTTTGGGAGGGGAGCGTCTAAAGTATGCTACTCCCGTATTGCGCGTCTCACAACTAAGTTGTTGCAATATGATTTCAGTGTGAAACACATTCCCGGAAAAGAAAATGTCAGGGCTGATTTGTTGTCAAGACTTCCCTTGAGTGAGAAGGAGCCTCTGGATGTGGAGGAAGATAAGGAGGACCGTTTTATCGCATTTATTGATACGGTGGATACTAAAGCGTGCAGTGAACATGAATGGACTAAAGCTTTTGGTGAGGATTCTGTCCTAGGTAAAGTCAAAGAATACGTTGTGAATGGTTGGCCGAGGGAGAGGTGTGTTTCCTCTGAGATACAGCCTTTTTGTAAAATTGCAGAGGAGTTGTCCATAGAAGATGGGGTGTTAATGAGAGACAGTAGATGCATCCCGCCTTTTGGTGTGCGTTCCAGACTGGTTGATTCTGCACATGATGGACATTTGGGTGCCACCATGACGAAAAGGAGGGTGAGGCAGCACTACTGGTGGCCGTCAATGGACAGTGATGTTGATCTGAGAGTGAAGGAGTGTGTTGTTTGTGGTGGAGCAGAAAAAGGTTTGAAAGTGTGTACCCCTCCACTGCAATCTATTCCTTTTCCAGAAAAGCCTTGGCTTAAGGTGGGAATAGATCTGGTTGGTCCTTTCAATTTTCTTCCTTTCAATTTACGTTTCGCTTTTGTTTTAATGGACTTTCATAGTAAGTGGCCTGAGGTTAGATTTTGTGCCTCTCCCACTGCCAAGTGTGCGATTCTTTTTCTGAAAGAAATTTTCATGCGGGAAGGTTTTCCAGAAACACTTGTATCGGACAATGGAGTGCAATTTGTGAATGCGGAAATGGATGTATTTTTGAAGGAATCTGGTATTAAACACCTGAGGAATTCTGTTGGATATCCTCAAACAAATGGTTTGGTCGAGAGGATGAATAGAGTTGTGGTGGAGTGCATCAAATGGGCAAAACAGAGTGCATTTGATGTGGAGAGTGTGGTCAGGTCCATGTTGTGGTTTTACCGCACCACGCCTCATTCCCTCACTAAAGTGGCGCCGTTTGTGTCACTTAGAGGCAGAGTTCCCACTTCTTCTTTGTATCCGGCTTGGCTCCTTAGAACTGTTCGTAACAAAGTCTCCTGTTGGGTGGATAATGCAGCTTTGGAATCCAGGGTAGGTGTAGCACAAAAGAAGATGGCTGATAGGTATAACCTTAAGAAGTCAGCAACAACCATTGATCTGCACCCTGGTGATATGGTTCGTGTAAAAAACCCTAACTTTGTCAAGAAAGGAGGTGCGTGCTATGGAGATCCGGTGTGCATTGAAAAAGTGTGTGGGGGTGCTGTTGGGGTGAGTGGAGTTCACTGGTGGAATGCCGCTAAAGTTGCCAAAATTCACACTGTTCCAGGTAGGATTGACCTTTCAAATGGTCTTAAGAACAATGCAGATGCTTCTCCTGTTCACGAGGAACATGTGGTTTTACCAGGTTTTGCTCCAAGGAGATCTAGCCGGGTTAAGCAACTTCCTTGGAAGCTTAGGCAGTAGCTTGTGTAGTTTATTTGTGTAGCTTACTCTCTATTTGCGTTTCTTATGCTTTTCTTTTCTTTCCTTTTTGTTTCTCTTCTTTATTTTTGTGTTTGTTTCTTTTATTAAAAAAAAAGAGGTAATGTTGTATTGCACTCACCAGGGCTTGTATTGTATTTATCTGTGCTTGTTGAATTCCGGTAAGAACCCCTGTGTGTTCCACTCTGGTATGGTTCTTATAGGTGTTCTGGCTCTGACAGTTGGAGCCTGTAGCTGTTGGAGTGTGGAGCGGTGGCTCTCGTTTACCCATGAATAAAAACCACAAACTTACCTGTACCAGTTTTTGTCTATTCCTAAAGTGGGAACACAACAAATATGTTTTTTTAAAAATGTCAGCGACTTCGAGTTAGAGCAGCCCTGCTTTTACTTTGGCGTGTCGTGCAACTCTGCTCACAGATGACAGCGTACTACAGAATGGATGGAGCTACTGATGCGCAGTTGAACTGTATTCTCTTTGATGCATTCTATGTCATAAAAATCTCATCAAAGTCTTTTAGAATATCACTTTTTGTGCACTTCTCCAGGGACAACCATGCACAATAGGAATATGATAGTTGACAGGAGACCTGGGAAAAGAGCAATGGGAGAAGAAGGAATACAGAGACAATGGTATAGCACCACTCTGACTCATTGCTGCTGGGCACTAACATCTACTGGTGGATATCTGCAGAATATCTCTGTCCCTTGAACTCTCTTGGAGATTGGTGGAACTCTGACATTTCTGGAACTTCTGTTTTGTGATAATGCTCTCTCTGGTTCTGATTTACTGGTGGCTACTAGAGTGGAACGAACACACCCTTGGCTAGGCAATTGGGCAAATAAGTTAGACTTCACATACCACATGAGCAACAAAGAAATCGTCATGTGCAGTACACCTTTACAATTTCAGCGATTAAGATACTACCTTCATAGGCATAAGCATTAATAATAACAGTTGGGGCAAGGAAGGGTGAAGGCCCAGTGGAAGGCATTCCCTCTGGGTAGTATGCAGGTCGTGGTCACTTGTCTCCATGTTTAGACTGTAACTTTGATTCAGGAGCCCGCCACTCTGGCATCGGCCAAAGTTTCACTGGCAGTGTCAGGCAATGAAGAGCACAGGGGGACGGACATGACCTGCTGGAGACATGCAGTGAGGGAGAGGATGCACAGGCTGTGACCGGCCTCGTCTCCAATGTTATGTTAGGTCCCAACCTTCCCTAAAGGAAACACAGACACAATATGATTAGCAGGACCCAGAATACGCCAAGGCATAGGCTTTCTGCAATTTTTTTGTATTCCAAACATCACAGCAGACCAAACCAAGTCCTGGGGAACTGGGGGAATGCACTCAAAACTCAGTGCATGACGGCGCAACATTACAATGCTTTATTTATTTTCCTTATTTATTCACAGCGTAACTATGGCGCAGACCTAGCCACAAGGACAACAGAGTATTTTACAGACGGCAATTGAGACCGGAACATATAGTATACATTAAAGAGAGAGGTTAAAAGAGAGTTTTGAAGAAATTACATAATTCGGTAGATACATCCTGAATACATGAATTTTCGTTGCTTTTAGATGGCTAGGCGCTCCTCATTCAGTCAAATTTGATCAGGGATGGAGTTCCATATTCTGGGAACAAGGCAGGAGAAAGCCTGTTTAGATGTTTTGCCTATTTTAGTTTTAGGGATTTTCAAGATTATACGGCTTTTGTTTCTGGTGTTTGCGTGATGTTGAAGTTTGTTATTCAGGTACAATGTTTGGCCGGTTTATAGCATTTTTTGCAAGCTGTCTTGAAATCAGTTCTCCATTCCAGGGGGAGCGAGTAGAGCTGTCTTTAGAATAGCCTTATGATCTGATGTTCTGGCTCCCATAACCAAGAACATGGCTATGTGTAGAATGGATTTTAGTGATCCCAGTGTAGATGTGGGTAGGCCAGCCAAGATTGCATTTCCTTCATCTAGACAGCACAGAACGAGGGTCAGTGCAGCTGATCTGAAGTCTAAGTGAGATTATTTTGATTTTTCTGAGCAGATGAAGTTGATAGGATGAAGATCTCGTCAGCCTGGCAATATGTGATCTGTTGGGCTGAGATATTGGGCTACAATAGGCGACAGATTTTGGCATAAGGAGCAATAGAGGAAAAAATACCTAGAGGATGTAGGTTTTTCAAGCCATTTATGTATTAGGGCGAGGGATAATTCAAGAGTGCAAATTCTTTTTTTGTCGGGTTAATTTTTAGAGAGGATTTCAGATTTGTTATGTAATGCAGGCTGCGTTTGAGACCCTTAACCATAGACGAGTGTTGCTTACACATTTATGTATAAATATATATTTTGTCTTGCATAAGTAGTGCCAGAGTTTATTGTATATTCATTACGAAGGCATCGTGAGAGTACAGTGCTTGTGAAGCACCACATTTAACTGGAAATGTGGGATTCGAAGAAGTTAACGTCATAGTGCTTTGGCCCAATGAAAAACAATATTCACCTGCTCTCCATTCTGTGGTCTGAATACAGTGTGCACATTACTTTCAAAACTGGCTCCGTTTGCTGACCGAATAACCATTTCTGTCTTAAAATATCCATAACCATTAAAGGATCGTACATAGCAAGATGTTTGGTCAGAGACAAAAATAGAATAAAAAAGACAAACATTTTCTCCGCGGTGCCCTTTACAGTGACTAGATGCAGCAGTCCAGACATTATGTTTTAAGTGAACCCAAAACCATGAGCACATGTAGAAGCTATTTGAAAAGACTGGCGGCGATTCACGGCCGGGATCACTTTCTAATTTCTTCATGAAAGAATTCAAGAAGGAATTAGGCCGCAAAACCACAAAAATTCAGTTTGTACCCATAACTGGCCAAAAATAAAAAAGAAGTTTGTTAGTTTTGCAAATACTGGAAAACTGCATTGGTTTTAAAGCAGTTAACCCAAGTGACTCATGCGAAAGATTGTGCTTCTGAGGTGAGCGATAAACCGTCTCCGCTTTAACAGACGCCTAGCATGTTTCCAAACAGTTCAGTATGAACTGTAAATGAACTGTTTGTGCGACTAATAAGCCCTCCTGTATGGTTTTTATCTCAAAGGATAGTACATTTGCCAGAAAATAACGGGCTGTTAAATGAAGCTGGAGTATTTTTATTTTAATCTGTTTTATTAAATAATTGTGACTCAATTTTTCTATCTTCAATAAAACACTATTACTAGATCGTAACGTTCGCTCGATTTACAGATCCATCTATAGATTTGACAACAGGTTAGCTGAGTTCAAGCAGGGCGCAATAGGCCTTTATTCCACCATGCATTTCCCAAGTGAACTGGAGCCTTTGGGTGCCAGTTTTGAAAACCCATGGCCCTCAAGGTGCCTCTGTCACTTTCCCCAGCTCCCCAAGGTTAATTAATTGCAGCAGGACAAGAGCCTTCAAGGGGTAGAGCGAGAGAGAGACAGAGAGGGAAGGAGGGGGAGGTAGAGAGAAAGTGCTAAGAGAAAAAGAAGGAAAGAGAATGGATGGATGGGATGGAATGAGGAGGCAAAGGGCACAGGGTTGGTTTGAACAATTTTGTCAGGGCTGGTTTTGGTTCTCCAGTCCAACTCTGAGTTCAAGATATTTGTTCTTTCACGGAATCCAGAACACCGAGTGCTAAAAATACCACCTGCTTAATTTAGGGAAAAAACAACACAAATGCAGGCAGCCACATTTTTTTTTTAGCACAATATTGCTCCTGTTGAGTGCTGCCGATGCACATTACCAAGGTCTGCTTGGCTTTGATTCCACCTCATGCCTCTTTCTTCCACCAGCCTTTACTTACTGTCTTTCTCTCTTTATTGAAGGGTCTTTTACATCACAGCTTTCTCGCTTTGAAACTGTTATCCTGTCTTTTTTTCCTCATCCTTTCTCACTTTTCTGCCTTTCTCTCTTGCTACAGGTCAAAGTCTGATTTTGAACAGTACCACCCAGACCCCCCAAAAAAGGGCCCGCCAGTAGTAAGCGTATATGTTATGCGCCTGTCGCGTGGTTCATGTTCTCGTGCTGGCAACAGGCGCGTGGGTAGTTTTATTGCTATTTGTGTACATATGATTATGTCTTGCTTGCTCTGCGAGCGGTGAGTGTGGATTCCAACTATAGTTGTGGCATTCCTCAACTGGGATCCTGCCTGGCTTGTCGCAGTATGTCGTGCGTTTTGTTCACTGAATAAACTAGCTTTTAAACTCTGGCAATGTTGCTCAGCACTTCATTACATATTGGCGACGAGCGGACCCTGCCTTACTCTTTGTCCACCAACGCCTTTGGGAGATTTCACCTGTTTACTCGGCATCGCTGAAACTCTGCTTCACTTGGATTTACTTGAATCTTCGTTGCTGCACGCCGTCTTTGTTCGCAGCCACCAGGCACATGTCTTCTGCATTTCACCTGGAGTGGATATAACTGTCTCTGCTTCATTTTGGGTGCCGTGCAAGTGTCATGGCTCGCACTGTCCCGTGCACTCGTGCATGCCTGTGAGCGTGTTGTGTCACTGCACCAATTGCTCAGTGTAACGCTCTGACATCATATCGGCGTCCAACGTGTCAGCCATATTAATTCTTGGCTGATTTCTGACGCAGTGC
Organism: Calotriton arnoldi; assembly: GCA_963921515.1. Classification (NCBI taxonomy): domain Eukaryota; kingdom Metazoa; phylum Chordata; class Amphibia; order Caudata; family Salamandridae; genus Calotriton; species Calotriton arnoldi. The sequence goes on from CAWUFW010002000.1 coordinate 2,015,785, forward strand.
CAGTTTCCGACAGTGACCGCTTCAAGCGCACGCTTCAGGAAACACTCTCACCTCACGTATTCTACTGCAACGATTGTCCCCCTTTCATCTATGCTGGCAGACGCTTCGGTAATTACTGTTACATTTAGTTGCGGAGTTGGACAAGGTGTTTTGGCTTTGTGAACGGTTATTTTGGGGCACATCTTTCTTTTTTCTACATACTATTGTTTTCAATAGCTGGTTTGGGTATACTTATTTCAAATTACAGCACAGCTTTCTGTGACATGGCACCTCCTCAACAAATCAGCCAACCACCTCCCTTTTGGCCAGGGAAGCCAACTATTAAGTGGTCACAATGGCTTAGACTCTTTGAAAATCACATTGTGGCCATTGATGCGGATATTTACAGCCCCCAGCAGAAGTTTTGTTAGAAATGGGATCTCTAGTTGGCAAGGGCTTGCACCTTTGTCCAAGTAGGGACCCTTCTTCCTAGTCAGGGTAAGGGTGTTACACTCGTGAAGTAACCCCTGCTCACCCTCGTGGTAGCTTGGCACGAGCAGTCAGGCTTAATTCAGAGGCAGTGTGTAAAGCATTTGCACATAACCAACAGTAATACAGTGTAAGCACTACAAACGGACACCACACCAGTTTAGAAAAATAACCAATTTTTATATACTCAAGACAAGACCCATTACGACAAAAATCCACAATACTATACTTTAAAAATGAATGCTTGATAAGGTAACTTCTTCTTTGCAGGAATAGTTCAAAAACAAAGTTTGTACGAGTCGGTAGCTCCGTCCGAGTCTACCGTGATGCTGAATTACACAGAGTCCAACAGTTCCAGCCGACCGCGTCGCTACGGGCCAGCAGAGTCGTGAACAGACTCGGTCACAGTACCTTTCTCGTTGTGGCTGGTACGGAGTGTACGAGCCGGTCGGCGTTCGTCGCGGTTGCGGTGCAAGACGGAGCGATGCAAGGTGCGGTGTCCCTCGATGCGGTGAAGGCAGCGGCTCGATGAGTGTCGTGCAGACGGAGTCGGTGAGTCCAAGGCGTGCGATGCAGGGTGAGACGATGCTCGATGCGGTGCTGACAGGTTGCGATGCAGGCGACCAAGCCGGAGTGCGGGAGCTGGCGTCGGACAGCGGTGCGAGTCGGAGCGGTGCGTCGCAAGCGTGCGAGCGGTGCCCCAAATGCGATGCGGTCACGACTGTTGAGCCAGTTGCAGCGACCGCGTCGGTCGGGTCCGGCTGGTTCAGTGAAGCGATGCGATGCGATGCGAACTGCGGTGCCCACAGGTCACGGTGCAAGCAGCGGCTCGATGTGGACGGCGTCGGACGTCGCCTACGGTGAGACCAGGGTTGCGATGCGAAGCGGGGCGATGCGGTCTGCGGTGCAAACAGGTCACCGGTCAGGGATGGATTCGGTTGACGGAGTCGGTTGCAGTTCCGTTCCTCTGTGGCAACTGAAACAGCGTTCCAGAAGCGGTACCCAGAGGCTTGTGAAGTCTTTGTAGTCCCTGAGACTTCTTAACAGGAGGCCAGCTCGGTTCCAGGCCCTTGGAGATACTCAGCACAAGTTTGTAGAAAGTTCAGTCCTTTCACTGCCCAAGGCAGAAGCAGCAGCTGCAGGCCAACCCAACAAAGCAACAACACAGCAAAGGGGCAGTACTCCTCCTGGCAGCTCTTCCAGCTCTTCGTCTTGGCAGGTTCCTTGATTCCAGCGAGATCTAAATTCATGGGGTCAGGGCCCCAATATTTATATCCCAAATTCCTTTGTTCTCTGAAGGCAGAGAGGCCTCTGCCTAGTCCAAACCAGTTCTGGAGCACTTTGTTGAGAAGTCTCCGTCCCTTCTTTCAGAGAGTAGGCCAGGGACATCAGACGCACCACAGGAGGTGGAGCCAGCATTGTGGAGGGAAGGCACTGTCCTATTCAGGGCCCAGGTGCAACTCCTCCCACCCATCTACATGTAGATCTTGCTATTCAGCCCTGTGCTGACTCACCCTGTCTCCTGGCATCCCCCAGCCCCTGTCATTCACACTCCAGACAAGGAATACACAACCTCGCAGAGGCAGGCTTGGATGGTTAGACAAGAAAATACCCACTTTCTAAAAGTGGTATTTTCAAACACAGAATGTTAAAACCAACTTCACTAAAAGATGCATTTTATCATTCTGAGTCCAGGCATACTAAACTCGAATTTCTACCATGTTCCCGGGGTCAGTTAGGATTATAAGCTGTAATAACCAAAACTGCCCGTTCTGGCCTAGTGGGAACAGGTAGCCTTGCAATAGTGAAAAACGAACTAGGCTGTAATTCACTATCAGGACATGCCACACACACCAGGGCATGTCCTACCTTTTGCATACAACGCACCCTGCCCACAGGGGTACCTTGGGCCTACCTTAGGGGTGACTAACATGTAGAAAAGGGAAGGTTTAGGGACTTGCAAGTGTGTGCACTTGCCAAGTCGACATGGCAGCCCCAGGCTGCGCACAGGCTCTGCAATGGCAGGCCCGAGTTACACTTTATGGGCTGTTGCGTGGGTGGCACAATCCAGTGCTGCAGCCCACCAACAGCATTTGGTCTATAGGCCCTGGCACTCGCAGTGCACTTTACAAGGGACTGACACATAAACCAAATAGGCCAATCATGGAAACGCCAATCCGTAACACATTTTATACAGGAGCACTTGCACTTTCCCACTGGACAGCAGTGAAGAAAGTGCGCAGAATCATTACACCAGCAAAAACAGAGTCAAAATCGGGAGGTCAGAAAGCAAAAAGTCAGGGGAAACACGCCAAAAGATGCCAAGTCTAACACATGTCCCCTCCAGCTGAAAGTAGGGAGAACTACCCAACCCCATTGGAGTTCTCTTCACTAAGGCGGAAGAACCTGGACAGACCATCTGCATTGGCGTGTTCTGTACCAGGACGGTGTTCCACCGTAAAGTCCATTCCCTGTAGGGAGATGGACCACCTCAGCAGTTTTGGATTCTCACCCCTCATTTGCATCAACCATCTGAGGGGCCTGTGGTCTGTCTTAACCCGGAAGTGAGTCCCAAACAGGTATGGTCTCAACTTCTTCAGCGCCCAGACCACAGCAAAAGCTTCCCTTTCTATGGCACTCCACCTCTGTTCCCTGGGAAGTAGTCTCCTGCTAAGGAAGACTACAGACTGATCCAGGCCCTCTTCGTTCAGTTGTGAGAGCACCGCTCCCACACCATGCTCTGAAGCGTCAGTCTGCACGACGAATTCCTTGGAGAAGTCAGGTGCCTTGAGCACGGGCGCCGTGCACATGGCTGCCTTCAGGGCATCAAAAGCTTTCTGGCAGGACTCAGTCCAGATCACTTTCCTGGGCTGCTTCTTAGAAGTCAGCTCTGTTAAGGGGGCAACGATGGTGCCATAGCCCTTAACAAATCTCCTATAGTAGCCAGTGAGACCTAAGAAGGCTCTCACCTCTGTCTGGGTCTTGGGGGCTCCCAAGCCAGGATGGTGTCAATCTTGGGTTGTAGGGGCGCCACCTGGCCGTCTCCTACCTGGTGTCCCAAGTACACCACAGAACCCTGCCCGATCTGGCACTTACTGGCCTTGATCGTGAGGCCTGCACCTTGCAGAGCCCTCAACACTTTCTCAAGGTGCTGTAAATGTTCTTCCCAGCTGGAACTGAACACAGCAATGTCATCCAGGTAGGCGGCACTGAAATCCTCCAGCCCAGCCAACACCTGATTGACCAACCTCTGAAAGGTGGCAGGGGCATTCTTCAACCCAAAGGGCATCACCCGGAATTGGTAATGACCTTCTGGGGTTGAGAATGCTGATCTCTCCTTGGCCCCATCGGTTAAGGCAATCTGCCAGTACCCAGACGTCAAATCAAACGTGCTGAGGAACCGGGCAGCTCCCAACCGATCAATGAGCTCATCAGCTCTGGGGATGGGGTGCATGTCAGTCCTGGTGACGGCATTGAGCCCACGGTAGTCCACACAAAACCGGAGTTCTGGCGTGGCACCGGGCGCAGCAGCCTTTGGGACCAAGACCACTGGGCTGGCCCAAGGACTGTGGGAGGGCTCAATCACCCCTAACGCCAACATCTTAGAGACTTCCTCCTTGATGCTGGTTCTGACCCGGTCAGTCAACCTGTAAATCTTGTGCTTCACAGGAGGGCTGTCACCAGTGTCCACGTCATGAGTACACCAGTGAGTAACACCGGGGGTCAGAGAGAACAGTGGGGCGAACTGTCCCAACAACTGGTGACAGTCCCCCTGCTGCTCCTGAGTCAGAGTAGGGGAGAGGATCACACCTTCTACTGACCCATCATGCTCCTTGGTAGACAGGAGGTCAGGGAGAGGCTCACTCTCCTCTTCCACCCCATCATCTGTCGCCAAGAGCATACTCACTTCGGACCTCTCGAAGTGGGGCTTGAGGCGGTTCACGTGAAGGACCCTCAAAGGGTTCCTTGGAGCCTGCAAATCCACCAGGTAGGTGACGTCACTTTTGCGCTCCTTTACCTCATATGGCCCAGTCCACTTGTCCTGCAAGGCACAAGGTGCCACTGGGGCCATGACCCACACTTTTGCCCAGGTTGAAATTCGACCAGAGTGGCATTCTGGTCATACCATCTCTTCATTTCTTCCTGGCTTGCTTCTAGGTTCGCCTGAGCGAGTTTCCTGAAGCGGGTAGTTTGGTTTCTAAAGGCCAGCATGTAGCTAAATACATCCTGGGGAGTTTTCCTGGGAGCCGCCTCCCAGCCTTCCTTTACCAAACTCAGAGGTCCTCTGACAGGGTGGCCATACAGGAGCTCAAAGGGGCTGTACCCAAGAGACTTCTGAGGCACCTCCCTGTATGCAAAGAGTAGGCATGGCAAGAGGACGTCCCACTTACGCCTCATGGGTTCTGTTAGACCCTTGATCATGCCTTTCAAGGTCTGGTTGAATCTTTCCACCAGACCGTTTCCTTGTGGGTGGTAAGGAGTGGTGAACTTGTAGGTTACACCACACTCCTTCCACAGGGATGTCATATACTTGGATATGAAATTGGTCCCCCTATCAGAAACCACCTCTCTGGGGAATCCCACACGGGAAAAGATCCCCATTAACGCCCGGCCCACCACTGGCGCCGTCGTTGTCCTGAGAGGGATTGCCTCCGGGTACCGGGTGGCATGGTCCACCAAGACCAGGATGTACCTGTTGCCCATGGCTGTCTTGGGATCCAGTGGCCCCACAATATCCATCCCTACCCTTTCAAAGGGTGTTCCAACAACAGGAAAAGGTTGGAGAGGAGCTTTGACCTTCCTCCCACTCTTACCACTTGCCTGGCAAGTTTGGCAAGACCTACAGTGTGCATCTGACTGCCTTCGCATTTGGGGCCAAAAGAAGTGGGTGACAAGCCTGTCAAAGGTCTTGTCCTGCCCCAAATGTCCTGCCAAAGGCACGTCATGAGCCAGACCCAGTAGGAAGGTCCTGAAGCGCTGGGGTACCACCAGCACACGGGCTGACCCAGGCTCAGCAACCTTAGGCTCACTGTATAGGAGACCATTCTCCCAGTAGATCAGATGTGACCCGGACTGATTACCAGCTGCCTGGTCTGCAGCCTGCCGCCGCAGACCCTCCAGAGTAGGGCACTCGTTCTGCTCCCTGCCAGAACTCCTCCCTGGTGGGACCCCCTTCTTGCTGCCAATGGGTCAGCTCAGAGATGTCTCCCAGTTCGGCTACCTGCTCCCCTGTAGGCACCGGGGCGTCCCCCTCGAGGTCCGCCTCCTCCCGGTCCGTGGGAACTTCGGGGGCCGGTTTCCCGCGCCCCCTGCCCTTTCTCTTGGCAGGGACTTGGGCCACTGTTCCAGGCTCCAAGTCCTCTTGATCACCCTTTCTGGCTGCCATTGACCGGAGTAGACACGCATGCCCACTCTGGCAACCCAAGCATCTCCAAGTGAGACCTGAGCTCAACATCCTTCCATAAGGATTGCTCCAGGTCGTTACCTAGCAGACAATCTACAGGCATGGTAGGGCTCACAACCACCCTCAAGGGACTTGAGACCCCCCCCCATTCAAAGGGAACCTGCGCCACCATACACTGGCGCTCAGAGTTGTCTACAGCAACTATTTGGTGGAATGCCCCTGGGACTACCTGCTTCTCAGAGACCAGGTGACACCGGACTGAGGTCACACTGGCTCCAGTATCTCTGAGAGCCTCTACCCTGTTCCCATTGATGGTCACCCAGGTGCTATATTTCTTTGTGTTAGGGGGCACCTGGTTTCCTGGGACCATCTCACTGTCCCCTAGTGAGACAAGGGTCATTTCTGCGGGATCCCCACCCTCCTGTGGGCACCCCTCCTCCCCAAGCGCTACACTAGCCAACACTTTGGACTGTCCACCGGTGGGTGGCTGTGTCCCCTTTGGGCACTTGGGGTCCCCCTTAAAGTGACCTACCTGGTCACATGCATAACACTTGCGGGGGCCGGTCTCAACAGGCTTCCCTGTAGAGACCCCTTTCTTCTTATCACCGGGGGGCTGGGAACCTTTACCCTGGGTACTAGTTTGGGGCCCTTTAGAGAACTCCTGTGCTTTACCCTTGTCCCCCCCACCTTTCTGCTGGGGACCCTGCCCACCTTTGGCGGAGTCTCCCCCAAACGCTTTCTTGTGGACCCTGGTACTCACCCAGCGGTCCGCTTCCATAGCAAGCTTCCTGGGGTCAGTTAGCTTACTATCCACTAGGTGCTGGCGCAGATCTGCAAAACATAGACTAGACAAGTGCTCCCATGCAATCAAGTTGTAGAGCCCCTGAAAATCTGTTACACTACTGCCCTTCACCCAACCATCCAACGACCTGCAGAACACATCCACACATTCCAACCAAGTGTTGGCATCAGACTTCTTACTGGACATGAACTGATCCCTGTACTTTTCAGGAGTAAGACCATACTTATCCAGGCATACTAAACTCGAATTTCTACCATGTTCCCGGGGTCAGTTAGGATTATAAGCTGTAATAACCAAAACTGCCCGTTCTGGCCTAGGGGGAACAGGTAGCCTTGCAATAGTGAAAAACGAACTAGGCTGTAATTCACTATCAGGACATGCCACACACACCAGGGCATGTCCTACCTTTCGCATACAACGCACCCTGCCCACAGGGGTACCTTGGGCCTACCTTAGGGGTGACTAACATGTAGAAAAGGGAAGGTTTAGGGACTTGCAAGTGTGTGCACTTGCCAAGTCGACATGGCAGCCCCAGGCTGCGCACAGGTTCTGCAATGGCAGGCCCGAGTTACACTTTACGGGCTGTTTGCGTGGGTGGCACAATCCAGTGCTGCAGCCCACCAACAGCATTTGGTCTATAGGCCCTGGCACTCGCAGTGCACTTTACAAGGGACTGACACATAAACCAAATAGGCCAATCATGGAAACGCCAATCCGTAACACATTTTATACAGGAGCACTTGCACTTTCCCACTGGACTGAAGTGAAGAAAGTGCGCAGAATCATTACACCAGCAAAAACAGAGTCAAAACCGGGAGGTCAGAAAGCAAAAAGTCAGGGGAAACACGCCAAAAGATGCCAAGTCTAACAAGTTTGCACTATTGTTTGACATTCTTGGTCTTGCAGCACAGGAAATAATTGACAATTTGCATCCCATACAACCGCCTGCAGCCCAGTTTGGGGATACTCAATTGAAAATATTTGTTTAAGCGCTTGAGCGATTATGAAAGAAATTTTCTTAGGAACCTAGCATTATTTTAGAGCACCACAATTTTTTGAAACTAAAGCAAGCTGGGGTTGAAGGAGTGGAGGAATATATTGCTGCTCCTAGGATCTTGGCGTCCACTTGTGATTTTGGGTCCAATATGGACACAAGTATACATAATCAATTTGTGTTCAGGTGCTCTTCTCGCAAAATTCATGAAAGATTACTTAGTTGCCGCAATCCTATGCTTAATGAGGTCATTGTCCTTGCTAAAAGCATCGAACGGTCTCTTATCTCATCAAAAGTTCTACATGCTGAGGCTTCTTCGAGTGCACTGACTGTTGAAGAGGGTTGTCAGGTTCATCCTGTATGTTTGGTGAATACCAAAAACAGAAACAATAAAGACGTACAGCTGAAAACTCCAACCATGTGTTACAGGTGTGGTTCTAAGAGTCACATCAGCAATTTCACAGGATGTCCGGCTATTGGGAAGGGTTGTCTCTCTTGTGAGAAAATGGGCCATTTCCAGTCAGTGTGCAGAAGTAACAGGAACACAGTCAGAGTCAGTAGCGTGGATGCTGAGATTGATAATTATACTGAGTCCCTATGACACCCTCATTATCAGTCTGGCGCATGGGAATGGACTGGTGTGTGCAGCAAGAAAAGCCCATATATGAGACTCGTGGGTGTTCTCAGAAACACGATAAAGTGAGGGGAAAATGGTGGGCTTACCATGGTCTAACTCGATAAGGGGACTGCCCCTGCGTGGGCTGTGTTAACGTTAGTGCTGATCTGAACAGTCACATGCTTTTCTTTTCTTCCGTGAATTGTGATATATGGACAATGCTCGCTGTATTTAAAAAATAATAAAATTGGTTATAAAAAATTACACTGAGTCTATCAATAATGTTGTTTTGACCATAGAGTGCAATTCCATTTGTACATCTGTTAAGGATCCTCCCAGTGAAGCTGTGATCGATGGTGTTGCCTTACAGGTTATGGCTGACTCAGGATCTCCAATTACCATCCTGAGGGATACTACATTTCACGAGCACTGGCATAGGTAGTTGACACCTACTGATGTAAACCCTAAGGCATTTGGCGAGAAAGACATAGAGATGCTGGGTTTCTTCTTGGCCAAAGTTGTTTGCATGGGTAGGGAAACAACCACCAAGATCTATGTAGCTGTGAAGAGCAAAAACATTTTGGGATGGCAGAATTTAGCCAAAATGGGCTTGCTATTGAGACCAGATGCTGATATTCCAATTGTATTAGGAGAGTTACCCGCCAATTATGTCTGTGGAGTAATAGATCCTGTAAAAGAGATGCTGACTGAGTTTAAAGAACTTTTCCGTGAAGAAGTGGGCAGTGCAAAAGGTTTTGAGCACTGCATTAGACTCAAGTCTCAACCTCAACCTGTGGTGCACAAGGTGAGACCGGTCCCACTGAGTGTCAAAGAAGAATTGAAACTCATGTTGCAGGATTTGTGCTTTCAAGGCATTATTGAGCCTTGTGACTCTTCGCTCTGGGTCGCACCCATTGTGGTCACACTCAAGAGGTCTGGGGAGATCAGACTATACACTGATTTGAGGAACCTGAATGCTAACACACTCATAGATTGTCCCCCTTTCCCTAGGATTCAGGAGTTGCTGGCCAATTTAGGGGGGGCAAAGTGGTTCAGTTTGATTGATTTAAGGCCAGCCTATCATCAGGTGGCTCTGGCGAAAGAGTCACAGGAGTTGACCACGTTCATCACACCATTTGGGGCATTCAAGTACCTGACATTGCTGTTCGGTCTGTCATCCGCCGCCAGTGGTTTTCAAAAGCTCATGGACCATCTGTTCGGCAATCTGAGGGGAGTGCAGGCCTACCAGGACAATGTCCTGAGTTTTGCAGACACTATGGAGGAGTATAACCGTGTCTTGAGACAGGTACTAACTATTCTTTCGCAAGGAAGCATGACAATCAGAGTAGACAAATGCAAAATTGCCACCAGTGAATTAGAATATTTAGGTCATACCATTTCTGCATCAGGGATGAAACCTAAGTGTTCTCTCATCAGGGTCATTAAGGAGACTAAGGCTCCCTCTGACAGAGATGCTCTGCACTCCTTCCTTGGTCTTGCAGAGTACTACGCTAGGTTTGTTCCCGGTTATGCCCTAGCAGAAGAACCCCTGAGGACTTTGTTGAGAAAAGGTGAGAAATTTCTTTGGTCTACTGACAAGGAAAGTGCTTTCAATGAAATAAAGGTGCTCATAGAAAAGGTCCCTACGTTGAGTGCTTTTCAGGAAGGTCAATCTTCTATCATTACTGTAGACGCTAGCCAGATGCGTTTAGGGGCAATATTAAGCCAGAAGGTGTCAGGAAAGGAACACACAGTGGCCTTTGCACCTAGGTCGCTCAAGCAGTATGAGAAACACGTACAGTACTCTTGAGCGCGAGGCATTAGCTTGTGCATAGGCCATCCACAAGTTCAAGATGTATGTGTGTGGCGGTAAATTTCTGTTGAATATTGATCACAAGCCTTTGGTTCATATTTTTACTGCAGTGACAAGTGACAGCTTATCAGCCAGACTGATTAGGCTTGTTTCCAAACTACAAGAATTTGTATTTGAGATTAAGCATGTTCCAGGAGGTAGAAACCTTTTTTTCGGACTGTCTCTCACGTATGCCAATTGAGGACACGAGTAATGACGGTTTGCTGGATGAAGTGGTGTGTGTAGCATCGGGCGATGCTGTCAGTGGGGAGTACAGTACAGGTCTGAATGAGTCTGAGTGGTTGGCTGCTTGTCAAAGTGATGAGGTCTTGCACAAAGTCAGTGAGTACATTGTTCTTGAGTAGCCTGAGAAAAGACAGCTAGTTGTAGAATTGAGGTCGTTTGGCCAGGTGGTGGATAAATTGTCTTTGTCTAAGTAACACCATCCTTACTCAAGCACATCAAGGTCACCTAGGTGTGACCAAACCTATTATGCGTGTGAAACAATATTACAGGTGGCCAGGTATTGATGCACAGGTTAGATTTTTGATTGAATCGTGTCCAGAATGCCTGTTGTCAGACAAGCACTGGAAGGTGCACCACACTCCGTTTACATCCTGTGCCATACCCGGCTGCTGCGTGGGAGAAATTAGGTCTGGATTTTTCTGGACCGTATGTCTTACTACCTGTTCATATGAAGTATTTAGTTCTGGTGGTGGATACCACTCAAAATGTATGTACTTTGCTTTTGTAAAATCACCTGACACTCAGCAGTGGAATTTTTAGAGCAGGTTTTCAGTCTGCAAGGTTCTCCCAGGAGCATTTTCATTGACAATGGGTCACACTTTATCTCTGAGCGTATGTCGAAGTTTAAAAAAAAATATGATATCAAAAATCTGTAGGTGGCGTTGTATTCTTCTTCATCCAGTGGTCTTTTAGAGAGAGGCAACAGGATCATTAAGGAGGGAGTACAAACGGCTTTAGCTGCTAATCTGGATGTGAAAGCATTTCGGAAACAGAAAGTGTGGTGTTACAACACCACACCCCATTGTACTGTGGGGGTTTCACCGTTTTCTTTGCTCAGGGGCAGTAATGTCCATACAACTCTTTTTTCCACTTGTTTGGAGAAACAAGTTGGTAATGCGGGGACGAGGGATACAGTGCACAAAGAAAGGTTGCCTCAAAGGTTATCGCTACTCAAAGTAAGATGAAGGAGAATTTTGACAAAAAGCACAGTGTGTTATCTCAAGACATTGATAAAGGTGACTAGGTACTAATCAGAAGTCCAGTTAAACTTAGGAAGTGAGAATCTATTTACTCTGCTCCTGTTAGGATTGAAAGGGTTGGTAAGGCTACTGCACTACTTGAGGGCAAAAGGTGGTGGAATAAATGGCAGTTAGTGAAGCTATCTGTTCAACAAGCCAGCCTCATACTGAGCAAGGGAAAACCAGTGTTGGAATCCGATTGAGCACCTTGGGTGCAACTCACGTTGATCACAAGTGATGAACTGATGCAACCTGAACTTCCCTGCTCTGCTGATTCTGCTGTTGTGGCCACACCAACACACAGGACACAGGGTGGCACACACAATATCAGAGTTCCAGCCAGGTTCAAGGATTTTCTGATGTATTGAGCCTCAGTTTTTTACATGTATTTTGGTGCGTTTCAGTTTTTGATGTTAGTCATGATTGTTTGGGATTTTTCCTTGTTTTATTTTGAGGGTGAATGTGATGTAGTAAGCTTATATGTTCCGCGCCTGTCGCATGGTTCATGTTCTCGTGCTGGCGACAAGCGCATGGGTAGTTTTATTGCTATTTGAATTTGTGTACATATGAATGTGTCTCGCGTGCTCTACAAGCAGTGAGTGTGGATTCCAACTACAGTTGTGGCATTCCTGAACTGGGATTCTGTCTGGCCGGTCACAGCATGTTGTGGGTTTTGTTCACCAAATAAACTGGCTTTTAAACTCTGGCAAACTTGGTGAGCACTACATTACACCGCCACCTGCGACCAACTGCACAAATTAAGCACCATGTATAATCATGCATTTGCCATCATTTTAAGACCCCATTACATGTAATCAAGAAAAGAATGGTGTGATGTCATACGTTAGACTCTAACAAAGCATCACACACATCTCCAAGCATAAATACATGAACCAAGCGACCTTCAATACGGTTTTCGCTCTGGGGTGGGGACCATTGAACAGTGCCTCAATCTGAGCATCTTAATAGGGAAATATACACAGATCAAAGGCGGTAATCTATATCTGGGTTTTGTAGATCTTTCTTCCGCCTTTGACTGTGTAAATCACTCAAAGCTTTGGGTAATCATGAGTGAGATGGGAGTAGAATCCTCGATAATCTCCTTTTTGAGGGATTTGTACTCAGGAACCAAGGCTAGAATCAGATATGGAATAAACGGCGAATGTACCCAGCCGTTCAGCATAGAAAGAGGGGTAAGGCAGGGCTGTGTCCTTGTACCGTTTCTATTTTCACCCTACATTAACAACTTAGGGTGTGCCTTGACTGTACATCCGAAAGATCTGGCTCAGGTGGGACACCGCCCTTTGCCTGCCCTACTCTATGCTGACGACGCCGTTCTGCTGGCGCACACCCCAAACTCCATGCAGTCGGTACTCAATGATTTTGTTAACTATATGCAGGATCTTGATCTACATGTGAACCAGACCAAGACAGTTATAATGAAGTGTGGGAGGAAATCAGGTACCTGCCGTGCAATGAGAATCAAGGGTTCCATCATCGAACAGACCAACACTTTCTCATATCTTGGTGTACCCTTTGACAAAGATGGCACTTGGAGTCATGCAATTAAAACAAGGTCGCTGCTTTTTAAAAGCGCCTGCTTGGCCTTACGCAAATTTGCCATAAGACTTGGTATTAACCCGCCGCGAGAAATGTTCACCATCTACAAGGCAAAATGTCTCAGCAAAGCATTATATGGGTCAGGCATATGGGGTTACGAAAATTGTATGGCCGTACAACTAGTGGAGAATGAATTTCTAAGATTATAGATAGCTACTTGCCACCCCTAAATCTGCCCCAACTTTTGTCTGTCATGCAGAGTTTGGAGTTTCTTTCCTGGTTGACCTTATCAAGACCCAACCGATTTTGCTCTGGCATAAAATATGGTCATCAGAGCACACCCTTTTAAATCGGCTTGTCATCAGGGATTGCTTAAACTCAAACCAATATGCACGAATTCCGTGGTTAACATATATTAAGCGTTTTTGCCAGGACTTGGGGCACCTAGAATACTTTACTAACCCTGATTGTTTAGCCAAACTAAACAGGAAAGAAATAAAGGCCGACTGTTTGAATCATCTTGAGAATATCAGGTTGTCTGCAGAATTGTCAAAACCCTCTGTTTTAAGAAACCAGCTTATTTTAACCAGTTACGACATGCCATTATACCTTAGATATGTGCCACTCCAAAAGCATAGGTATATTTTAACTCATTTTAGGATGGACATTTTCCACCGTATGGTTACCTTTCCGGAACCAAATGATTGGTCTTCCAATTTATCAAATTCTTCCTGCGATAACGTCTCATAACAGACAACTATGCATGTCGTACTTTTTTGCAAATTTTATAAAAAATGGAGGAAATTTTATATACTGAGTTATTTAAAGCAGCTAGACTTTGTTCAATGCCGCCTGGCCTATCTATTCTTACAGTCTTTATCGACATTTGTGTAAGAATGTCATCCTTTTTATGGAGTGTTTTTTATGCAAGGAAGAAGGGTATTTTAACTTAACGAACAAGTTAGCTAAATGACGCTGTATGTGCAATCCTAACAAATATGTTTTTGGACTGGGCAAGTGGAACAGGATCATATGGCGGACCCTAATTTGAGGTTCTTACCCTCCTGTACGCTGCCCTATGACCTCATATATAGACGTCTTCCTTTTTCCTCCAAATGATCTTACGCTAATATAACCTTTTAGACGCTTTTTAAATTGATCTGGTATGAATGTTTTTAAGATCGAAAATGAATTATTAGACTCTGGTTTTTTGTATTACAGTAACGATGTAAATGTGATTTGTAACAGGATTGATATGGTTTTATTTGTGATTATGTTATCTGTATGTCTACCTGTTTGGTGCTTTTATGGTCAAAAAGGTTTTTTGCTTTTTTGACCGAATAAAGATTATTACTACTAGTACATGAACCAAAACGCCCAGAACAATATAAAATGTAATCATATAGTATCAAGAACACCAATTTCAGGATTGTCATAACCATTACACCTTTGATCACAAACGGCACAGGGAGTGCTGGCTAGCTTTTAAGTTGTGGTGCATTAGCGGTTCCTACAACACAGCCACACACACATTCATACTCATACATTTCCACACCCACCCATTCACAAGCACACAAATACATGCACACCAACCAATCCACAAGCACTCACAAATGCACATACCCTCACCCACCCACTCACAAGCACACACATGTACACACGCACACCCACACTTTCACTAGTGATAGCGGGCCCTAAAAACAGTAAACTCAATAATAGTACTATCACAATACTTCCATCACCTGCAGGGTTAAGCCCCGTTTTCCACACTAAAGCATTCTTCATTCTCTTGATGGATCTTGGAACGCTGTATTAGGAGTCTAGGAGCAAATCAGACATCTCAAACTTAAATAGCATCAACAATTTCAGTCAATGATGAGAGTTGAAATAATTTTCTAAAACCTTTATTCTCATTAAGAGATTGGTAAAGTTTTTTTCTTTATTTTGTCTTTATTTGAGTTAGTCCATAAATCAAGTAAGTTACAGAAATCTCATCAAAAGAATGATTAGAACAAAACATCAAATATAGTTTGAATTAAGCGCTGTTAGAAATGGGATCTCTAGTTGGCAAGGGCTTGCACCTTTGTCCAAGTAGGGACCCTTCTTCCTAGTCAGGGTAAGGGTGTTACACTCGTGAAGTAACCCCTGCTCACCCTCGTGGTAGCTTGGCACGAGCAGTCGGGCTTAATTCAGAGGCAGTGTGTAAAGCATTTGCACATAACCAACAGTAATACAGTGTAAGCACTACAAACGGACACCACACCAGTTTAGAAAAATAACCAATTTTTATATACTCAAGACAAGACCAATTATGACAAAAATCCACAATACTATACTTTAAAAACGAATGCTTGATAAGGTAACTTCTTCTTTGCAGGAATAGTCCAAAAACAAAGTTCGTACGAGTCGGTAGCTCCGTCCGAGCCTAACGCGATGCTGAAAACCACAGAGTCTAACAGTTCCAGCCGACCGCGTCGATACGGGCCAGCAGAGTCGTGAACAGACTCGGTCACAGTACCTTTTTCGTTGTGGCTGGTACGGAGTGTACGAGCCGGTCGGCGTTCGTCGCGGTTGCGGTGCAAGACGGAGCGATGCAAGGTGCGGTGTCCCTCGATGCGGTGCAGGCAGCGGCTCGATGAGCGTCGTGTAGACGGAGTCGGTGAGTCCAAGGCGTGCGATGCAGGGTGAGACGATGCTCGATGCGGTGCTGACAGGTTGCGATGCAGGCGACCAAGCCGGAGTGCGGGAGCTGGCGTCGGACAGCGGTGCGAGTCGGAGCGGTGCGTCGCAGACGTGCGAGCGGTGCCCCAAATGCGATGCGGTCACGACTCTTGAGCCAGTTGCAGCGACCGCGTCGGTCGGGTCCGGCTGGTTCAGTGAAGCGATGCGAACTGCGGTGCCCACAGGTCACGGTGCAAGCAGCGGCTCGATGTGGACGGCGTCGGACGTCGCCTACGATGAGACCAGGGTTGCGATGCGAAGCGGGGCGATGCGGTCTGCGGTGCAAACAGGTCACCGGTCAGGGATGGATTCGGTTGACGGAGTCGGTTGCAGTTCCCTTCCTCTGTGGCAACTGAAACAGCGTTCCAGAAGCTGTACCCAGAGGCTTGTGAAGTCTTTGTAGTCCCTGAGACTTCTTAACAGGAGGCCAGCTCGGTTCCAGGCCCTTGGAGATACTCAGCACAAGTTTGTAGAAAGTTCAGTCCTTTCACTGCCCAAGGCAGAAGCAGCAGCTGCAGGCCAACCCAACAAAGCAACAACACAGCAAAGGGGCAGTAATCCTCCTGGCAGCTCTTCCAACTCTTCGTCTTGGCAGGTTCCTTGATTCCAGCGAGATCTAAATTCATGGGGTCAGGGCCCCAATATTTATATCCCAAATTCCTTTGTTCTCTGAAGGCAGAGAGGCCTTTTCCTAGTCCAAACCAGTTCTGGAGCACTTTGTTGACAAGTCTCCGTCCCTTCTTTCAGTGAGTAGGCCAGGGACATCAGACGCACCACAGGAGGCGGAGCCAGCATTGTGGAGGGAAGGCACTGTCCTATTCAGGGCCCAGGTGCAACTCCTCCCACCCATCTACATGTAGATCTTGCTATTCAGCCCTGCGCTGACTCACCCTGTCTCCTGGCATCCCCCAGCCCCTGTCACTCACACTCCAGACAAGGAATACACAACCTCGCAGAGGCAGGCTTGGATGGTTAGACAAGAAAATACCCACTTTCTAAAAGTGGTATTTTCAAATACAGAATGTTAAAACCAACTTCACTAAAAGATGCATTTTATCATTCTGAGTCCAGGCATACTAAACTCGAATTTCTACCATGTTCCCGGGGTCAGTTAGGATTATAAGCTGTAATAATCAAAACTGCCCGTTCTGGCCTAGGGGAACAGGTAGCCTTGCAATAGTGAAAACGAACTAGGCTGTAATTCACTATCAGGACATGCCACACACACCAGGGCATGTCCTACCTTTCGCATACAACGCACCCTGCCCACAGGGGTACCTTGGGCCTACCTTAGGGGTGACTAACATGTAGAAAAGGTAAGGTTTAGGGACTTGCAAGTGTGTGCACTTGCCAAGTCGATATGGCAGCCCCAGGCTGCGCACGGGCTCTGCAATGGCAGGCCCGAGTTACACTTTACGGGCTGTTTGCGTGGGTGGCACAATCCAGTGCTGCAGCCCACCAACAGCATTTGGTCTATAGGCCCTGGCACTCACAGTGCACTTTACAAGGGACTGACACATAAACCAAATAGGCCAATCATGGAAACGCCAATCCATAACACATTTTATACAGGAGCACTTGCACTTTCCCACTGGACAGCAGTGAGGAAAGTGCGCAGAATCATTACACCAGCAAAAACAGAGTCAAAACCGGGAGGTCAGAAAGCAAAAAGTCAGGGGAAACACGCCAAAAGATGCCAAGTCTAACACATGTCCCCTCCAGCTGAAAGTAGGGAGAACTACCCAACCCCATTGGAGTTCTCTTCACTAAGGCGGAAGAACCTGGACAGACCATCTGCGTTGGCGTGTTCTGTACCAGGACGGTGTTCCACCGTAAAGTCCATTCCCTGTAGGGAGATGGACCACCTCAGCAGTTTTGGATTCTCACCCCTCATTTGCATCAACCATCTGAGGGGCCTGTGGTCTGTGTGAACCCGGAAGTGAGTCCCAAACAGGTATGGTCTCAACTTCTTCAGTGCCCAGACCACAGCAAAAGCTTCCCTTTCTATGGCACTCTACCTCTGTTCCCTGGGAAGTAGTCTCCTGCTAAGGAAGACTACAGGCTGATCCAGGCCCTCTTCGTTCAGTTGTGAGAGCACCGCTCCCACACCATGCTCTGAAGCGTCAGTCTGCACGACGAATTCCTTGGAGAAGTCAGGTGCCTTGAGCACGGGCGCCGTGCACATGGCTGCCTTCAGGGCATCAAAAGCTTTCTGGCAGGACTCAGTCCAGATCACTTTCCTGGGCTGCCTCTTAGAGGTCAGCTCTGTTAAGGGGGCAACGATGGTGCCATAGCCCTTAACAGATCTCCTATAGTAACCGGTGAGACCTAAGAAGGCTCTCACCTCTGTCTGGGTCTTGGGGGTTCCCAAGCCAGAATGGTGTCAATCTTGGGTTGTAGGGGCGCCACCTGGCCGCTTCCTACCTGGTGTCCCAAGTACACCACAGAACCCTGCCCGATCTGGCACTTACTGGCCTTGATCGTGAGGCCTGCACCTTGCAGAGCCCTCAACACTTTCTCAAGGTGCTGTAAATGTTCTTCCCAGCTGGAACTGAACACAGCAATGTCATCCAGGTAGGCGGCACTGAAATCCTCCAGCCCAGCCAACACCTGATTGACCAACCTCTGAAAGGTGGCAGGGGCATTCTTCAACCCAAAGGGCATCACCCGGAATTGGTAATGACCTTCTGGGGTTGAGAACGCTGATCTCTCCTTGGCCCCATCGGTTAAGGCAATCTGCCAGTACCCAGACGTCAAATCAAACGTGCTGAGGAACCGGGCAGCTCCCAACCGATCAATGAGCTCATCAGCTCTGGGGATGGGGTGCGCGTCAGTCCTGGTGACGGCATTGAGCCCACGGTAGTCCACACAAAACCGGAGTTCTGGAGTGGCACCGGGCGCCGCAGCCTTTGGGACCAAGACCACTGGGCTGGCCCAAGGGCTGTGGGAGGGCTCAATCACCCCTAACGCCAACATCTTAGAGACCTCCTCCTTGATGCTGGCTCTGACCCGGTCAGTCAACCTGTAAATCTTGTGCTTCACAGGAGGGCTGTCACCAGTGTCCACGTCATGGGTACACCAGTGAGTAACACCGGGAGTCAGAGAGAACAGTGGGGCGAACTGTCCCAACAACTGGCGACAGTCCCCTGCTGCTCCTGAGTCAGAGTAGGGAGAGGATCACACCCTCTACTGACCCATCATGCACCTTGGTAGACAGGAGGTCAGGGAGAGGCTCACTCGCCTCTTCCACCCCATCATCTGTCGCCAAGAGCATACTCACTTCGGACCTCTCGAAGTGGGGCTTGAGGCGGTTCACGTGAAGGACCCTCAAAGGGTTCCTTGGAGCCTGCAAATCCACCAGGTAGGTGACGTCACTTTTGCGCTCCTTTACCTCATATGGCCCAGTCCACTTGTCCTGCAAGGCACAAGGTGCCACTGGGGCCATGACCCACACTTTTTGCCCAGGTTGAAATTCGACCAGAGTGGCATTTTGGTCATACCATCTCTTCATTTCTTCCTGGCTTGCTTCTAGGTTCGCCTGAGCGAGTTTCCTGAAGCGGGCAGTTTGGTTTCTAAAGGCCAGCATGTAGCTAAATACATCCTGGGGAGTTTTCCTGGGAGCTGCCTCCCAGCCTTCCTTTACCAAACTCAGAGGTCCTCTGACAGGGTGGCCATACAGGAGCTCAAAGGGGCTGTACCCAAGAGACTTCTGAGGCACCTCCCTGTATGCAAAGAGTAGGCATGGCAAGAGGACGTCCCACTTACGCCTCATGGGTTCTGTTAGACCCTTGATCATGCCTTTCAAGGTCTGGTTGAATCTCTCCACCAGACCGTTTCCTTGTGGGTGGTAAGGAGTGGTGAACTTGTAGGTTACACCACACTCCTTCCACAGGGATGTCATTTACTTGGATATGAAATTGGTCCCCCTATCAGAAACCACCTCTCTGGGGAATCCCACACGGGAAAAGATCCCCATTAACGCCTGGCCCACCACTGGCGACGTCGTTGTCCTGAGAGGGATTGCCTCCGGGTACCGGGTGGCATGGTCCACCAAGACCAGGATGTACCTGTTGCCCATGGCTGTCTTGGGGTCCAGTGGCCCCACAATATCCATCCCTACCCTTTCAAAGGGTGTTCCAACAACAGGAAAAGGTTGGAGAGGAGCTTTGACCTTCCTCCCACTTTTACCACTTGCCTGGCAAGTTTGGCAAGACCTACAGTGTGCATCTGACTGCCTTCGCATTTGGGGCCAAAGAAGTGGGTGACAAGCCTGTCAAAGGTCTTGTCCTGCCCCAAATGTCCTGCCAAAGGCACGTCATGAGCCAGACCCAGTAGGAAGGTCCTGAAGCGCTGGGGTACCACCAGCACACGGGCTGACCCAGGCTCAGCAACCTTAGGCTCGCTGTATAGGAGACCACTCTCCCAGTAGATCAGATGTGACCCGGACTGATTACTAGCTGCCTGGTCTGCAGCCTGCCGCCGCAGACCCTCCAGAGTAGGGCACTCGTTCTGCTCCCTGCAGAACTCCTCCCTGGTGGGACCCCCTTCTTGCTGCCAATGGGTCAGCTCAGAGATGTCTCCCAGTTCGGCTACCTGCTCCCCTGTAGGCACCGGGCGTCCCCTCGAGGTCCGCCTCCTCCCGGTCCGTGGGAACTTCGGGGGCCGGTTTCCTGCGCCCCCTGCCCTTTCTCTTGGCAGGGACTTGGGCCACTGTTCCAGGCTCCAAGTCCTCTTGATCACCCTTTCTGGCTGCCATTGACCGAGTAGACACGCATGCCCACTCTGGCAACCCAAGCATCTCCAAGTGAGACCTGAGCTCAACCTCCTTCCATAAGGACTGCTCCAGGTCGTTTCCTAGCAGACAATCTACAGGCATGGTAGGGCTCACAACCACCCTCAAGGGACCTGAGACCCCCCATTCAAAGGGAACCTGCGCCACCATACATTGGCGCTCTGAGTTGTCTACAGCAACTACTTGGTGGAATGCCCGGGGACTACTTGCTTCTCAGACACCAGGTGACACCGGACTGAGGTCACACTGGCTCCAGTGTCTCTGAGAGCCTCTACCCTGTTCCCATTAATGGTCACCCAGGTGCTATATTTCTTTGTGTTAGGGGGCACCTGGTTTCCTGGGACCATCTCACTGTCCCCTAGTGAGACAAGGGTCATTTCTGCGGGATCCCCACCCTCCTGTGGGCACCCCTCCTCCCCAAGCGCTACACTAGCCAACACTTTGGACTGTCCACCGGTGGGTGGCTGTGTCCCCTTTGGGCACTTGGGGTCCCCCTTAAAGTGACCTACCTGGTCACATGCATAACACTTGCGGGGCCGGTCTCAACAGGCTTCCCTGTAGAGACCCCTTTCTTCTTATCACCGGTGGGCTGGGAACCTTTACCCTGGGTATTAGTTTGGGGCTCTTTAGAGAACTCCTGTGCTTTACCCTTGTCCCCCCCACCTTTCTGCTGGGGACCCTGCCCACCTTTGGCTGAGTCTCCCCCAAACGCTTTCTTGTGGACCCTGGTACTCACCCAGCGGTCCGCTTCCATAGCAAGCTTCCTGGGGTCAGTTAGCTTACTATCAACTAGGTGCTGGCGCAGATCTGCAAAACATAGACTAGACAAGTGCTCCCATGCAATCAAGTTGTAGAGCCCCTGAAAATCTGTCACATTACTGCCCTTCACCCAACCATCCAGAGACCTGCAGAACACATCCACACATTCCAACCAAGTGTTGGCATCAGACTTCTTACTGGACCTGAACTGATCCCTGTACTTTTCAGGAGTAGGACCATACTTCGTGAGAAGGGCATCCTTCATGTCAGCATAGGTGAGGTGATACCCCTTACCCAAAGCTATCAGAGCATCCCTTGCTTCTTCAGGGAAAAGTGGCCACAATCCTGCTCCCCAATTCTCCTCAGGGACCCCATTCATGTGTATGGCTGCCTCATAACCCTGAAACCACCTTTGTATGTCCCCCTTCTTGAACTCCTTGCCTACATTCTTGGGAATGTGCACAATCCTGTCTGCCTTTCTGGACGAATTGCTGCCACCATCTGAGCCTGACTTACTCCTAAGTTCTAGCTCCTTCAGTTCTCTCTCATGCTCTAAGAGCATCTTCCTCTCCTCTATGGCCAATCTCTTCTCCTCCCGCTCACTCTCCAGCTTGAGCTTCTGCAGCTCAAACTGCCTTGCTTCCCGCCTGTCCTCTAGTTCCTCTGGGGACAGACTGCTGCTGCCTGACCTGGCGGGTTCCCCCCTACCCAAAAGCATATCCACCCTGGAAATAGGCTCCTCCACCTCCTCACTGAGATTACCAGGCTGCCCACTGGCATGTCTGGCTGCTACCCAGGCCCTCAGCGCCTTCTGTAGCTCCTCCTTCCTTGTGAGGCCTTTAATTTGGACTTTCAGGTGTTTACAAATTGCTCGTAGTTCCTTTACGGCGTAGGTTTCCAACCTATCCTCCTCAAAGATAATTTCCAGAGATGCAACGGATGATGCAGCTGTGTCAGGCATGACAAAAGTAGTGAGTTGAAAACTGGCAAGATCAAAAATAGGCCAAAAGAAAAAGAACCAGTATGTGGTACGTAATGGTCTGCGATATGGTAGTAGTGCACACCAATCACTGTAAGTCAAGTGCAAACACAAGTCCTATCCTCACCGCTGACAACCAATGTTAGAAATGGGATCTCTAGTTGGCAAGGGCTTGCACCTTTGTCCAAGTAGGGACCCTTCTTCCTAGTCAGGGTAAGGGTGTTACACTCGTGAAGTAACCCCTGCTCACCCTCGTGGTAGATTGGCACGAGCAGTCGGGCTTAATTCAGAGGCAGTGTGTAAAGCATTTGCACATAACCAACAGTAATACAGTGTAAGCACTACAAACGGACACCACACCAGTTTAGAAAAATAACCAATTTTTATATACTCAAGACAAGACCAATTACGACAAAAATCCACAATACTATACTTTAAAAACGAATGCTTGATAAGGTAACTTCTTCTTTGCAGGAATAGTCCAAAAACAAAGTTCGTACGAGTCGGTAGCTCCGTCCGAGCCTACAGCGATGCTGAAAACCACAGAGTCTAACAGTTCCAGCCGACCGCGTCGATACGGGCCAGCAGAGTCGTGAACAGACTCGGTCACGGTACCTTTCTCGTTGTGGCTGGTACGGAGTGTACGAGCCGGTCGGCGTTCGTCGCGGTGCAAGACGGAGCGATGCAAGGTGCGGTGTCCCTCGATGCGGTGCAGGCAGCGGCTCGATGAGCGTCGTGTAGACGGAGTCGGTGAGTCCAAGGCGTGCGATGCAGGGTGAGACGATGCTCGATGCGGTGCTGACAGGTTGCGATGCAGGCGACCAAGCCGGAGTGCGGGAGCTGGCGTCGGACAGCGGTGCGAGTCGGAGCGGTGCGTCACAGACGTGCGAGCGGTGCCCCAAATGCGATGCGGTCACGACTCTTGAGCCAGTTGCAGCGACCGCGTCGGTCGGGTCCGGCTGGTTCAGTGAAGCGATGCGAACTGCGGTGCCCACAGGTCACGGTGCAAGCAGCGGCTCGATGTGGACGGCGTCGGACGTCGCCTACGATGAGACCAGGGTTCCGATGCGAAGCGGGGCGATGCGGTCTGCGGTGCAAACAGGTCACCGGTCAGGGATGGATTCGGTTGACGGAGTCGGTTGCAGTTCCCTTCCTCTGTGGCAACTGAAACAGCGTTCCAGAAGCGGTACCCAGAGGCTTGTGAAGTCTTTGTAGTCCCTGAGACTTCTTAACAGGAGGCCAGCTCGGTTCCAGGCCCTTGGAGATACTCAGCACAAGTTTGTAGAAAGTTCAGTCCTTTCACTGCCCAAGGCAGAAGCAGCAGCTGCAGGCCAACCCAACAAAGCAACAACACAGCAAAGGGGCAGTACTCCTCCTGGCAGCTCTTCCAACTCTTCGTCTTGGCAGGTTCCTTGATTCCAGCGAGATCTAAATTCATGGGGTCAGGGCCCCAATATTTATATCCCAAATTCCTTTGTTCTCTGAAGGCAGAGAGGCCTTTGCCTAGTCCAAACCAGTTCTGGAGCACTTTGTTGACAAGTCTCCGTCCCTTCTTTCAGTGAGTAGGCCAGGGACATCAGACGCACCACAGGAGGCGGAGCCAGCATTGTGGAGGAAGGCACTGTCCTATTCAGGGCCCAGGTGCAACTCCTCCCACCCATCTACATGTAGATCTTGCTATTCAGCCCTGCGCTGACTCACCCTGTCTCCTGGCATCCCCCAGCCCCTGTCACTCACACTCCAGACAAGGAATACACAACCTCGCAGAGGCAGGCTTGGATGGTTAGACAAGAAAATACCCACTTTCTAAAAGTGGTATTTTCAAACACAGAATGTTAAAACCAACTTCACTAAAAGATGCATTTTATCATTCTGAGTCCAGGCATACTAAACTCGAATTTCTACCATGTTCCCGGGGTCAGTTAGGATTATAAGCTGTAATAATCAAAACTGCCCGTTCTGGCCTAGGGGAACAGGTAGCCTTGCAATAGTGAAAAACGAACTAGGCTGTAATTCACTATCAGGACATGCCACACACACCAGGGCATGTCCTACCTTTCGCATACAACGCACCCTGCCCACAGGGGTACCTTGGGCCTACCTTAGGGGTGACTAACATGTAGAAAAGGGAAGGTTTAGGGACTTGCAAGTGTGTGCACTTGCCAAGTCGATATGGCAGCCCCAGGCTGCGCACGGGCTCTGCAATGGCAGGCCCGAGTTACACTACGGGCTGTTTGCGTGGGTGGCACAATCCAGTGCTGCAGCCCACCAACAGCATTTGGTCTATAGGCCCTGGCACTCACAGTGCACTTTACAAGGGACTGACACATAAACCAAATAGGCCAATCATGGAAACGCCAATCCATAACACATTTTATACAGGAGCACTTGCACTTTCCCACTGGACAGCAGTGAGGAAAGTGCGCAGAATCATTACACCAGCAAAAACAGAGTCAAAACCGGGAGGTCAGAAAGCAAAAAGTGAGGGGAAACACGCCAAAAGATGCCAAGTCTAACAAGCGCTTTCCATAAAGGAATACATTCCCTAATCTAAAGACCAGGATCAGAGTTTTAGATTTTAAGAACCCATGAAGAGTTTGATTTCAAGGAAAAGAATGAGATTAGAGAAGCATAAAGCTTCAATGCCAAATTAGAGTAGCAGAACTTCCCATAAAGAGTAGCTGATAAGACTCAGACGTGTCTCAATAAATCTGAGTAAATCAGCATACACTTGCAGTAGCAATCTGTCAAATATCAAATAGCAAAGGTAAGGCAGAGAGGGAAAACAGTAGTAGCAGTAGCCAACCGTCAGTGGTCCGGCAAGGAAAAAAGGGAAAAGCGTAAAAGCCAAAAACTTTTGCCTCTACCTAGGAGCACGCACTAATATAAAGTCAGGAAAACATTGTATCAGGCTTCTTCCTCCATGGACCAATAGGATGGGACCTTTCTTCGATAAGCAGGTTCAGATCCTCCGTTCCCACGAAAATACATGCGGCTTGTACACTTTATCACAAGGTTAGCTACAGACAGTCTTGCATAGTTAGTTTCTGGAAACATTAGACTTAGGTCTCATAAGCCTTTAAACACAGATCAACCGTCTACATCTCAAATTGTTTCACTGCGAGAACAATGAACTACTAATTAAAAGGCAACATCACAGTTAGGCAAAGCATTCTTTTTAATATGAATCAAGCATTGTTTAAAATGCACAAGTTATTCTATTCAAATGTTCTATAAAACTTGAGAAAAATAGGAAGTTCATGACATTCAAGAACAATATGTTTGTTATAAATTAATACATTTGTTAAATCGGAATATTCTGTAGTTATGACAATCATTTCTAAGCATGTCAATTTAAGGTGTAGCTTCTAATTCACGTTGATGCCCCTTTCAGCAGTATTAGGTTTGCCTCTAGTTAAAGAAAAACTGCTTCATAGCTTTTCTATGGCCTACACCGGTAACTATGACTGCTTATTGCAAATCGGCACATTTCAGTTGCATGTGTTTCTTGCATCGCTTTTTATATTTAGCATTGTACATTCAACTACTAGATTATTTTTTTCATGTTAATAAATTAGCTTTCTCACAAGCACATTCGGGCAAATACTCGCACACAAATTCATACACACACACACACACACACACACACACAAAATTGTTAATATACCCACTTACCTGTCAGGCCTTACGATCAGGGGTCTGCATAGAAGGTAGCACCAGCAGGTGGCCGGCAGCAGGAGGACGATGGCCTGGGAGGGAGCTGCAGGCTTTGTTGAGCCGGAACCAGAAGATCCTGCTGCCTCCTTTCATTGGTTAACTTTGTCAAGCGTCAGCTAACAAGTGGTGGGACCTTACCTAACTCATCACAGAGAGGGATGGGATCAGTGAGACTTGCTGATCCCACACTAGTCTGTGACACATTGGGAAAGGTCAGCATGAAGCTTCACTGACTAACAGTCCTGTGCGCTTCAGGGCTTAAACTTAAAGTTTCCAGCCCTGTGTCTATCAATTACACCCCCCTCGTCATCAGGGGAGCATTCTCACAGGGCTTTACCGGGCTGATGATTTCACTGCTCTCATGTCTGTGAAGTTTTCAGCCCGGCAAACTTTAGCTGCATGGCGCCTGCACATTTGTGCTTGAAAAGTGCCTGGCTGTCAGACTTTGACATGGTGAGTGTCTGTCAGGCTGTCCTTCACTCAGTCTGATGAACATTTATCATGTACTTAAAAAATAAGCCTGGCAGAGCCTCGATGCCCACACTAATGAGCCGCCTCTGCGTCCAGTAATCATCTCTCCATTCCTCATATTAGCTCCAGTCGGAATGCTACTACATGTGTCATGCTTTACAAGTCGACGACAAAAGCTCTTCCCAAATGCTTAGATACTTACACCTCCATTTTTGGATCTGAATACTTAGATAACCCCTTTCTAAACCACCTGGTTTTCATCAGTTTAACAAAGTCACCCCCTTAAACTCGTCTTTCATCAATGATAAAGCCTTCTGTTGTAATTTTAGATTCTGATTAGATGTTCTCTCTTCCATTTCATATCCTCAACACCCTCACGGAAACCTGATTGTATGTGAGTGCAGTGAAAACTATATTAATTGAAACCCAATCTAGTGACCCCTTTCTGTCGAACTGGTTATCTCTAATTTCTCACATTGAATGGCATTCACCCAGCTGAGAAATCCAAACTGGTAAATGTCTGTCTGTTTGAAAAATTGTTGTTGGCAGCTCCGTTTTCTCGTAGCTTTTTAACTCAAGTTGAAACCCCTAATTCTGATGATCTGTCAGATATTTTTGTGTCTTTTATAATTTTGGGGTTTTGAGGAACCCTCTTGGTTGAGTCCTCCTGTCAGGGCAACGGGATTGCATCAAGCCGATTTGGATTTCACAGTTGTGCTGGCGGTGTTCTATCCGCGGGGTGCCGACGGAGTGATTCCGTCACGGGACGTGGTTAACATTGGACTATTCCTGTGGCTGGATGCTAGCATCACGCACCTGATGTGTATTGGGCAATTGTTAGCACCTGCATACCACACTATAAAACACACTCCATATCAGACCACAATCATTTGCCATTCCACAGCAGCACAACATTGTTCTACGGCGATTTCTCAGTCAAGTCAGGTTTTCTTTTTGCTTATCCTGTTACTTGTTCATTCTCTCTCTTTGGTAACTATTTTTTGGTGGGTAATTACAATCAGTTAAGTTGATCACTTCATAATGCCAGGGCACAAAAATCCACATTTTACTGACAGAGAATTCTCAGTCATGGTGGATGAAATCATAAGAGTAGAGCCACAATTGTTTGGAGCCCAAGTACAAAATACACCCCTATCTCAGAAAAGGGAAATGTAGGCCAGAATAATTGACAGAGTGAATGTTGTAGCAAACAACCTGTGCACACAGGAGGAAATTGGGCTGCAATGACCTGCGGGGGAGAGTGCGTTCCCTGGCCTCCAAGCATCACCTGGAGGCTCAGAGGACTGGTGGTGGTTCTCCCAGCCTCCCTTACAACTATATCCCTGGGAGGAGAAGGTCTTGCATATCATAGATCCTGAAGGCTTGACAGGAATCCCTGGTGGAGTGGAGACTGGCAAGTTATACTTTGCAACGTGTCACTAAACCTAAATGTCCTGTTTGCTTTCAAGTTAGCTGTTGCTAATGTGTTTTGAAAATTTTCTTTTACATAGAAACCTAAATATATCAGAAACATATTGTTTAATTTGTCTGCTTGAACGTATTGTGTTGCATTTAAGATAACAGGTTTCAATAGCAATCACATTTCACATGATGTTATGGTGCCTGTAAGTATATGCACTCCAAATAACAAATATCATATATGTATTTCACATAGTTAATGTCTGTTCTCATTTAACTGCAGATTTACACTAGGTATGTTCAAGTTACAATTTTGCAAGTGTTGTGAATATATCATTGAAGTAGCTACCACTACTAGGATGCCTTCTTTCTGTTTTATGAAAATCTTATTGCTATGTAATTTTGCTCATTCTCCCTTTTCAAACCTTTTTCACATACGGTGAAGTGTCATTTATTGATCAATCTCTATTTAATGTTTTCTATTGAAAATTGTTTGTGTTTAAGTTTTGTATGTTGTCCTTTTCTTGTCATGTAATTGAATTGATGTCATGAGCTGCACAAAGCAAAGTTTGTTGACATAACATTTTTTATTATTGTAAATTTGTATGCTGATCATAAGTGGTATATGTGATAAATTTACTGTACACTGTTAATATGATGATTAATGATAAACATCCATCTAAGGGGCCGATTCCGATCTCGGTCGGAGGCGCACCCAATACCATTCGGTCGGGAAAAAAGCCATGCGAAAGCCAGTTTCCCGACCGATCCGTACAGCACACCGAACGAGCAAGTACGATGCGCACAACAGCAAAAATTCCGGCCGAGCCGTACTCACCCAAACCAGGTCCTGTTCTCCGACCGAGGCGAATCCGGAAACGCCGAATCGAGTCGCACGGAAGGGAAAATGCAGCCCCGTCCGGCCGGACAAGTACGATGCGCTTTCCGTACGCGCCGAACCCGTCGCTACGCACGGCACGTCAAAGCATCCGGGAGAGGCGCACATAAGCTCCGAATCGCGCCACAACACGATCCACGGCTACGAGGCGAACACAGCACAGACGAGGACGACGCGAGGCGGCGAGGACGAAGCGAGCGGCGAGGACGAAGCCAAGCGACGAGGACGACGCGAAGCAACGAGAAGGACGAACGACACGAACCAACCATGAATCCCTTCGTCCCGATCATACCAATATTCTACATCTACTACCGGAACAGGCACGGACGCGTACGGCGCAGAAGGTAAGTCAGACACCAACCACAAAACACATACAACACGTACACGACACATCACACACATACACTGGGAATCTGAATATACTTGCAACAGCAGCACCATAGGGGCGGGATGCCCATCACCAATGCCACATATGCACACAGGGGCCTGAATGCGCGCCACCACCCCAACCCAGGGGGCTGGATGCCAACCACCCTCAACCAGGGGGGCAGGATGCCTACCACTACTACCACCCTCACCCAGGGGGGCAGGATGCCTACCACTACTACCACCCTTAGCCAGGGTGGCAGGATGCCTACCACTACTACCACCCTTAGCCAGGGGGGCAGGATGCCTACCACTACTACCACCCTTAGCCAGGGGGCAGGATGCCCACCACTACTACCACCCTTAGCCAGGGGGGCTGGATGCCTACCACTACTACCACCCTTAGCCAGGGGGCAGGATGCCCACCACTACTACCACCCTCACCCAGGGGGGCTGGATGCCTACCACTACTACCACCCTCACCCAGGGGTGGCAGGATGCCTACCACTACTACCACCCTTAGCCAGGGTGGCAGGATGCCTACCACTACTACCACCCTTAGCCAGGGGGCAGGATGCCCACCACTACTACCACCCTTAGCCAGGGGGGCTGGATGCCTACCACTACTACCACCCTTAGCCAGGGGGCAGGATGCCCACCACTACTACCACCCTCACCCAGGGGGGCTGGATGCCTACCACCACTACCACCCTCACCCAGGGGTGGCAGGATGCCTACCACTACTACCACCCTTAGCCAGGGTGGCAGGATGCCTACCACTACTACCACCCTTAGCCAGGGGGCAGGATGCCTACCACTACTACCACCCTTAGCCAGGGGGCTGGATGCCTACCACTACTACCACCCTTAGCCAGGGGGGCAGGATGCCCACCACTACTACCACCCTCACCCAGGGGGGCTGGATGCCTACCACTACTACCACCCTTAGCCAGGGTGGCAGGATGCCTACCACTACTACCACCCTCACCCAGGGGTGGCAGGATGCCTACCACTACTACCACCCTCACCCAGGGGGGCAGGATGCCTACCACTACTACCACCCTCACCCAGGGGGGCAGGATGCCCACCACTACTACCACCCTTAGCCAGGGTGGCAGGATGCCTACCACTACTACCACCCTTAGCCAGGGGGCAGGATGCCTACCACTACTACCACCCTTAGCCAGGGGGCAGGATGCCTACCACTACTACCACCCCAACCCAGGGGGCTGGATGCCTACCACTACTACCACCCTTAGCCAGGGGGCAGGATGCCCACCACTACTACCACCCTCACCCACGGGGGGCAGGATGCCTACCACTACTACCACCCTTAGCCAGGGTGGCAGGATGCCTACCACTACTACCACCCTTAGCCAGGGGGCAGGATGCCTACCACTACTACCACCCCAACCCAGGGGCGGCTGGATGCCTACCACTACTACCACCCTTAGCCAGGGGGCTGGATGCCTACCACTACTACCACCCTTAGCCAGGGGGCAGGATGCCTACCACTACTACCACCCTTAGCCAGGGGGGCAGGATGCCTACCACTACTACCACCCCAACCCAGGGGGGGCTGGATGCCTACCACTACTACCACCCTTAGCCAGGGGGGCAGGATGCCCACCACTACTACCACCCTCACCCACGGGGGGCAGGATGCCTACCACTACTACCACCCTTAGCCAGGGTGGCAGGATGCCTACCACTACTACCACCCTTAGCCAGGGGGGCAGGATGCCTACCACTACTACCACCCCCACTCATAGGATGGACAATGCATGACACAACAAGCACACCACAACCTAGGGAATGCAAGATTAAGACATCCCCCACCACCATGACAAGCGTGTGTAGGCTGTGTCAAATGCCTACAACACCGAACATGACTTTCAACATACAATGTGACCCCCTAGCACATGTGCCACACATATATGTGTGTGGCACCCACAATGCTAAGCAGCCCATGACCATTGTGGCAATGGGGCCTAAACCCCCATCATCACAGTGACCAAAAGGTAAGTGTGGGGTCCATAGCTGAAGCACATTTTGACCATTGTGGCAATGGGGTCTAAACCCCCATCATCACAGTGACCAAAAGGCAAGTGTGGGGTCCATAGCTGAAGCACATTTTGACCATTGTGGCAATGGGGTCTACACCCTCATCATCACAGTGACCAAAAGGTAATTGTTGACAAAGAAAGAGCTGCAACTGCCAAACTGCATGGATCATTCCTGCTCACAGAACCAAAAACTCATCTGTGGCAAAGTAGTGTATGTGTCCCATTGCAACATAAATTGGGGGAGCCAAATACTGCAGTGCAAATGAAACATTCCTTTGGCCATGTGCAGACAAACAACACCCATGGGGGCTGAGACCGTCAACAGTCATCAATGACACAATGACAGAAGTGACCATCAGAATGCAGAACCACATATTTGCACCAATGGGCACACAAATGCAGATACCCTGTGGAGACAGCAGATGTGAGGTGAACAGATACCATACCATGGCAGCAATGGGACACACAAACCATGATCACTGTGCTGACCGATGACCTAGGAGTCCCAGGGACAGCAGGGGAAACACACCAAACAACATACAGCCAATGGCACACCCAAGATATGCCAATGCAGTGGTGCAGATGCACAAACACAAACAGGCAGACCAACACTGTCATCATACACAGCAGGTGAGGGGTGGGGGTGCCAGTGTCCCCAGGCAACCACACAACACATGAGGAGAGCTGAATACCAATCATACAGATGTGCATACACTGCCACACTAAGGTAACTCATGGATCCAAATCCCCTATGTGGGCAAGCAGGCATTGTCAGGTGAGAGGGAGCACAAAACACACATGTCACACAGGCACGTAGGAACAACAACTGACACAGCAAGTCACAGACACACCACAGCACCACCCCCAGGGCCCCCACAATGTGGTGACCCTGGGCTGAATAAAAATACCACTGTGATGACAAAGCTAAATGTCGTTCACACTATGAACCACAGTCAGGTGTCCTGAGCAACAAACTACCATCACACCTACACAAGCACAAATCAATCAGCATGGCCAGTAAGCCAAGGCCAACATGGAGGCAGGGGCCTAGCCGGGCAACAACTCTCATCTGCACACACTCAACACCACACCCCTCGACCTCCAACAATGTGCAGCAGTGAAGTACACATGCACTGGTGACATTGCACATGCACCCATGACTATTCCAGGGTGGTGGGTGGGAACCAAGGTGTAGAAACACATCACACATGGACACTCAACAAGACTCCTGAATGTCTGACACACTGCACACTACGCTGTACATGGACATGACGGCAATACCACACCGACCAATGGGATCCCAGCCACAGTCACACACCAATGAAGAAGCCAAGGTCACCCACAAAGAACACACATAGACAACTTCCAACATTGCAGCTCTGACCCTGAGGAGTGGCAGCAGTCACACACACAACATGTCACAATCACTGAAAGATAACACAAACTGGAAATCACATGACAGGGGCAAACAACAAGTGCCAAGGGGAAACCTGACTGTGACCCATCTGCGTCTGCACACAAACTCAGCCCTGACAGCAAACACACCTATGGGTGACACCCTGATGACCAGTAATGTGCCATGCACCCACATCACAGAGAACACAGGGAGAAGACTTTGGGGAACATAGCTCAAGTCAGCAAGCATCACAAACAGGTACAACACTAGGGATCACAGCATGCGCAGATGAATGGAAGTGAACACACAGACATGCACATACAACACACACCTTGGGTGCAGGCAATGTCACACGTGTACACACTGCCATGAGGGGACTCCACTCCTGTGTGAGGAAAGCTGTGCCATATGTTGCCTCAGTAGGGCCCCATCATGTCAGCTGAGCACTTGGTCACACAATCAACAATTAGCACCAAATGAGGGCTCCCATCACATCAGCCTGGTCATGGATGTGCCAACGGAATCATCAGCACAGATCCAACACACTTGTATAGCAATGTTGCACTGACTACACGGATGAGTCCCTCCCCATTGATGCCCAAACCTGCATGTCCACTGGAGATGGCAACACGGTCAGGGAAGTAGACAAATGCAACGATGGCAGGCACAACAGATGTGCAGGGGTGGAAGCCACAGATATGAAATTGCCAATGTAAGTAGGAAACCCATTGCCAAATACTGAACACATGACACCCTCAGATGCTGCTATTGATGACATGGATACACCACATGATAGGACACATTCCCCCTGGACCACATGGGTTCCTGCACAGTAACACTTCATAATCATGAGACCAGATATCACCATCACTGCAGCAAGGGCATGGTTAGCTGCACCAACAACATGTACATCTGAAGCATGAGCACTAGAGAAAAGAAAGTTGCTTTATTCAGCATATGTGTTGAGGCCAAACGAAGTCCTGAAAAAAGAGCAAAGGCCAATGGCCAGTCCATTGTCAAAGTTCAAACAGGGTGACACTGGCAGATGTCACCCTACGCATGCCTGCACAATACCAGGGACAATCCACTAGGAGGGGCAACCGGGGGGCAGGCCAGGCACCGCAGGGACAGGATCAGGGCTCACCAGGGGGAGTCAGGGAAGGGGTGGTGGGTGCAGGAGAGCCACTGACAACTGCAGTGGAGGTGTCTGACATGGTGTGTGCCGGCACAACTGGGGGCATGACACAGATGTCGTGGGTGCCGGCACAACTGCAGTGGACCCTGCAGATGGGGTGGACAGGTCCGCCACTGCAGTGCCCAAGTCAGACAGGGCGGTAGTGGACTCCACTGCAGTGCCTACCTCCAGGGGAGGAGAATGGGGAACAGGCAAGGTGGGTTGGACAGAGGGGGGGACACCCTCACCACATCAGTGGCACAGACAAGCGCAGCGGGGGTGTGGTGCTGGGAGAGCAAGTGGCAGGGGAGAAGGCCGGAGCATCTTGGGGATGGTATATCTGTGGGTGGGGGAACCTGGGGCAGGGTGTGGTGGGGGCACCTGTGCAGTGGGGGCCTGAGGGATGGAGGACGGAGACCTTGTGCCTGAGCTGCAGGGTGGTGGCGGGGTCTTGCTCTTAGCACTCCGGGGGGACTTGCGGGTGGGGGCCTCAGTCCGTCTGCGCCTGGGGGAGGGTGTCCGGGGGCGAGGGGCACTCTGCTCCGTGTGGGTGGGCTTCCTCTTCCCCCGGGATGCTGGAGCAGCTTCATCGGTGGGGAAGAGGCCGAGGTCACAGAGGAAGAGCTGCTGTGACTTTGGGGTTGCAGGTGAGGCAAGGGAGGGTGCTTTGGAGGGAGAGGGAACTGAGGACTGCGCAGTGCATGTGGATGCGTGTGTGTGTTCCAGGGCCCCATCCCCTGTGAGTCTGGCTTCAGTCCCCTGAATGTGCGTGCGTGTGCGTTTTGTCATTGGCGTGTGTGTCAGTGTGCTGGATGTGTGTGTGCTGGTGTGTGCCTGTGCCAGTGTGTGTGTGCCTGGGATGGGTAAGGTGCTGGGGAGTGTGGATGGAGCAGAGGCAGGAGGGTGAGGGACCGTTTGAGGAGGGACACTGCTGCCGTCAGGGAGGAGTCCATGGACCTATTGCCCCTCTGTAGGTCAGACATGCCCGATGAGATGCCCTCCATGAACGACACCAGCTGAGTCAACAGCGCGGTGTGCGCATGGAGGACACTCAGCATGGCTGTCTGCCCTACATGGAGCTGGCGAAGGAGGTACACAGACTCCTCACTCAGGGCAGCAGGGGACACAGGGGCAGGGGTGCGGTGCCTGGCCCAAAGGAGACACGCTCCCGGACATGGGAGCCTCCACGGACCTGGGGAATGGGAGCCGATGGGAGGGCGGTGGTGGTGCTGGTGGTGGCGGGGACAGCAACACTAGCTGGGGTGTGGTGGCTGCTGACACCCGCCTCCACAAGGGAGTCATCCTCCGAGTTGCTCTGGTCCTCAGCTGAGGTGGATGCTGCTGAGGACTCCTCGGTGTGGCTCCCCTCGCCCTCCGTGCCACTGGGTCCCTCCGACCACTCCTCGGCTGCTGACCCAGTCTGGCTCTCCGGCTCCTCCTGGTCCGTGGAGCTGTCCCCTTCCGTGGCCGTGGATGTATCTGCAAACAATGGGGAAACAGACAGACATCAGTCACCTGCACCAAACGCACACACCACTGTGAGCACAGCACATTACAGAGCAAGCCCTGGCATCATTAGTTGTACATTGCTAAAAGTGCCCTAATTGAACAGGAGAAGTCAATTGTCAGTCTGATGCCAAGCATGGCACTCACATCCCACATGGCCTTGCACCCATCTGTCTGGTGTCTGTTGGATTGCAACACCCCAGTGTTGACACATGCACCAAGTACACAGTAGTTGGACAGTGCAGAGGACACGGTGTGGACACATCACAGCTCTTGCCACTGAGTCAGTACAGGTTTACGGATGTAAGGGATGCCCAGAGTCAAATAGGAAATGCATGTGATGCATTCCAGCGACAGACACCATGATGCACCCATGTCCTGATAGCCAGCGCCACTATGGTGTGCATGTAGCACATGTCACTCCCCTGCAGGATCACCAATCAGTAGACACATGCCATGGCGGAGGCATGACTGCAAAGTCATACATCACTGTCTCAGTGATGTATGACTTTGCAGCCAGACTACTAACACTCTGCACTGTGTCACAATAGTAGGTCATGGGGAATGCAAGTCCTGGAGCTGCACAAGTGCACATGTACATCCCCCACAACACATCCTCTTAACCCTCATCTGTCCAGGTCATACCTATTGGACATATGGGAGACCTGTGACACTACCCTCTGAACCTGAGCCCCTCACACTCTGCTGTGCATGGGGAACAGCTGCCTGAACTTCACATTTACATGCCCCAGTCTGCATGGGCAGCTGATCAGACACCTATGTGTCACACAAGTATCGTCTCCTATGGTCACATCTCCAGTGGCATGCTGAGCCCCTACCAAGAAACTCCACAGCAGTCCTGGCGACTAATCCACAGCACACTGACACAGAGGCAGACACCTGAGGGGTCAAAACACTGTGCACAATGTGTCCTCTGATACACGGGAGTGGGAGTACAGAGTGTATTGTATGGCCTGGAGTAGGCATGACTGTCCAGCCCCACATGAATGAGGGATGAGCCCTGGACTGTAGGCAGCTGGCTAAGTATGTGTGACACACGTCATATACATACTCCTGGGGCCCAAACATTGTTCCCACCCGCAGCATGGGTGTGTGCCAGGTACCCCAGCCACATGTGGTGGATCAGCTCAGCAATTGGACCACAGATCAAAGTAACACGCTGAATACATGTCAGAATACAGGCATTGTGTAAGCAATGGACCCACCCATGATGCCCACCACAGAGTCAGGGAAACAGATGCTGTCTCCCACCTTGAGTCAAGCAAACTGCAAGGACACAGTCCTAAGTGACAGAATTCCCTGCATGTAAGGGCCACACCTGGGTATCAGATGAGGAGTGGGCAGTGCACAATAGAGGGACATGGCTCCTGGACAACATGACTGCTGTACTGTGGCAGTTCAACCTGGCCCGAGGAGGGCACATAACATGTTAGACAGAGTACACAGTGCAGTCTTTGACTCACCCCCTCCTTGCTGCTCTCTGGCCTTCAGCTGCCCATCCAGGTCTGGAAAGACCACCGCCAGGATCCTGAGCATGTGGGGGGTCAGGGTCCGTGTTCCGCCCCTCCTGCGAGGAGGCGACAGCTTCAGCTGGACCCGTGCAATCCTCCGGGTCCAGCCCCGAAGGTCCTGCCACCTCTTTTGGCAGTTGCGGATCCGGCGCTTGTAGACCCCCACGGACCGGACAGCCCGGACGATGTCCTTCCATATCTCATGCTTCCGATGGGCAGAAGCCTGTCAGGATGACAAAGTGATAAGGCCATTATTACACATGCAACATATCCGTGCATGACACAGTTGCATATACATGTCGCAATCACAGGGGCACATGGTGTACCCAGGCAGTGCACGGCTGCCCATGGACAGTTTTCCAGAAGTCACTACATGGTATCATAGCATGGGGAGTAAAACCCTGTTCAGAAGCACTGTCACTGCACCATACCTGTCCAGTGCAAGTCACTACACACTATGGGGGGTGACAACTACTCAGTGAGCCTGCTAGCCAGTGGTGTGCTGACTCTCAGCCTTGCTAGTCAGACAAAATGCACATTCAGAAAGGCAGTGCACAGAACACTCACCTGCTCCCCTGGTGTCCCATACAGCTTGCTGTACTGTGGAAGTAGGCTGTCCAGCAGGGCCTGGTTCTCTTCAAGGCTGAAGGCTGGGGCTCTCTCCACAGTACGTGCCATTGCAGGGTCCAGAGGGGCAGAGACAGCAGCAGTGCAGTGGCAGATGTCGTCCTGGAGCATGTAGTGCAGGCAAGTGGGCTCTCAGGGGAACATGCAGCAATATATATGTGCTGGAGAGGCAGATACTGTCCCTTGTGTCCAAAGTGATAGGTCCAAGTCGTTTGCATCTTCTGAATCTGGCCAATCCATGGAATAGCAGCACCAAAACACGCCCACAGCATCCTTCAAAATTTCAACTTCATGACATACATGATTTTGCAACATTGTTGTGGGTGACCAACTGATTTTCCAGCAACCGACTCGTTCGAATATTCGAAAACGCGTCCGTTGCCAGGCAAGCCCATTGTCAATGGGTGCGCACCGATCGGTCCATTGAGGTACAACGCGCACAGGGGTACAACGCGTACCCGCACACATTGAATGCAATGGGCCGGCCGGAGGCACCGATCGGTCCATTGCAGTACAACGCGCACAGGGGTACAACGCGTACCCGCACACATTGAATGCAATGGGCCGGCCGGAGGCACCGATCGGTCCATTGCAGTACAACGCGCACAGGGGTACAACGCGTACCCGCACACATTGAATGCAATGGGCCGGCCGGAGGCACCGATCGGTCCATTGCAGTACAACGCGCACAGGGGTACAACGCGTACCCGCACACATTGAAAGCAATGGGCCGGCCGGAGGCACCGATCGGTCCATTGCAGTACAACGCGCACAGGGGTACAACGCGTACCCGCACACATTGAATGCAATGGGCCGGCCGGAGGCACCGATCGGTCCATTGCAGTACAACGCGCACAGGGGTACAACGCGTACCCGCACACATTGAAAGCAATGGGCCGGCCGGAGGCACCGATCGGTCCATTGCAGTACAACGCGCACAGGGGTACAACGCGTGCCCGCGCACATTGAATGCAATGGGCCGGCCGGAGGCACCGATCGGTCCATTGCAGTACAACGCTGCACAGGGTACAACGCGTACCCGCACACATTGAATGCAATGGGCCGGCCGGAGGCACCGATCGGTCCATTGCAGTACAACGCGCACAGGGGTACAACGCGTGCCCGCACACATTGAATGCAATGGGCCGGCCGGAGGCACCGATCGGTCCATTGCAGTACAACGCGCACAGGGGTACAACGCGTACCCGCACACATTGAAAGCAATGGGCCGGCCGGAGGCATCGATCGGTCCATTGCAGTACAACGCGCACAGGGGTACAACGCGTACCCGCACACATTGAATGCAATGGGCCGGCCGGAGGCACCGATCGGTCCATTGCAGTACAACTGCGCACAGGGGTACAACGCGTACCCGCACACATTGAAAGCAATGGGCCGGCCGGAGGCACCGATCGGTCCATTGCAGTACAACGCGCACAGGGGTACAACGCGTACCCGCACACATTGAATGCAATGGGCCGGCCGGAGGCACCGATCGGTCCATTGCAGTACAACGCGCACAGGGGTACAACGCGTACCCGCACACATTGAATGCAATGGGCCGGCCGGAGGCACCGATCGGTCCATTGCAGTACAACGCGCACAGGGGTACAACGCGTACCCGCACACATTGAATGCAATGGGCCGGCCGGAGGCACCGATCGGTCCATTGCAGTACAACGCGCACAGGGGTACAACGCGTACCCGCACACATTGAATGCAATGGGCCGGCCGGAGGCACCGATCGGTCCATTGCTGTTCAACGCATCACTGTACATGTGACTGGCATATGTCAGCATGCCTGTCTCAGATGGACATATGCCAGCCACAGATAGCTCCCAGGGAGTGAGGGGCACACCTACATCACGACAGCCTGTCCAAACCTTATCATAAGGCATGTAAGGCTGCATTTCCTATTGTGTGTATGTTGGTGTACATGTTGTCCTGTGGGTGTCACCTGTGGGCAGCCACCCCCAGGCTGTGCACGTGTTAATGGGGACAGGATCCTGGGTGTTACGTGTACGTGACCACTGTGATGTGCAACTGTTCATATCTGTGCATGTGCCATGGTCACATTTCACAGTGGTGTTTGTGTATGTCATGTCACATACCCCGTGAGTCCCATGTGGGACGGTATGTTTGAGCCAGGGTGTCCCAGTGGCACAATAGTGATGGCCCTCCACAGTCTTTGTGCATGTAGTGTTTACAATGTCTCTGATTTCATGTGCACAATGGGAGACAGTCTCCACATCCACGTTGTGTGTGCATGGACTCTGATGTTGTGCGTGTGTGTCACAGACGTCCATGGCTCTCCTGCCATGGCAAGTGTGGCCACTACCTGTGGGGGTCATGTTTGTTTTGTTGTGGTGTACACATGATACTCCAGGTGATGCCAGTGTCCATGTGGCATTACAGGGTCCCTGGGAATGTGCCTGTCGTTGAGCTGTGGTGCCTGGGGCACATCTGTCCTCACATGTCACTGGGGGGTGACTGTGACACAGCATCATGATATCCAATGGGCCAACCTGGGACAAATTGATGCCACCTGTAGGACCGTGTTGACAGATGTTGGCCATGTATGTACCATACATGTCGTTCCGGTACTGCACACTTCATGTAGTTGTGCCTCATGATGATGTATGTTGGGATCTTGAGTGTGTTCAATGCCGCATATGTGGGGTGACTGACGATCTTGCTTACTTCTCCTCTGCACTGCAGGGCTCCTGCTGTCCATCGGCCATTCCCAGACCTGGCAACGATGGTGGAACGGGACAGCATCCGACGGTACCGCTTCACCAGGCAGCTGATTGAGGATTTGGCAGTGCAGTTGTCCCCACATTTGCAGCCTGGCCGGCCGTATCCTACAGCGCTGACCCCCAAGGTGAAGGTGATGGCAGCCCTACACTTCTTTGCCACCGGTACCTTCCAACATACTGTGGCGTCTGCTGGTGGGATGTCACAGACCATGTTCAGCCGTGTGCTCCGCGATTTCTTGGCGGCAATGTTGCTCTTCCTGAACCGGTACATCTATTTCCCTAGACTGCGACGACTCACTGACGTGAAGAGTGACTTTTATGCCCTGGGGAGGATGCCGCATGTCATTGGCTCCATTGATGGGACACATGTGGCTTTGGTACCACCACAGGCCCAGGAGCAGGCCTACAGGAACCGCAAGCACTACCACTCGGTCAATGCACTGGTGGTGTGTCTTGCAGACATGACCATCACACACGTGTGTGCCCGTTTCCCTGGTTCAGCACACGATGCCTTTGTGATGAGGAGTAGTCGCATCCCCAGGTTGATGGCACAGATGCAGAACCAGCGTGCCTGGCTTGTCGGTGTGTACTGACTTTGTGCCATTGTGTGTGATCTGATCTGTAGTATTCCGCCCACTTTTCCAAGTCAGCTGATGTGCACTTGTCTGTCCGTAGGTGACTCGGGATACCCCAACATGCCGTGGTTGCTGACACCCCTCAGGAACCCTGTGACACCTGCCCAGATGCGCTACAATGAGGCACATGGTCGGACCAGGAGAGTGATTGAGCGGACCTTTGGTCTCCTGAAGAGCCGCTTCCGCTGCCTGGACAAGACCGGAGGGTCCCTCCCATATGCCCCTGCGAAAGTGTGCAAGATTATCATCGTCTGCTGCATGCTCCACAACCTGGCAGTGCGGAAGGAGTTGCCTCTCATCCAGGATGACGATGACCAACATCCGCCACCTGTGGAGGATCCTGGCCTGGACCACGATGCCAGTGACGATGATGATGATGATGGTGATGGTGATGTCCGCACACAGCTCATCACCAACTTCTTTAGCTGAATGTGAGTATCCTGAGGTGTCATGTGAATGATGTGAGTTGGCATGATGTGTGGGTGGTGCTCTGGTGCTGTTGGAGTGTGTCCATGGGCTACTTGACTGGATGTGTGTTGCGATGTGTGGTGACAGGTGGGCTGTACTCCCCAACAGTGTTGACATGCTAACTTGGTTCTGGGTGGGTATCTTGTAACATGTATTGTGCATGAGTTTTGCTGTTCTGTCCTGTACTCCATTGCTTTTGACTGTGTGTCATTTCTGTCCTTCACAGGGTACTTTCAGATTCGTTTGGTCAACTGTGTCCACCGACAACGTGATTGCACATCCAGGCTGGTAGCTGTTGTGTCCCTACAGGTGATGTGCGCCACACCCATGGACTTCCTTCTGTCTACAGTTGTTGACTGTGTGCCCGCTACCAGGTGGGGTTACCTTGCATCTGTAGTGGTTACGGCATGTTGCTACTGTGTAATAAACCTGTGCTTCACTTAGTGATGTGCGTTGTCTGTGGTCACACATTTGACTGCCATTTGCTTACTGCACCTGTGGGATACTTGACTACAACTGGGAATGGGTGTGGTGTCTGTGCATTGCACCGTCTTCCCTGGCAACATCAGTGTAGGCAATGAGTCAGATGGCCTAGGTGTGTATGTGTTGTGTAGCCCTGGTGGTGTGTCTCCCTCATATGTGTCACGTTGCCTGTACTCACATGCCTGTGTTGTCCTTGCTGTTGCAGTTCGCATACACAGTGTAATTTTGTTGTTCATCATCCCCATAACAGTACCCACGTTGGAATCACGACAGAGGCAAGTATGGTGTATTATTGTGTTTATTGTGATACATCTGTGATAATAGTGCATAGGATGGATTGTGCTGTACATGAATCTTGCAATCCCAAGTTCCTAGATGAATAGAAAGTCCAGGTAGACAGGATCCCCAGTATCGGGGCCACAGTTGTCTGACACATTGTTCCAACTTGTACTCCCCATGCAATGTGTGGGAGTAGTGTTGCCATCAACAGGGTGAACAGTCTGTGCACAAAGGCGAAAATCCAGAACAGGTTCAGGCTTCCTGGGAGTTGCGCTTGGCCATCAGCCTCTCACTTTCCCCTCCTCGGACGACCCCTCTTCTTGGGGGGGGGGCCCTCAAGTGCAGGCTGCTGCGGTGCAGGGGACTCTCCGCCAGAGTCCTCCTCCCTCCCTGTGGCAGTTGCAGTTTGTTCGGTACCAGATGTTGTTGGCACACAGGGAGGTGTGGACTGGTTGCTGTTCATCTGGCGGAGGCATTGTAAAATGTCCCTGTGCACCGCCGTCATCTCATGTAGTACATCCCACTTGGACTCCACGCGGGTCATGTGGGAGTCCACACGTGACATGTGGGAGTCCACACGTGACATGTGTGACTCCACATGGGACATGTGGGAGTCCAAGCGGGCATGATGGGCAGCCTGCTGCTGTTTGATGTCTCTGAGGAGCCCCACTACCTGGCTGAGCTCTCCGGTGCTGGACTGGTACGCATCAGCTATGCGTACCAGTTGTGGGTCTTCAT
Source organism: Calotriton arnoldi (assembly GCA_963921515.1). Lineage (NCBI taxonomy): Eukaryota > Metazoa > Chordata > Amphibia > Caudata > Salamandridae > Calotriton > Calotriton arnoldi. The sequence goes on from CAWUFW010002000.1 coordinate 2,058,528, forward strand.
GCACACCAGCAACGTCTGCAAGCAGCGACCTCTGTCTCCCACCCCTCCCACCACCCCTGCTGACATGTGCAGTGTGTGCAGTTGCACGCACAGATAACCCTGGTCCACCTTGGGGGTTGGTGGTGGTGGTGGTGTCCATGGCCCCAGGTTGGTCCAGGGTCACTGCGCTGGTGTTGTTCCTTATTCTGTCCATGTCGGCAGGGATGGTATTCGTGGTGACAGTCGTTGGAGGGGTGGGTGCAGGGGGTGCAGCTGGTGGACCTGCTGGTGCTGCAGCTGGTGGTCCTGCTGGTGCAGCATGTTGACTTGCACCGGATGTGCCAGGTTGTTCTTCATCGTCCGAGGAGGACAGAGGCTGTACGACGCCAGTGAGCTCGGCATCCTCTTGAGCCTGGGACTGGGACTCCTCAGCGTCTGCTGCTGTGTCCCTATCATCACCTGTTTTTGGGAGACACAAACAATGTATGTCATGTTTCTGCAGGCATCAGTGGTTGACACACCTGACAGTTGTGACTGTGCCTCGGGGTGCGGGCCTGTACATTGTATTGTCCTAAGTCGTCACAGTCAGGGGTTGATATTGGTGTGGCACATTGTCCTGCATTATTTGGGCATTTCTATGTATTCTCTGGGGTGTGAACATGGTCTGCATTGATTGTGTTTGGTTGACAGCCAGACCTCCTTCCCACCCACCCACCCACCCAGTCAGTTATCCCACCATGGAACGTGCTTGCATTGCAGGGAGTGTAAGTTGTCTCTCAGGATGTCAGTCAGAGGTGTCCTGCTGTTTGTTGGTGCACAGTTGGCAGCAGGGCCTTGTGCTCCCCGCAGCAGTAGCCAGTGTCAGCCATCTTGTGAGTCCTTCTCCACTCCCTGTGATGTGAGCATGGTTCAGGGTGGTGTTGATGGGCCAGTTGTGAGGCTGAGCAATGTCTGTGACTACGACTCCCATCATGCTATTGCCTCCACCCCCTTCCCAGCATGCCCATGCTTCCTTCCTTTTGACTCTGCTTCCCTGTGGGGTGGGCTGGCTGTGCTGACAGGATGGCTGGGAGTGTTGTCCTGGCAGTTGTTTGGCTAAGAGTCCCAAGAGTGTCCCTGTGCTTCACACAACATAACCCAGGGTGGTGGTGCTTTGTGGGATCTTGTGTTAGGATGGAGGGCATTGCATTCTACCAGGTGGGTACTGTGGAGTTTGTGTTGGGGGGGGGTGTGAGGGGAGGTGCTGGTGACTATGGTCAGTGCTGCAAGTCCCCCTTCCCACCCAGCCAGCCGGATATCCCACCATGGAACGTGCTTGCATTGCAGGGAGTGTAAGTTGTCTCTCAGGATGTCAGTCAGTGGTGTCCTGCTGTTTGTTGGTGCACAGTTGGCAGCAGGGCCTTGTGCTCCCCACAGCAGTAGCCAGTGTCAGCCATCTTGTGAGTCCTTCTCCACTCCCTGTGATGTGAGCATGGTTCAGGGTGGTGTTGATGGGCCAGTTGTGAGGCTGAGCAATGTCTGTGACTACGACTCCCATCATGCTATTGCCTCCACCCCCTTCCCAGCATGCCCATGCTTCCTTCCTTTTGACTCTGCTTCCCTGTGGGGTGGGCTGGCTGTGCTGACAGGATGGCTGGGAGTGTTGTCCTGGCAGTTGTTTGGCTAAGAGTCCCAAGAGTGTCCCTGTGCTTCACACAACATAACCCAGGGTGGTGGTGCTTTGTGGGATCTTGTGTTAGGATGGAGGGCATTGCATTCTACCAGGTGGGTACTGTGGAGTTTGTGTTGGGGGGGGTGTGAGGGGAGGTGCTGGTGACTATGGTCAGTGCTGCAAGTCCCCCTTCCCACCCAGCCAGCCGGATATCCCACCATGGAACGTGCTTGCATTGCAGGGAGTGGAAGTTGTCTCTCAGGATGTCAGTCAGTGGTGTCCTGCTGTTGGTTGATGTGCAGTTCCCAGCATGCCCTTGTGCTCCCCACGACACAGCAACAGTGTCAGACATCTTTGATGGGCCTTTCTACTCTCTGTGGGATGTGCATGCGTGAGTGTGAGCTTGCTGGGCCATGTGGTGGGGGATGTAGAGCTGTGACTACGACTCCCATCATGCTATTGCCTCCACCCCCTTCCCAGCATGCCCATGCTTCCTTCCTTTTGACTCTGCTTCCCTGTGGGGTGGGCTGGCTGTGCTGACAGGATGGCTGGGAGTGTTGTCCTGGCAGTTGTTTGGCTAAGAGTCCCAAGAGTGTCCCTGTGCTTCACACAACATAACCCAGGGTGGTGGTGCTTTGTGGGATCTTGTGTTAGGATGGAGGGCATTGCATTCTACCAGGTGGGTACTGTGGAGTTTGTGTTGGGGGGGGGTGAGGGGAGGTGCTGGTGACTATGGTCAGTGCTGCAAGTCCCCCTTCCCACCCAGCCAGCCGGATATCCCACCATGGAACGTGCTTGCATTGCAGGGAGTGGAAGTTGTCTCTCAGGATGTCAGTCAGTGGTGTCCTGCTGTTGGTTGATGTGCAGTTCCCAGCATGCCCTTGTGCTCCCCACGACACAGCAACAGTGTCAGACATCTTTGATGGGCCTTTCTACTCTCTGTGGGATGTGCATGCGTGAGTGTGAGCTTGCTGGGCCATGTGGTGGGGGATGTAGAGCTGTGACTACGACTCCCATCATGCTATTGCCTCCACCCCCTTCCCAGCATGCCCATGCTTCCTTCCTTTTGACTCTGCTTCCCTGTGGGGTGGGCTGGCTGTGCTGACAGGATGGCTGGGAGTGTTGTCCTGGCAGTTGTTTGGCTAAGAGTCCCAAGAGTGTCCCTGTGCTTCACACAACATAACCCAGGGTGGTGGTGCTTTGTGGGATCTTGTGTTAGGATGGAGGGCATTGCATTCTACCAGGTGGGTACTGTGGAGTTTGTGTTGGGGGGGGGGTGAGGGGAGGTGCTGGTGACTATGGTCAGTGCTGCAAGTCCCCCTTCCCACCCAGCCAGCCGGATATCCCACCATGGAACGTGCTTGCATTGCAGGGAGTGGAAGTTGTCTCTCAGGATGTCAGTCAGTGGTGTCCTGCTGTTTGTTGGTGCACAGTTGGCAGCAGGGCCTTGTGCTCCCCACAGCAGTAGCCAGTGTCAGCCATCTTGTGAGTCCTTCTCCACTCCCTGTGATGTGAGCATGGTTCAGGGTGGTGTTGATGGGCCAGTTGTGAGGCTGAGCAATGTCTGTGACTACGACTCCCATCATGCTATTGCCTCCACCCCCTTCCCAGCATGCCCATGCTTCCTTCCTTTTGACTCTGCTTCCCTGTGGGGTGGGCTGGCTGTGCTGACAGGATGGCTGGGAGTGTTGTCCTGGCAGTTGTTTGGCTAAGAGTCCCAAGAGTGTCCCTGTGCTTCACACAACATAACCCAGGGTGGTGGTGCTTTGTGGGATCTTGTGTTAGGATGGAGGGCATTGCATTCTACCAGGTGGGTACTGTGGAGTTTGTGTTGGGGGGGGGTGTGAGGGGAGGTGCTGGTGACTATGGTCAGTGCTGCAAGTCCCCCTTCCCACCCAGCCAGCCGGATATCCCACCATGGAACGTGCTTGCATTGCAGGGAGTGGAAGTTGTCTCTCAGGATGTCAGTCAGTGGTGTCCTGCTGTTGGTTGATGTGCAGTTCCCAGCATGCCCTTGTGCTCCCCACGACACAGCAACAGTGTCAGACATCTTTGATGGGCCTTTCTACTCTCTGTGGGATGTGCATGCGTGAGTGTGAGCTTGCTGGGCCATGTGGTGGGGGATGTAGAGCTGTGACTACGACTCCCATCATGCTATTGCCTCCACCCCCTTCCCAGCATGCCCATGCTTCCTTCCTTTTGACTCTGCTTCCCTGTGGGGTGGGCTGGCTGTGCTGACAGGATGGCTGGGAGTGTTGTCCTGGCAGTTGTTTGGCTAAGAGTCCCAAGAGTGTCCCTGTGCTTCACACAACATAACCCAGGGTGGTGGTGCTTTGTGGGATCTTGTGTTAGGATGGAGGGCATTGCATTCTACCAGGTGGGTACTGTGGAGTTTGTGTTGGGGGGGGTGAGGGGAGGTGCTGGTGACTATGGTCAGTGCTGCAAGTCCCCCTTCCCACCCAGCCAGCCGGATATCCCACCATGGAACGTGCTTGCATTGCAGGGAGTGGAAGTTGTCTCTCAGGATGTCAGTCAGTGGTGTCCTGCTGTTTGTTGGTGCACAGTTGGCAGCAGGGCCTTGTGCTCCCCACAGCAGTAGCCAGTGTCAGCCATCTTGTGAGTCCTTCTCCACTCCCTGTGATGTGAGCATGGTTCAGGGTGGTGTTGATGGGCCAGTTGTGAGGCTGAGCAATGTCTGTGACTACGACTCCCATCATGCTATTGCCTCCACCCCCCTTCCCAGCATGCCCATGCTTCCTTCCTTTGACTCTGCTTCCCTGTGGGGTGGGCTGGCTGTGCTGACAGGATGGCTGGGAGTGTTGTCCTGGCAGTTGTTTGGCTAAGAGTCCCAAGAGTGTCCCTGTGCTTCACACAACATAACCCAGGGTGGTGGTGCTTTGTGGGATCTTGTGTTAGGATGGAGGGCATTGCATTCTACCAGGTGGGTACTGTGGAGTTTGTGTTGGGGGGGGTGTGAGGGGAGGTGCTGGTGACTATGGTCAGTGCTGCAAGTCCCCCTTCCCACCCAGCCAGCCAGCCAGATATCCCACCATGGAACGTGCTTGCATTGCAGGGAGTGTAAGTTGTCTCTCAGGATGTCAGTCAGTGGTGTCCTGCTGTTTGTTGGTGCACAGTTGGCAGCAGAGCCTTGTGCTCCCCACAGCAGTAGCCAGTGTCAGCCATCTTGTGAGTCCTTCTCCACTCCCTGTGATGTGAGCATGGTTCAGGGTGGTGTTGATGGGACAGTTGTGGGGGGGGCAATATGTGTGAGTGCGACTCCCATGATGCTATTGGCTACACTGACTTGGCCAGCATACACAGAATTCCTTCCTTTGAGTGGTCTTCACTGTGTGTTGGTGTTGTTGTGGTGGCTACATGTGTGGATGTGTGTGTTAGTTCTATTTGTGCCACTGCCTAGCTGTAGTTGTGGTTGTGTTTGTACATGTGTTGGCACAGTTGGATGTGACTTTTTTGATGGCATGTGTTGTGTTTATCTGACTGACATACACATTTTGGGATGATTCTGTTCTAGTTGCTGTGTAATTGCTATGAGTGCATGGTTTGACTCTCCCCTTGACAGTGATGTGTGTGTTTTGTGGCAGTTTATTGTGTACATTTGTTGTGTACTCACCAGGCTCTGGGATGTCCTCTAGTCCATATACGCTCACTGGCGGAAGGATGGCCCGCACCTTCTCCTCCCAGGGCCTGAGGTATACTGGCTTGGCAGGAGGGCCACTGCCGGTGTATTGGCTCAGGTGGTAGTCTTTCTTGAGCAGCTCCCGGACCCTCCTGCGCACGTCATACCACCTGTTCTGGATGTCGGTCTTTGTGCGCCGACATGGTGATTGGGCGTTCACCCTGTTGATGATCCTCTCCCACATCTTGGTTTTCTGCGACATGGGGGTCTGTTGGACCAGAGTGCCAAACAGCTGTGGCTCCACCCTGAGGATCTCGTCTACCATGACTTCCAATTCACTATCTAGGAACTTGGGATTCTTCTTGGGGGGCATGGTGATGGGTGGTGATAGTGGGTGCTGTGTGTGTTGGTGTGCAGGTGAGGGTGTGTGGGTGTGTGTTGTGCTGGGTGTATGTGAGGTAGGTATTTGTTGGTGTGCTGCTGGTGTGTGGCTTGTGTGAGGGATGAGCTGTGGGTGTGTGGTTGCTTTCTCTTGGGTGCTGGCAGTGGAATGGCATTTGCAAAGGCTCATGGTAGTGATTTGTGTCCTTTATATAGGTGGAGTTGTTGGTGTGTCTTTGTTCTCTGTCCCCACCCCCCAGTATTTATTGGCTTGGTAATTGCTTGTTTGGCCTTTTTTTGGTTGATTTTTCCTTTGTGCTGTTTGTGTATGTTGGAAACGTTCTTGTGACCGAGTCGGACCCTGCATTGGTCTCGTACGGTGTTTTCCGTTTCGTTCACGCTGTGTTTGTGCAGTTTTGTATGCTGCGTACGCGTCGGTCGCGGTGTATTGTGTTGCTTCGGCTCGGTTTTGTATGCGTGTCGGTCGTACGGCTTGTCCTCCGTCCGACTCGGTCGTGTTTTTCGCGCCTTGCATCGTACTTTGCAGGTTGGAGTTGGCGGGTACGATTCGGTCGGATTTGTTCCGGGTGCGTGTCGGTCGGTTGGATTCGCGTGTTTTTCCGGCCGGATTGCTATTTTCCGAGCGGGTCGGTCGGTCGGCTTGGTTTCCTGACGTGTCGGTCGGATTTATCGCGGCTTGCATCGTACTTGGCGTGTCGGGCGCCACTGGTACGTGTCGGTCGGTATTTTTTCCGGATCCGAGTCGGTCGGTGCTTTTTCCGGCCCGAATCGGAATCGACCCCTAAGTTGTGTAAATGACTGTTTTTTGCCTGCTAGGTCTTGGACTGGTTTATTTCACATTTCTCATCCCTACTGTGTTGTGTTGAATTGTTGGTACATTTCATGTACAGTTACTAATTTTACATTTCAGGACATCCTCTTACCTGTTTTTTTTAAGTTGTTTTGTATGAAATGTAAACTGTTTGTGTAAAGAATTACAATACCACTGAAAGGTATAATCATGACATTGATTTCCTTTTCCCTTTTAGGTTGCATCATTTTTGGCTTACAGTTCTTTGTACGTGCAATCCACACTTTTACAATGTATCCATATTTTTACATTCATAATAGGTACAACAGCCAGAGCACGTGGCTCACCATCTGCTGCTCGGGAAACCTCCACCCCAGCCCAGGATCAAGCCTCTAGGGATGACTGTAATCCTGCAAGTCTGGATGAAGAGGAGCGGTCTGGTCCATTTGGTTTGCCTGGGCAGACAGCTCCACTGAGTATTACTTGGCCCACAGCTACACCTCCCACTCCAGCTGTTACAACACCTCAGCTCACGGATACCTCCACTTCCTGTGTACAAAGCAATACCATGCCGATCATGTGCCCGGAACCAGTGGGATGGAGCACTCTGGGGTAAGGCCACAGGGTAGTGGGGGTAGGGGTCGTGGGAAGGACACTGCGGGCCAGCATAGTGAGGCCACTGGCTTGACTGTCACCCAGGCCACCCTCAACCAAGTCTTGGGATCCCTCCATCAGTCCCAAGACATGATGGTCCAGGCAGCTCACAGGGCTCCAGGACATAAAGTAGTTGCAGAGGGAGCACATTGTACAGATGGGGAATCTAAACTCCAATTTGAGCTCCCTGATTGAGGTGTTGCATGACATTTATACACATATGTGTTGGGCTTTCCCACACCATCTACCCCTTTCTGTGGTCATACAACATCTTGTCCAAGTACATCTGCCGCAGCAACAGAAAGGAAGGCCCTGCCACAAATAGAAACACCTGCTACCACCCCAGTCGCTGTAACTGTGAATCCACCCCACCCTGCAGGAGGGGACATTCATCCAGACTGCCAGCAGGAGAGGATGGCAAAACCTATACCACCACCAGCAAGAGACCCGGACCTAATTTTCTCCAGTGTGGGGCTACTATACACTCTTTGGACTATTTTTGGACACATTTATCTTTCTGATGCCACTTGTATTTTGGACTTTGGACTTCAAACAATTTTGGCTCTTCATGAATGGTTTCATTCACCATGACCGACTTTTCCTATTTTTGGTTTGCTTGTTTCATTTTCATCCTGTTTTAGTTCATTAGATTTTGTTTAGTAAAATCCCAACTCACAAAGTAAAAGAACGGTGAAGCATACCTCAAGTCGATTATTTAATTTGTTTCCTTCAATCATGCGTTACAATGTCAAAAAACAAATGATTGTGTAATCATAAATGAATTGCAAGTAGGTAATGTTTCTCTCAAGTTCGCAACCATGACAACAAAATACAAATGTCTATAACTCATCAACTACTAATTTATTACATTTGTCAAAGATTTGTCTGTCGACATGTTCACAAACATGGTAATCCATACATAACACAAATACTCAGTGCCATTATCTCATTGGCAGTTCCAGACCTTGCCAACATGGAAGAAAGGGATAGACCCAGAACAACCAGATTCAATAGACAAATCATTAATCATTTATGTCATCAGCTGGAGCTAGATCATCTGGCTCACATAAGGATTTCCACATCAATAACACCAAAAGTAAAAATCATGGCATTACAACATTTGGTAGACACGGTATCATTCCAATATACTGTCCCAGTATCTGGTAGAATGTCTCAACCAATGTTTAAGTCGTATGCTACAAGAAGTTTGTCCTACAATGATGAGACACAACATCAGCTTCATACACATTACACTAAATGAGGATTTAGGCAATGTGAAGGGATTTTAGTATGCTTTGGCTCCACTATCACATGTGGTTTGAGCAATTAATGGCATACATATTGGCTTAGTACCCACACACGACAGAGAGTGAGTCCAAAGCAATCTTCAAAACTTCCATAAATCGCTGTGCAAGTTGTCTTGGTACAAGATATGTACACCCAAAGTCTGTGTCTGTCTTTCCCAGGAACAACCCCTGGTCCTTTTGTACTTCAAAACAGCACCATATAATTGCAAATGTCAGAACTTTGACGTGTCCAAATGAAGATGACATGCTGCAGCTACCTAAAACAGATTAAAACAAAAAGATGAGTAATAAAACATAACAAAATTGACACATTAAAAAGTCATCTTTTTGAGTACACATTTTCAAAAAACACAATCAGAGATAAACAATCAAAATAAGCACAACAATCAGTGTTTCAAAACTTTGATCAACAAAGACCTGTGGCCTGGATTTCCCTGAACTTGCCCTTCCTAATAAATGTCCAGCACATACTTTTTTCCTCATTACATCAATAGTTGGTTTTGACATCCTGACGTAAGTCAACTCCTTCCTCCTCACCACTATCACCTTTATTTGACATTCCAGGATCCTCACCCGGTGGCTCTTTATGGTCCCCATCCTCTCCGATGTAAGGGATGTTCCGTCGCAGAGCTGTATTGTGCAGCATGCAGCAGGCCATGGTGATTTGGCACACCTTATCGAGTGAGTAGAGGAGGACTCCACCAGTCTTGTCCAGACTGTGAAATCTGGCCTTTAGGAGCCCGAAAGCCCGCTCCACTGGCCTCTGTGTTCTTCCATGAGCCTCATTGAAGCGGACTTTCCCTGGCGTTGTTGGATTCCTCAGCAGTGCCAACAACCATGGTCGGTTAGGATAAGCTGAGTCTCCTAAATGGAAAAAGAGAAGAGCCAAAATATGTAACATCATTTCAGATGATTCACCTTGAAATTACCCAAACAATATTATGTCAGATTGTACTTAGTAACATACCAGGCCCTCTCACGTCCAAGTTGTGTCATTTGCAGGGGTATGCTGCTGTTTTATAGTACAAAGGAATCACAGGCTGTTCCTGGGAAATGCGCACAGACACTTGTGATGTACAAATCAACTAAGAAGACAACTTGCACATTGATTGATTGGAAGTGCTTCCAATTCCGGTAAGCTTGTTCCCTAGGGTATGGTGGCACTAAGGCAATATGTGTGCCATAAATTGCTCCAAGCACATTTGGTAGTCGACTCAAACCATAGAAATCGCCCTTCACATTCGCAAAACCCTCATGTCATGGAAACTGGATGAAGCAGTTGATGTGTCTCATTTTCCACATATTTATTTTTGGATTATTAATACAAATGTAATGCTATGCTAAAATATATCTTGCTTAACTACCATTAATTTAACATTTATTTTTGTCATTTTTACTTCACAAATGTCATTTTGTAGCTGTCAACATTTTAAATATTAAAGAATGTGTAAATAATACATTCCTAGTGTTTTATTTGCACATTTTTTAAAATCTAAAATACCATCAACGGAGGTGCAGCTATTGCATTTAACCACTGTAACGCACTGCATATAAATGATTTTTTTAAAAATACACGAATGTCCTACGAAGTTTGAATATGTAAACAAACTAACCACCATTTTGAGTGGTGGTGACGCACTTAACAGTCACAAACACACCATTTTACCTTCTGAAATGGTGGGCGCCTGACCTCGCCCTCAGGACATTTGTAATCAGACGTCCGCACGGAAGTTGACCACGTAGTGGGTGTTCAACTCCATGACTGACACAGCCATAGGCTAATGTGTGTGAAAGCAATGTACGAAGGCCAATGGCTGTGCCCATCTCTGCTGATGATCGCGTACACCGCGTACATGTACCCGGCGGTTCGAAAAAAGCTCACTTGCCTCCTAACTCTGCAGCCATCAAAACCTTCTCCACTTTTGCTGCTGTTTGTGACGTCTAGGAGCAATGATGGCAGGTGGGAGGGCTCCTGCCTTGTCGCCAGAGGAGCTAGAGTTGCTGGCAAAGGAGATCCTGTCCCTGCATAGCCAGCTCTATGGCTCACCAGAGAAACAGGTACATGTTTGAAATGTATATGTGAATCTGTCTAACTGTTTTTTTTTCCATTGACACAGGTTACAATGTCCCTTTGAGTTCCTGAGTGAAGTGTAGTGATTGATGTGAAGTGTCATATATTTTGTTCCTTACATAGGACAATGATGTTGGGTATTTGTAAGCATTTTACAATGTTAAAAAACAACAACATTAGTATGTGTTGTGTGTTTAAAGCCCTAGATTCTATTTGGTGTATATGTAGAGATATATCTATGTACATGCTTAAATTACATGTGAAATCTAGAAATCTCACATCATGTAAATTAGAAAACACATTATATTGTCTTTACAACTGTACATATATATGTTTTCCGTACAAAACTAATGAAAATGATTTTTGGTATGTGTATCATCCCACAGATCACTCAGCCAAGATCAGTGGTCTCCAAACAGTTGATTGGGAGCTACCAGTAGCTCCCAGACCCCTTCAAAGTAGCACAGAGCCTTGAGGTCATTATTAGATGGGCACAAGGTCATTTTTTCAAATAAAACTTAAGGGAAGGCTGGGTTCTATTGACATCATGATCATCAGGCTGCAGATAGATGATGATGTAAAGAACCAACGTTTGTGAGCCTTGTAGCAGGTGCAGATGGAAAATAGGAAAATGTTTTGTGTTCAAAGTTATTGATCAGTTCTATTCACACTGCTACAATAAAACTATTGTACATCTGTTCAGCATCAACTGGAGCAGGCGAAGGAGACGGCCATGTAGGCAGGGAAGCAGTTGGCCTCTGTGTCACAGCTGGTGAGACCACTGACAACGAGGAGCACAGTGCCACGGAGGGTGAGGGGACTCTCATGGAGACCACCAGCTCGACATCTTCTTCGGAGGCCTTGCCCAAAGGACCAGTCCCTAGTGGTGGCGGACCCTACTGTTCCAGCTACAACTGCATCCTTGTCTGCCCCCAGATAGCCATCTCCACCCACCAACGAATTTCGTTGCACGTGCTGCATCGCATTTGGCGATGCAGCGCGAGCAACGAAATTAGTTTTATTTATTTATATGTTTACTTACCTCTATTAGGCCGTATTCCGTACTTTACTACCCCCACCCTGCCCCTCCCCCGCCCCACGTCACCGCCCGGCAGCACTCCCACCACGGGCCGCTACTGTTCGAAATTTATTTACACACACCTGTATGGGGACTTTTTAATTTTTTAATTGATATAATCTTTGTGCAAATGTCCATTTTTTTTAAGGCGGCTTGCACCAAATTTCTAATAACAATGTGGTCAGACAGGTGTGTTTCTTTAAATTTCTTACATAGCAACATTACAGATATATACATTGCACATTGCTATGCTATTGCTTGTGTGATTGATTTTAAAATGTTTATGTCCAGGACAAATGTGAACAGGCAAGTGAAAAGGTTATAGGTAATTGAGGAGCTTACCTTTGGTTCCAGTGACGATGATGTTGATTTGCATCGTGGTCAAGCAGCAGCGCACGGATTTGGTAGATCAGATCCATGGCAATACAGGAAGTGTGAAGTTGAGCAAAGGTGAGTTTTGCCTTATATCGGTTCCAATATGCCAACTCAGGTGTGGAGGTTTTACCGCCACAGTCACGTCAGCGGGAAGGCACATCGTGATTGGCCTGACGGACATGCTAGCGGTCCACCCTCCGACATCCGCTTTTGTCTATTGCGGCGGCGACGCGGATGAACATACCTGGATTGCTATTACATAATCACTAGAGGTCCCATACTATGCTTCCTCTGTATATGCAGGCTATTCAGGATATTGTGGAAATACAGTGGGCAGTGTTACTGCTTGCATTCAATAAAACACCATGACTTTCATTGTAGTTTACTGTTCAGGACTGGACGCTTACCGGTAATCCAATATGGGTCTTCCACTGGCCGATGTATGGGTGACTGTTTCTGGAAGCCACAATGTTACCACACACTGGAATATGTGGTAGACAAGTGCCCTCGAAAAGCTGACACCTTCTCAGGAGGAAAAATCCAAAGGCCTAAAAACCTCCTTGCTGAACGAGGCCTTTAAGTAGTAAAAGAATAGGAAAAGAACATGACACCAAACACCACTTGTCAGGAAACATAATGGATTGGGAAAGTCAGGAACAAATCATGGGAGGAACAGCCATAACAGAAAGGGAAAAAAAAAGAGAACAAAATTTGAAGTGGAATAGCTATGGGGTCACCTTTAACCTCAGCTACAAACCCTGAGGCAGGTGATTGCAATTTTTGAGTTGAAGAGAGAAGGATCAGCAGCCAGGAACCTAGGAGCATTAGAGCAAACAGGCCTAGGTGAGAGACTTTCTCAGACCGCAGCTGTGGACTTCGTACAGCGTTTTCTGAGCCCCGGAACTGCGGGACTCCACAAAGTACTGCTGGTCTCAGGGACCCAATTGGCTGAGAAGTAGCGGTCGCAATATTATACCCCCATCCCGAGGCCCCAGGTTTGTCTGGAAAGGCCAGAAAACATTGACAGACCACTCTTGGGGCATGGACTGAAGAGGCTGGAACCCAAGAACGCTCAAAAGCAGGATAGCCTCTCTAGTAAACAAAGAGCTGCAACTAGCCTCTGAAAATTCATGAGTAACAAATCTCACCGACCTTGTATTGCGGTTCCCCATCTTCCATGATAGGGGGAGGAGGAGAGATCCAATGAAAAAGATCAGGTACAAAAGGCTTTAACTATGAGACATTAAGGGCAGGGTGAACCTTCCAAGAGTAAGTAAGATGGAGCCCAAAGGTGACTAGATTGATTTGTTTTATTATAACAAAGGGTCCAAAGAAAAGGATGAAACCAGACTGGCAATTATGGAGTGGGCAAGACCCTGGAAGACAGCCAATTCATCTCTCCCAACTTAAAGTTTTGAACCAGTCTTTTTAACTTGTACTTTCTAGAATTCATAGCTGTATTAGAATCATGAAGATTCAAAACAATTATTCTCCTTTCAGAGTCAATTTGTACTAGAAAATCAGCAGCAGCAGGCACAAGGAGAGTAGATAGAGGAGAAGAGGGAAAGGAACAAGGATGGAAGCCCTGGATGAAATAGAATAGGGAGACTTTAGTAGCAGAGTGAACAGAGTTGTTATACGAAAACTCTGCTAAGGATAGATATTCTACCCAGTTGTTCTGAGTGGAATTATATAAGCACCTGGGAGGTTGTTCTTGGCTCTGATAGACCCTTTCCGTCTGACTGTGGGTGGTAAACTGAGGACAGAGCTTGAAGGATACTCACAATAGAGCAGATTGAATCCCATGACCTAGAAATGTATTGAGAGCCCCTGTCAGAGATTGTCATGTCAGAAAGGCCATGCAGGCAAAATATATCAGTCAGGAATTTGCTAGCCATCATGCTGACAGTCGGAAGCCTCCGAAAGGGAAAAAGTGAGCCATCTAGGAAAAATGGTCTACAGTGACCATGATCACTTGGTTTCCACCCCAAGGGGTAAGTTCACAATAAATTGAGAATAATTTGAGTCTCAAGGAAGAGGAGGAACAGGCAAAGACTGAAGAAGACCAAAGTGCTCATCATGGACTGCTTTGAACTGTGTGCAGTTAGGACAGGACTAGAGCTCTACATCCTGGCAAACAGTAGGCCGGCAGAAGGAAAGCAAGACATGTTCTAAGGTTGATTTAACTCCATGATGGCCTGCTATTGCAGAGTCATGACACGTTTCCAGAACCTTGCTTGACACTGCAGAGCTTCAAGGTCTTCGGAGAAATCTCAACATGACCGTCCCTCACACGCTGTAAGAAGCATTTTGCTAGACAGATGACTTTGTCAGGGAGCAAAAGTACAGATGTCTCAGAATCCTTGACCACAATATCCCATCTAGACAAAGCACGAGCAAGAATGTTCTGAGTGCCATGGATGTGAGTTGCAAAAAAGTCATTATGAAAAGAAATAGGCCCAGCGACTGTGTCTGTTCTTTCTACACTGCATGCTCTGCACAAACTGGAGGTTTCAATGGTCTGTCTGAACCTCAAAAAATTCAACTGCACCCAGTAAAAGATGCCACCACTCCATACAAGCATGTTTATGGGCCAAGGGCTCGCATTCCAGAACGGAATGCCTTTATTCACAAGGGTTCAAGAAATGAAAGAGATAAAAGATAGAATGTTTCAGATTGTCCTCCTCAGTGAAGTGAAGCACAACTGCTCCCCCAGCAGAATTAAAGGCATCGGTTACCACAATAACCTTTTTGGATCGATCTGGGTGCCTGAGACTAGGGGCTTGGGTGAAAGACTTTTTGAGGTTGATAAAAGCCTCCTGAGATTTTGAAGTTCAATAAAAACCTTTAGTTGGTTCTCCTTTATCAGAGTGACAGAAATGTGACTGGTCATTTCATCAAAGTTTTTAATAAACTGTCCATAAAAATTAACCAGTTCCAAAAAACTCTGGGTCTGCTCGATAGACTTGGGGGTTGCCAGTTCAAAATGGCAGAGATCCTAAGAGGGTCCATTGATAACTCACCCTCTGAAAGACTATACCCCAATTACTCCACGTCTGATCTCTCAAATTCACACTTCTCCTCCTGACAGGATGGATGGTTTTCCCTTCAACGCAGAAGACCTGAATGAACACAGACTCAATACCATAGGCCATGATCTGATAATTGTAGTATTCACAAATAGAGGGACAAAGGGCTTTTATACATGAGGTCCAGCACAAATGCCCAAATGCAATATGAAAATTAGAGTTGTGCTGTTCCTAAATAATCTAGAGTGTAGCAATATACAAAAGACAGTAGGCTACAGAGTCAAAGAGATGGGAATCCATTTCTTTGGAATATAATGCCCTCGCACACCCATTTGGGTGTCATGCTTCATCATCGGGCTGCTCCTCGTCTGGCCGGCGCTGCAATGCCTGACGGACTCCCAATGAGGGGCACTTTGGCGGAGATCTTTTTCCAAATAGCCGTTTGGTGCCGTGGGGGTGAGGGGCTTAGTGAGTGTAGATGAATGAGTGGTGTGTGATGTTTATGTGAATTAAAACAGGGTTGGGAGTACCAGCAAAATTAATTTTAATTGTGGGGTCTCCTACCCTGATTAAAATAAAAAGGAAAGGCGCAATGCTAAGTTAATGTCTCAGGTATGGCGCTCTTCCGTGTGGTTGGTCAACATGTTTCTCGCCTATTCTACAAGTCTAGAGGCGATTCGTCAGGACATAAAGTTAAAAAACTATCTACACTAAGGTGGACCGAAAAAACAATAATGAACTAATGATAGAGGTTTATGCCACCATGACTTACTCTGTCTAATGACTGGTAGTACTGGTTCTACCCTATTTGGGATATACTACTGCTTCATCAATCCCCGGCAGGTCAAGATATGAGGAACTTCCCCATATAGTTTGCGTAGTACGCAATATGTCCAGGGACCTACCCACTGCTGCCGGGACCGGGAGGTGTCCAAAAAGTGTCTTCCACTCATCACCTTCCTTAACCTGGCACAGATAGTAAGCAACATGGATATCTAACTTTCTGAAATACTTGGCACCAGGGACGGACTCTAGTATGTCTTTGATGAGTGGAAGTGGGTAACAATCCTTAAGGTGATCTAATTTAACCTACGATTATCAAGGTCTTAGCTCATTGGACTTTTTAGGGGCAAAGAAAAGTAAGCTCCAGCAAGTGATATAGCCAAACAAACCATAACGAAGATTCTCGTCAAATATTCCCTCATTACCTGTTTCTCATGTTGGGACAGAAAGTACATTCTACCACAGGAAATCATGGCTCTGGGTACGGTTGGGATGGCACAATCCAAATCTCTGTGAGGATGGAGAGACGCAGAGCTAGGCTTCTGGAAGACATCAGAAAATTCCTGGTAAGCCATATTAATGGACAAAGTCTAAACAATAGTAGCTCACCGCAGGAGTCCAGTAACTCCCGTCTGAGTAACAGTTATCTCTGCAGAATTGTTAATCAGTCAGTCAATCAGCATTTGTATAGCGCAGCACTGTCACCCCTAGGGGTCTCTGGGGCTGTGGATGCAGCATCTCCATCGAAGAGCCAGGTCAGAACCAAGCAGAAAGTGAAAAAAAAGGTCCGAAACGAGAAGAAAGAGGAAAGATAAATGTCATAAAATGAGCAGAAAGAGGAAAAGATTACGGGCAGAAAATAGCAGAAAGAGGAAAAATACAGGTCAGAAACAAGCAGAAAGATGAAAAATAAAGGTCAGAAACAAGCCGAAAGAGGAATAATAACAGGCAGAAAAGTGCAAATAGAGGAAAAATAATGGGCAGAAATAAGCAGAAAGAGGAAAAATAAAGGTCAGAAACTAGCAGAAAGAGGAAAATATAACAGTCAGAACGAGTAGAGAGAGGCAAAAATAGCAGGCAGAAGTGGGAAGAAAAAAACAGAAAAACGAGCAGAAAGCGAGCAGAAAGAAGGCAGAAAACGAGCAGAGAAGGCACAAACGTAAGTCAGCAGAGGGTAGTGGGCTGCGGCCAAACTTGGCAGGAGAACTGTCGCAGAGGGAGCTGGCATGAGGACCTGTGATAAAAGAGATACAACTCTGGTCTCCCAATTGATGTAGGGATTGTGTCATTCCAGTCAGGGTATCCCAAGCACTATGATATAGCTAGATGTGATTAGATCAAAAGCAACCATTTCCTTATGACTGCCTTAAAAGCACTTAGAGCAGAACTGAAGGTCGTGAGACTCCATATCAAAGTAGATCTGTCAATAGTTTGTATGTGATCCAGAGCTGACTTCTTCCTGATCGCAATTATGAATCTCTGGGCACAACACAAGTCCATATACATGTAGCCACAATGGATGTTAAGAGTCAACTCTCATATGAACAGGTGTGAACTAATCCACTGGAGAAGCTGAAAACTTTAGGGGAGTAGAATCTGCTGCCCTTTTCTCCTTTACAAAGGACGGAATTTGTCCTGGAAGGTTGAACAGTACAGTCTCACAGCAGGTGTTTTGGGCTTGCACAATAGAGACATAAGCCTCCCTTATGTCTTCAGTCCCTTTTGGCGTTAGGCAATGTGCCTCTAGCGGATCCAGCCTGCATTGGTTCATCAGGCACATCAGCTGAAAGACTAGTAGGCTTAGTAGTTGGCTCAGTCTGCCTTAAACCACGGGGAAGAGGAGTATAAGTGAAACTCTGGATTCTCAGTTTTTCCATTCTCCTTTCTTTAAGTCTGTGTTCAATCAAGAGAACCTGATTCAGGACTTCCTAGGAACTCTTGCTAACTCATCCTTTAACTCTTCTTTTAACTCTCTTTGGAATAAGGTCATCTTAGTACGTTAAACCCAGGCTGTTTCAGCAGCAAGCTTACAAAATTGTGTACACTAGTACAGTACTTCCGAATTTGCCTGGGATATCCCACAAAAGTCATCCTTTGCGGAAGATTCACGGTTGGGTCTCTTAAACATCTTCTTGAAGCTTTTCCAAGAAATTGGCATAATTGTTCAAACAAGGGTTTTTGATGACAACTAAGAGAGTTGCCCAAGCCAAAGCTGCACAGGTCAGTGAACCAATCAGATACCCCTCTTTGGAACTGTCAGAGGAAAATTTTCCAGATTGAAAGGAACAATAAACTACTATGCAGTCGAAAAACTACTTTAATCTTGAAGGATCTACAGAATACTTATAAGTTGAAGGAAGGACCTGGAATGGATTGCTTGGCAAAGGATGGTAAGTAGACATAATATCGAGTTTAAAATATCATTGTATCATAATATCGAGTTTTTAATGTCGATAGTCAAAAATATTGTGGTTTATTATATTGGTCAAGAATATCGTTTTAGTGCGTTGTAAAAAATATCGATTTTGAAAATATCGTTATAAAAAAATATCGATTTGGAAATGTAGTGTATTTTTTTATAGTATATAATTGTAAATATAATAATCATTTTTTTTAAATTGGGATGAGGGTGGGAAAGTGTTTATAAAAAATATATATAAATTAATAAACAATTTTAAAAATGTTTTTTAGGAGCAGAATATTGGGTTTATAGGGGATATGGGTGAAGAATGTTTTAAAAAAAAATTTACATTTAAAAAATTTAAATCATAAAAAATAAATTTTAAAATGTTTTTAGGAGTGGGATGTTGGGTTTCTAAAGGATGAGGGGGAGTGTTTAAAAAGAAATTAAAATAAAAATAAATTACATTTTTTCACAAATATTAATAAAAAAATATTTTAATAGTGTGATTTTGTGGGTATTGCAGATATTCTTGTGGAGTAATGTTTAAAATTAAAAGAAATTGGAAAAAGTAAAAAGTTGAATTGAAATTAAAAACAAAAATTATTATTATTTATTGTTTTTATATGAGATAACAGTAGTATTAATATAAAAAATAAAAATATTTTAGGTAGAGGTGTGTTATTTTGAGATGGGATTAGTGTGCTATTGTTTTAAAAAAAATGTGTAATAGTTTAATAATTTCAAAATTTTAATTAACATTTTTTTTCTTCTACATTTTGAGGATGTTGAATGTTTGGGTTTGTAATTATTGTTATAAAAATGAAAACTAAATTGTTTTGTTTCATTATTTTTAAATTTGTAATTAAAATGCATTTTTAACATTTTTGTTTTACATTTTTATTATAATATAATTTATAAATAACAAAATAATTTATAAAAATTATAAAAAATCTTATGTTTTTTGGATATGTTTTTAGAAGTGGGAATAGGTTAATATATATGTATAGTGTGTATTATTTTCTATGTGTTTGTGTACTTTTGATTGGGAATATTACATTTAATGAGTTCATTGTTCTGCACCTTCCATGTGTTAATGT
Source organism: Calotriton arnoldi (assembly GCA_963921515.1). Taxonomy (NCBI): domain Eukaryota; kingdom Metazoa; phylum Chordata; class Amphibia; order Caudata; family Salamandridae; genus Calotriton; species Calotriton arnoldi. The sequence continues at coordinate 2,077,785 of CAWUFW010002000.1, forward strand.
TGTTTGGAGTTGAAATGTAATATTATATATGTTTAGTGGCTTGCACTTTCCCTGTGTTATTGTAGTTTGTAGTTGGAATACTATAATTTAAATGTTTATTCTCCATCACCTTCACAGAGTTTTTGTAGTTTGGAGTGGTAATAGTATATTTCATATGTTTATTGTCCAGCACTTTCCCTGAGTTAATATAGTTTGGAGTGGGAATAGTAAATTATATATGTTTAGTGTCCTGCACCTTCCTTGACTTTTGGTAGTTTGGAGTGGGAATAGTATATTTTATATGTTTATTGTCCAGCACTTTCCCTGAGTTAATATGGTTTGGAGTGGGAATAGTAAATTATATATGTTTAGTGTCCAGCACCGTCCCTGAATTTTTGTAGTTTGCAGTGGGAATAGTATATTTTATATGTTTATTGTCAAGCACTTTCCCTGAGTTAATATAGTTTGGAGTGGGAATAGTAAATTATATATGTTTAGTGTCCAGCACCTTCCCTGAGTTAATATACTTTGGAGTGGGAATAGTACATTTTATGTTTAGTGTCCAGCATCTTCCATGAGTTAATAAAGTTTGGAGTGGGAATGGTAAATTATATATGTTTAGTGTCCAGCACCTTCCCTGACCTTTTATATGTTGGAGTGGGAATAGTAAATTATATATGTTTAGTGTCCAGCACCTTCCCTGACTTAATATAGTTTGTAGTGGGAATAGTAAATTATATATGTTTAGTGTCCAGCACCTTCCCTGACTTTTTCTAGTTTGGAGTGGGAATAGTATATTTTATATGTTTATTGTCCAGCACCTTCCCTGAGTTAATAAAGTTTGAAGGTGTAATAGTAAATTATATATGTTTAGTTTCCAGCACCTTCCTTGACTTTTTCTAGTTTGGAGTGGGAATAGTATATTTTATATGTGTATTGTCCAGCACTTTCACTGAGTTAATATAGTTTGGAGTGGGAATAGTAAATTATATATGTTTAGTAACCAGCACTTTCCCTGAGTTAATATAGTTTGAAGTGGTAATAGTAAATTATATATGTTTAGTGTCCAGCACCTTCCCTGAGTTTAGGGTACTGTTATATACATTCCACCATGGAATGTGGAATTTGGGCTGTCTTCTGTGTCCAGATCTGTGTAGCCTTCCCACCCAGGTATCCTCGAAAAAGTCGAGTAGGGGACTTAGTTTATGTTCATTTGTTTGGTAGTAGGGGTTTTCTATTAATAAATTGTAGTGTTCTGCTACATCAGTTATTGGGACGTATGCTAGTGCAATTAGCTTTTTAATTTCATATGCAAAATTGTTATTAGTTGCATATTCTACAGTAAGCGTAGATGTTTAAAGGTGTCTCCATATCATTGATTAAAGTGGTAATAGCAACCTTGTATTGCTGTGCGAGGGTAGTTTTTCAGGATGGCTTGTATAATTGACTGTTCAAAGTCTATGATAATCTTTTGAGGGTAGTAATTGTTAGTTTCTCGCTTTACTTTTGTTAAGAGTTCTACATAGGTAGTGGTTTGTTTGTTTGGTAACAAGGCATATATAAAGGGGATGTTGCTATTGTGACACTGTCCATGTATTGTGTATAATTGGTAAAATGGTTTGGGACATATTTTAAATGTTCCATCCATGTCTCACAATTCTGTAGTTTAAGTAAGTTTGTGGGAGTTGCAAATATTATAATCCTTTTTTCGTTAGATTTATTGTTGTAAAGAAGAAATTGCTCTTCATTATGAGTTACAGTGAGATCAGGTGGTATTTGAATTTCACTGAATGTTTTGGGGGCAGGTGGGGTGGTCATAGTTAATTTTTTTGTTCTAGCTATTAGCCTTTTTTAACGTTGAGACCGAGGGTAATTGGCCAGTTACATGGTCTGGAACTCTGGGAAGTACGTCTTTTAGTATTTCAGTAGTAGGTTTTTGAGAGCTAGTGCTAGCTTCTTTTAGAGTCTCCAAAGCGTCTCTCACTTCTATTTCAGCTATGTTAGGGGGGTGGTTATGTTCCTTAACATTTAATACAGTAGTTTCTTTTGTTGTAGCCCTCCCATAACATGCATTTGCATAATATTTGCTGCTTTTCCAATTAATTTTGTCGCCTGTCTGTTTTTCTTGGGTGTAGACATATCCCATATAGCATAATAAAAGTTTTCCTTTCTGGGAAGTAATGAATTTTGCACCTTCAGTCATTCTGATGTTTCAAATGCTATGAGAAATTTATATAAAAAATATTAAATATATTGTAATTGTTTTTATTGTAATACAGATTTTTATATACAAAATTATACTTACATGCTTTATATGTTGAACTTCTTTTGATGATGAGATATTTCTGTTGGTGCTTGGCTTTAGTGTTTCCATTTATTTTCTGCAGAAAAAAAAAAATTATTTTAATAAATTAGTTTAACAGCATTTTATGTATTTTGGGGTTTGTGTGGTAAGTGGGCGCTTTGGGTTGGGATTTTTAGTTCTTACATTAGTATAATTGTAATTTATACTTACTTTTTTTGCAAGGTGGCTTTTTGAGGATGTTTGTAGTTAGTTGGGTGTCTTTCGGAATTTCTGTAGAGGAGATATAATTAAAATAAATATTACATTAATTATTTAATTATTGTAAAAAGTACTATACTTATATTTTATACAGTTGTAACATGAAATTGATATTTTACTTACTTTGTAAAGTTGAAATCAGAGTTTTCAATGAGGAAGTCCAATGTTGTAGAAGCAATCCGGCAGAGATTCCCCTTATTCTTGTGTTTTTCGTTGTAGCATAAAATAATGTCAATTTTACTTTAGTTTATATAGTGTTTGTTTAATTGTTCTTTAAATCTTATTGGGTTATTTAAGTTGTAGGTGTTTTTCATTGGCTCTTACTAATGTTTGTCAATTATTTTGGCAGTTTCCTTATTTGGGAAAAGCTAATTAATGTTCAGTTAACATTTGTTTTATTGTTTATTTATTTAAAAGTATAATAGTATATAATTTGTAATTTATATTGTATTGGAGGTACAATAAAATAATTATTTATTTTATATATTCTGTTTGTAAAGAGTAATTAATTTGGTGGATTTGCTTATGTTAAAGATATTATTTTCATTTATAATTTATTTAATTTTTAATCTATTTATTTAATATGTTGTGTGTGTTTGTGATATTGTTTATATTTTATTTGTTATGTAGTCCGTTATTTGAAATATTTTTAAGGTGTCGATATTTTGTTTTTGATAATAATTGTGTGGTCTATATTTTTGTTTTCGATATTTGTGTTATTTTGTATGTTTATTTAATGTTAACGATATTAGTTATAACGATATTATTTAATCTGATATTAGTTATATCGATGTTAATGTTTGACGATATTTTTGTGTCGATATTTGTGTATTTTTTTAACTAAGTATAGCATATCGATATTTATGTTATCGATATTTGTATGTCGATAATTTTGTAGGTCGATATTATGAGTGTCGATGTTATGTCAGTGATCCGCAAAGGATAACATACTCGGTCCTTAACTTGTCCAATTTCAGTGTTTATTGCTGAAGGACAGTCAGAAAATGTTTTGATGTATCAACCTGTTCAGGACTGGACGCTTACCCATAATCTGGTACAGGTCCTCCACGGTCTAATGTACAGGTGACTGTTTCCGGAAGCCCCGGTGTCACCACATACTGGAATATGTGGTAGACAAGTGCCCCAGAATAGATACCGCCTTCTCAGGAGGAAAAAGTCAAAGGCATAAAAAATCCTCCTGGCTGGACGAAGACTTCAGATGATTGAAGAAAGCCAGGGATCTGAATTCCGATAGTGGAATTCTTCAGGAGCGAGGAGTCAGAAGTAGCAAGTGGAGGGAGTGAGGAAACAAGCAAAGGAAAATGACTTTGTCTTGACGCACCTTCCAATCAGACTGAAGCCTTTAAATAGGAAAAGGATATGACATCAAACACCTTATGACAGGCAACATAACAGATTGCAAAAGTCAGGAAGTAACCAAGGGAAGAAGAGCCATAATGGAAAGGAAAAAGAAGAGGGAACAAAAACACGAAGTGGACTAGCTGTGTAGTCACCTTAAACCTCAGCTGCAAATCCTGCCTTAAGAGGCAGCTGCAAATCATCAGGCAATTTTTTGCCATTTTGCAGTTGAAGAGATAAGTAGCAGCAACTAGCCCAGGAGTATGAGAGGAAACAGGCCTAGGTGAGAGACTTTCCCAGCCCACCGCTGTGGGCTTCATCTAGCATCTTCTGAGGCCTGAGGACAACGGGACCCCACAAAGTACTGTGGTTCTTGGGCGCCTAGGTAGGCAAGAAGCTGCAGTTGCAACATCTCCCCACAAATTGTTCCTGACTTCGGACTCTTGTACTGCTTTGAGGTGTACAGTACTTGATACGGTTACTTCTCATGCCAGGCAAATGTTTTCCATTAATATAATTCCTTCATATACTTTCTTTTGGCCTTCTCACCTAGACACATGCCTTCCAATGACCTGCTTAAATCTCCAGCACCTGCATATCCATAGTCACTGTTATCCATTATGAGAAGTGCATGGTACATTACTTTTATTTTGACTGTTTCAGACTTGCAGCAGAACTGTAAGCCTGATTGATATTCATGCAGATGATTCGAGAAAGAATCAAGAACCACTTTTAACTTGCTTACATCTTTGCAATTCTTTAGAGTCTCCTTAATGAGTGAAGACAGTACCTCTCAGCATGAATTATTATTATGATGTTAGATCTTTGATAAATCTCCTGATTTTGCTGGAGCATAAGTAAGCAATATATCGGAAACAAATTCCAATCTACCAAAAAAATCTTTCCAGAAAGTAGTCAACCCTACATGAGGTCTTTCAGTTCTCAAACTGCAGTTGAGCATCCATTAAGATCCAATAACAAGCTTTCTAATTGCCTCGTCTAACTTACCCAAGTATGATTTAATACATTTGAGGTCAAGCGGGGCTATTCAAAAATGTAATTAATATGCATGAGTAATATACACATGTGAGTTTAGTCATACTTCTGAGTAACTTTACTAACTTTGACATTTAACAAAATCTGAGTGTAAAGTTACTCAAAGGTGTAGGCTTACATGTCTCCACCCCCTGAAAAAATGGGGTAGAGCCAGATTTGCATGTGTAAATTACTACTGCCAAAAGACATGGTAGTTAATCCAGGACCACACTTGACCAACCACTGATACAGCAACATCCTCCAACAGAAAATAAGAGAGACAGGGACTTAAAATAAAACCCCATAGGAAATAATTTTAAATTAAATTAAACTATTTAACCGGTTCCATGCCATGGACGTAATGATTTCGTCCATGGCTACAGCGCTGGTGTGCCATGGACGTAACCATTACGTCCATGAGACACCAACGCAGAATCCCTCTGCTGTTTTCAGCAGAGGGATTTCCTTTTTTTTTTTTGGGCGTCGGGAGGAGGGGAAGAGCTTGCCCAAGCTCCAGAGGCATTTTTGTTTTCATATGCAATGACGATCACATGCATGGCGCGCTGACGTTATTACATATGAAACTTAAGTCAAGTGTCTAGTTTTCAAAAATGTCTGGGTTTGGTAGGTTTCACTAGATGGCCACCTAGCAAGGGGCCAAAAACGCAGTTGCCCCCTATCACGCCCGCCATATTACGATGGACAAACATAGCCCATTTCCCGTCCGCGGCGGTGTGACGTGAACCGCCATAAAAATGCGCCAGCCACCGCGGCAGAGTGAGCCAATAGAGACCCACCGCTGTGCGGAATGACGTCCCGTCCGCCGTACAAATCACGATGCCCCAAACAGCCCGTCACACCGCTGCGGGAAAATCACCCAACCAGAGACGGCGGAAGCGCGACAGCGGAGCGCAAAACCAGACTCCCGGACCCCTCCACCCGATCCCAACCACAATGGATCCAGCTCTACATGCCTTTCCGGTGCTGTACCTGCTCCACTACCAGCAAATAATGGCCCGTCGCGGACAACGCCGCAGGTACGCAATCACACAACTCCGCACACAACCACAACACACAACTACTGGGCTGACATACAGTTCCTGTCCACATCAGACTCTCTGATGGGGACAGGAACACATCCCCAAGTGTACCCACACATGTCCTACCTGTCACAAAATCACCCTTCCGCATCCGGGCCATCCATCAACCGCGAAATCACAGCAATGTTCCGGACACGTCACCGCAGCGGTGCAGACGCGGGAAAAAATGCGCACAATGTAGTAGGCAGGGCCAGCGCCAGGCATGGGCAGTCCACAGAGATCATAGGGCCCCACCCTCACCCTTCACACACTACGCCCCCACAACCATTAGGGGATATGCTGTGTGCTCCTCCTGTGCCCCCCTGCACAATTAACCAGCCAGGTGTACCCTGACCCTGCACCACACACACCAAACAACCAGGGAGCCTGTCTCAGAAGGTGGGGAGAAGAGGAACACCCTGCACAGAATCTCAGGGGCAGGGCTTTCCTCACCTCACACCTACCCCCCACTCATGTCAAGCAAACTGAGTCCAATCACAAAATGAACACTCACACTGCATATGAACAACCACTCAACTGTACACACTGCCTGTCAAGTCACCCAGACACACCCCACACTGACACACAGCCACATACACATAACAGATGTCAGCAGCAATGGAGGACAATAAATGGGCTAGGCAAAAATGAGGTGGACAGTGTTGGAAAGTCCTGGAGCAAGCCACAAAGCATGTGTACATCACATGCAAGAGAAGGAACATAGCACACCACCCTTAGGCCATCAAATCAGACATGGCTGGCACAGTGAGTGAAATTAAATCACAGTGACCTCTGTGCAACAACTCAGGGAGACAGCAAGGCAAGCCATGCATAGGCACAGGAATTATAGGAAGCGTCTGAAGTCATACAGTGACCAGCCACACATCTGTGTCAACTTACTTGACATGTGTATGTCATCAGCACAACACACATGGCTCATTGTCACACCCCATAACTGTCAAACACAAGTAGGACTTCCACACATGCCCCTCACCTACCCACCTCACACCTGCAACACTCTACACCTGTGAGAAACACACATAATGGTGCAAATAAGGCCCTGTGAGTTCACTGACAACCAACCACACACCCTGTGCTGCACCTACAAACATCACACTCACACTCAGGGATGCCTGAACCAATGCAGACACAAAAACAACAGTCAAACACAAAGCTCACCAACAACATCCACAGAAGTCCAACAAGCCTAGACATGTGCAGCCAAACAGTGGAAAGGCAATGTGTCCCTAGACAGAACAGAAGTACACAACATTGTCACCCAGGAGCAATGCACAGACACCATACCCCAACACAAACAAGAAGTGCATCATCTCAAAACAATCAGGAACACAAACTGGGATCAATGGGACAATAAGCTAACACAGTCAGACACACCACACCACCCATCAAGTCAACATGGTGTCATAGTGTACCACATGCATGCACATGCAGAATCCTGACAAGTGACAGGTCAAAGATAGGAGGACATAGCACTAGTGTGCACTCAAAACAAGGCCAGCAACCAGAACATAACTTGCTGCATGTGACAGACACACAAGTAATCTACACTACACCTGCAACACACATCTGAATGTATCACAATGCACAAACAACTCACACACAATGTAATGCAAATAGAACATCACACACAGAGCATTTGTCAGCAGAAAGAGCCAACACAGCCCAAACACTGCACACATCCACAACAAAAACACAACAGATGCACATGCCAATACATCACATTGCAAACTCAGCTGTACATCAAGGGATGTACACCAGGCAAGTACAAGGCAACATACACTGAAAGCCCTCCATGCAGGCCAAACAGTGTGTGCACACCAACCAAATCAGTAGCACACACATCTCAGTGTCACACCATGTACTCCCACAACACAAATCAGCACAGCACACAGACAACATCACACTCTGGAAGGGTAGCAGTACCTCACCAAACACACATACAGCTAACCCAACAATCACAGATGCACAACTCAAGGACACCCAGGTGCAAACAACATGAACAGAGGACTGTGCAGCACAAACAGTTGCACTGCACATGATCAACCATGACTGCAAACCAGTACAAAAAAATCACACATAACCATATGTGAAACTGTCCTGAGTGGAACATTGGTCCTGTGCACAGATCAGCACCACAAAGCACAGTGTAACTAATGAAGTGGTGAGGAGGCTCACTCACTGGCAACCCAAGGGGACAGGTGACATGATAGTGAAGTGTTGTGTACGTCAGTAGTGGACAGGTCAGGAGTGTACTATACACAAATACATGGAGGAGTCACTCACAATGGGTAGGCTTCAGTAGCAAAGCTAGGGGATGGTATGACTCCACATACCATACTGGAGCCAAAAATGCCTCAAGTGACAGCAATGCATGAGAAAACTCACTAACAATGTCAGTGTGGCTGAGCAGGTCTGCACAGTGAGCACAAACAGTAACAAGACACATGACTGATCAACAAAACACAACACAGACTTGGCTGTCACACACTCTGCATACTCACAACTGGCAGCAACAACAAGTAGGTGTCCCCCAGGAGTGCAAGGACACACCAACACACTGTACAGTGCACAACCGATAACTCCCACATGTGCACACAATCACAAGCACAGGGCTGACAAATCAAACAAACAGGCACTCAGCTCCTGGGTCATACATGTGTGCAGTTGGCATTGCAGGGGCACACACACATCAACACTACTGACCAAGTCACCCCCTTCACACTTCATGACCACTAAAGTGCACACATACAAATGTACCCATGTGACTAGGAAGACAGCCCATCACAAGATGACCATATACCAACACTGCTGTTTCCACATCAAGAAAGATCACACACACATGATGGCCCCTGGCCAGCCTGCCTGCAATACTGTGGATAGAATTCCCCTCTGTGCTGGTAGTGCATCCTAACATGTCATGTGTACAATTTAGCAAACCTGACCATAGAATGATTCGGATAACAGTAGGTCATCACAAACAACCATCATTGCACCCCCAAGCCTCAGACTCAAGAAGAACTGAAGTGCCTGTCACCTCTGGTAAACTCAGAAAAAGTGAAACAAGCCATTGGCAATGTTAAAGTGGCATACAGATCATGTGTCACATAAAACCATACCCATACATAATACATTTTCATATAGCAAGGACACTGACAAAGCAGACAACAGGAGTAATTATTACATATTACCCAGATAGGCATCAAAAGTAGACAAGAGCAAGGGCAGTGGCCAGTCCACAGTTCAAAGTAGGCACATGTGTGCATGAGAACCTGCACAGGGAATGGGCAAACAAAGTGAAACACAGCAAGGGCAGTGGCCAGTCCATAGCTCCAAGTAGGCACATGTGTGCATGAGAACCTGCACAGGGAATGGGCAAACAAAGTGAAACACAGCAAGGCCAGTGGTCAGTCCATAGCTCCAAGTAGGCACATGTGTGCATGAGAACCTGCACAGGGAATGGGCAAACAAAGTGAAACACAGCAAGGCCAGTGGCCAGTCCATAGCTCCAAGTAGGCACATGTGTGCATGAGAACCTGCACAGGGAATGGGCAAACAAAGTGAAACACAGCAAGGCCAGTGGCCAGTCCACAGTTCAGAGTAGGCACATGTGTGCATGAGAACCTGCACAGGGAATGGGTGAGACTGTACACTGCCATGGTCAGCAACACAGCTAGGGGGACAACACTGGGCAGTCCAGGCACCGCTGTGGGAGGGACAGTCACACCCAGTTGGAGTACTGGACCTGGGAGAGAGATAACCAGCTGAGGTAGAGGCATCAGTGGCTTTGTGAGCCGGAGGGCTGCTTGGACCGGGTGGTGTGGTGGCACGTGGAGGCGGAGACATGCTGCCGTGAGACACAGTGTGTGAGGGAGAATGTGGAGGGGTGCCTTTCCACTTCTTGGGGATTCAATAGGTAATTTTGGTCTTGGTAGGAGTGGGAGGTGGGGCGGCCATAACAGGCACACTCTCCACCAAAGGTGCATCAGGTGCAGGCGGCGGCCCTCCCTCTGGGGATCTGCTGGATCCGGCGGTACGCTTGGCCTGGCCTTGCCTTTTCCCCTCCATCCCCTGTTGACCAGGTGACTCCCCTACAGTGCCCCCCTTTCCCAGCTTCACAGGGGTGTGGGTGGGAGTTGAGTTTGTGGGTGAATCTGCCTTAGAGGCCTTTTTCTGTGGACTCTTAGCAGGCACCAGCTTCACAGCAGGCACGGCAACTGTCTGCTTGTCTTTGGGAGACGCTTTTTGGACGGGAGGGTCCTTGGATGGGGATGATCTTGAGGCATGTGAGCCTGAGGCCTGCTTCTTGGCTTGATGCCCCTGAGTGTCACCTGAAGGGCTTTTGCCTTTGCGCACTGTGGTGACTTAGGTTGGTTTGGGGGATGGTGTATGCGCTCTGGCCCGCTTAGGGTGATGCTGTTGTGTGCTGCGTGTGGTGTACCTTGAGCCGGAGGGCTGTGGTGTCTGGTCACTCTCGTCAGATGTAGCCACTGGCAGGGGGGTGGCCGAAGGGACTGGAGCTGGACTCTGAGCCTGTGACAGCTGAATGGCTGCCGTCACTGTGGATGACAAAGACTGGACAGTCCTGTGTAGCCCACCCACGTCTGAATGAATGCCCTCCATGAAGGCAACTACCTGTGCCAACTTCTTGTCATGGTCTAGGAAGGCATTCAGGAGAGTCGTCTGACCCACACACAGCTGGCGCAAAAGCTCAACAGACTCAACACTGAGGGCAGCAGGGTAGACAGGGGCAGGGCAGCGGTGCCTGGGGGAAGGACACTCTTCCCTTCTTGCTGGTGCGAACACGGGCAGCACTAGTGGAAGTCGTTGGGAGGGTGGGCACTGGACGATGTGTGGTGGAAGAGGAGGCAGATTTCCCACTCCCTGTGCCCGCCAACATTGAGGAGTCACCACTGCCGTCAGATGAAGTTGAGGTTGGTGTCTCTGGCTGTGATTCCTCAAGCACACTCCTGTCCCCCTCCAAGGCGCTGGTCACATCAGTGTCAGTGTGCTCATGTGAAGCAGTCGTGCCTGATGCCTCACCACTGGTGTCCGTCCCCTGTCCTTCTGTGCCCGCGGTAGATGCTGCAAGAGACAGAGACGTAGGTACAGTTTAGTGCCATACACACACACACATCACATGCAAGCAACGCACAAAACAAGATGGTGATACCCCCATGTTGCACACCACCCTGTACAGTCACATTGTGCGACCTCTAAGTACAAATATCACAAACCGCATGGAAACATGCAAACTTGGCATAATTGACCCATGTGATGTCCACACAGCCAAACAGCTTGCCCGTGCCCCCGTGTAACCAGACATACAGATCCCTCTGAGCATACCTAGGTCCCTGTGGGTGAAAAAGATGTACATCACAACATGTTGTCACAGTCACATATGGAGTCACCATAAGGGGACAACACAGATACAGACTCCAAAATATGAATTCACAATGGCCATGAGCTCATGCCATCCATCATGTCGTGCTTTGGGGCACAACTACAGTTGCACATTGGTGTCAGATGTGTAGTTCACACAATTTTGAGGTCAGGCACTGCACACATTGATGAAAGCACACTCAGATGAGGCACCCTGCCGGTCACTGCCATGGGATGTCCCTGACTCCACCAATGCAGCCGATGCCATAAGCCCACAACTCAGAATGCAACGTCAAGGGCCATTACATCAATGACATGAGAAAGTACATGTAGCGAAAAAGCATGACAGCTGCACACAACAGAGAGGCCACTCACAAGCCATTGCATCACAATAGCAACATCACAGAGCCCAGCACTGGTTCAGGCTTGGAATACATGCAGTCACTCACAACCAGTCACCCTTCCCAGAATACTCACCCCCAGATTGCTGCTGATGGTCCTTCAAACGTGCATCCAGCTCTGGCTGTGTCACTGCCAAGATGCGGGCCATTAGTGGTGTCCTGCTCCTGCGCGCCAACCTGCCAGTCCGAGGGAGCAGCCCCAGCGTCAACTCTGCCACGTTTTTGCTCAGCCGGCAGATGTCATCCCACCTCTTGTGACAGTGTGTGTGTTGTCGGTTGGAGACACCCAGAGCCCGCACCTTGCGTGCAATGGCCCTCCATACGGCCTTACGCTGGTGGACTTTGAGTTGCAGGCATGGGAGACAAGAGGAGGAAATTTCAGTGACACTGGGTTATGTACCACTATCTCTCAGTACAGGAGAATGCACAAACTCAGCACAGCTACACAGATATGTTTAGCAGAGAAAATATAGCATGACACGTAGTACATGAGCATGGGATAATCATAACAAAATGCATGCAGGGACGCCACAAGCCACTTACCTTTGCCGTGAGGGGAACGGCCCATCAGTTGCCCTGCGGAGTACTTTCCCAGCCGTGAGGGGAACGGCTTACAGGACTACGGTTCCCTGCAGCTCCCGCGGCGGTGCCAGCCCCTGACGCTGCAACCACGCCCGGAGGCGCGATAAAACTCCTGGTGGACTCCGCAGCGCGCGCGCCTAAGCCACTTACCTTTGCCGTGAGGGAACGGGCCATCAGTTGCCCTGCGGAGTACTTTCCCAGCCGTGAGGGGAACGGCTGACAGGACTACGGTTCCCTGCAGCTCCCGCGGCGGCGCCAGCCCCTGACGCTGCAACCGCGCCCGGAGGCGCGATAAAACTCCTGGTGGACTCCCGCAGCGCGCGCGCCACAAGCCACTTACCTTTGCCGTGAGGGAACGGCCCATCAGTTGCCCTGCGGAGTACTTTCCCAGCCGTGAGGGGAACGGCTTACAGGACTACGGTTCCCTGCAGCTCCCGCGGCGGCGCCAGCCCTGACGCTGCAACCGCGCCCGGAGGCGTGATAAAACTCCTGGTGGACTCCCGCAGCGCGCGCGCCACAAGCCACTTACCTTTGCCGTGAGGGAACGGCCCATCAGTTGCCCTGCGGAGTACTTTCCCAGCCGTGAGGGGAACGGCTTACAGGACTACGGTTCCCTGCAGCTCCCGCGGCGGCGCCAGCCCTGACGCTGCAACCGCGCCCGGAGGCGCGATAAAACTCCTGGTGGACTCCCGCAGCGCGCGACGCCTAAGCCACTTACCTTTGCCGTGAGGGGAACGGCCCATCAGTTGCCCTGCGGAGTACTTTCCCAGCCGTGAGGGGAACGTCTTACAGGACTACGGTTCCCTGCAGCTCCCGCGGCGGCGCCAGCCCTGACGCTGCAACCGCGCCCGGAGGTGCGATAAAACTCCTGGTGGACTCCCGCAGCACGGGACGCCACAAGCCACTTACCTTTGCCGTGAGGGGAACGGCCCATCAGTTGCCCTGCGGAGTACTTTCCCAGCCGTGAGGGGAACGGCTTACAGGACTACGGTTCCCTGCAGCTCCCGCGGCGGCGCCAGCCCTGACGCTGCAACCGCGCCTGGAGGCGCGATAAAACTCCTGATGGACTCCCGCAGCGCGCGACGCCTAAGCCACTTACCTTTGCCGTGAGGGGAACGGCCCATCAGTTGCCCTGCGGAGTACTTTCCCAGCCGTGAGGGAACGGCTACAGGACTACGGTTCCCTGCAGCTCCAGCGGCGGCGCCAGCCCTGACGCTGCAACAGCGCCCGGAGGCGCGATAAAACTCCTGGTGGACTCCCGCAGCGCGGCGCCTAAGCCACTTACCTTTGCCGTGAGGGAACGGCCCATCAGTTGCCCTGCGGAGTACTTTCCCAGCCGTGAGGGGAACGGCTTACAGGACTACGGTTCCCTGCAGCCCCGCGGCGGCGCCAGCCCTGACGCTGCAGCCGCGCCCGGAGGCGCGATAAAACTCCTGGTGGACTCCCGCAGCGCGGACGCCACAAGCCACTTACCTTTGCCGTGAGGGGAACGGCCCATCAGTTGCCCTGCGGAGTACTTTCCCAGCCGTGAGGGGAACGGCTTACAGGACTACGGTTCCCTGCAGCTCCCGCGGCGGCGCCAGCCCTGACGCTGCAACCGCGCCCGGAGGCGCGATAAAACTCCTGGTGGACTCCCGCAGCGCGCGACGCCACAAGCCACTTACCTTTGCCGTGAGGGAACGGCCCATCAGTTGCCCTGCGGAGTACTTTCCCAGCCGTGAGGGGAACGGCTTACAGGACTACGGTTCCCTGCAGCTCCCGCGGCGGCGCCAGCCGCTGACGCTGCAACCGCGCCCGGAGGCGCGATAAAACTCCTGGTGGACTCCCGCAGCGCGGGACGCGCGCGGGCGAAGCCCGGGCCAAGGGCGGGCCTGTCTGCGCCCGTCAGAGGCCGAAGGAGGCCGGGCAGGGCCACACTATTGACCGAGGTAGCTGGAATTTCATTGCTGGAGCATAAGGTTCGCATGCTACCCCAAAAGGCCTTCTTAGTATTCTTAAACTCCCTGTATGATATCAGTCTTCGAAAGTAAAGTAAAGGTGATTTAGGATATTTCTAAGTCAGTAATATATCTGCAGTATTAGATCGGGAGCCGAGAGGGGAACGGCTGGGTACTTTTCTCCCTTCCTCTACGCCGTGAGGGAAACGGCCAGCGTGAGGCATTTATAACCTACAGCTTTCAGCAACCCTCGGGGATCTAAGGCGCACCTGTGACGTCTCAGTTTGTGCCCGGAGGCACTATTATTTTGCCGAGTGACGCCATCGTAGCAGAGTAAAGGCAGGGCAGGGCCCTCCCTAACTGGGCGCTTTTACTGGAACATATAACCCAACGGATAAGTACTGTGTTTAATAGATGTGTCTCTATATCGAACCATGAGTATTTGGTGATACAGAATACTGTCCTAGATGTTTCTTAATTTTGGTGCTTGTCACTCTAATCGATTCCGTGTATTTTAACATTTTTCTGCTGTTATTGTTCTTGGTTTTTATTACTATCTTAAACCTTTTTTGGTTTTAATCTTCCTTTTTTTAATATTGTATTGTATGTATGTGTGATACCGTGGGATTTTATACAATCATGCGATACATCAATTATGTTTAGCACATGTCACTTTAAGGATTAGCCATTTTGCATTTTATTACTAAAGGACTATATAAACATCAGTCCCATCATAGTGAGTACATATGAGTACATATGTTTTGTATTGACTCTGTGGGCTTTTGAACCGTAGCCCACTAGTTTTATTGTTGTATTGTTGTTCTTTTAGTATATGCCATTCTATTTAAGGTTTACTTATCTTACATCCTATTATTAGCGGGTTGTTTAAAGGTTATGTATAGTGAGTTTGCCGTGGAAGAATAATTTATACTGTGTAGCACGTGCCACTTTATAGTTAATCTATTGTGTATCCTACTTTGGAGGCAAAATCTTATAGCAAGAGAACTACTAAGGGGATTCAAATTTCCTTGCTTAGTAAAGACTTAAGGCACTAAGAAATTAGGAGGTTAAAATTTTAGGAGGTTAAAACTTTATTGCCCTGTACTGGTCCTTCTAGTCTTACTTTAGACACTGCTTTATATTCGGGGGAGAACCCTCCATGCCTCTGTAGATATCCCTATAGGGCTACTCCTTACCTTTCACCTGTATAACCCCCTTTATTGTATTCTCATGGCAAGGAAGAAGCTAACTAAGCCTTTTATCGATAAATCATGTACTACGATTGATTCATTTCTGGTTAAAGCGGTTAGTGTCCTCACTGAGAAATTGACCGTACTGAGAGCGTCTCTCTATGGGCTCAAGCTTTACGGGGGTAGACCTGGGAAACGGGGCTGGGGTCGCTTCTGGCCCCGCCAGTGAGAGTGGATCCGGTAAATCAACCGACAATTCTTTGGCGGTTGAGGAGCTGAATCCAGTCAATATTGCTTCGGGAGGGATCAGTGGGGATCTTACCCGAATATCTATGACTCCTAACTTGACTGCCCCGAAAGCCCGACTCTATCAATAAAGACCAGGGGACGTAGAAAGAAAATTACAGAACAGGGGAATTTCAATTCTAAGGCTAACGCTAAAAATGTCAAGAGTACTCGGAATGGGAAACCAGACCCGCCTGTTGATCATTTGTCCTGTATAGACACCATATCTCAACATTTAACACTAGCGACTATCTCTGATAAAGTAATTGAGCTTCTAAGGCCGCTTTATGATAAACTGGACATTTTAGCTAGAGAAATCCATAAGATCAGCGGAGTGTTGGATATAGTTAATTGTAAACTCCAAAATGAGTCAATTAGAGATCACCAAAAGGATGATATTACAGGCCCTATTGACCCGACCATTGCCGTCGGCAATAATTGTCGTGATTGTAGCAAATACCCTAAGGAGCGGCCACCCATTATACAAACGGGAAATAGGGGAAAAGTTAGAAATACAGTAATTGGAAATCCAATTTCTAATAATGGGTTGGTACCACCCCAAAAGGAGCAAATTGTGAACAAGTTAGACAATCTTAAAACATCTGACCCTACAAAACCTGATGGTACAAGAGCCCTAATTCATGGGGAAAGGACAAAGGCTACGGTTGTAAATTTACCCCCGAATGTAGCCCCTATGTTGCAATTCTGGCCAATGTCCCCAAACTTCAAATTGGTCAGGCAGAAGAACATGTCTCACTTATGAACAAAGTAGTGTTTTGGTTGACTAAAAACTGTGGTTACCCTATGGAAGGAATAAACCAGATTTTAACAACTCGTAGAGTGGGTTGGATTGGGCCTTTGGAAAAAAGCTTTGATGGGGACTGTATTATTATCAATTTTAGATCCCCAAGGTGGGCATCCAATACCCTTAAAAATGCACCATCTCCTTCACGGTTGGAATTTAATACCACTCTTCTTCCCTTGGGGTACTTTTATAGACACCTGAGGGCGATGCATGGAAACATAAGCTGGTCCCCAAATGAATCCTTGTTGGCCTCTTCTCGGTTTTCCCCTCTGTTCAATACTGCTATCCCAGTAACTAATAGGTATCAGGTTTTGGGTAATTTGGATGCCAATGATTGACGTGAGGGACCGATGCAGGATAGTGAGGTAGTATGGGAAAGTTCTCTACTCCAAAGTCCCACAATGGAAAATCTAAGTGTTAAGAACAAAATTAGCAAGGCCGGTCCATGTATGATAAAGCAGGGTGAGATGTCATCTACTAATGTATTACGGACAGCCAGCATCCCTAGCAATACAGAATTTATTCCTGTAGAACCAATTGCTATTAGTAAAGAGGTGGGACATGAAGTACACCCCCAGGAATTCTATGAAACGAATACTGTCAAAGGGTATCAAGTTACTACATGGAATATTGCTGGGCTTAAAAGCAAAATAGGTACACCATCATGGTCTGATTTTATCTTGGCCCAACACGATATTATATGCTTACAGGAGACGTGGTGCACTGATCCAATATATGTAGAGGGTTTTACCTCATACTGGCTACCAGCCCAGGCCTCCCTTTCGGGTAGAGCCAAAGGTGGCCTTTTGATTTTGATTTCTACTAATTTGAACAAATGTAAAGTTAAGGGTTGTATTACTGTGGGGACTTATGCTCAGATTATGTGGATGGCATCTATTGTGGGTAATGATGTCATTTTGATTAATTTTTATAATAATTTGTTTAACTCCTTACGTAGTTCTATTGTCCATACCCTGGAAAGGAACTCGAGAAGTTGACTAGTACCATCAGGAAATCGATTATTATTCTCTGGGTTGGCGATTTTAATGTTCAAATATGCCCATTGTCCTTAACTAAAGTTTGTGGGCCCAGGAGGGGAATTAGAAGATGATTGCCATATGCATTTTCCCCATTGTGAATATGGTAGGGCTTTAAATGGTGTCATTGCTAAGTTGGATTTGGAATTACTGCATTGTGCTACTGATAAACATAACATGATATGCCCCACATTCACAGGTAGGAATGCTACGTCTAATATCGATCACATTATTATTTCTAGTAATAGTGTACATTTATGCTCACCCCCTGGATAACGGGCCAACCAACTAGTGATCATAACAGTATTTCTCTGTATTTATTATGTTGGGGCTTTAAAAGTATCATCAGTGTTCCTCACAGTTCATGTATTGCCCCCATCAGACTGAATGGTGTTCGGATAAAATGGGCTGGTATGGACCCATCTAAAATCCAGCATGATGTTATTACACAGTGTCAGAATGAAATTCAAGCTTGTTTAGGGGACGAGGTCGACCCAGTGGTGCTACTTGATAATTTTACTAAGATTAATAATATTGTGGAGAACCTTCTGTTGAAACCAGTGTGTAAAAATAACAAACCTAAGGTAGGCTGGTTTGATGAAAACTGTATAGGGGCTTTGGGCCGTCTTAAACAAGCTCTAGGGTCTAAGCCAAGAAACCCGGATATAATCAAGGCCTTACGTACAGAATATGCCTTAGCCCTAAAAACTAGGAAATTAGAACTCCAAAAAAGAGCCTGGGCAGATTTAAGTCTGGCAGCCGATACCAAAAATAACAAACTTTTTTGGGATACAGTTAATAGTACCTTCTTGAAGGATGACCACATCCCAGAATTCAATTCTTATATTAATTGTAATTCTTGGGTAGCCCATTTTTCTAATATTTTTAACCCACTAGATAAAGATGTTCAACTCACTTTGTCTAATCAAAATCCTGTTGAATGGCCAAAATTGCCCTTGCTAATTAGTATAGAGGAAGTTTTTGAGGGCATAATTAGTAGTAAGGGGGGGTAAGGCCCCGGGACCCGATGGGGTCCCGATAGACCTTTATAAAAGTGAAATGGTCTTATGGTCGCCGTTCTTAACCAGAGTTTTTAACGTTGCTGTTGAGACTCATTTTCCCTTATCATGGGGCCAATCTATTATAATACCAATTTATAAGAAGGGTGTTAAGACCGATGCTTGTAATTATCGTCCAATTTCTTTATTGGACTCGTCCATTAAGATCATGAGTAGGGTCATGCTATCAAGACTAGAAACCTGGGTACAAGAAAAGTCAGTCCTTACCCAAGTGCAATATGGTTTCAGAAAGGGTGTTGGCACACTGGAGCAGTGTGTCAACCTGGATCTTTTGATTGGCAAGTACATATTAGCTAAGGAGGGAAATTTATACTTATGTTTTGCTGACCTTAGCAGCGCTTTTGATTTAGTAGACCACTCCATTCTATGGCCTTTATTGTTAGATATGGGTGCCCCCAAAGAGATAATATATTTCTTGGCTAGATTATACGGGGAGCTGTCAAGTAGGGTGCGGTACGGTCATTTAGGCGAATATACTCCGCCTTTTAAAGTTAAAAGAGGCATCCGACAGGGCTGCGTTACTCTTCTCATTGTTTATCAATGAAGTCGACGCAGCTCTGAAACTGTTTGAGTCGGATGCCCCTAGGGTGGATGGGAAGCCTGTCCCAATTCTTTTATATGCCGATGATGCGGTCTTACTTTCTCGCACTCCTATTGGGCTACAGCGTCTTATTGATAATTTTACTTTTTTTATTACTAAAAGAAAACTTCTAATCAACAAATCAAAAACTTTTGTTATGGTTTGTGGTAGGAACCCTATAACATCTAGTTCTTATTTTATTGAAGGCTCTAAGGTTCAGATTGTTAAGACTTTTTGTTACTTGGGTATTACTTTTGCAGGGAATGGGTCTTGGGCCCAGGAACAGGAAAATGCCTGCTCTAAGATGCTTAGAAATATAAATGGTATTTTTAGATTTGCGGCCAAATTGGGTAACCGACGCATTAAAGATATGTTGGCAATTTATGAGACACGATGCGTCACTGCAGCTCTTTATGGGGCAGGTGTCTGGGGTCATTTTCAGGGTAAAATATTACAACAAACCGAAAATTCGTTTTTAAAACGTTTACTTTGTGCCCCCTCCTCTGCCTCCACTGAATTGATCCACCGTGAGGTGGGCATTAAATATATTTCAGATTTGGCTTTAACACGACCTCTTTTATTATGGAAATCTATATGGTCAAAAGAGGAAACATTATTTACCCAATCTATTATACGGGACTGCCTCAAACTGGAGAATTGCCTAAGAATACCCTGGCTTAATTATATCATTTATTGGTTTAAAGTTTTATTCAACTGTGATATTCGATTGGACCCTGGGTGTACCTTATCTGTTGCTAGAGCCGAGATAAAACTAACTGTGTTAGCAAATAAAATAGAGGCTCGTTCACATGTTACTAAGAATCAATCAACTCTCCTCTTTTATTTGCAACTGGACCTTAAACAGGGTTTTCAAACCTATCTGTCAGTCGTGACAAGAGCTTCGCATCGTTTTGTGTTGACACGCCTAAGATTGGGTATTGTACACCATCTTGTTAATTTTCCTATTATGAATCAGTGCTCTGTACACGTATGCCCATGTGATGGAGTTTCACGACAAAGCTGCTGCCATATGTTACTATTTTGCACATTTATTCTCATTTTAGGAAATTTTATTTAAAACCCTTCTTCCTACATTATAATATAAGATCTACCACAGATGCTTTGAACTTACTTTTCAGATTGGATGACCCACGATTGTGTTTTTATTTAGCTACATTTATTCTGAAATCTATCAGCATCAGGAAATCTATGATTAATGATATTTGATTGTATGTTTTAAGGGTATTATGTAATTATATGTAATTTTATGCATTTGTATTTTTGTATTAGGACAATATAAGATCCAGCAAATGTTGGGACCCCATGTGAATTATGCACTTGCACTTTGTATTTGTATTAATTTGTTTACGTGCCTTGATGTACTTGCACTTTTATCCCACGGTTTTATATTGTAGATTAAGTTTTTTTTATGTCTGTACAGCTTATATGGTTGATTTATTTAACCGAATAAAAGCTTAAAAACTGAACTGAACTGCATGCAGGTATGAGGATGGACACAGTACCTGCCCATCTCATACACATGCTGAATGGCAGCACAGAAAGCAATGTGAAGGAGGCCCACATCTGCGATGCAGTTTGTGAGTGAGCAAGACATACATCACATTGGAAATGATGTGTAGAGGCAGACTCACTGTGTCCAACACTGCACGCCCCTCAATGTCCTTGCCCTGTGAATGGCTCACTGTGTCATGGAGGTCACATTTAGGGACATGATCTTACAGTCTCACACCCTTCTCACAAGGTCTGTCTTGTGCAATACACAGGCCTGAGATAGCTCTTTGATGGATAGGGTAGCAGGCAACCCATATGTCTCACTCTGTCCATTCAGTGATGGGTCCTTGTCAAATTGGGCGGTGACTGTGCAGGCCAGGGGGCTCACACTGAGGTTTAACATGGGCCATGAGAACATTCACATGCAGGTACAATATGAGAGGGCAAACAGTGCCTACACATGCGAGTCTGAACACATGATGAAAGCAATGGGAGGATGATATTTGCAAAGTACAGCAATATGAGGTGTCATGTGTATGATTTGCCAAGAGTGTCACCCTCAGGCATTTCACTCTTGTGCATAATGCTTACATATCCATGGCGGCAATATAGAGTCAGACACACTTCCAGCCGTACCCTCTTGACGTGAAGTCTTTCTCATTTCACAAATGAGGCTGTGAAAAACCTCATGGACTCACAGATCCATTAGCACAGGCAGAGTCTGTCCTGACTCCCACTTTCTGTACTTGCAGTGTCACTGTATGGCTGCAAGAAGACTGCATGTCCCTCCCATCCTGAAATGCAGCCCGGAGAATGTGTGAAATAGGCTACAAACCCCATTTTCCAGAAGTCAGCATGCTAGGCAGTGTATCACACAAACCCACACTCTCAGGCACATACTGCAGCAGATCTATTTCATGTGTGCACTCCCTGCACTCTCACTTCCACTCTGAAACACTTACCAGGACATCTGGAGCACCACATAGCCTCCCATACTGTTTGAGCACCTCGTCCACCCTGACCTCCAGCTCCTCTGTGGTGAAGGGACGGGCCCTGATGTTATCAGTCCTCGCCATCACTGGGTCCAGGAGACCGGAGCAGCAGCAGTTGGTGGTGAGGAGTGTCAGGCAGCAGTGTCTGGGTCCAGGAGACAGGAGCAGCAGCAGTTGGTGGTGAAGAGTGTCAGGCAGCAGTTTCTGGGTCCAGGAGACAGGAGCAGCAGCAGTTGGTGGTGAAGAGTGTCAGGCAGCAGTGTCTGGGTCCAGGAGACAGGAGCAGCAGCAGTTGGTGGTGGAGTGTCAGGCAGCAGTGTCTGGAAGCAGTGGAAATGTGAGGCTCTCTCCCACACATATATAGCCCCCTGGGGTAGTTTCTGTGGTTCTAAGCTGCTGCAATTGGTGTTCCAGCTCAGCTTTTTTAAAATGCATCCAATGACCGGCCCCGTGGTAGCGGAGCACGCCTACCGCGATTTTCAAAATTGTATTTGGCTCCCGCAATTGCGCTTTCCATTGGCTGTAAGGGCATGGGCATTGGCGGTGACACACCGCAGGGGCCAAGCGGTCGCTACCGCGATCGTGCATCATTCAATTGCATCCAATGACCGGCCCCGCGGTAGCGGAGTACACCTACCGCGATTTTCAAAATTGTATTTGGCTACCGCGATTGCGCTTCCGATTGGCTGTAAGGGCATGGGCATTGGCGGTGACACACCGCAGGGGCCAGGCGGTCGCTACCGCAATATGGCTGCCATACATTGGTGCCCATGACCGTGATTTGGGTGGCGGAGCACGTTAACAGCACCTTTGAACACATCATGCTGTGTCAATGGCAATGGCCAGTTCTCAACAGTGTACAGTAGACACCTGATTCATGACAGAAGTTAGTGCAAACAGTGCCAGTGTAACATTTAGCCCACTGCTGACTACACATGCCATGTCAGTTCACATGATTGCAAACATTGGCATGTACTCCCTCACATGTCACTTATGATATTGTTGTGCATGTACACAGATCAGTGGTGTGATGGACTCTCCAATGTGTACACAAGTCAATGTGTGATCTGGCTACGCAACACACAGTGATGACGGTCTGACTACACAATGTGCATACTTCACTGTGTAGTTTGCTTTGCTCATGTACATACTTGATCTTAATGCACAGACTGTGCTCATTGTGTTGTTGATGTGTGACCTGTTCGACATATGCAAGAAGGTGTGGCAGGTACAGCAGCTAGGTAGGAGCCGACAGTGTTGCTGTTTCACACATATGCTGTATGAACTACTCTCAGGGCTGGTTACGCAAGATGTGGACATGTCCCTTTGGCCATTCACATGGTCTCAATCTGTTTGGGAGGTACTCACTGTGTGAAAACTGGACAGGTGTACGACTAGTGTAGCTGAAGGTGTCCCCACATGTAAGTTGTGCAGTAAGCTGAAGTGTGATGCTCGTCATTGTTTGCGCTGTGTCAGTCAAAACGTAAGATGTTGCACACATCTCATGGTGGATTGCATTGACGTGTCCCCTTTCATCTCACCTAGGAGGCGACCAAATGTGCATCGTCCCTTCACAGGGCTGGCGGACATGGAGGATAAGGACGTCATCTGGAAATTCCGTCTGGATCGACCCACCCTACAAGACCTGTGTGCTCTGTTGGAGCCCCACCTGCGGCCTCGCAGAACATATCCGACTGCTTTCACACCAAAGTCTAAGGTGATGGCGGCCCTGCATGTTTTGGCTACTGGATCATTCCAGTACACAGTGTACAGCGCAGGTGGGATGTCGCAACCCATGTTCAGCATGGTGCTACGTGATGTCCTGTCCGCTATGATGACCTACAAGGACAGATACATCCATTTCCCCAGGAGGCATGAATTGGCGGATGTGAAGGCTGATTTCTATGCCCTTGGCCACATCCCTAATGTTGTTGGTGCCATTGACTGCACACATGTTGGCCTGGTTCCACCACAGGCACGTGAGCACATCTACAGGAATAGGAAACATTTCCATTCCATCAATGTGCAAGTGGTGTGCCAGGCGGATATGATAATCTCACATGTCTGTGCCAAATTTCCCGGCTCTGCTCATGACTCGTACATCATGCGTAACAGCATTGTGCCCCAGCTGATGGCAAATCTGTTCCCGGAGCGTGCATGGATTGTGGGTGAGTACGCACGGTGAAGTAGCGTGCTGTATGTGTGACATGCTGTCCTCTGCCACAGTAATGTTACAAGTTTGTTCTGTGTGTCTCACACCTAGGTGACTCTGCATATCCCAACCGGCCTTGGTTGCTGAGCCCACTGCGGAATCCCAGGACCCCGGGTGAAGTGCGCTACAATGATGCCCATGGGAGGACCCGTTGTGTGGTGGAGCGTACTTTTGGTCTCCTGAAGTCACGATTTCGCTGCCTGTACAAGACCGGAGGTGCACTGATGTACTCTCAACAGAAGGTGTGTCAGATCGTAGTTGCATGCTGCATGCTCCACAACCTGGCCTTGCGCAAGGAGATCCCCCTGCTCCTGGACGCCGATGAGCAGCCAAGGCCACCGCCTGGAAACCCACCCATGTCCAGTGACGAGGATAGTGGAGAGGAGGAAGGTGTTGACCTGCGTCAACAGCTCATCAACCGCTACTTCCCTTGAAGGTGAGTGGAAACATACAACGGTGCCATTGTCTGCTGATTGTGTTGTTGTTGGAAAGGCCTAGGGGGGATTTGTGACTGCTGCCTGTTGTTGTCTCTGTGCTGGGTGCTGAGGTTTCTGGGACAGGGTAGTTGTGCCCAGCTACAGGATATCTATGTCGGTACTGTTGCTCATTGTGATGTGTGCATATTTGAGTACCTTGATGACACGTGTTGTGTAGTGGCTGTGATGCCATCACCTGACAAGTGAATATTGTTCTTTTGTGTTTTCCTAGGTCCCTTCTGCCTCTCAATGCCTCCAAACAATCCGTGCTCCTGGTGCATTGTAATCCCAGTCAACATTGTACATCCTGTAATAAACATGGAGCTGACACGTGAACATAGGTGTGTAAGGAGTGTTTATTAACAATGGGTATATGTGACAGGGAAGTGAATATTTGCAAACAGGTGAAAAGTGAATCAATGAGTTGTCAGTGATGGTAGATGAGACAATAGAGTAGTCACCACATTGATGTGGTGACACAGTCCAACAGACGCATTCCATTAACCTGGCTGTGTGGATGAGGACAGTCAACAAAGTCAATGGCAAGGTGAAGAGGGTTGCCATCATGGCTGGCTCCTTGACTGGCGTTTGACTGGTGCTTTGCCACGTGATCCTCCCTGGGATTTCTTTGGACGGCCCCTGGAGCGTTTGGCAGGGGGGGCCTCTTCTGCGGGCTCAGCGGTGTCTGAGGACTCACCCCTCTGTGTGGCCGCAGGGGAGGTGGGGGAACTGTCATCCTGCGGGCCACTGGAGGTAGGTGGAGCTGTTGTTTGGGCCGCAGGCCTGTCTCTCAGGGCACCCACTAGCTGGCCCAAGAGGTCCACGATTTGGCCCATTCGTGTGTCAATGGACCTCAGCAGCAAGCGGAGCTCACGGGATTCCTCCAGAGCCTGGCCCGTGTGTCCCTGGGCTTGTTCATAGGCCCCAAGGTCTCTGGCGATGTTGGCCCGGGCTTCGGTCCCAGTGTCCGGTTGGTCTTGTCGCCTAGTAGCCCTCCCACCTGCCCTACTGTCCTGGACCTGTGGCGTCACCACTCTACGCACACGCGTACTGTCCCTGCCCTCCTCAGATTGTGGGGTGGGGTGGTCATCCGCTGAGGCAGGGACAGTGTTGCAGGCAGCACTGGTGGTGGTGGTGGTGGAGGCCGCACAGGTCGTTACAGCAGGGGTCAGCGTAGTTGTTGTTGCTGAGGTGTTGGCGGTGGGGACAGTGGGTTCCTGGGGCCTGTTGTGCCCTGGCATGCCTGATGTGCCAGCTTCGGTCTCCGCATCTGAGAAATCTAGGGAGTCTGCATCGGAGAGTCCATGTTCCGGGGGGGGGGGGGAGACTGGCTCTGCAGGTTGGTGTGGTCATCTGCAGCTGTCAGTTCTTGGTCACCTATGGAACAGAGCGTAAATGGTCATTGCAGTGCACACCTCAAGCTTGGTGTTAGATGTTTTGTTGTTACATGTTATGCACCACACAGTTTACATTGATATTACATTGTATGTCTGCACAGTTTTGAGCATCTGGGCATGATGTGGAGGTACATACCTTACTTGTCCATGGTGTGAGATGTCAATAGGCACCATGTACAACTTGCAGATTGTGTGATTACGTGGACATGTCATCAGATAACGACTAGCAGCACAATTACTTTATGTGCAGCATCTTTGTTGTTCACTCTGCATGGAAGGCATTACGACTGGGCATGGACTAGCCATTGTAGTCTCATGCATACCTTTGTCATATCATGTGCTTTGCTTTCTTGTTACTACTGACCATGCTTGTTTTGTTTTCATATGGGCCTTGATGCTCTGCCCCCATGGCACTTCAAGATAGCATTCAGTGCTGTGCATGGTTTTGCCCTGGATTTCTTCTAAATGTGATTTTGAGAGTCACACTTTGGTTTCTGTGACAGTTACATACGCTTTTCTGTCTGCACACTGGAAGTGGCTATTTGATGTATGCCAAGTTGGATGACATGTGAGGGCTGGTGTGGTCATACGGCTCCATGCTTTTTGAGGGGAGTGTCAGGGTGCATGCACTGTCTACCTACCTGTTCTGTGACACATTTGGGGGAATTGTTGCCACATGCTTCTGGGTGGGGTGGGGTGCTGCTTCCTGCTCAGGGGTGGGACAAGGAGGCATGGTGGGAGTTGTTGTGCAGGCCTCCCACCCCCAAACCCCTCTCCCTGTGAAGATAACTACCTACCTGTTAGGTGAAGGTGAACAATACAATGGCTGCCACATGCTTCTGGGTGGGGCGGAGTGCTGCTTCCTGCTCAGGGGTGGAACAAGGGGGCATGGTGGGAGTTGTTGTGCAGGCCTCCCACCCCCAAACCCCCCTCCCTGTAAAGATGGCTACCTACCTGTTAGGTGAAGGTGAACAATACAATGGCTGGCACATGCTTATGGGTGGGGTGGGGTGGGGTGCTACTTCCTGCTCAGGGGTGGGACAAGGGGGCATGGTGGGAGTTTTTGTGCAGGCCTCCCACCCCCAGACCCCCCTCCCTGTGAAGATGGCTACCTACCTGTTAGGTGAAGGTGAACAATACAATGGCTGCCACATGCTTCTGGGTGGGGTAGAGTGCTACTTCCTGCTCAGGGGTAGGACAAGGGGGCATGGTGGGAGTTGTAGTGCAGGCCTCCCACCACCAAACCCCCCTCCCTGTGAAGATGGCTACCTACCGGTTAGGTGAAGGTGAACAATACAATGGCTGCCACATGCTTCTGGGTGGGGTGGAGTGCTACTTCCTGCTCAGGGGTGGGACAAGGGGGCATGGTG
Source organism: Calotriton arnoldi (assembly GCA_963921515.1). Lineage (NCBI taxonomy): Eukaryota > Metazoa > Chordata > Amphibia > Caudata > Salamandridae > Calotriton > Calotriton arnoldi. The sequence goes on from CAWUFW010002000.1 coordinate 2,105,055, forward strand.
GGAGTTGTAGTGCAGGCCTCCCACCCCCAGACCCCCCTCCCTGTGAAGATGGCTACCTACCTGTTAGGTGAAGGTGAACAATACAATGGCTGCCACATGCTTCTGGGTGGGGTGGGGTGCTACTTCCTGCTCAGGGGTGGGACAAGGGGGCATGGTGGGAGTTGTTGTGCAGGCCTCCCACCCCCAAACCCCCCTCCCTGTGAAGATGGCTACCTACCTGTTAGGTGAAGGTGAACAATACAATGGCTGCCACATGCTTCTGGGTGGGGTAGAGTGCTACTTCCTGCTCAGGGGTAGGACAAGGGGGCATGGTGGGAGTTGTAGTGCAGGCCTCCCACCACCAAACCCCCCTCCCTGTGAAGATGGCTACCTACCGGTTAGGTGAAGGTGAACAATACAATGGCTGCCACATGCTTCTGGGTGGGGCTGCTGCTTCCTGCTCAGGGGTGGGCCAAGGGGGCATGGTGGGAGTTGTTTTGCAGGCCTCCCACCCCCAAACCCCCCTCCCTGTGAAGATGGCTACCTACCTGTTAGGTGAAGGTGAACAATACAATGGCTGCCACATGCTTCTGGGTGGGGTGGGGTGGGATGCTACTTCCTGCTCAGGGGTGGGACAAGGGGGCATGGTGGGAGTTGTTGTGCAGGCCTCCCACCCCCAAACCCCCCTCCCTGTGAAGATGGCTACCTACCTGTTAGGTGAAGGTGAACAATACAATGGCTGCCACATGCTTCTGGGTGGGGTGCAGTGCTACTTCCTGCTCAGGGGTGGGACAAGGGGGCCTGGTGGGAGTTGTAGTGCTGGCTGTCTGTACACATGCAACCCTGTGAATGTTGCTGGCTACCTTTGGGGTGATTCAGAGGGAGTGAATGTTCCATCTGTGAGACATGTGTTGGGTAGTGTGTGGTGCATATGAATGGATTTGGGCCTAGGAGGTGTAGCTTTGTTGTTGTGCAAGACAGTACATAGCAGTGTAATGGTAGACATTTGTTTGTACTTACCAGCCTCCACTCCCCCGGGTACTCCTGTGAGACTCTCTGGATGCAGTATGGCAAGCACCTTCTCCTCCCATGCAGTGAATGTTCTTGGTGGGATGGGAGGGCCACCGCCAGTCATCTGAGCCAGCTGACGGTTCTTGTAGTTCTTCTGTTTCACCAGCCTCTTGAGGTCATGCCACCGCTTCATGATCTCCTTCTTGGTGCGCGGGGTGGTCCCTACTGCATTGACCTTGTTGACTATCCTTCTCCACATTTGTGCTCTGGTGGCTAATGGTGTCTGTTGGACCAGGTTACCAAACAATTGAGGTTCTACTCTGATTATCTCATCTGTCATGACTGACAACTCACTGTCAGTGAATTTGGGCATTTTCTTTTGTGCCATGGTGTGTGATGTGCAAATGGTTTGAGGTGCGGGTGTGAGGGTGGTGGCTGTGATGTAAGTGGGGTGTGGGTGTTGTGCTGTTGTGCTGGTGGGATGTGTGGTGGTTTGCATCTCCTTTGTGCTGTGGGGTTATTTCCTTCAGGGGTGGAGTATTGCAAAGGATTCTGGTCAGGGAAGGGGCTGGTTTTATACTCAGCTATGTGGGTTTGTCAATATGTGGTATTGCTGTCAGGTGGGTTGTGTGGGTTGTCCTGGGATTTGTATTTCTTTAGTTGCCATGGGGGTGTGTCATTTGTGTGTGTTGGGTGTTTGGGGGGGCTGTGCTAGTTTGATGTGTGCACTTGGTGGCCTTGTGGTGTGTTTTTTTTTTTTCGACCGCCATATTTGTTTCGGAGCGGCCGCAGTGGTGGCTATGCAACAGTCCTTCCGCCGGCTTTCCCGTTCATCACTGTTTGCGATCGCGACGGTCGGAAACAGTGGATCGTTCCGCTGTCACCTCAATGGTATCCTAATTTAACGTGCGGTCAATCCGCTGGCCTAGCGGCATTTATGGGTGTTTCCGCCGCGAATCCGACCGCCGCGGACGGATTTTCACCTGCTCCATCCGCTACCGGCGGTCTTTCATGGCATCGTTCCGCCGCGGTCGGGTTTTTCTGGCGGTTGATCCTAATCGGACCGCCGGTTGTTACGCGGTACCAGCGGATGGTGAATTTCCGCTACCATGGCAGTCGGAATGGTTTTCCGACCGCCATCCTAATCGGCCCCTAAGTGAGGTATCACTTTTATCAGGAGACCAAGGGGAACGCTGGGTGGTAGGAAATATGTATTGGCGTGGTGATCCCAGCCAGTAATGTAAGGAAAATGTGATTTTCTTTAGCTAAATTTGAGGTTTGCAGAGGATTCTGGGTAGGAAAATGATGGGGGATCCACAAGTCACACGTCCCTGGACTCCCCCGGGTGTCTAGTTTTCAGAACTGTCTGGGTTTGGTAGGTTTACCTAGATGGCCGCCTAGCCCAGGACCAAAAACGCAGGTGCCCCCCTTGCAAAACCAGGTCGTTTTGTGATACTTAATTTTGATTTCTCCACAATATGTTTTGGGCTATTCCCTCTCCCGGGTACTTGGCCCACCCACACAAGTGAGGTACTATTTTTATCGGGAGACCTGGGGGAATGCTGAGTGGTAGAAAATTTGTGTCGGCCTGGTGATCCCACAACTTAACCACACAGAAATGTGAGGAAAATGTGATTTTTTTAAACTAAATTTGAGGTTTGTAGGGTATTCTGGGTAAGAAAACATTGGAGGATCAGTGGAAGCTACACCTCCCTGGACTCCCCTGGGTGTCTACGTTTTAGAAATGTCTGGGTTTGGTAGGTTTCCCTAGATGGCCGCCTAGCCTGGGACCAAAAAAGCAGGGGCCCCCCTTGCGCAAAACCAGGTCGTTTTGTGATGCATATTTTCGATGTCTCCACAATACGTTTTGGGCCCACCCTCACAAGTGAAGTACCATTTTTATTGAGAGACCTGGGGGAATGCTGAGTGGTAGGAAATTTGTATTGGCCTGGTGATCTCGCAACTTTACTACACAGAAATGCGAGGAAAATTTTAATTTTTAAGCTAAATATGAGGTTTACAGGGGATTCTGGGTAAGAAAACGTTGAGGGATCCACGCAAGCTAGACCTCCCTGGACTCCCCTGGGTTTCTAGTTTTCAGAAATTTCTGGGTTTGGTAGGTTTCCCTAGATGGCCGCCTAGCCTGGGACCAAAAATGCAGGTGGCCCCCTTGCAAAACCAGGTCGTTTTGTGATGCATAATTTTAATGTCTCCACAATACATTTTTGGGCCCTTCCCTGTCTCGGGTACTTGGCCCACCCACACAAGTGAGGTACCATTTTTATCAGGACACCTAGGGGAATTCTGGGTGATAGGAAATTTGTGTCAGCCTGGTGATCCCACAGCTTTACCACACAGAAATGTGAGGAAAATGTGATTTTTTAAGCTACATTTGAGGTTTGCAGGGGATCCTAGCTAAGAAAACATTGGGGGATCAATGGAAGCTACACCTCCCTGGACTCCCCTGGGTGTCTAGTTTTCAGAAATGTCTGGGTTTGGTAGGTTTCCCTAAATGGCCGCCTAGCCTGGGACCAAAAACGCAGGTGTCCCCCTTGCAAAACCAGGTCGTTTTGTGATGCATTATTTTGATGTCTCCATAATACGTTTTGGGCCCTTCCCTGTACTTGGCCCACCCACACAAGTGAGGTACCATTTTTATTGGGAGACCTGGGGGAATGCTGAGTGGTAGGACATTTGTATCAGCCTGGTGATCCCACAACTTTACTACACAGAAATGATAGGAAAACTTGATTTTTTAAGCTAAATTTGAGATTTGCAGGGAATTCTGGGTAAGAAAACATTGGGGTATCCACGCAAGCTACATCTCCCTGGACTCCCCTGGGTGTCTAGTTTTCATAAATGTCTGGGTTTGGTAGGTTTTCCTAGAATTGCCGCCTAGCCCGGGACCAAAAATGCAGGTGCCCCCTTGCAAAACCAGGTTGTTTTGTGATGCATAATTTTGATGTCTCCACAATACGTTTTGGGCCCTTCCCTGTGTCGGGTACTTGGCCCACCCACACAAGTGAGGTACCATTTTTATCGGGCGACCTGGGGGAATGCTGGGTGGTAGGAAATTTGTGTCGGCCTGGTGATCCCACAACTTTACAACACAGAAATGTGAGGAAAATGTGATTTTTTAAACTAAATGTGAGGTTTGCAGGGGATTCCGGGTAAGAAAACATTGGGGGATCCATGCAAGCTACACCTCCCTGGACTCTCCTGGGTGTCTAGTTTTCAGAAATGTCTGGGTTTGGCAGGTTTCCCTAGATGGCCGTCCAGCCTGGGACCAAAAACGTGGATGACTCCCTTGTAAAACCAGGTTGTCTTGTGATAAATAATTTTGATGTCTCCACAATAAGGTTTGGGCCATTTCCTTTTGCAGGCACTAGGCCTACCCACACAAGTGAGGTACCATTTTTATCGGCAGACTTGGGGGAATGCTGGGTGGGTGGGTGTAAGTTTGTGGCTCCCCGCAGATTCCAGAACTTTCCATCACAGAAATGTGAGGAAAATGTGTTTTGTTTTACAAAGTTTGAGGTTTGCAGGGGATTCTGGGTAACAGAACCTGGCGAGAGCCACACAAGTCACCCCATCCTGGTTTCCCTTGGGAGTCTAATTTAAAAAAATGTACAGGCTTGCTAGGTTTCTCTAGGTGCCGGCTGAGCTAGGGCCCAAAATCCACAGCTAGGCACATTGCAAAAAAAGGGTCGGTTTTCATTGGAAAATGTGATATGTCCACATTGCGTTTTGGGCCGTTTCCTGTCGCGGGCACTAAGCCTACCCACACAAGTGAGGTGCCATTTTTATCGGGAGACTTGGGGGAGTGCTGGGTGCGTGGAAGTTTGTGTCTCCTCACAGATTCTAGAACTTTCCATCACAGAAATGTTTGGAAAATAGTTTTTTGGGGACAAAGTTTGAGGTTTGTAAGGGATTCTGGGTAACAGAACCTGGTGAGAGCCACACAAGTCACCCCATCCTGGATTCCTCTGGGTGTCTAGCTTTCAAAAATGTACAGGTTTGCCAGGTTTCCCTAGGTGTCGGGCTGAGCTAGAGCCCAAAATCCACAGCTAGGCACATTGCAAAACAAGGGTCCGTTTTCACTGGAAAAATGTGGTGTGGCCGCGTTGCGTTTTAGGCTGTTTCTTGTCGCAGGCGCTAAGCCTACCCACACAAGTGAAGTACCATTTTTATCTGGAGTCTTGGGGAAACACAAAATAGTAAAACAAATGTTATTACTATTTGTCTTTGTATGCATTTCTGATTTCCAAATGTAAGACAGCGTGTAAAAAAGAAGTCAATTTGAACAATACCCTCTAATTCACATGCTAATATGGGTACCCACAATTTCAGGGATGCACAAATAACCACTGCTTCTAAACTCCATATCTTGTTCCAATTTCAGAAATACATAGGTCTACTTGATACCGATTTTTCACTCTTTATATTTTACCAAATGAATTACTGTATACCCGGTACACAATGAAAAAACATTGCAAGGTGCAACTCACTTATTCGCTCTGGGTACCTCAAGTTCTTGATGAACCTACAAGCCTCATATAACCCCGCAACCAGAAGGGTCCCGCAGACGTAACGGTATAAAGCTTTCAAAAATCTACCATCGTTAGAAGTTACAGGTAAAAATGTAGACACAAATGGCTGTTTTTTTCAACTGAATTTCAATATTCTTTTATTTCAACTGTTACTTTCCAAAGGAAAACTTTGAAGGATCTAAGCAAATGACCACTTGCTCAATTCAGAATTTGGTCTACTTTTCAGAAATGTATAGCTTTCCCGGATCCATTATTGGTTTCACACCCATTTCTACCATTAACTGGAAGGAGGTTGAAAGCACAAAAAATAGGAAAAATAGGCTATGTCCCAGTAAAATGCCAAAACTGTGTAGAAAATGTTGGTTGTCTGACAAAAGTATGCCTGTTCCTGAAAGCTGGGAGGATGGTGATTTTATCACTACAAACCCTCCGTTGATACCATTTGCAGGGAAGAAACCAGACGCTTCTTCTGCAGCACTTGTATCCAATTTTTCCCCCAAAAACCTACATTTAGCTGTATTTTGCCTAACTTCTCTGTCCCCTCCAAGGAAATCCACATACCCCTGGTTCCTTTAGAATCCTCAGGATGTTGGATGGAAAGGACGCAAATTTGGCTTGGATACCTTATGTGGACAAAAGGTTATGGGGGCCTAAGCGCAAACTACCCCAAATAGTCAAAAAAAGGTGTGGCACTGGGAAGAGGCCTAGCAGCGAAGGGGTTGAAATATTTAAAAGTGTAAATAAATAAATAAAGTTTAATATTAAAAATATATATAAATATAAAAACATATTTAGCATTTTATTAGAAATAATTTTAGTACCCTTTTTAATTGAAAAATGATGTAATATTAAATATTAAAAAATATATAATTTAAATACTTTTAAGGAAGTCTGGATATCACTTGTAAAAATGATTAATGCATAGTAAAAAAAAGTGTTCTACCTAGTACAGAATTTTTTTCATTTAAACTTCAGAAACATAATTTTAATTTGCTGTTATTTAATATATTTCAATGATTGAAATCATAAATTAAGTTAATAGTGATGTAGCATTTTTCTTTTGTTCTACATTTAAAATAAACATATAAAATTAATTAACAAAAATATTTAACATAAAAATATTTGTACTTATGTTTTCCAAGCGTAACCTTTTTAGTGTTCACTATACTTTCCCATACAGAGATCTCTGCCCGACTTAATAACTGCTGTGAAATATATGCCTTTATTCTCTCTATATACCTGCCAAGGATTATTGTGTGAATTAAACAATGATCCAACCAAGTTTCAGGCTCATGGAGGTACACCTAATTGTAACACAAGACTCCACCCTGTGGAATTTTATTTTATGTATTTGTAAATCATCTTTTGTCTGCAACTCGGGTACTTTAAATGAAATACATTTTCTCTTCTTGGTTGTTGCACAGTGTTGACGTGATAATTCTGACCTTTGTTTGTTCACAATTGTTAGAATATTGATTCACTTGAGAAACATACCAAAGGTACAGTGAACTATGTAGAAAGGCATAATTGCAGGGTGTTGTGAACACAAATATACACAATGTGTAAAATATTAAGTTTTGTATCATTGCAATACAATGAAATTCCAGCATTCTAAAGCCCCATCAATTTTACCTAAAACACTGCAAACTAATGTCAAGTACAGGCCTAATCAATTCTAGACCTTACATATATGAAACATTTGCATTATTTTTGCATTTTAAGAAGCCTAACTGATCAGGATCTCTAATATGTGAGCCTATTTCTGCACTAGCCACTCTGTCACTCCAAAACATTTAGCAGAACATTCCACACACAACCATTTGCTACACAACATGGACAGACCAACATCACTAACCACAATGGAGACATTTATGTCACAAACAAATTATTACATTAGACAGAACACCACACAGTGTTTGGACAAAATATTGTGAAAAAATATTGTGATACAGAAGTATTGTGTCAACAATATCGGGCCATCAAAAATAACATGGACAGGAATATCCAAGATATACATATTGTTTTTAGTCTTGCTTTTGATATCGTTCTAAAAAATATCGTGGACAGGAATATCCAAGATATACATATAGTTTTTAGTCTTGCTTTTGAGATAGCGTTCTAAAATATATTGATGTCGAAAAATCATATGCAATATCGTTTGTGTTAATTAGTATGAAATGTATTGTGTGTTTGTATATGTTTTTTATCTGTGTTTTTAGTAAGATAATTGTTTACTTATGAAATATTGGAAATTTGTATTTTTAGTTGTTTTAATATATGTAATTAATTGTGAAATTTTTTTAGGAGCAGGATATTGGGTTTTTAGGGGATAAGGGTGGGGAGATTTAAAAAAAATATATATTGTTTGAATTTAAATTTTAAGGTAATAATTTTTAAGATACGCAAATTAATAATTTACCATTTAAAAAAAAATAAAAAATTAAATATTAGAAAATATTAAAAATATAAAAGTATTTCAAGAAAGTAGAATATTTAGAAATATTTTTATGTTAACATTTAAAATGTTATATTATTTAAAAATTATGTTCAATTACATAATTATATTTCTATTTTCATTATGATTCTTTTTTTATTTTATGGCCCTGATTATGAGTTCGGCGGTCTGACCGCTGCGTCTGCGTCCTCCAGGACGCTGTAGCACCATATACTAGTTGTGCTGTCTGAAAAGCCGACCGAGGCGACGGCGCTCCTCCCGACGGGACCGCGGCGGTATGCAATGTTGACGTTGCGTCCTCCGACGCCGTCAGGGCTGCTGTGTACCCACTGAGCCTATTACAACTACACAGTTATACTGGTGGCCTCCCAGCAGAGGTTAACCAACAGCGGTAGACCGCCCGGTATTTGCACAAAAAAGCTCCACAACAGTGACCATTGGATGGATTTAAAAACTACACAGCTGATGTGCTTTTGCCAAGAGGACACTCCTGCAAATCACACTATAAAACACACCCCATCCCTGACCAGGATCCTTTGCTTCTTAACTGCAGGCCACAATACAGGCACTACCGTCTTGTGCATTTTGAGCTAAGGCACTTACCTGTAATTTTAGTTTTGCACATTTTTACCTGTATCACTTGTTTGTTTTTCCTTTCATATAGTCACTCACATTTTCTTTTTTTATCATGCCTGGCCAAAAAACCCACTGTTCACTGAGGCTGAGTTGACAGTCATGGTGGATGAAATCATTAGAGTAGAGCCCCAACTTTTTGGTTGCCAAGTCCAGCATACTCCTCTCAGTGGGAAAACGGAAATGTGGGACAGGATAGTCAACAGAGTGAATGCTGTTGGTACTACCCTGTGTGCACAGAATGATATTAGGAGGAGGTGGACTGAACTGGTGGTGGCCCTCCCAGCACCCCATTACAATTCTTTCCCTGGGAGGAGGAGGTCTTGGCCATCCTGCATTCTGAGGGCTTGGCAGGAATAGCTGGGGGAGTGGAATCTGGTAAGTTACACTTCAATAACTTTCACAATATCGCAGTGTCCTGTTTGCTCTCAACTCTGCTTTTGCTATTGTGTTGTCTATCTACTTTCCTAACATACAGTACTCAAAGTATCAGAGATGTTCGTTTGTCTGTGTCAGTGTGTATTGTTGCACATAAGAGCACATATATCCATCTCCATGACATGACACATGTTGGAATGGTGTCTGTAAGTGGATTACCATAAAAATATAATTCCAGGACCCATGGTATGTGTGAACATGTAAATTTATGGTCCATCCCAAATGCATGTTGCCAACAAGTAAGGCACACTAACCCGACCCCCCTTGCACTTACAGGACGCTGGAGGAGACGCTGTAATCCTGCGTGTTCGGCCGGAATGGCCGCAGTCGTTTTCCAGAGCGGGAACGGGAGCCAGTGAGGCTCTGGTGCTCGCCACAACTGAGCTTCGTAGTTGGGGCAATTTCCTTTCCTGGACGGCAAGAAGCGGCAGGAAGCGGCTCCAGGAAGGCAAAAAAAAAAAACGGCCGGCCAGGCACAGAGAAACAGGGTGAAAAGTCTCTCTAACTTCTATATGCGGTTTTGAAAATCCGGCTGGTGGGAGCCCTAACTCCAATCAAGCTCTTGGTTTTTTCCTGATCCCTGCTGGGCTGCGCTGGGACAATACAGAGGATATAAAGAACATTAAGGACATATTTGTAAAAGGGGGAAAAAAAAATCTTTTGGATCGAGCAGCATCACCTCCCAGCATTCAAGCAGGTTTGCCACCTCGGAGATTTGCTGCCAAGGCGCCATTGGGGACCACCAGGTTTCTCTCCAAGGGGTAAGTGCATGTGCTCTGCTGCCCGTTGTGCACGGGGCTTTTGTGCTACTTGGTAGAGTGTCACTGGGGGAGTTCTATGTGCTAAAGCCTTCTTTCTCCTTTCCTGGTATTTGCCGGTAATCCATCACGAGAAAATAGTAGAAAACGTTCGTGACTTTCAATATGCAAAATCTCTCCAGAAATAGAGCTGCATCTCATCTTGATTTCCCAGTGCTCGCTCAGAGAGTTAAAAAGCGCGCTGGACAAGCAGCAGCTCGGACTAATCGCCCAGCAACTCTGAGGAAAGATCTGGGACTGCCCTCAGAAATCTCGGAGATGGCCACTGCAGAGCTCTCCCAGAAATACTACCCGGGGGGGCCTCCGCTGACCTGGACACGACTATCAGTTCTGACCCTGTTGTATCGCCTGAGGCCGGTCCCTTAACTGTGCAAGGCTTGGAAGATCCAGACGCGATGACTCCCGGGGGCAACGCCGTGGCTGGGAAATCCAAGGAACTTAAAAAATACCCTCAATTTCCCAAAGCTAAATCTGGGTTAACATCGGCATAGAGGGGACGGAGAGTGCTCCACAAACTGCTGAACCACCTGCGGACTCCATTAAGGGGGCGTCTCTTTGCAGTGGCAGCGGTGTTTTCTTACAAACTCAAGTACAATCTTCCCCTGGACGGAGTTTATCGTATTTACCCGCTTTTGAAGATGATGGGCAGGCAGCTCCTAATAATACCGTATCTTCCGCAGCATCCGCTGTAATGTCTGCAGCGCAGTCTAAAGCTGGGATTGAATCAAATCAGGAAAATTCTTCTCAGGATGATAGATCATTTTCTTTTCAATGGGATGCTAAGAGCCTGCTCAACTTAATCCTGGATGAGATTAGAGAGCTCAAAACCTCTCAATCCACGGAAATCGCTGCCATCCATGCCCGCCTCTCTAAAATCGAAGAGAACATGGCCCCGGGTTCCAGCGCGACTTCATGAGGCGGATACAAGAAACTCGCAGTTGGAGGACCAGGTTGCTATTATGAACGACAAGGTCGCTGCTTATCAGAGCCAAAAATCCACAATGGAGTTCAAACTGGAGGAATTAGAGAATCACTCGAGGCACTCTAATCTTCGTATTCTAGGTATTCCAGAGGGCCTCGAGGGGCAGCAGACATTACAATGGGTTGATTCGTTCATTAAAACAAATGTCCTCCCGGAATTTAATGGAGATCTGACTATTATGAGGGCCCACCGGGTGCCTGCGCATCTTCCCCCTAACGCTAAATTCCCGCGGACAATCCTTGTTAACTTTGGGGATTACAGGGTCAAGGAACAAATTCTATCTAAGGCCATAAAGCAGCGACAGTTCACCTCCTCGGACGTCCCATTATATCGCATTTTCTCTGACACGTCTGCCTCTGCAGTTAAAAGGCGGAAAGAGTTCGTTAAAATGTTGCACTTATTTAATGAACAGGAGGCACAGGCAATGATTGCACAACAAAGCAAACTAAAAGTGCTCGTTAGAGGTAGATTTCATGTTTTTGTAATATCCCGAAGCACAGAAACTACTGCAAAAATCTCTTCAAGCAAGTCCTAGATTTCTTAGCTTAGTGCCTCTATAGTTGCCTTTATAATTAAGTTGTGCATTTGCCCTTTTCTCTGCTTTTCTTCCTTTTCGAGTCTGGTTTTCTATTTTTCTATTTTCCTATTTTGAGTCTTACTCCTTTTATTTAATCTTTCACGTTCTGGTTGAGGGGGGTGGGGTATGTAGGCCGGCAGCTCCTGGCACAAGGTCAAGGTGCCAGTTTTGGGGAGTTGGGTAAGCCTGTCAGGTGTGAGCAGGAACAGTGCACTGCTCACTGCGGCTTTTCAGGGAGGGGGAATGGGCAGCAAGAGGGAAAAAAGAGATCCATTTGTAAATCATCGATTCATCCAAATTTTACCTATAAATCTATATCTTGGTAGGGCGAGTGGGGGAGTAATGTCGGATCATTCCGTGCAGTGTGTTATTGGATAAAAAGGAAATCCTTAAGGTGGTCTCTTTTAATGTAAACGGACTTAATAATAAAAAGAAAATGAGGGCCATTGAATCATGGATTAAGTCAGAAAATCCGGCCGTTATTTTAATTCAAGAATCTCATATAGCAGAGGGGAAGCTAGCAGATTTTTCAATGTTTAGGTCCTGGGCATCATACCGGGGGTTCTCCTCCTCCTCCGCATCACATTGCGGCTCGGTGATTTTCTTGGGCAAAAAACTTCAAGCTAAGATGGTTAATTTTGTAAGTGGTCGGAGAGAAAAGTGGTGTTGGGCGACCTGTAATTTGGGGAATAGATTTTTAACCTTTGCTAGCATTTATGCCCCAGTAAAGGATAATCCGGCACCATATGAAGAGTTTTTCCAATCCCTAATACAAACTCCCGGGGAAGAGATTATAGTGGGTGATTTTAATTTTCTACGGAATCCAAAAATTTATTCCTCAGCCATTTCTAAAAAACAATTAAAACACAAAACCTGTAGAATCATTCAAAATTATAGGGAAACTCTGGATATAATCGACCCCTGGAGGGCAGTATTCCAGACTAAGGGGTCCATTACGATGGTGGGCGGACAAAGTCAGCCCGCCACCGCAGCGGAATGCGGGACCGCCCGCAAGTGGTGCGGCGGTCCCGCACATGCTATTAGGATGCCACCGAGGCAAGCCCTATTCACAGCATTGTGGCGGGTGGTGCTCACCGCACCGCCCGCCACAATGCTGTGAATGCACGTCTTGCATATGTATGCACAACGTGACAGGCACCGCGCGGTGCCTGCCACCTTGTGCATACATATGCAGGGGGTACCATAGGTACCCCCCATGTGTACCCCCCACCCCCCAACTTCCTGGGGGCCCACTTTGGGCCCCCAACAGAAAAGACCACATGCCTTTCCGTGGCAGCAACGCCGCCACGGAAAGACACATCCCCGCACGTATCCTAATATGGATGGCGGTGTCTAACAGACACCGCCACCATATTAAAACCTTTTCCGCCCGGTCGACTTGTGGACCGGGCGGAAAAGCGGCGGACGGTCTTCCCGTCCACCGCGGTACCCCCGCCATACTAATATGGCACGGGGAAAATGTGTGGCGGGCGGAGGAAAATAGCGGGCGGATCGCCACCGCCATACGGGCGGTGGCGATCCGCCCGTTATCATAATGGGCCCCTAAGATTGCATATACCTGCTTTTCAGGCAGATTCCGCACCTCCTCACGCATCGATTTCTTTCTTATATCTAAGACCTTGATTTTTAGTCAGCAGAAAATCCTTCTGAATTGATTTTCAGATCATGCAATGCTCATTTTAGAGCTTGAGTTAGGTAAAATCTCAGCTCATTCTAAGAGATGGACTTTAAATAGGCAATATATTTCTGAAGAAAATTGGGTATTACTCTGTAAAACAGAGATAAAGGAGTTTCTCGCCCGAAATCACGGGACGGCTCCTCCCCATATTGTCTGGGACGCTCTGAAGGCTTACATTCGGGGCCTAGCTATTGGAAAGGATGCAGAAGGTTCTAGAAAAAAAAGGCAAAAAAGCGAAATTTGGAATAGGAGGCGCAGAGGTGCTATGATATTTTTCTGAGTAACCCCTCGGCCCCCAATCAACGAAAACTCGATCAGGCCAAACGGGATCTTACCGAAGCTTATTATGTAGAATGAGAAATATTTAATAGCAACCATAGGCAAAAGGTATATGAAGAGAGCAATTTCACCGGGAGGTTCCTTGCATGGCAGGCCCGGGAGCAGGCCGCAAGTATTAGGATTAGTACTTTGAGATGTCTTGTAACTGGTGCCCGAAGTGAAGATCCAGCGGTTATAGGGGACATAATGCTTCAACATTATAAAAATATTTATGGCCAACAACAACTTATTGATAAGGCATCCCTTGACAAGTTTCTCCAGGAACAAGAAATTCCGGTACTTTCTGAGGCCGATAAAAGTAGAATGATTCACCCTTTCTCCAGAGAAGAGCTGGGGGATATCATAAAAAATCTCCCGAATGGCAAAGCCTGTGGACCGGACAGTCTCCCGGCTGAGTTTTTTAAAACTTTCTCATATGTCGTTTTGGAATATTTTTTGCTGGTTGCTAATTCAATCTTAGAGGGAGGCCCGATTCCGCCTTCATACCAAAAAGGGAATGTAGTTCGTTTTTTAAAAAAGGGAAAAGACTGCGAAGACCCCAATTCATATCGCCCAATCACACTTTTAATCTCTGACTGTAAGATCATCACCAAACCTTTAGCCAATAGATTCAATGCTATAGCCCCGAATTTGATAATTTCCGATCAAAATGTGTTTATAGCAGGGAGACAGCTTGGGACTAACACGCATTATCTAGCAGAAGCATTGGATTATTTCGAGACCAAGAAAATTCCAGCCTTGGTTCTTCTGTTAGACGCCGGGAAGGCGTTTGACCTCGTGGTCTGGGAGACTTTATTCCATATCCTCTCCAGTTTTGGTATACCTCCTAAGATCACGGGGTTGATTCAGAGAATATATCTTAACGCAGAAGCCAATATTATTGTTAATGCCTCCGAGGCAGGACAAATCAGTGTAAAACGAGGGACCAGACAAGGCTGTCCATTGTCCCCCATTTTGTTTGATTTTTTTATTGAACCTTTAGCTATTGCTATTCGAAACAATGCAGATATTCGCCCCCCTTTACCTACTATGGGGAAAATAAAATTATATGCGGACGATATCATGCTTATAATCAAAGGCGATAAGGGGGTCCAAGCAAAAGTCTTCGAGGTTTTTGAGCAGTATGAATTGCTCAGAGGGTATAAAATCAACAAAAAAAAAACGAAATAATCCAGTGTGGATGCACGCCCGATGTGCTACATTCTGACATGATGTCCTGTCTAAATTCTAAACCAAAAAGATATCTCAGGGTCTATTTCTCGTCTCGAATCGCTGACTTGTATGATTTAAATTTTGTCCCGCTTCTGCTGAAAGTACAAGATTTACTGCTTCGGTGGAACTCACTCCCGCTAACTATTATGGGAAGGGTCTCACTGATTAAGATGTCTGTTCTCCCGCTATTTAATTTTTTATTTTCGGCAATCCCGTGTGTTTTAACAGCACCATTTTTTGCCAAATTAGAGTCCATGTTTACATCCTTTCTCTGGGGAAAGAAAGCTCCCCGAATTGCACTAAGCACTTTATATGAGGAGGTGGAGAATGGTGGGTTAGCTCTCCCTAATCTCAGGGATTATTATTTTGCATATTTTGCACAATATATGTCTAGGTTTAAGCCGATTTGAATACAGGACTATGCATTAATTATTTTATGAACTTAATCTGTAAAGAGCATCAGATTCGCTGTCCATTAAAAATTTCAAAATTCCCCAAATTAGTGCGTTATAAGTGCATGCAGTGGTTCTTTTATAAACATCAGGACTTTTTTAGAAGATACACAATTCCAGTTATTAACTCATCAACCCCGCTATCCGAACTCATCTCAGTATTTGGGGCTAGAGAATCGACCGAAGTTATTCTAAAATGGGCTACGGCTGGCTTCCGGAAGATCTCAGATTTTATAAGGATCGATAGGTGGCTGAATATTTCCGAATTGTACATTCTAATTCCGAATGATTTCCTTCTTCTCGGGTCATTTAATATTCTTATCAGGTTCCTTAACAATATGGATCTGATACAGATTAATGAACATAAAAACCTGGCATATGCTCTCTTTGAAGAAATCTCAGTCAGGAAACCAGGGAAGTGGAAAACTTTTTTAGCCCCTATCAGGGGTTCGGATCTCTCTGAGAAAGCAATAACAAAATGGGAAAAACACGAAGGCTTGGAGGTTACAGCGAGTATGTGGTCCGAATTAAATAAACTTAACTTTACAACGTTAAGGGGCGCGAATTGGCGCCGGATGCTATTCTTCAGCAAATGGCTTCTATATAGAACTCCACATTTTTATCTAAGGTTTATCCCAGCCAATCCGGTCAGTGTTTTTGCTGCTTAAATCATCCGATAGCCAATTGGACGCATATTATATCACAGTGCCCTTCAATTCAGGGGTTCTGGAATGAGGTTTTTCGTCATCTGGAGGCTGAATGTTTCATCATATTAGACTCCAATAACTGGCTGAAAGTCCTTGGCTATGACCCTTCTTTACGTCTCTCTAATAATTTTGTTAAATTTCTATATATTGCAATGGCGGTCACTAGGTCACTCTTGCTTCAGAGATGGCGATCAGACCTGGTACCAACAAAATGTGAATGGGTTCGGAAAATGAAACAGGTTAGGAATAGTGAGCGCTTGTATGCATTACGAATTGGAGGGATTAAGAAGTTTGAAAAAGTCTGGGCGGCCCATTTCGACTGAATTTTAATAAGAGCTTACATTTTTAAGGGTTGTCCTAATATGCAGAAATTTTAACTACTGTTGTATGTGTTGATATATTTGTATACTCATTTGAACTTTATTGCACTATAGACACTTATTCTACAGCACTTTATTGCACTATAGACACTTTAGCTTCCGTTTAAAAAAAAAAAAATGGCTTAAGTCAACAGGACAAAAACATTAATCATGACTTATATGTTGATATTTTTGCATAATTTATTGAACCTAATGCTCTATAGACACCTTAGCTCGTTTTAGATCTGGCAGGCGACGTTGTATTTGATTTTTAGTACGCCAAAACACCATTAGTAGCCTTAATATCGGCAATATTTTCAGCTTTTACCCGGACTTATATTTTACTGCTTGATGGGCACTCTAGTAATTATCTAATTATTGATGAAAGAATACTGTATCTGATCCAAGGTTATTCTTTTTTCTTCTGACTATGTAACCTGTTCTCAACTGACTTTTTATGATCAATATGGCTATTGTGTAAGGTTTTATTATTGGATATTTGTATTGTGTTATTTGGATGAATTTGTAAAATAAAAAAATAAAAAAAGGTATGGCACACTAACCATTTGTCAAGTGTTGGTAAAGTGAGATTGAAGTGACTACAACTATCATGAGGCCCTGTGACTGGAACTCTAACCAAGATGCTAGACTCCTTTTGCCCTTTCTCACTTTTCTGCCATGCCACAACTGATGTTCACTTATCATGCAGGTTACCATTTGCCAAGTGTTGGTAAGTTGAGATAGATCGCACTACAATTACCATGAGGCCCTGTGACTGGAACTCTAACCAAGATGCTAGACTCCTTTTGCCCCTTCTCACTTGTCTGCCATGTTACTACTGATGTTCACTTATCATGCAGATTACCATTTGTCAAGTGTTGGTAAGTTGAGATAGATTGCACTACAACATCCATGAGGCCCTGGGATTGGAACTCTAACCAAGATGCTAGACTCCTTTTGCCCCTTCTCACTTGTCTGCCATGTCACAACTGATGTTCACTTTTCATGCAGCTTACCATTTGTCACGTTTTGGTAAGTTGAGATAGAACTATTGATGTTCACTTATCATGGACTGTGCAATGTACAGTCAATGCTCTACTCAGATATATGTCTGAATACTTTGCTTGATGGGGTGCTGGTCTCATCAACTGAAAATATTGATGGCATGAGTGACACCCTAACAACTGTGTGCCCCTAATATATGTAAGCCATGAAGGAAACTCAGCTGAGTAGTAGTGGCAATACTAATCTCTATCTATTTTGTTGCATTCTAGGTCCCTATTTTCTTTGACACAAATGACATGGATATAGATACCTCACTTCCACCAATAACAATGTTCTCTATTTCTCAGTAGGTCGATCAGCCACAGCACCTGCACAGATGTTGGACATGGAACAGAGTTCTGCTCCATGCCAGGATGAAGCCCTCAGTGATGACAACGCTCCTGGAGATGTGGACGTGGATGACGCTCCTGGCCCATCTGGTCAGCCTAGGCGGATGGCAACAGTGGGGCTCACTGTGCCCACAACAATACCTCCCACCACAGCTGGAACAACACAGCCAACCACTTTACCCCCAACCTATGTACCTAGCACAGTCAGTACCATCCTTTGCCCCCCAGTCCTGGGTTCTGAGGAGGCTATCACCACCTCAGTCACTGAGGAAACAGGACTCAGTGGAAGGTTGCAGTCTGTGCCAAGGGCACAGACCCATGGGGGTAGGCATAGTGGGAGGGTAATTGTGGGCCTGCAGAGTGAGCCCACTGGGGCCATGGACACCCAGGCTGCCATCAGCCAAGTCCTGGGAGTCTACCAGGACTTCCAAGGGGTGTGGGCCAGGTACTGACCGAAATCTGGGAAATGAAGCAGCTGCAGAGGGACACATACCAGGAGGTTGCCGGTATACACACCGAGGTGGCCGGAATGAACACCAACATGACCTTCCTGGTTGGGGTGCTGCAGGAGATCAACACCACCCTCTACAGGGCTTTTCCACCTGAATCTACCCATTCCTGTGGTTAAAGTCCATCCAGGCCATCAACATCTGCTGCAGCCAAATGAAGGGATGCCCTGTCAGAGGAGGACAGGCCTGCAGACACCTTGGTTTCAGCAGCTGCGGATACCCCCTCTGTCAAAAAGAGGTGACGTCCACGCAAAAATCCAGGAGGTGGTGATGCCAAGACACCCACCATTGCCAGTGAGAAACCTTTCCCCTAATTTCCTCGTGTGTGTGCTACACATTCACTTTGTGGACTATTCATGCCCACTTTTCCATATCTGATGGGAGTAGTATGTTGGACTTTGGACTCCAAACAATTTGGACTCTACAATGATGGTTTCATTCACCATGGCGGAATACTTCACTTTTGGTTTTCACTGTGTAAGTTTTGGTAAAGTTCTTGATCTTGTACTTGTTCACCTGCTCACCAGCTGTCTTGGTACCGACTTTGTACACCCAAACTCTGACAGACATTCCCAGGACCAATCTGTGTCCACTTTGTACGTCTGAACAGCATCATATGCCTGCTAATGTCACAACTCTGAAATGTCCAAATGAAGATGCCATGGTGAAGGCATCTAACACAGATAAACACAGAGAGGGATTAGCTAAGAAACCATACATATGGCACAAATCTCATTGTCAACTCCCAGTGAACACAGTCCCAGACAACATTTATGGCGGAACAAAGCTACACATACAAAACAAACATCTTTCCCCAGATATTGCCAGACCCATATATTCCTAGTATGCAGCATTAACATCCTCCTCATGACATCACAACAAGAGTTGCAATAATAGTCAAAGTCATCATATCTTGCACCATACTTACACTCAGGAGAAGACGTTTTGGATGAGATCTCGATGCACGTCCATTCCTTCCTCTTTACCACTATCATCATCATTATTTGGCATTTCATGTTCCTTCACCCGGTGGCTCTTCATGGCCTGCAGCCTCTGCGATGTAAGCGATGTTCCGTCGCAGGGCAATCCTGTGGAGCATGCAGCAGGCCACAGTGATCTTACACACCTTCCTGGGTGAGTAGAGGAGGGCTCCCCCAGTCTTGTCCAGACATCTGAATCTGGCATTCAGGAACCCAAAATCCAGCTCCACTGGCCGTCGTGTTCTTCAATGGGCCACAGGGGAAGTCCACTTCAATGAGGCCAATGGGCCTCATTGAAGTGGACTTCCCCATGCATAGTAGGATTCCTCAGCAGTGCCAACAACCATGGACGGTTGGGATATGCTGAGTCTCCTAGATGGGAGACAGATAGAAGTGCAACAATGAGTTACCCACTTTCAGATTATACTACCTGACATTACCCACAAAAGGTTAGGACAGATCACTCTTACCTACAAGCCAGGCCCTCTGCAGTAGTAGTTGTGACATCAGCTGGGGTATGTTCCGCAGTATGAAGGAATCGTGTGCTGATCCTGGGAACCGGGCACAGACGTTTGAGATGTAAAAATCTGGTAAGCAGACAACTTGCATGTTGGAAGTGCTTCGTGCTGCGATACATTTGTTCCCTGGCTTGCGGTGGTACTAAGGCAATATGGGTGCCATCAGTGGAACCAATCACATGTGGGATGTGACCAAAAGCATTGATATCCTCCTTCACAGTGGCTAAATCCTCATGTCTGGGGAACTGAATGTAGCTGTCTCAACAGTGCTGCTAGCACCTCTTGGAGTACCCGACTGAACATAGGTTGTGACATTCCACCTGAAATAGCGACAGTAAATTGAAACAAGCCTTTGGCCAAAAAATACAATAGAGACATGATTTTCACAAGTGGTGGGATTGATGTAGGATAAGTGATGTGAGGTCAGGCTCCAACTGATGACATAAGTCCGGTATTGTTTGACGATTCAAATGAAATTTCTATATCACATGTCTCTCTTCCATGGTCTGAAGGTCTGAAAATGGGTGGTACAATGGAGCCTCCTCCCTCTCCCAGGGTACCTATGTGAGGAGTAACAATAAAAACGTATATTGGTCACAGCGTCCAGAGTAACATACATGAAGAGGTAGGCTAAAGTCATGTGTCTGAACATTAATGCTTCATGAAGCATTACACATTGCACATGATCATTGTCAAATGTTGAGCATCCACCAGTCATATCCAATGTGGCCTTCGCATGTCTGTAACAGAACAGTGCACATCATCAAAACAGAAATTGTAAATTTTCACTACACTGAGGGTATTATTACATTTCATGTGAAATACCGCCAACCGCGGTGTACAGTGCACCACACACATTTTGTCTATTTGCAGAGCAATGCACTACACAGATGATGTTTTGTACTGGACATGACATGGGGGGACAGTTTTTCAAAAGTAAACATGTTTGCCTTCATTTGTAGTGGTGGTGACGCACTTAATTGTCACCAATACTGTTTTACCAACCGCTAACATGACGGATGCCTGACCTCGCTAATAGGACATTTCGAACTTCTGCTGGCGGCGGAAGTGGACCGTGCGGTGGGTGGTCGAATGCATGACGGACACAGCCATAAGCTAACGTTGGTGACAGTGCTGGTAGCGACCAATGGCTGTGTGCACCGACGCTGATGACCACGTATGTGGCACACATATACGCTGCGGTTTGAAAAAATACTCACTTGCCTCCTGACACTGCTGCTATCAACACCTCCTTCCTTTTAGCTGCTGTTTGCCACCTGTGGGAGCAATCATGGCGCGCCATGCAGGTGAGAGGGCCTGTCCCTTTACTCCAGCTGGATACCATGGATGAGATCCTTCCCCTGTATGGTCAGCTCTATGGCTCTCCAGAGGAACAGGTAAGTATCTCAAATACGTATTTAACTCCATTTAACAGCTTCCTTTCTATTCCCATAGACTACGTTGTGCCTCTGAGTGTCAGAGTGTAGGCATTATGTTGATTGCATATGTTGTGTGGTGCCTACATAGGACACACTTGTAAGGGATTATGGGGCCCTATACTTTATGGAGAATAGACCACCATTATAATGTGTGCTAAGGGTGATTTCTAATTGTGTTACATTCATATGTCTGTGCAGGGCTCAAGTTCATAGTAGCTACAATGAGTTCTCAAATCACATCATGGTATATGTGCATAGCTATGTATAGGCTTTACACCATGAGCCATGTCTTTATACTGTTATAAGCATTTGAGGATGATGTTAGCCATGTGTACTGCCCCAAAGATCACTCAACCCACATCAGACTTTGTAAAACAGTTATGTGGGAGGTAGTTATACCCCACACACCCCTTCAGAGTGCCACACAACCGTATGCTCACATATGAGATGGGCAGAAGATTCACTTTTATGTATTGAATTGGTGGAAATGTGAGGTTCATGTGGGATAAGTACCCTCAGCCTGCAGAGAGTAAGGCCTGACAATGATTTGTGGGCAGTCTGGGCCATGGCCCAACCTGGGCCAGAGATACTGTGGCAGGAGAACTGATGCACAGAGTAATGTCCCTGTAGACCTGCTGATTCATGGATGTTCCCAAATAGAGTTATCTGTAATACTAGTAGCCCTGATAGCTGTTACATGGATGACATAAGGAATGGTGACTGAGGTGACCCCCTGACCTGATACTTCTTTCCATTGACCCACAGTGTCAATGTGTGTCTGTTGACACTTTTCCAATAGCGTTGCTTTCACTATAGAGGCCAATTGCACATCTGAGACATGAACAGTGCAGTTACAATATTTCCTATCACACAACACATACAATGGTATGTTGATTGTTATCCCTGTGACAGTGCCACATATGGAAAAAGCGTGTCCTGTGATGGCAGTACATACCACACAAACTTATTCTGATGTACTATGAAATCCCTCCGACTTTGCCTTATGCTATTGAATCAATTCCTCTAAAGGACTTGAGTTTTTAGATAGGATAGAAGGCCAGATCTTACGTAAATTATGTCATTTTAACAGAAATACACGGTGGCACACTTCTTGAAGATTAATGTTTCGAAAAGTAAAGTTTTAATCATGAAATGTCACAGAAGTAGAAAATTATGTAATTTTAAGTGGAAAATTGGTCATGAAAGGTTGGAGGTGGTAGATTCCTTTCTCTATTTAGGGAAATTGATAGCGGGCAATATGAAGAATAAACTTCATATCGAACACAGTTCTTGTAAAGCGGCATCTCATGCAAATGGCCTCCGTATTTTTTATAGTGCAATGGGTCGAAGGCATTTTTTACATCTGCTCACTGTCTTTAAAGCAAAAATCCCTCCGACTTTGCTTTATGCTATTCAATCAATTCCTGTAAAGGACTGGAGTTTTTTAGATAGGATAGAAGGGCAGATCTTACGTAAATTATGTAATTTTAACACGCTAGTCCCAATAGCTGCTGTTAGATTGGAATTTGGCTTGATAAGCTCCTATATCCAAGGTTCATCCAGGATTTTGTGTTGAGGATATCAGTTAAAAAATAGTGAGTCATACACATTAAGAGGTTTCATGTGTCAAGAAATTTCTGGAGGTATGGTAGG
Source organism: Calotriton arnoldi (assembly GCA_963921515.1). NCBI lineage: Eukaryota > Metazoa > Chordata > Amphibia > Caudata > Salamandridae > Calotriton > Calotriton arnoldi. The sequence continues at coordinate 2,127,759 of CAWUFW010002000.1, forward strand.
TAAATATTCCCTTTCTCGTGACTTTTCTCTGGCACTAAAAGATTTCTGTGCACAGGAAGAGTCCGTGATCACCCTCCCGCTTTTAGAATTTAAATCTTTTTTAAAAACTACAAGTGGTAAGATCAGTTATAATAGAGATATATAATTTTGCAATTCTAAAGAAAGGTTAAAGATAATAGCCAGGTCGAATTCACAGAGAATTCCTCAGAAATACTTATCTTGGAATCTAGAACATGGAATTCGACGATGGCTTACCCTCTGTCGCATGAACCTTTTACCTCTAAATGACCTAACAGCAAACTGGTCTAATTTCATGAAAAATGGAAAAATCTGTAATTTTTGTGAGGTGGGCATTCAGAACTTGGATCATGTCTTGTTTGTCTGCCCAGCATTGGTTTTGTATCGTCGTCATTGGCTTCGGCCGATGTTTTTACAGAACTGTATCAAAAATGTAACTTCAGCCCATGAATTTCTCTTTCGTCCGAAGAACGAAGCAGTTTGTGTAAAACTATTCAACTTTTTTGAGGAGTTTATGAATATATTTTAACCTCTTTCATATCCTTTTAAATGGGTTTTCCTTTTAGACACATGGCTCTCCCTCCAATTATGCTTTTAATCTCTGGGCCTTGGTGTCTTTTAAGGTTAAAAGAGTCTCAGTACTCTTTCCTTTTTTGTATTGTATTTTGCACATGTTATGGCTGCTATTCAACTGTTCTTTGCACAATTGGGACATATGTACTCCCACACTCTTGCTGCTATTTAAAACATGATTTGCTAAAGAAACTGTTATTATACGTTGTTGTATAATGTTTTAGAAATTTGCATATGTAGTCGCTGCTATTTAATGTGTTTTTGCACAAAATTTGAATATATTTAATTTTTAGGTTTTGTTGTTAAAGGAAAATGTATTGTTTATTCAAATACGCTGGTTGTTTTAGAATACTTTTTTGTTTTTAACAAGCAACTGATGTGATGTACATTATTCTAAATTGAATCTATCACAAAGCTACTATTGTTTAGTATGGACCTAAACTTGTGCCATTTGTTTTGGTAGAGGTTTTATTTAGGACTTTGTTGCTGCTTATTGATCTTAATGCTGAGAACCTTTATTTGTATCTCGCTCATTAGGGTAATTGACAATATCCCTCTATGTTATGTAAGGGACAATCTAAGACTAGCTATGAAGGGTTTCGATATTTTTCAATGGACTGAGAAATTAATTGACCTTAGGTTTTATTATATTTATTATGTAATAATCGTATGTATATTTTATGTGGACCTCATTTGAGATCCAAATCTTTAATAAACATTGAATTGAATTGAATTGATAATCCAATAAATCGTCCACATGTACACACATCCCCTAGAGAGTTAGCTCTTAGTGACACACATACCAGCCCTTACATTGTGACCTTAGTCTTAGGATGTTGTGTATACTATGGTACTCACCTCTATGGACCGTATACATCAATGCAATGGGCCTGCCAGGTAGGGTGTCCCGACAGTCAGGCACAGGTAGTTTACCCTTCAGAAGGTCCAAATGGTGTACTGTGTGTCAAGGTACCTCACATCACATTCTGTGTAGGCTGGCCCTGGCCTACATGATCTTAGTGGGCTGCCTCAGTCAGTGTAGGTTACGACCAGGGTTAAGGTTAGTCATTAGATGACTACAAAAGTGTGTATCCATGCTTTATTTTTGCTTAGCATGTGACATGGACACATGTATTATGTTGACTCTTGAAGAATGCTTGTGCTAGATGTCAACGTAATGTGTATCAACCCTAAAGTTATCCTCAAACTTTCACTTACAATATGTTTCCACATCTATTGCATCCAGACAGGTCAACGTACAACAGAAGAAGGCCATTTGGACAGCCATCGTCCGGAAGATGTAGACCCTGGGGGTCTTTAACCGGCGTAGCATACACTGCAGAAAGAGATGGAAGGACCTGCGGCACTGGACTTGAAAGATCGTGGAAGTCCAGCTGGAGAAGTACTTTTAACGTGGAAGGGGCAAGCGCCGAACCCTGATCTTCCTGATGGCCCGCATACTGACGGTAGCCTGCCTGGAGTTTAATGGGCAGTTGAGGGCCCAACAGCAGCTACATGGGGGTGAGTTCTGGCCAGAGTCATACATGTTATATTGCCAACTTTAAGTGTTATATTGGTGGTGGCCCATGTGCCATAGTAAATGTCACCCCTTGAGTGTCCAACACCATCCCCAAATTGGTTTAGATTGGAGTGGGAATAGTAAATGTCACCCCTTTAGTGTCCAACGCCTTTCCCAAATTGATTTAGACTGGAATGGGAATAGTAAATGTCACCCCTTTAGTGTCCAACACCTTCCCCAAGTTGGTTTAGATTGGAATGGGAATAGAAAATGTCACCCCTTTAGTGTCCAACACCTTTCCCCGATATGGTTGGATTGGAGTGGGAATAGTAAATGCCACCCCTTTACTGTCCAACGCCCTCACCAAATTGGTTTAGATTGGAGTGGGAATAATAAATGTCACCCCTTTAGTGTCCAACACCGTTCCCAAATTGGTTGAGATTGGAGTGGGAAGAGTAAATGTCACACCTTTAGGCCCCGATTACGACTCTGGAGTTCCATGGACCGCCAGACTTGCAGGGGTGCGGTGATGGCGGTGTTCCTTCTGCCAGATTACAACTCAGGCGATGGGACCGTCACCTGGGAACTGCCATTTCCTGGAGGTGGCGCTGTGGTCCAGAGGCCGCAATATGCTTGGTGGGATCACCGTGGTACCTGCCTAGCATATTACGAGTTTCCTCTCGGCCAGGGTTTTCACAACGCTTCCTGCTTCATGAAAATCCTGGCGGAGAGAAACCGGGCCCCCTTGTGCCTCACGCCCTGTGCATGCACACAGGGGGGCACAACATGTGCCCCTCTGTGATCATGCACACCAGCTCCTACACCACATGGACTTTCGAGTCCATGCCGTGCAGGAACTGTTTTTGGCGTTCCCTTTGCGGTGCCTATTTTTAAAAGCACTGCTGTGGGAACACCAAAAAAAGCCCTCCAGACCGCAGTTAAACTGGTAATCGGGCCCTTAGTGTCCAACACCTCCCCCCAAAATGGTTAGATTGGAGTTGGAAAGCTAAATGTCACCCCTTTAGTGTCCAACACCTTTTCCAAATTGGTTTAGATTGGAGTGGGGAAAAGTAAATGTCACCCCTTTAGTGTCCAATACCTTCCCCAAATTGATTTAGATGGGTGTGGGAATAGTAAATGTAACCTCTTTAGTGTCCAAAACCGTCCACCAATATGGTTTAAATTGGAGTGGGAATAGTAAATGTCACACTTTAGTGTCCAACACCTCCCCCCAAAATGGTTAGATTGGAGTTGGAAAGGTAAATGCCACCTCTTTAGTGTTCAACACCTTCCTCAAATTGGTTTAGATTGGAGTGGGAAAAGTAAATGTCACCCTTTCAGTGTCCAACGCCTTCACCAAATTGGTTTAGATTGGAGTAGGAAAAGTAAATGTCACCCCTTTAGTATCGAATACCTTCCCCCAATTGGTTGAGATTGAAGGGGGAATAGTAAATGTCACCCCTTTAGAGTCCAACACCTTCCCCCAAATAGGTTGAGATTGGAGTAGGAATAGTAAAGATCACCCCTAGTGTCTAACAATTTTTTCAAATGATTTATGTTGAAGTGTGATAATTTAATTTTAGAATTTTATTTAAAAATCATTTATTTTACTTGTATTTGTCTGTAGTAGAAATGCTTAGTGTTAATGTATTATTATTGTTAGTGATACGAAATATAAAAAAATTGTTAGTTGTATGTTTGTACCTAATAATATTATTAATTAAATTGAACACTGTCAGTCAGCAAACTAACAAAATCGCATAAAGTGCTACGGGTAACGGTTCCATAATCAGGAACCACATATCCCAGCAAAACTTGCGGAATGATGTTACACGCAGGCATTCGTGTGCCGTCAGAATAGACGTTAAAACCATTTCCGCGTTCCAAGACGCGACCGATTATTTTGATTACCTGCGCCTGGAACCCAGCAGTTGGAGGTTTGGTTGCGTGAGGGTGCTTGTTGCACCAATTCCTTTGACTGGATTTATTTCCCCAAGGAAGTTAGAGACTTCCTCATATCTCTAGTTTTAGAAGCTCTGCTCGTAACGAGGATAGGCGCCTTTGGTCAACGTCTTGCTGTTCTGTTCTCCTCCATTGGCGAGTCCTCTTCTATGAGACTCATGCGGAGGGGAAACTGAAATTGTCAGCATCTAGCTGTTCCGTTCTCCTCCTTTGGCGAGTCCTCTTCCATGAGACTCATGTGGAGGGGAAACTGAAATTGTCAGCATCTTGCTGTTCCCTTCTCCTCCGCTGGTGAGTCTTCTTCTATGAGACTCATGCGGAGGAGAGATATATATATATATATAAAAGGAACTTATCATGAATCTTGATATTGAGGTTCCTGTTGATAGTAACCAGTACGGTTTCTGTTCTTGACATTTGGTGTTTTCTATTGCATGGTGAAGAAGAGAAGAAGACTCTTTGGGGCTCATAATGATGGCGGGAGGACCGCCACCGCCGGGCCCGTGGTGGCGATCCTCCCGCCATCAGAGTGAGATTTACCCACTGCCAAATTAGGATGGCGGTGGGAATCAGAAAGGTTCCGTGGTGGACGGAAAGTCCGTCCGCCATGGTTCCGCAAGGCGGTCCTTTTCCGCCCGCCTTGCGGAACCCGGAACCAGGGCAACATTGCAAGGCACCGCCGTAGTGATTATGATGTGCCCTTTAGCCTGTCTTTTCGCAGCAGATATCCCGCAGCAAAAAGACAGGCGGAGACTGGCTTTGGGGGCCCGTTGCGGGCCCCCTCTGTGGGGGGGGCAGTTGTGCACTGGGTATTTCCATGCACAAGGTGGCAGGCACCGTGCGGTGCCTGCCACGTTGTGCAGGGAAATGCACGACATAGCCATTTGACATTGCGGCGGGTGCTGCAGCCAGCAGCACCCGCCGCAATGTTAAAATGCCAGATGCGACCGCCGCGGTGGCGGTCGCATCATAATTAGGGGTGCGGGACTGCCGCATGACAGGCGGCCAGTCCCGTTACCGCTAGGATGGCGAGCGGACTCAAATCCGCCCGCCATCCTAATGACCCCCTTAGTTCTGACACTCTGACAGCACATGTTTTCTCTCTCTCTGGATTGTTTCTGAACATTTGATATTTGTGCTATGACTGATAAATACTCACCATGGATGAGGATTAATATTGGTTGGTGTTATTTGTTTTGCTATTAACAGGGGTCATTGTAGAGTTTCTGGATTTCTGGATCTACTGTCCCCTGTGACTCAATGCAATACCACATAAGGGTAGGTTTGTTTCATGGCTCACTCCTTTATTTTATTGTATATGGGATAAGAATAATGAGTCTAATTATATGTTGTGTCTTTTCCCTATCTCAGTATATTTGCTGGATACCCGGTAATAAGCCTTCATTGATTTCTCGCATTTAAGGTGGATTCTTTCTTTTACAGGTACCCTGATATAGATAAGTCTATATGCATATATATAGGTCATATGACTGTCCGTTTCTCAGTCGCACAGTGAAATGATTACTTATATTTATCTATTTTACAGGTCTCCTTCCCTGCAGTTCCCTTCCTTTCCTTCCCCTGCTTGATCACTTCAAGAGTCTGCGCTATTACAGCAATTGAGGTTGTCGAGAGGTGGACCACTCTGAGCATCGACTCGATCCTGAGGATATAAGAGTAACCAGGACAATAATGAAGACATCACAAATTTTCTATGATAATTTTATTTATTTATAGTTGTATAGTTTTAGCCATATATACTTCAAGTAAAAATAAAAAATATATAATGGGAAGTTAATAAAACCATTTTTCATTTATTTTTAAAATAAAAACAGGTAAATCATATTCATATACATTTGGCTGTTGTACATTTTCAACTCTTATTTTTCATTGTTTAAATTGTTTTTGACATTTCTTAACTTTTTTACATACATATTTTCAACATTATTTTACCATGTTTTATTAGTATATATGAAATAGTTTTATATATTTTATACTATTATTTAATTTATACTTTACATTTTTTTCATAATTTTCTATTACATAGTTTGATATGTTTTACATGTTTGATTGTTTATATTTTTTAAATATTTATTCAACATTTTTTACAAAATTTCCCATTCACTTCTAAGGATAGATAGTCTTTTTATTAGTTTCATTTAGCGGCCAGTTTTTCTTACTGCTACCTTCTATTTTGTAATCTATTTGTGTTATTTTTAGTCTGTTTTCCCGGAACCAGGTCGCGGTAAGATGCTATTGTTCATCAGAACAGGCAAGTCTTTTTCTAAGGATTTCTTTTAATGGCTTTAAGGGTAGAGGTGATTTAGGCGGGTGATCTAAATGTTAGTTATAGTGTTGTTGGTGTTTTTTTTGTATATTTAGGTGTATTACTATTAGTGTTTTTATATAATTTGTAGTTTTACGTTTTTGTACACTGTTTTAGTAATGTATCACTATGCTTTGTTAAATTGTGTGATGTTAGTTATATTTTGATGATTAACTGTTATGCATATGGGTTTTTGGAAATGTAATGTATTTTGTGAGTGTTTTTTTAATTTACTTTACAGGTTTTTGCATACGAACTTGTTCTATGGGCATTTGAAGTGCACTTTTTTTTAAAAGGAAATCAGTTTCGGTTTATAATAAACCAACGATTTTTACTTTTATTTCCTTTTTTTGGGTTTCCTGGAGCGTTTCCTTTTTTAAAACACTTTTTCAGGTTTTGTATGGAACCTAGATTCTTAGGATTGCTTTGCGAGATTTCTATTGGATTCGTTAAATTTTTTTGCATATTTTTGGGAATTCTTGGACATTATTTACCTCTTTTTTGGTGGATTACAATTTTTTAATATGTGGAGACGGAGAAAGATCTGCTGCTACAGAGCAGTAAGTTTTATTTCTTGTATTTTTTGCGTGGGAAATGTGATATTATATTGTTTATTTCAAATCTATGTGATTGGTATGTGGAATTGTTTGGATTATGTGTTGTAATTATTTTATGGGATGAATTGAGTTTGCTTTTAACTATCTTGGTTGGTGATGGTTAAATATTAAATTTTTTTTTATATAAAATGTTATTATATCAGTCTTTATTAACATTGGGATTTTAAATAATTGTTTGACTGATCTAATAAAATATTTTATTTATTATTTTAAAAAGATTTGGTGTGTTGGTTTGGAGTTTGTCATAGTTTTTGAGGACTTTGGTAGGTCAACATTTATTGCATAATGTGCTTTTGGCTATGATTTCTAAGTAATCTTCTCCTGTGTTATTTATGAAGAGTTTGACTTTAAGTTGTACCATGTTGTACGTTCTTTTGGTTTGTTTGCTAAGTTTAGAAGCAATTTGGCTAACAGATTGCTCCATTCCTAGTTCTTGGTAGCTTGTTCTTTTTGTAATTCTTCTATAAATGTGTATAGTGTAGGTTGAGTTCTGCCTAGTGTGGATTAGAAGGCGTTGTGCTATCCTTCCACTGCATTGTTTGATTTAGCTTCCTGTGCCAAGGTGCTGTCATAGACATTCTACCATGGTATTTGGAATTTGGGTTGGCGTCTGTGTTTGGAATGATGCAGTCTGCCAACCTAAGTGCCTTTGAAATAATCCTTTAGGGGACTATGCTCGTCTTCATTTGGTTGGTAGAAAGAGGTTTCTGTTATGACACTGTAGTGGTTGGCTACCTATGTGACAGGGACATAGGCTAGTGCTATCATTTTTTTAATTTCAAAGGTAAATTGGCTGTTTGTGGAATATTCTACACGTAGTGCAGATTTTTGGCGGTGTCTCCATATACTTTTATTGAAATGATAGTGCCAGCCTTGTATGGTTGTGTGGGGGTATATTTTTAGAATGGTTTGAATCATGGCATCCTCAAAGTCTATGATTATGTTTTGGTGGTAGTAGTTATTTTATTTATGTTCTATATGGTTTAAGATGTCGTAGTAAGTGCTGCTTTGTTTATTTGGTAGTAGAGCATATATAAAAGGGATATTTGTGTTTTGATATTCATCATGTATGATGTATATCTAAGTGAATGGTTAGGGACACATTTTGAAGCTCCCATCCATCATCCAGGTTTGACACTGATTACTTTTTATTACGTTGTCTACTGTAGAGAATATTAGAATTAATTTCTCATTATTTAGGTTGTCATGTAAAAGGAAAGGTTCCTCATTATGTGTAATTGTAATGTCTTGGTATCTTCTAGGGGCAGGTGGGGTGTCACTGGTGGCTTTTTTAGTTTGTGCACTTAAACGTTTTAACCTGGGTATAGGTGGTAGTTGGCCTATTAAGGGGCTCATTACGATGTTGGACGGAAAGCCTCCGCCAGACACCATCTCGGATTCAGGACCGACCGAATAGCGGTCGGCGGTACCGACAGCCGGATTACGATGTGGTCGGATTCCCATTGTTACGCCAGAGAACCGGCCGTAACACTATGGGGAAATGGGGTGTGTGTGTAAAACCCTGCACCCTGTCGCAGGCACCCCATTGTGCCTGCCACACAGTGCAGGGTTTTACAGGAGGGTACCTTAGGTACCCCCTTGGCCACCAACCATAGGCCGGGGGCTAGGGGGCCCTGTCAGAGGCCCCCAAAGTCACTTTCCGACAGCCTTTCTGTGTCAGAAAGGCCGGCACGGAAAGGCTGTTGGAAACCGACCTCGTAATCCTGACGGCGGAAATACCGTCCATAGGGGGTTATGGTGCGGTTCCGACCGACAGGAATACTCCGCGAGTCGGTCAGAACAGAGTTGAAATGACTGGCCAGTTTACGATCCGACCACGAACATCGTAATCGGGCAGTAGGACAGTAAACTGACCGAGTCTGTCGGAAGGGCTCCGATGCGGTCGGGCAGATTCCGACAGTCGGGAGGAGGCTTTCCGCCCGACATCGTAATGAGCCCCTAAGTGTTTGGGGACTCTAGGTGATATATCTTTGAGGGTTTTGTTTATGGGTTCCTGGGAGCTAGTGCTTGCCTCTCCCATATCCTGCAATATCTCTCTTACTTCAATTTCTGTCACTTTTGGGTGGTGGTTGTGCTCTCTTACATAAATTACAAAATCATCTTTTGTAGTTGCCCTCCCATAACATGTATTAGAATAATATTTAGTACATTTTCAGTATATATTTTCTGATGATGCACTTTCTTGACTGTAGGTGTAGCCCATGTAGTTTAGTAACTGCTTTCCTTTCTGTGAAGTGATAAATTTGGCAGCCTCTGTCATTGTATCTGAATGTAGTGTTATAGTATAAATTTATATTATATTTACATTTTTGCATGTTTGTTTTTAACATGTTAAAAAATGAAACTACTTCTATTTTGTAAACTTACATGTATGTTCTGTTGAGATGTTTCGCACGTTTTTGCTGCTTTTCTGTTGGGGGTATTCTAATGTGGAGCATGTGCTTTTTTTTCTGTTGGATGTAAAAAAAGTATGTTTAATTTTAAATGTTACTTTGTTGGTAGTTTGTAGAGGTTGAGATCGTTAGATTAATTTTTGCTCGCTATCTGGGTGGGTTTATAATTTGTTATTTATTTATGTATACCTGCTTTCTTGTATCTTTTTGCTGATTTGTGATAGTTGTTATTTTCTGGCAGTTTATTGGTTTTCAAGTTGTATATTTATTCCTTTAGGAGATCTGTATAATCAGATAAAAGTTAGAGAGTGTGTTAATATTTATTTGCTATTTTGCATTTTTAAGTTTAAAAAAAGTTACATTTTAGTTTAAACATAAGTATTACTAACTTGGGGGCCCATTACGATACCCGGCGTAAATAAATCCGCCAGGCATGGAAGCGGCAAAAATCCGCCCGCACACACCGCCTGAACACCGACCACGCCATTACGATTACACAAACCGAAAACCGCCATCGGCGGAAAAATCACACAAAATACCGCCCGCCAACGTCCGAGTCGGAGTCAAACCGCCCGCCACGGACGGAAACACGCACGACAACACAAAACCGCCCGCCCTCACGGCCGACACACCGCACGTGAAATTACGATCGCACCGACTTGAGCGCGGAAAACCCACAAATATACCGCCCGCCAGCGCAAACAACGCCGATGAGAATCGACACGGCAGAAGCCATGGCGCCAACGTACCTGCACAGAAACCATCCGCACACAAAACCAATAGCACACAACATGGCCAACAAGTCCACACAGCAAGGCACGCACAAATACACAAGCACAGTACACATCCCGAAAACACCCCCCGGACAAACAAAAAATACAAAGGCCAGAACCCCAGACACAACACACCTGAAAACAACAGACCATGAGGACACACCCACATAGGTGAGTACAAAAGCAGCACTCCCACAGACCACAACCCCTTGCAACATTGCAAACCAGAGAGGAGAGGAGAGGACACAGTGACACAGCAAGGACAGCAGCACACCACAGAAACGCACACATCACAACCACCACCACCACCACCACCACCAAACACCGGCACCACAAACCCCCTGCACATTACACAACACACACCGCACCAGCACCACAAACACCATGGCACCACAAAGAATGCCCAAGTACACGCCCATTGAGCTGACGGTCATGGTCGACGAGATCATCAAGGTGTACCCACAAATCTATGGGAACATGGTCCAGCACACACCACTAGCCACCAGAAACAGAATGTGGAACCGGATCGTAGACCAGGTCAATGCAGTCGGGACCCTGCCCAGGAACAGAGGTGAAATAAACAAACGTTGGAATGACGTAAAGAGCCTGGTCAAGAAGAAGGAGGGCAAAAACAGAGAGCTGGCTGCCGTCACTGGCGGAGGGAATCCCGCGCTCTTTAAGACCTTCAAAGCGTGGGAGGAGAAGGTGCGAGTCGTAATACATCCGGAGATCCTCGCCGGATTAGCAGAGGAGTGGAGGCTGGTAAGTACAAACTAATGTATACCAGCACACCGCTATGTACTCACATGCGCAACTACCATGCCACAGCTCCCAGGGACAAACACCCCCATGTCCAGCACACAATACACAACACATCACACACACATGCAACAGACACCACCACACACAGCCCAAACCGAACAACTGTAAGATGCGTGGGGACATGTGTACACTCAGCCAGCCACGTAACCACCAACAGGTCCCCAAATATGCCAGAAGCGCCACAACGAGCACCCACCACACCCATGTGTCCGCCACAGCTGCACTAACCGACAAGTAACAGGTAAGTGGCAGGAACACAAAGTGCAGTGGGTGGGAGGGTGGACAGCCCAAGTACAACACACACCAGGCCCCAGTCCCACAGCACAGCAAGGAGGAGCATCCCCCACACCCCACAGCCACGTGTCAGCCACCGCAGTGCACAACGACAGCCGAAAGGCAGACATCACGGTCCACAGCAATCGGTGTCAGTGGGTGTCCAGCCACCCCCACGACCCACAACACCCCCCACCCCCACAGACCTGCAACATGGAGCACCCCCGCTTAGAGCCATGTGGCATCGAGTACAGTGCACGCACGAACAACTTGCAGGTGGGAAACTGGACAGGGCTGGATTACTGGAGGCATGAGGACCATAACACGACCAACACATGGGACATGTCACGTAGCAGACGAACACGCAGCACCGCCCACCGTCACGAACAAGTGAACAATGTGCACACGGACATGAACAACAGACTCACACCCCACATGACCCATCACAGACATAGCAACACCCAAGGAGCCACGTCTGCATGCACAAGCCACACTGAATATAGTCCCACACGGCAGCCACTGGGCAACTCATCACACACAACCGAAACACCATTGAAGTCCTGTCCATGTAGCCCCTACTGCCTGTCAACCACACACCCCACAACTACGCCTATGTAAGACAAACAACACTAGACGCAACAGAGCGGAACAACATAAATGCACACGAACACCACTGAACCCATCAAACTCACTGACACACCATGCACATACAACATACCATCCATCCCATCCGTCAGCCCCAGTCTCATGAAAGGCATGTCATCCGCACAGCTGCCACACATACAGCAGTCACGCTAAGATACATGCCCATGACCAACCATGTGCCAGAAGTCAATGAAGCGCACGACACACTGTGAGCAACAACACACAACATGGGCCACACCCCCCCGAGCACTGCAGTGATGCACATGGCACAGGGCAGCACGCACACCAAGGAGATGGGACAACTGCAATACGTTGGCTGGCACACAACCATCACTCACTCATAACGATGCGTCCAATGCCATGTCCAGTAATCACAACAGACAGCAAATATGCAGGCCATGTCAAGCATGCACACACCTCAAACCATGCACCTTCATGCTGCCACAACACATGTCACGTTCGGCACCCATGGCTCACAGCATGTACCCCAAAAGCATATCCCCTCCCAAATGCGAATCTGGGGCATGGCCCCCATGTTGCCATATGCGTTCCTAAGCGTTCCATTTGAACCCCAAAAGCATATCCCCTCCCAAATGCGAATCTGGGGCATGGCCCCCATGTTGCCATATGCGTTCCTAAGCGTTCCATTTGAACCCCAAAAGCATATTCCCTCCCAAATGCGAATCTGGGGCATGGCCCCCATGTTGCCATATGCGTTCCTAAGCGTTCCATTTGAACCCCAAAAGCATATTCCCTCCCAAATGCGAATCTGGGGCATGGCCCCCATGTTGCCATATGCGTTCCTAAGCGTCCCATCTGAACACCAAAAGCAAAGTACAAACCAGACCCAGGATGGGCCAGGAGCCCGCATACACCAGAGTCACAATAAGTAGGGGCACAGCAACACACCCATCGGCATGGCCAATCCGTCCCATGCCACATGTGCACAGCACACAGTCCCATTGCCAAGCACACACAACTACAGATGCTACAGCCACACACACGCCTCCGGGAAACCCATGTACGAGATTGCACGAACTGTTAATGTCAGACGACAAATACATACTTCGCCAGGTGCAACACAATAACAAATCTCATTCTCTCCACAGGTGACGAACTGCTGGATGCTGGGGATGGAGCCAGCAGCCAGCACAGCCAGCCTACAAGCCCCCAACGAGGACACACGGATCTGGAGGATCTGTCCTCCTCTTCGGACACGGACCACCAAGCAGGCCCATCTGGTGTGGCAGGGCCCAGCCGCTCCCCAGGACCCCTCCTACCCACCAACCCATCATCCAGGGCTGCTAAACATTCCCAGCCCCCTGCTGCCACTGTCGTTGCGGCCACACCCACGGTCATTGTGGCCACTACCACTGCCGCAACCGCCACCATCGCCGCACCGACCACCACCGCCGCCACCACCGCCACGTCTTCGCTGGCACCAGCCCCAGCGCAGGTGGTGGCCCGGCCGACTGGATCCACCCTGGGAGCCACAGCGAGGACCGTGGTGAGCAATGTGGCTAGTGGGCAGGCCGGTGGCAGCAGGACTGGTAGGAGGAGCAGGGTCAGGGAAACGCCAGCCTCCCCTGGGAGCCATGCCCTGCCTCAAATGGCCAGAGTCCTTGGGGCCTATGAAGAGGCCCAAGGACAATGGCTCCGGTCTGCTTCAGACACGCGTGAGGTGCTGGGGGTGCTGAGGTCCATGGACGCCCGTATGGGCCAAATCGTGGACCTCATGGGACAGCTGGTGGTGGCGGTGAGGTCACAGCCAGGGACAGCAGCTCCCCCTCCGCCACCACCTGCCGGGGCGCAGGGTGGAGCAGCAGTGTCCAGTTCCCCTGCGTCCACAGCCAGTGAGCACACCTCAACCACCAGCATGTCGCAAGCAGGCACCCCCTCGCAAGCGTGGAAGGGGCCGTCCGAAGTGGAAACAGATCTCCCGGGAGGACTTCGCACGCTCCAAACGCAAGTGAGGCAGCCAGCCAGCCTTCCGCCAGCCTTCCTTGACCAGCCACTGCATTGACTTGGACTACGATCCCACTCCACACAGCCATCTGGATGGCATGTGTGTGTTGGACTATGGACATAGAACCAGTGGGTACACCCTGATCATCACGCAGCCATGACCGACAGCTCATTGTCACTGCACGCACCACTTTTGTCATCACCTTACACACAATCACATGTCACAGTTTGTAATAAATGCACCTTTTTCACTAACTGCTGTTTGTGCCCTGTGTTTTATTTGTACGGAATACAACGGCCACCTTGGGCGGAAAGGCACCTGATGCGTGGCATGGCAATTGAATCCGGAGGGCCTGTAGGGACCTAGGGGTGGGAGACAGAACAGGAGCACATTCAATGAGTGTGTCACACACCCATCACACAGTACATGTCAACAACTACAAGCAATGTACACACATCGCACAGAGCAATAGGGCACAATGCCACAGCCACCAACAGTGGCATACTACCCTGGCCATGGAGCGTTGACACACAGCACGCAGTGAACAAACGGCCACCCTGACACAGCACACACACACCTGCACAGATACAGCCACATCAGCCGTCGTACATGGACACTCACCGTCAAGTGAAGTAGCGGGCGATGAGCTGCTGCCGCACATTACCAGCTTCCTCCTCTCCGCTGTCCTCCTCACTCGAGCTGTCCTGGTCTGCGGGCTGGGGCCCTGGTTGATCTCCGTCATCCACGATGAGGGGGATCTGCTTCCGAATGGCCAGATTGTGCAGCATGCAGCACGCCACCACTATCTGGCACACCTTCTGTGGGGAGTACGCCAGCGCACCCCCGGTGCGGTCCAGGCACCTGAACCTGGACTTGAGGAGGCCAAAGGTACGCTCGACCACACGTCTGGTCCTCCCATGTGCCTCATTGTAGCGATCGTCTGCTGGGGTGCGAGGATTCCTCAATGGACTGAGCAGCCATGCCCCATTCGGGTACGCAGAGTCACCTGGGTGTGAGGGACACAGAGAACCGTTGCTATTCCAACTGGACAGGGGACAGCATCGCACAACCAGCACGCTACACCACTCCACATACTCACTGACAATACAGGCACGATCCTGTGGCATATTGGACATCAGTTGTGGCAAGATGCTGTTGCGCATTATGTGTGCGTCATGGGCCGAGCCTGGGAACTTTGCACACACGTGGGTGATCACCATGTCCGCAAGGCACACCACTTGCACATTCAGGGGTGCGTGTGCTTCCTGTTGCGGTACAGGTGCTCAGTGGCCTGTGGTGGAACAAGGCCGACATGTGTGCAGTCAATGGCTCCAACGACGTGTGGGATTCTGCCAAGGGCATAGAATGCACCCTTCACTGCCGCCAATTCACGAGCCCTGGGGAAGCGGATGTACCTGTTTCGGTACAGCATCATGGCTGCCAGTACATCCCTCAGCACCTTGCTGAACATGGGCTGGGACATCCCTCCTCCAATGCCCACTGTGTGCTGGAATGACCCAGTGGCGAAGAAATGCATGGTGGCCATCACCTTAGCCGTGGGGGTGACAGCAGTCGGATACACCCTGCGGGGACGGAGATGGGGTTCTAACATGGCACACAGTCGATGCAGGGTTGGCCTGTCCAGCCGAAACTTCCTAATAACCTCTGTATCGTCCATGTCTGCCAGCAATTGGTATGGGCGGTCAATGTTCGGTCTCCGCCTAGGGACAATGGCAGAGGACACATGTCAAAGCAACACGACACATAGCAATTTCGCATACACATCACTGACATGACTGAGCAAGCACATGAGCCACAGCCCAGCTGTCAAGCTGGGACGGCACAGCCACAATACACTTACACAGGTCTCCCAACAATGGCAATGGCTAGTGATACGAACCACTGCCATGTGCATGCACATGGGGATCTAGGCCCCAATGACTTGCGGGGCGTGCTGATGGGGACTGACTGCATATCCGTCAAGCGGCAACGCCACGGCAACATGAATGTCTGCTGAGCATGGAACTGCTTCCGCGGCTGGATGAGTATGGCACACGACGACGACGATGTGGGCACAGGCTGAGCGGCCAAAACAAGTGGGACCTGTGGCACGAGGGGATATGAGACAGTAGTAGGTGTCAGCACTGCACCCTATGTACAGCACTGTACGGATCACACCTCCCGAAACATTGACAGGTGTCCACATTGACAGCCCCATGCCAAGACGGCTGTGTGCTTGCAGTCACACGTCACAGGTGAGAGGTTACATTGCACGTGCCAGGTGGCAGACGTACATAGTGGGAGCTGGCATGTGTGTGCATGTGTCTCCTGTTCAGGATCCACCAGATGGGCGCTGACTCTGTACTGACCATTGGACACAGCATGTTCCGTGGAAGGCTTGTGTGTGTGGGATGGTGGCACTGGATGTGCCTCCGTTGGGTGGGGGGCCATGCACAGGGCGGGTACGTCGATGATTGCGCATTGTTGGTCACGGTGGGTGCACCAACTGAAGATGTGTTGCCCTGTGTTCAATTCCTATGTTCGCATGATGATGGACTGTAGATGTGGGCAGACTACACATTGGTCGATGTGCTGTCTATATGCATGTGCCTTCACACCAGGCACAGCTGCCCCTGCACATGTGACCCCTGCTGGACTCGCTGCTGGGTCTGTGGAGCTGATGCACCTTCTGCGCGTGGGGCGGACAGCTCTCCTCACTTCCCTCATTGCGCATGTCATGACTTTGCCGCAGGTGACATGGATCATGGAGGGCCCACATGTACGCGTGGGTAGGCTACACATGATTGTACACTGGTCGCCACCCCCAGTCAGTGTTTCGAATGGGAAGGTTGTCGTGCTGGTGGTATGTTCGATGTGGCGGATGGGCGGGCCTAGGTGCGGGCTTACATTCCGGACATGGGGGGTAGTTGGATTGGCGACTAGTTGCAGTACACACGGGACACGTCTCTTCCTTTCCACATCTGGGTCATCCCTTGTACTTACTGACAGTGATACAGTCATCTTCGCCCCAGCCCTCATGTCCTCCCCTCGCTCCCCCAATATGCATGCTCACCTGCGAGGCTAGCGCCTGCACAGGCAGCCCCAAGCTCGCACCAGAGAGGGCAAGGAGTGTATGTGTGGGTCCAGTTGCACGAGTGGGCTGTCTCAGGGTATGATGTGTGGCGGGACGCCGTCCACCTGCGTGGTGCCCCAAATGGAGACCCGGCCTGCATGGACTATGCATCACAGTCTTCGCCTTCCGGATCCGCCACCTGCGACACCCAGTGGCTGTGGCTGCCCTTGCGGCCAGGCCGCGTCCGTCTGCGGCTGATGGCCCACACATTCACTCTTTGGCCTCTCTGGGGAGGGCTCGGGGGTGGTGGCGCACGCGCTTGCACTTAGTCGCAATGGCATGTGGCGTGGTTGGTATGATGGGCAATGGATGGGATGGTGCGAGCCACCTCCCGTGACGTCAGTGCTGCTCGTGCTGTGGTGCGTCCCCCTACACTTCCATTTGACTTGTGCCATGCTAGACGTTGAGGTTCTATTGCCTGCGTGATATGACCAGGAGGAGCGCGAGGAGACCTCTCACACACCATGCTCCACTGCCATCCCGTGCCCTGTATCGCCTGTGCGGATTGACTATGTTGGGGTTACACCTGGTCGACTGGGGCTGTGTGTGCCTTGTCAAGGGGCATGGCGGGCGCACAACAGGATCCAGCTTGTCCACAGAGGGTGGGCTGAGGTGCGCCTGGTACCGCTTTGTACATGTGCCCGGCTGCTGTGCACACACGTGTTCACTCCCCCGACAGGTGTCCTCTCACGATGCCCAGGGAAGCGGTGGTGTACTGTTCATGACCCCTCCCAACACGGCGTGCTCCAACTTGGCATGTGCGCATCTACCCGTCGCACCCACCCACCTGAGCACTGCGTCCATACGACTTCACACGACACATGTGTGTCTTCCACAGTAGTGCTACTCATTTGCGTTGACATCCAATACCAGTGGACTACATGGTCATGTCACGACTGCCGTGTACTTCACATACTCTCATCCTCTCTCATTCGTACTTGTGAAATGAGTCAGCGGAGACAGTTTTGGTTTCAAACATTATATTGAGTCTTCTGTCCTCTGTGATGCAGTATAGTGGACACTACTGGCAGCGGAATACATGTTGAGGATATACTGAGCATGATTGCAAATGGGATAGGGTGTGGGGTTACATGTGATTGGCTGTTGCATGTGGGATGTGGGCTTCAGAGTGACATCTGCTTGGCCAAGGCTGTGCTAATGTACATTTACGTATAGCTGCGGAGCTGCGGACTTTGACACAGACGGTATACATGTAGCCTACCAGACCGCTTGGCATCATGGGCACAGTCCATCTCAGTTCCATGTGACAGGTTTGCTGCGGTTGTTCCTCATGCACGCGTGCATGTGAGATGACATCAGGGCATGTGCTTGCGTGCATGCAGCGGCGTGCCACTTGTTGTTGCACTGTGGTGGTTACTGGACATGTCACAGTCACTGGGGTCGTGTTGTTGTTGTATGCACTTGTCGTCCATGCAAAGGTCCTGGTATGGGATTCCCGGGGCGGGGGTGGGAGGGGTGCAGCACCCACAGACTCCAGGCAACCTATTCATGTCCACTGAGCGGTGTGTGTGTCCATGGGCGCTGGATCCATGTCGTGTCCTGGTTGTTCGTGCAGTTCCGTCCATGTGGGTGCGATACACAGAGCCCATGCCACTGCCTCCCACGATGCATGCGGTGTTCCTGGATGTGATGGGGAACAGTGTGCATGTCCCGGTCATATCCGATGTCATGGCGATGTCGTTGATGGTGTGGTTACAGTTGCCGGTCGTTTGGTATGGCTGTTGTGGTGGTGACTGGCCAGTCCGTGCGGAAGCTAAGCATGGGTGCGGGGTTGGACATCATAGGTCACTCGGGGAACCTGCGTTGTGGTCCGACGAATTGACAGGTTGTCAGGTATGCGATGCCGCCCAGCAGGGCTTCCATGTCATTGGTGGTGTACATGTTTGCCAGCCAATGTAGCGGATGGTGGCTGTCAAGGTGTTGTTCGTAAGTTGTCCCTTGGAGGACCATGATGGGGCATGCTGGGTGACATTCGATGTAGCTGTTCTCGATGATCCGTCGTGTGGAGGCACAGTGGTCCCATTTCAGTGCGGGTGCGATGTTGGCCACATACGCCATGCCCCCATAGGCAGAGCAGGCCCTGTCGTGTGCGTCCAGAGGGAGGAGTAGTGGTAGCAGGTCCGCCTTCAGACATGCCGGGTTGGAGAGGCATATCTCGACGGGATGCTGGTAGGGACACCTCCGACAGTAGAAGACGGGCATGACGCAGCTGAACAATGTGATGCGGTAAGTCAGTCGGTAACTTACGTTCAGCAGGGACAGGAGATCGCATCCCAATGTATGGAACAGGTTGGTTTTGTACAGCTTGAGCTGTTCGGCGTAGTTGGGTAGGTGTGTTGCGGTTGCCATTTCGCAGCGGTTCGTTGAGGTGGCGTGCTCCGGCTGTGTGTGCAGTCTGCAATGTGCACGCTCCGAGGTTGCTGTGAGCTCTGTGTAGTCGTAGGGAGACAGGACTTGTGTTCTGTTTGCTTGTTTGGAGGACACGGGCCCTCTTCCCACATGCTTCTCAGACAGTTCAAGGTCAGTGATGTGTGACTCCTTCCAATTAACTTGCATGTGGCCGACATGGGGGAGTGTTTTCTTCTTTCTTCCCCGTCCGTTGTGTGCTTCTGTGATATGCGCTATCTGCCCTGTGGTCGGTCTCCTCGGCATGCCTGTGTTG
Source organism: Calotriton arnoldi (assembly GCA_963921515.1). Lineage (NCBI taxonomy): Eukaryota > Metazoa > Chordata > Amphibia > Caudata > Salamandridae > Calotriton > Calotriton arnoldi. The sequence continues at coordinate 2,147,483 of CAWUFW010002000.1, forward strand.
GTCTATTCTTGGACAATGGCTGTATTCACCGGCTTCTGTCGTAGGGCTGTGGTTTCGGAGTTGGAATGGAAGGTCATTCAGTGCTGTCTGCTCTCCCTTGTGTGGGCGGCAGGCTGCCTTTCCGCTCTGCGTTGGGCCTTGTGTGTGAATGTTATTCTTGGGCCACCTGTTGTCGGTCCCCGGGCTCTTTGGTGTTCCGTTTTATATGTCTTGTTCATATGTGCAGGGTGGTATGGGTGTTTCAGTGTGGTACTGGCGTTCCTCTTCCCGAAGGGGCCCTGCTTCTCCTAGTTGGTGTTGCCGCCGCTGTGTGCTACGCCATGTTTGTTACACTGGGGTGTGTCCTGCTGTTGCGTGACTTCACTGACATGTGTGCGTCGGTTGTGTGGCGTTGGGTGTTGTCCGTGAATTGGGCGTTGGGGACATGTCTGTGGCAGGCCTGTCACGTGTCATGTGCGTTCGGGGTGGGGCTGATGTGTGTGCTGCTTGGTTGTGTCCCTGTGTCTGTGTGCGACGCATGCATGGCGCTGCGGTTGGCCTCTGCGTTGTGCGCATGTGTGGCGGCGTCATCGGCGCTTTGGGGCCGTGACGGGGTGGTTGGTTCCTAGTCCCAGGTGGTGTGTACACATGTGTTCCGCGATGTTACGATTTGGCCTGTGTGTCATATGTGGATGCAATGGTGGATGTGTAGTGTACACGCGCTGGTGGGGGTTCTCCGCTTTTTCCGCCCTTGCACTGTGTGCGCTGTTTGCGTGCACTTGTTGTGTGTGTGCCTACCTGCGTCTCCGCGGTACGTTGCGTCCTTGGTGGTGCATCAGCAGAAGCATGGGGAGGGCCTGCAGTGCTGGATTCATGCTCGGGGAGCCGCTTCTTCGTTGTCCGTGCTCGGCATCCGTGTTACCGCTTCGGTTTGTCGTACGGTATCTCTTGGCCGTGGGAGCCGTTTGTTTGCGGCATCGTAATTTATACGCCGGGCGGGACGTGTTTCGTCGGACGGTGTGTGTCAGTTGGGCTGCGCCGCTACGTGTACGGGCGCACTTTGATGGCGGACGGTGTTGCTGGCTTGCCGGCGGTGTTTGGCCTACTTTTCGCATCGTAATTGGACGGGCGTCGTGTGGACTGCTGCGTGCCGGCGGTAACTGGTGCTTTTTGCATCCGCCAGCACGGCGGTGGTGCTTCCGCCCGCCATCGTAATGTGCCCCTTGGTTAGGTAATTGTTGAAATGTATATATTTCTTCTTTAATCCTTGTTTTGCAATTTTTGTCATTTTTGAAGTATTTAGTTGTTTAAATTAGTGTTCCTTTTACATTGATGATTTAATTGTTTGTTTGATTTTATTGGTTAAAGTTGTTTAGAATTTTATTTGTTGGTTTAGTATAGTTTGAATTTTATTTTATCACTTAAGTCCTTCTATGGTAAACACTAATTTAGGTTTTATTTTTGATGTATGATATATAGTTTGATATTTTTGGACATACCTTTATTTACATATATATTTATTAATATTTTGGTTGGTGTTTAAATGTTTGTAGTTAATGTAATTTTTTTTTTTTTATTGTTTATATTTGAGCTATAATTTTTTGGGGTGAATGGTAAATATTTCGTTAATGTAATATAATTGTATTTATCTAAATATGTGTTTAACAAGTTTTGGGTTTATTTGACGGAATTGTTTTATGTAAAAAGTGTTTTTTAATCTATTTGTTAAGGATTAATTATTTTGGCGATAACATTATAGTCGATATTGTGTGAATCGATATTTTTGGCATATTATATGTTTATTTAACAGTAACAATATTTTTGTTTTGGATATATGTAAAACTGGATATTTTTAGCAACAATATTTGTGTTCTCGATGTTTCTGTTTTTTATAGTTAAGTATCGGTAGTCAATATTTTTGCTATCGATATTTAGTTTTTGTGTTTCTATATTTTACGCATCAATATTATGTCAGTGATCCCACCACACACAAGTCTAACACATCCCAGATATTTCACATACCCAGCACCACAACAGACTGACTATCTATCCCCAGGAGCCAGACAATGGGGATAGTTACTGCCCTAAGACATGTGTAATCAATAAAGCACTCCAGCCACACCTCTTTATTACTACAATAATTCACACACAGCTCAAAGATTATCGAGACCATAATAGCTGAAGCATATTATCACAACTCGACTTGGACTCTGGCCTACGATGGAAAGCTCTGAATCATGTTTAAATATATACATGGACAGCCAGCAGTACTACAAGGCCACTTAATGGAAGCCGGTGTACTATACAAATGCCCATAACACACCACAACACAAGACAGCATAACTCAACTCCTGGCAACACTCTATTAAATTGTATTACTTTGTCTCTCTGCCTTGATGCATTGCTTACATCAGTGAGGTATTTCTGTACCCACAAGTAGACATAATATAATCATAATCAAAATTATTAGTCCTTTTACCCTGACGTAAATTTCCCCCAGAGAGTCCTCTCGCACTGAGCCTATATATTGTACAATCATCCTCTACCCATTCTATGTTGTCAGTTTGCTCAATAAAGTCGTTCCCATTCAGGTCTAAAGACGGTCGAACTAGGCCCCCAGGGCTAACACATGGTTCATGCCCTGCCTGCATGAGTTTAAACTTAGGGCAAGACAGTCTAAGCACTGCTGGCGCAGTACCTACTTACTTGAGTAAGAAATTTACACCCAAGCTTTAGCAGCCTATAGCAAGAGGTGCGTGTTGCAAAATGTAGATACTTTCCCATCAGGTTGCCCTAGCCTGTAACTCGACCAGAGAATTGTTAAGAATGACCAAAGAGCTTGCAGCTTATAGCTGCTTAGGATAAAGAGGTTCCTCATAACTTCTTTATGACTCCCTCTCAGATTTTTTCACTGAAAAACTTTTCAGCATTAGAGACACAGTAAGTAAGGAGACCTCAACCCTCATAAACATCTCATTGGCGATGCACTCCTCTACTGAATCACTTATTGAGTGCTCGCTAGAACTTAACTACAATGGTAAGTTTGCCCACAGAGAAATTTCAACCACAGAAGTCCTACATAACATAACAATAGATAAATATACTACATTCACCTGCGATTGTCTGGGAGCCTATGGAATCTTGATTGATAAGTCTGTTGCTCTTAAATTCCCCATATGGAAACCTAAACTGTGGTTGGGGCTTCACCCTTGCTCTGCTTCTCCTTAGCCCCTACCCTTCCTTTCTAAACTGAGATACCAGGCTATCAACCTCAACATAACATGACATAACATCTGTATTTGTTAAGCGCACGTTCATCAAAGGGTATCTTGGCGCTGAATAACAGATGTTTATTGTTACCCAACTCAATGGTACTCATTTTATCGACTTCAGAAGGATGAAAGGCTGAGTAGACCTGCCGGGATATGAACCTTTGACCATGAGGTCGAGCACAGGTCCCTACAATGGATGCTTTAGTCCACTAACCCACCAGACCCGGCTTGTCCCACCTTCAGCCGTAGTCCCCCCTCTTCGATTCCCACTCTGGAAGTCAACCTATCCCTTTTATGCTCTTGGTAAGCAAACTATATCTCACAGCAAACAGTGTATGCGCTGTGTAGTAGGCGAGACCTAAAAATGAAAAATGTACAGTGTTTGTGAAGATTGAAGGGAAACTTTCAAAATGTATTCTGTTTCAGTGCTATCTGTAACAGGAGGAAGCGCAACTTTCAAAGAGTTAAAGTGCCCAATATAAAAGTAGTAGTTAACATATTTGTGGAATACATGGGTGTCCGCACTAATTGGCAGAAATCGGTGGCATACCTACTTCCGCCCTGCTGACCTCCAGCAGCATGAGGGAATACTCTACAGTGAATGATGGAAAGGTTCACATACTTTGGGGTGTACATCATTCAAGACCGGTCAGTCTGTATGCGTAGGAACCTGTGTAGGATACTGGAGACCTACAAAACAGACGTAGAACATTGGATGAAACCCCCCCCCCCCATTCCCTAATGGGTCGGGCAGCCCTGTTTAAAATTATCTCCCTGCCCTGGTCCCTCTATATGTTGCAAAATACACCTTACAAGATTCCAGCTCCTTCTTCAAGGGGTTTTATAGCATCATAAGATTTCTGTTATAGGATGGGGGCACCCCCAGAATAGCACTACACCGACTGACGAGATCCCTATACAACAGAGGTATAGCTCTACCAAACGTACAACTTTACTACTAGGCCTCTCACCTCTGATCGTTAATGACTCGGTGTTCACGGACCACCCTGGACCCTTTATGCTTTTGGTAAGCAGACAATATGTCTGAAAACAAACAGTGTTTGCGCTGTGTGGTAGGCAAGACCTACAAATGAAAAATGTGCAGTGTTTGTGAAGATTGAAGGGAAACTTTCAAAATGTATTCTATTTCAGTGCTATCTGTAACAGGAGGAAACACAGCATTCAAAGAGCTAAAGTTCCTAATATAAAAGTAGTAGTCCAAAACATTTAGGGAATACACGGGGGTCCGCACTAATTAGCATAAATCGGTGGCATACCCACTTACGCCCTGGCGACCACCAGCAGCTTGGAGGAATACTCTACAGTGAACAATGGAGGGGTTCACATACTTGGAGGTGTACATCACTCAAGACCGGTCAGTCTTTATGCTTAGGAACCCAGGTAGGATACTGGATAACTATAAAATGGACATAGAACATAGGTGAAAACCTTCCCTCCTTTTCCCTAATGGGTTGGACAGCCCTGTTTAAAATGATCTTCCTGCCCTCATTCCAGTATATGTTGCAAAATACACCTTGCGAGATCCCAAGCTCCTACTTCTAGGTGGTTGATAGCATCAAAGGATCTCTTTTATGGGATGGGGGCACCCCCAGAATAGCACTACATGGACTGACGAAATACCCATACGATGGAGGTATAACCCTACCAAACCTACGACTTTACTACTAGGCCTCTCACCTCTGATCGTTAACGACTGCGTGTTCAGGGATCAGCAAGAACCCTCAGTGAAAGCAGACAATGTGCTCCAATCCTGCTACAGTTATCAAAATATGGAGGGAGGCAACTAAAGAACTAGGGTGGGGGAAAAAACCCAATAAAAACGCCAGTGTAGGATTCGACTCTGCTGGTGGACCTGATGACCCTGGATGGTTTTAAGAAATGGGACATTCTGGGCATACTTGAAACTTGAAGACATATAGGGCCCAATTACAATGCGGTTCGGACTGCAACCGACGGCTTGTCTGTTGTGGTCCGAGCCGCATCTACTGCTGCGGTCCGACCAACGCATTGCGATGCGTGCGGTCGGAGGCAGCAGTTGGAGGGGCCGACTGACGCTTTCCAGCCCATCGGAAACTCTTCAGAATCCCTTAAGGACAGCGTTTCTGCCGTCGGGATTATGATGTCGGTTTCCGACAGCCTTTCCATGTCGGCCTTTCTGACGTGGAAAGGATGTTGGAAAGCAACATTGGGGGCCTCTAACAGGGCCTCCTTCCCCCCCGGCCCCCGCATCTGTGGGTGTGGTAGGCACCGTGAGGTGCCTGCCACACGGTGCCGGGATGTTCACAAACTCCCATTTCTCAATGTGAGCTTGTGCTGCAGGCGGTTTCCACCCACCGCACAAGCTCCAATTGAGAAATGGGAGTTTTCGACAGCACTATGTGTGGTCGGATCGTAATTCGGTGTGCAGAACCGCCGGCCTATGGTTGGGCAGTCCTCCACCAAAACGGTGTCGGTCAAAGTCAACTCCGACCAACATCGTAATGAGACCCAAAGAGTCCTGAAGGACTACTCCGATTTTACTCATTTAACTCCAATGACAATATGAGCTGACTGAAGCCCAGAGGTTCCGCTACCTACAGCTTAAATATGCGCTGAGTGGGTATAGACCCCTCTTAGACTCAATTGGAGACAAATCTCCCCTGTAGGGCCGATTACTGATAGCCCCACTACATAAACACGCAATATCTCAAATATACAGGACACTAACTACCAACACTCATGACTCCTTGGCAAACCTAAAATACAAATGGGAGGCTGACTTTGGATCCTCAGAGGACAGGGACTGGGGGAGGCCTGTCAGTACCCCAGGGAGGTGGCGATTAGAGCAGGATTCTAACTTATACAACTGATAATACTCCATAGAGTCTACTTTACTAGAACACGCCTGTATAAAATGGGGAGAGTAGCTACTGCTACCTGTTTATGGGGATATTAAATGTCAGGTTCCTTAATACACACTCTCTGGAGTTGCCCGAAGACCCGGGGGTTCTGGACTTGAGTTCAACAGCAGATATTCGGAGCCCTGAGATAGTCACTAAAGCTCACTCCACAGTTGACTATCCTGGGGATTTGGAGTGATCAAACCCTTTCCAAGCATGCCTTACTATTCTGCAACCTTGCTTTAACGGAGGCAAAGAGAGACATTTTTCATTTGTGGGGCAGCAGAACTCTTCTGGGGTGGCCTGTTGGGTGCGCAACATGGATTGGCACATGAGTGCAGAGGAGATGATCTACCGAATACGGGCTGCATCTCAAAAGTACTCCAAAATATGGGGACCATAGGAGGAATTCAGGGACACTTCCTGAGGACACTCACACCTCTAGTGGGGTGTGCTGCGCCCCGCAAAAACATTATAAGACACTGGGCTGACAATGCACTGCCCGCCGCCCCCTGTGCCTGACCACAAACTGTACTAATGCAATGCCCGGTGGTACTCTGGCATATATCTGTTTACTGTTTGTATATGCATGTGCTAATATGTACCCTACCTGGAGAATGTCACGTTTTTGTATTCTAGATTCCCATTACATGTTCAAAATAATTAAAAAGAAATTTAAAAGAATTAGGGGCCAGATGTACGACCATTGTAAATAGCACCTCGCAATTTGCGCTCGATTGCGAGTCGCAAATTGCGAGTCGCAATTTACAATGTACTACAGTGTCAGAGACACTGATTGCGATTTCAATGGGGTCGCAAAATGCGAGGCTCATGAATATTAATGAGCCACTCGCAATTTGCGACCCCATTGGGAATGGCAGGCCCTCCTAGGTATGGTGGCCTGCTGGGCTCAGCAGACCACCATGTCTGGGACTGCTTTTAAATAAAGCAGTATTTTTTTTTTAATGCAGCCCGTTTTCCTTAAAGGAAAACGGGATGCATTTAAAAAACGAAAAGTGAAACACTTTTGTTTCATTTTTTTACGGGCAAGTAGTGGTCCCTGGGACCACTGCCTGCCCCTAAAAAATATTTCGCCTGCATTTGCAAAGGGAAAGGGGTCCCCTGGGGACCCCTTCCATTTGCAAATGTATTACCACCCTCTTGAAGAGGGCGGTAAATTGCGAGTGTTTTGCAACCCCAATTGCAGTCACAAAACATTCGTACATGGCTTTTCGGTCGCTATTAGGAAGGGAACGCCCCTTCCTAATAGCGAGTCGCTAAACACTATTTTGCGAGTCGCAATTTATTTGCGACTCGCAAAATAGTGTTTGTACATTGGCCACAGGTATTTAGCATGTGCAAACGGGTGGCAAACCCGTTTGCGCATGCTAAATACCGTCGTACATCTGGCCCTAGTAGTCTACATGGTGTAGGAGAAAGCCAATATGTGGCTTCATAATTCGTTTTTCCAATTATATTCCTTTAATATAAGACAAATAATATTGCAGCATTGACTTCAGCAGACTCCTTATGCTTTCTTGTGAAAATGATTGATAATTAAAAAGTATAGCATACGGAGTGATAGAGAAAGCTACTGGAAGGTTGTTCAGATAGAGGAAGCAATTGAGCCATATGCAGATTTGAAGGAAGGAAAGAGAGATGATTTTCTACTTATGGTCCAAATAAGCCCTCAAATCTTACATAGTCTGGGGAAAAAAGTCTTTCTCTAAGGCAAGGATCAATGGAATGCACATTTCATAAATATTAATGAAGTATTTTGGGACTTGTACGCAGTTAGACACGAGGAGGCAGATTTCACAAACCTATTGAACTGTATAAAACAGACCAGACCAGTGACGTGCATAACAAATGGTGACTTTGATTCAATTCGGGCAGCTGCACTTGAAGGAGTGATTTATTTAGTTGTAAGGGTACATATCTGCTTACAGAAATTGGGTTGGGTGCAAGCCAGAGGTCTCTTCTCTGCACACCCTTCTCAAATCAAAAGTTGGTTCTTCACATGATATGAGCACTAAGGCTTTCAAATACTTAAAACACATGTTGTTATTAAATGAAAATTCAACAAGGGAAGCCAAGAGCGCATTTCTCTAATTCATCAAGAGATATGTCTGCATACACTGACATTTCAACAACTAAAGCCTCTTAGGCAAGCATACCTTCTCAGTATTCCTAACTATGCAATGATCAGGACTGGATTCTGCTGGTGGTGGGAGGAAGAAACAACTTGTTAAATAAGTAAATAAGGTTTGGAAAAGCATTGTTTCCAGTGTCAGTGCAAGGATGTTGTTCAGAGAGGTGATCTAGTTGAGTTGTCCTCTCAAATTCTAAATGCAGGTTCGTGAGGTCCCTTGTCCACAAAATTTGGATCAGTGACTTGTATTTCAAGATCACAAACAGGATTTTGCGCAATTATTTTCGTGGTGGAGAAGGTTTCTGCCCTGTGGTAGGTTTAAAATGAGAGAAGCAGCGGTTGTGATATCCTCCCATCAAGTTGAATATTCTGCTGAGAATCATTTCTCTGGTACTGCTGAAGAAATATGTAGCCACATTTGACCCCTGTGATACATACTTTCAGGTTCCAATGCATTCAGATCACAACAAATATCTCTGATTGATTTGTGTTGAAGATGGTTCCGAGAGATATCATCATGATATTGGCACCCATGTTACATTTGTCACAAGCAGTGGAATTATGTTTGATACTTATTTTGATGATTGACTACACTTGCCTACTTGGCCTGTCAATCATTGAGGGGTACTCATAATGTCTACAGATGGTTTGTAGGTTGTTTAGAGGAGCAAGGGTTTCTCTTGACTGTCAAGACATCCAACCTGGATCTAACTTAGAGGCTGCACTTTATCAGGGCTTCCTTCATGACTGTTGATGGGAATGGGATTATTCTGACAGTCAAGGCTGTCAACCGCAGAGTGTGTCTGTCTGTCCTGCTTCAATTATAACAGGCCCCAACCTGATGCAGGCTCAGAGTTTAATGTTGTAAGGCAATTTTGCTCTTTTTAGTACTTTAGTCACATCTCCATACAAACTCCCAGGTCAACCCTTCCAAGTGCCACTGTTCCACAGTCAGATGACTCATTCACAGTCAGACTCTAGTAGCTCCAGCTAGCAATCTTTGAGACGATGGTTCCAGTCATACCTGCACTGACAATAGATGCAAGGGGCATAGAATATGTAGCAGTCTTGGGGGTTGTATGTTATAGTATTGTGTAATAAAATAACGCAGTGCCTAAATATTGTCTTGTAAATAACATTTACAAAAGTATTATCCCATTGTGTGAAGACTTTCAATTTTAAACTCTAAAGAAAGAATATCTTTGTAACGTATTTTTAGGCCTGGATATTTATATCAGACGATATTCTGACAATGATATTTTGGCACCATATCGCCTGGGATTTTTTGTCATGCAGTGTAAATATTCAAAGAAAGAGGCCCAACATTGCTGACCTCGTGGGCACTTGCAGTGTTCTTTCTACCTCTTCTGGTGTTTCTATACCTTAGCCGAAAAGGGACTGAGACCCAGTGGTGCTAGAACAATTTTCAGAGCGGGGATGCTGTTATCAGTGTTACATCACTGAAGTCATAGGAGTTGTGAAAAATCCAAACATCACCCTAAGAACAAATGTAGCAGAGCCGCACCCATTAAGCAGGCAAGTGGTAAGTATGTAATATGTATCCATTGGTGAATTTTAGAGCACACTGTCACAAATCTATAACTAAAACATGCTGTGTTAGCGCACTCATTTACAGACAGTACATTCACCATAGGTATGGGACCTAAATGTGCACAGGCATACCGTTTTACTGCTAAAATTATTTTGCACACAAATGGTGTGTGGAAATCCGCTTTCAGCTAATATTTGTCATTTGCACATCACCAAGTAAAGTGTCTTGATTTGTTTTGGTCCTGTTAAAATCTTTGTCTCTATTACACTTCAGGAGTACTAAAAAAGTGCCTCATATGTGCTTTCTTATCTTCTGAAATATTTTAACTATGTGTGCGGTTCATTTAGAGGTATTTAAATTTTGTTGTATGTTAGAAAAAAATGATATCCTGCAGTCTTTCTTTTCACACCAGCAAGACTGTCACATAGTTCAATTTATAAAATCCTCTCACTTTACTACCAGAAAAAGTAAAGCTAACTTCAATTTCCATTTCGAAAGAATAAGCGCAATTTGTCAGAAGATATAGCCTGACGTTTGACCTTTCCTTGAACGCCCAGCAAACGTGACAAGATAAAAAACGGAACTCTAGCATGGTTATTTTAGGGATGCTGCAGCACCCCTACTTCCAGCGCCTATTTGAGACCAAGGTGAAAGGTAGTAAATGAAATTAAGACAGGACTGTGCACATCTGTGGATATCCACATACCCCACTAAGTAAGATACCTGCTATGACGGGGCAAGATCGCTTGGCGTAATAGGGATTACCGATAATCTAGGCATTCCAAAGGTTTTGGGAAACATAGAGTTACCCATTATGATACACATCATTATAGAGGAACCGACCTATTAACATGACTTGTCATCTTCTTTTTTTGATGAATTTACAGAAACATCTATAGTGCTTAAATCACACACTCCTTATTTTCTTCAAATAGAAGGTTAATCAAATGAGTATTCTCTGTGATTTCAGATCTCTTTAAAATATTCTGAACACAATTTCAGAGCAGAATAAAGGAGACAAACTATATGAACAAAACATTTGAAGAGATATAGGAGAACCATGCCATGGTCTCTGGGAGACGTTCTCTTACATATGAAATCCTTTCCAACTACTTTAACCTGAAAGTGAGAAAAGTCAATGAAAAAGAAATTAACAATGGCGTAAAGTCAAACGTGTTTAAATCTGGGACCACCTGGACTCCTTAACTGTTTGTAGGGAAATGGGTTTGTATCACATAAAGCGAGCACTGAGTTTAGACTCACTCTATGCCACATTTATGATGTCTGGTGTCCTGAGTAGTTGAAACGATGAAGAAGCTATTTTGCCTCCTTAAACAGTGATAAATGGTTTCAGGCCAGGGGAACTTTAAATAATGTGCTGTTTTTGGCCTGAAATGTATCAGCTTTTGTTACATATCTAAAGTAAATAACAAAAAACAAGACAATAAGTTACAAAAAGCAACATAACAAGACATATAAATCATGACAGTGCCCATTACAACAAAACAGTCTAAACAGAAGGCAACACAACTTCTGCAGTACAATACAACAAAAGCACATTACAATACTGTAGCACAAAAAACAGCAGCACGAAGAAACAGTAGAACACATCACCGCAACAGCAAAATACCACACAACAAATATGGCAAACTTTCCTGTCACCATTGTCACCTTCAGAATCCTGTTTTTATAATATGGCTTTAAAAGGTGTTTGTAGCAAACACTGCCTAAGCATACCAACAAGAACATGAAGTAGCGCCAATCAAAAATGTTTTGCGATCCAGTTCATGATCTGCTCTGGTACTGATCTGTCACAAACTTCCTTGGGATGCTGATTGGGCGATGGTGCATCGGATGGAGTGCGGTGGAGAACTATTTCCTCTCTGGCTCAGGAAGGCAAACGCACAAGATGTTTGATGACCCAGGATGATACTGTCTAGCGATTTTCTTTTAATATGGGGATGTCAAAGCACGCATCATGATGTATCAGAGGGCGTACCTCGCTTGGCTCATCAGTTGCTGGCAGGCCTCACAGGATGGGTTCCATAGCTGATGTGAACAGGAAAAAATAAGAATGATCAGCCATGCTAGAAAATTCTATGCTGTGTGGACGGTGAAGCTTCACTGCAAATGCTTCCTCTGACACATCAGAGCCAGTTTGGGGAACTTCTATGCCTCATGGCATCCAAGTCAGCATTTTTTTCAGAAACAGATGCCGAAAGTAGCGACTGTATTGTGAAAAACAAAAAAGTAGTGTTTGGAGGTGTCTCTCAATGCAGTGGGGACTGTTTTCCTGCCCGAGTTCTTCGATAGCAGCAGAAGGCAGAAAATCCAGCGCTGGGAACTTATGATCCCAAGGTTATAGCAGTTATTTAGTGGCTAATCCACCAATGAGAGGTTTCCAGCAGCAAGCTGGCTAAGACTCTGCCCTCAGACATAAAGGTTTCCTCCACCTCTAAATGAGGAAAGAGGATCGAAAGTGGTCGGTAGGAAAACCCGCTGATTATCGCCCCACTCTAAAAAACATCCTAAATAATTGTGGGTCATGGATCCATGTCGGTGTCTGCAGTAGTGTGGAAGGAGCTTGAATCAGACTTCTGTGAGAAGAAACCTTCTGGCTCGAGTGTCACAAGTTGCTGCACTTATTTCACTGCTTTGGTTTCACTACAAAGTGTTGTGCTGTATTAACCTAGAATCCCTTGAAGGTTGATGCATCTTAGTGCAGTGAAATGTGGACAATATCCTTACCTTAAATGTGTAACAAAAAGATGCGGGGACAGGATTGTAACACTACAGAGAAAACCTGTGGCAGAAAACCAATTGCCTTTGTCTCAGTGGCAGCAAAACAAAAGCTGCCCATCTAAATGTGATTGTCTGTGGCTTTTGCTAATGTCTGGGGGGCATTTCAATTTGAGTTGCCTAATGCTGGTACTAGTATTTTAGGTTTGCAACTGTAACAACAATGGTTTGAATCACAAGCTAACAACTTGGTGATGGTGGCACGCTTTCACTTTTATAACCTTTCTAACGTGGTCCCTGATGTCAGCATAGGAATCGAGTGCTTCTTGTCAAGATGGGAAAGTGTTCAGGTTGTTGTACTGCAGTTTTGTGTATCCATAGCACCTCAGGTTTTACTTAAGCTGCAAAGTGCACAAAAGCATGGTTGAGTGGATCATGTGACAATTGCTAGCACCAGCTTAGCATTGCCAATAGTTTAATAACAAACAGACCGAAGCCTGTAGGGGGCATGGCTTATTTTACAAGACCTGGATAGCAGATTAGAAAAACAAAAAGGCAGTAGTGGCTGCTACAGGGCAGTAGTGGTGGAGCGCGGAGAGGTGGGGTTAAAAAAAAAGAAATAAAAGGAAAAGGGGAAAAAAAAGAAAATTTCACTTACCTGCCGGCCGCCGCCTCTCCTCCGACCTCTTCGGTCGACTCAGGAAGCACACAGGCTCCCAGACTCCCCTAAGGAAATCGTGATGCTGCTGTCATCAGCATGAAAGCAGCGTCGTGATTTGTCTGAGCGGCTCTCAAACATGTAGTGGGAGCCTGTGCATGTTCTCCACCTGGCTGTGCAATACAGCTGGGTGGAGAATATGCTAAGTGCGGGTGTCTGTTTGGGCGACTCAAGACGGCTGACCAAATGGTCATGTGCACTTAGAGAGTGCCCACCAATCCTCCCGTTGCTCTGTGGGCAGTCCAGCCCAGCCTCGCCCACACCACACTGCACCTGCAGAGCAAGTACTGAAAAATAAAATAAAAATAACATGGTGTTATTAACATTTTATTTTTCCTGTTGGGCGACGCTCCTCCGCCTTAGCGGAGGAGCCGCCGCTGCAAATAGGTATTAATGATCAGCAGTAGCGGTCCGTGGTAGGAGTGCCGGCCGGGCGGTGACGTGGGGTGGGGGAGGGGCAGCGTGGGGGGTAGTAAACCACGGATTACGGCCGAATACATGTAAGTAAACATTTAAATAAATAAAACGAATTTCGTTGTGAGCGATGCAGTGCGCAACCCCCACCCTGCCCCTCCCCACCCCACGTCACCGCCCGGCCGGCACTCCTACCACAGACCGCTACTGATGATCAGCACTGGAGCACAGATTGAGTATGGGTAAATTTTACTTTAAAAAGTTTGGGTAGCAGTAGCTAAAAGTGCAAGGATTTACACTATAGACATCCTCCCAAAATGCATCAGCGACTCAGAGAAATATTCATGGAACTTAATATAAGTGTTATGTGTAGCCCCTGGGTTGAGATTGAACTATCTTAAATATTTATATTTTCACCTTTCATTGACATTAACCACTGAGTAGATTATTATAGACGCTGAAATATGTGATGATTGTGCAAGGTCAAAATTTCACAGCCGTTGAAGTAGTGTAAAACAAATCAGTCCCACTTCATGGTAGCTGTATTCACTTATTAATGAGGAGCTTCCTACAAATGGAAGTCGCCAGAATGTTCACCATTTTCTCAGTCTTCTGTGAGATCAATTCCCTCGAGCCATTGATGGATGCATTCATCTGAAAGGAATTCTGCTTAACAAAATCAGACACCTGTATCAAAGAAGTTGCACTAAAGTACTCCTTCACATTACCAGAAGATAGTCTTCTCTCTAACTAGCAATTTATGATTTTTAGAGTTGAGATTTGTGAGTGAGGTTTCCCGAGTTTCTGAAACTGTGACACACTTCTAATAAAACTAGACAGTTTTTGACAAAAAAACCAGACTTGTTTTTGCATGTAGCACGTCCTGCTGCCAAACAAGATGTGCGTTAGTCAGAAGACGTTTGAGGAAAATTCTGGACACTTCAAGGAAAATGTCAGTCACTGTCAATTTGTAACATCACACTTACTAGACTTGGGCCGCCGCCTCTCCTCCGTCCTCTTCGGTCGACTCAGGAAGCACACAGGCTCCCAGACTCCCCTAAGGAAATCGTGATGCTGCTGTCATCAGCATGAAAGCAGCGTCGTGATTTGTCTGAGCGGCTCTCAAACATGTAGTGGGAGCCTGTGCATGTTCTCCACCTGGCTGTGCAATACAGCTGGGTGGAGAATATGCTAAGTGCGGGTGTCTGTTTGGGCGACTCAAGACGGCTGACCAAATGGTCATGTGCACTTAGAGAGTGCCCACCAATCCTCCCGTTGCTCTGTGGGCAATCCAGCCCAGCCCCGCCCACACCACACTGCACCTGCAGAGCAAGTACTGAAAAATAAAATAAAAATAACATGGTGTTATTATCATTTTATTTTTCCTGTTGGGCGACGCTCCTCCGCCTTAGCGGAGGAGCCGCGGCTGCAAATAGGTATTAATGATCAGCAGTAGCGGTCCGTGGTAGGAGTGCCGGCCGGGCGGTGACGTGGGGTGGGGGAGGGGCAGGGTGGGGGGTAGTAAACCACGGATTACGGCCGAATACAGGTAAGTAAACATTTAAATAAATAAAACGAATTTCGTTGTGAGCGATGCAGTGCGCAACCCCCCACCCTGCCCCTCCCCCACCCCACGTCACCGCCCGGCCGGCACTCCTACCACAGACCGCTACTGATGATCAGCACTGGAGCACAGATTGAGTATGGGTAAATTTTACTTTAAAAAGTTTGGGTAGCAGTAGCTAAAAGTGCAAGGATTTACACTATAGACATCCTCCCAAAATGCATCAGCGACTCAGAGAAATATTCATGGAACTTAATATAAGTGTTATGTGTAGCCCCTGGGTTGAGATTGAACTATCTTAAATATTTATATTTTCACCTTTCATTGACATTAACCACTGAGTAGATTATTATAGACGCTGAAATATGTGATGATTGTGCAAGGTCAAAATTTCACAGCCGTTGAAGTAGTGTAAAACAAATCAGTCCCACTTCATGGTAGCTGTATTCACTTATTAATGAGGAGCTTCCTACAAATGGAAGTCGCCAGAATGTTCACCATTTTCTCAGTCTTCTGTGAGATCAATTCCCTCGAGCCATTGATGGATGCATTCATCTGAAAGGAATTCTGCCTAACAAAATCAGACACCTGTATCAAAGAAGTTGCACTAAAGTACTCCTTCACATTACCAGAAGATAGTCTTCTCTCTAACTAGCAATTTATGATTTTTAGAGTTGAGATTTGTGAGTGAGGTTTCCCGAGTTTCTGAAACTGTGACACACTTCTAATAAAACTAGACAGTTTTTGACAAAAAAAAAACAGACTTGTTTTTGCATGTAGCACGTCCTGCTGCCAAACAAGATGTGCGTTAGTCAGAAGACGTTTGAGGAAAATTCTGGACACTTCAAGGAAAATGTCAGTCACTGTCAATTTGTAACATCACACTTACTAGACTTGGGGGTATATTCACAAGAACGTGTGATAACTACCGCAAGAGTAGCGCAACACAACTTTCAATATCGCAGCCTATCGCGGGAAAATAACCCTGTGTCAACGTGGAATTCACAACAAGGCGGTAGCATGCGATAGTCACCAGATAACTCGTCAAATGTCAGCGTGAAAATCAACGCCACGCCGAAAAAATGCGAAACGCGAACGTGAAAAATCATGCGATGAAGCCAATCGCGGTACAAAAAGTAGCGAAAAGCAGCCACAGGCCTGCAAATCCCACGCGTCTGGCGGGAAATTGCACCATAAAAACCACAGAAACAACACACCAGAAACAAGCCAAAGAACGTAGCAACATGGATGCATCCTGACCCAGCGCAGAGGTCAACGCGAACCCCACAATCCCCAAAGACCACCAGCAAGGAACAACTGGGTCGGGGAAGGCCAAGGAGAAAAGGGAGAGGAAGACGGAGTGCAGACCGCAGGATAATAAGACCAGCGCCACGGAGTCACAGAACACCACCAGCAACTGACCCACAAGCAGACCACCTGGAATGCAGTCGGAGTGCCGAGGAGGCCAATCCAGGAGGCCAAGAGGCGCCGCCAGGACGTGACAACCTAAACCAGGCACAAACCCGCTGCCAACAGGAAGGCAGCAACGGCGACAGGAGGTGGCAGTCCAGTGCCACAGGAGAAGCTGGAGGAAACCCAGGCCACAGTCATCAGTGTGGAGACGGTGCAAGGAGGTGGGAGTACGGACACAGCTCGACAGGACCCGACACAACAACAACAGGGAGAGGATCCAACAGGGACTGGGGGGACGGGTGGTGATGGGCACAATGGCACACATGCACAATGAGGTGTAGCACACTGCACACCCACAATTACCCAGGGACATGTCCCCCATCCCCGTGACACACTGCAGCACACACACATAGCAATCACAGCACATACCATGACAATGTGGCACAAAGTGCAACACCCACACTGCAGAACAGGGGACACAACTGGGTCCGCCCAGATGCAGAAACAGAACAATCACATTGGACAGAGCAGGGAACTGTGAGATGCATATCTACGGCTACAACCCCACATCAGCCATGTAGGCCAAATGTCCACTCTCCCAACTCAAATAGCCACCACCGCCCAAACAGTCACAATGTACATTGTCACACAGTCTGCATGTCGACAAGAACAAGGCGCCAACACAATGCCAACATGCACCTCCCCTTCACAATGCAGAGGGACAAACAACACCTCCAGCAGGTCAGAACAGACAACCCATCAGTGATGCCCGAGACGAACACCACACCTTCAACACAGACGCCCTACAACAGCCCATGGACATCCCACACAACCCACCACCAGGACCAGGGCAGACAAGCTACTCAGAGGAGAACCCAGCCCCTGCAACAGACCACACAGCATGAAGCACCCGCAATCACGGCTGGCTCACAACACTTCACCGACCCACACATGGCACCCCAATGCCAGGTGTCAGAACGCCAAAAGGAGGTGGCCCAACAGTTGCGGGTGTTGCCGAACCCATGGAATGCGAACTAGAACACATACGTGGGTGTCCAATACCCTTCAGGGACCACCTACACCCCACAAAGGAGACCCACACTGCCATAGAGACACATGCAGATGAACATACCCAGTACAGAACCACGCCTAGGGGCACGCACATATCAGTCACACACCCACGTTGGCTCTGCGTACGACGGCACAGTCCACTCCCCTTACGAATTGAGTGGGTGACGACAAAGCTACATGTCCAAGTCCTAGCCCGCTGCCTGCGGTGACATGTCTGCGTCCACTGTACACAGCACAATGTAATGTCGTAGGGCCCAGGGCCCCCCTGCATACAACAAGACCACAGGGACACATGCACATATCATGTTGAACTGGCTACGGGCACACGCGCCCGGCCCCTTTATTGGCAGGGCCACATGTACAGTGACGCCTGTGCTGGATGTGTGTGGGGTGAGTATAAGCCAGCCCACACGGAGTGCTTGGTGCTGGGAACAACCTGAACAGTGGACACCAGTGTAATAGAAACAGAAAACACCAGCATAACAGAGTCAACTGCAGAGCAACATGGAGGGATCCGGAGTAAGGACAGAGGTCACCCAATATTCAGTCAGGAGGTTCCGTGAGTTGCAGTGCACTGAAGTAGGGGCACTAGAGAAGAGCGCGCTCATGTGAAGAAATTGCTAGGATTGTGTCCCTTCGGGTTAGTCCTGATGCAGATGCAGTGGGGTGTGTTACACCTGCATCAACTTCCTCATCAACGTCCCAGGTCTCCCACACTGCCTGAGGTGACAGTTGCATCCGCAGTCCACAGCGCAATACCCAGTATTAGATCCAGGTGTGTAGCTTGACTACCACCACCAGTCTGCATTCCTGCCTTGGGGCTGTTGCCTCCTGCCCTCCTATTGTCTGTGCCTTCTCCCGTCCGCACACTTGACACATCTTCCTCATCATAGTCCCAGGTCTTCCCCACTGCATGAGGTGACATTGCTGCGCAACCTCACAACAGCACAAAACTCAATCAGTAACGGACAATGGCTTGCGGTGCACTGAGTCACTGGCACCTGGAGTGCTGAGCAGGGTATCAGGCCGATGATGGCATCCACGACAGGTCTGAGCAACTCCGTAGGTCTGTCAGGACCACCGTTTCGACTCTGGCAGATGGCGGTTGGAGGTGGTCCTTGCGGTGGTGGCGTGTGCCTCCTGCGGTGATGCGACGTCCGGGCCGGTCAAGACTCGATGCTATGTGTGGGCCCTGGTGGCCCGCAGTTGAGGCCGGAGGATGCGGACAGCGCAGGGCCACAGACACATGGCGTTGATGACCCCAAGACCATCGCTACAGAGGCCATTCAATGTCTCAGAAGAAGGTGTCCCAGGCCTGAGCAGCACAGAGTTAGTGGCCCCGGATGCACTGCAGCCGGCATAGGCACCCAGCCACGGGACGGTGACTTGCGGTGCAGTCAGATGGGCCATGCGACCTGAGCGGGTCCCCATCAATGTCCGAGGTGTATGTTGCGGAGGGTTGCGGGGGACAGTGGAAGGTGTCCTCCAGGGCATGATGCGGAAGGTCTGATGTTATCTGGAAGCAGCAAATGGAGGAGTGGAAAGCACAACCCTCGTTTTCACCAACAATTCAGTATCAGCTACATGAGGATGAAAACTAGCCCCTAGTCCATAGACTCAAGCGCCACCAATGTACGACCAGTGAGTGTCCATGAATGTCGGGGAACACACTTAGTGGCACAGGTGCTGAGAGGGATGCAGTCTGCGATGATGCCGGTACATAGATGTGAACTCCAACATTGCCAAATCAAGACTCTGTGACCTACTGGACCGCAGTGTAGGCCGGAGTCAGCGGTCAGCAGTGGCCCACAGCCACGTGTCGTTGGCTCACGAGGCACAGAGTTAGTGACACAGTGACAGTTGTCGGTAGTGTTCAATCACCTCCGTAACGATGATCCTGTTCCCTCCGGACTGCAACGCGTCATCCTCTTACACCTCTCCGTGCGTGCGATGAAATGTATTCTGCCTTTTGAATTACCGATGTTCAGTTCCAAATCTGTGATCCCACTCGTGCGCAGCGTAGGCCGAGGGCAGTAGTCCGCGTAGGCCCACAGACACGTGTGGTTGTGATGCCATGCACAGACTTGTTGCCACCACATCGAAGGGTGTATAGTGAATTGTTCTCTGCCTTAAATAATGTTCACTGCCATGGTGTAATCAAGACTCAGTTCCAAATGTGTGACCTACCTGACCGTGGTGTAGGCCTGAGGCAGCGGTCAGCACGGCCCATTCACCGAGTGTCGCCGGCATAGGTTGGATGGCCCCACCGGCCTGCGTAGTTCAGGTTCAGTGGCACCACGTGTTCGGTCACCTCCGTGTATGTGACCCGGCATTCGTCTGGACTGAGCCGCATCTTCCTCTTACACCTCTCCGTGCGACCACTGGTGTGGACTCTGCCATTCGTGCTTTGCGACTAGGTGCTGGATGTGTGACCTACTGGTCCGCAGGGTAGTCCTGGTCCCTCAGCCATGTGTCGCCGGCTGGCGTTGAACAGGGTTAGTGGCACCACGTGTCGCCGGGTGGCGTTGAACAGGGTTAGTGGCACCACGTGTCACCGGCTGGCATTGAACAGGGTTAGTGGCACCACGTGTCGCAAGATGCCCATATGGAACTATGCCTCAGTGATCGGAGGGGTCTGGTGCTGTGGCCGCTGGCCCGGATTTGGGGTCACTGCCATTCATGACTCAGGACACAGTTTCACATATGGGACCTACTGGTCCGAAGAGTAGGCCTAAGGCGGCAGTGGAGTACGTCAACGAGAAAGGATTAAAGCGGGCCTGTGTCGTGGAGGCCGTGATGGTCTGAGGTGGCTGCCAAGGTCGCGGGACTCGGGCTTGGAGCTTGCGCAGGCACGTGGTGGGTCCTCCTTGACACACGCCGGTGTCGGCAGGTGATCAGTGTGGCCTGGCTGCGCAGGGGCGGGCCTGACGGGTTCGTGGTCCAGCGTGCCGGGGTCCGGCAGGCGCACAGCATCGCAGGCAACTCCGCTCACGAGGACGGCGTCGGCCTCGTGGCGGGGTGGGAGGTGCCGCCCTGGCAGAGACGTGGGTCTTTCCGGAAGAGGACCACACCCAGGCCTACGTGCTTTTTATTCACACCCCTACACTGGCGTGGCGTACGCCGGGCCTTCCCACTCTGGTGACGCTTAGGGGGGGCATAACAGGCAACATTTCCGCGAGGTCCCCCACTGGCTGGGGTGACATGGTGGCGTCCACTGTCCACTACACTCCATACACCAGCGGTGTATGTCGCCTTGAATAGGGGTGTGTTCTGCATACTGCGGTGTGTCCAGCACATCTCTGCCACTCATGGCATTGTGTACTTTCCCAATCATGGTTCTACTGCATCCTTCACACATGCCTGGTTGCCACCTCTCCACACATTCGGCTATTATGTGGCTGTGGTGCCATGCCGTTGCTGGCTCATGTTCATGGCTTGCCCATGTGAACATTGTAAGTTGTTCTGTCGTGTTTGGTGGGTGGGCATGTTGTTGTGCCTGTTGTATGTGATTTTGTGACGTGTGCATTGCCAGAGTTGTGAGTTGCATGGTTGTGGAGTTGAGGTGTGTGGGGTGTTCATTTGGATATTGCCAAGGGGCTGTGCATTTCCCTTGTTGCCATCCTGGGAACGCTGGTTGATGATGGACTGTCGGAGGATGAAGGTATCATGCACACTGGCTGTGTATTTGAAGGCGACATTGTTGGGGGTTCCACAGTGTTCTGTTGTTGCCTGCACATTGATGTGAGACGTGTGCTTCCTGTTGCGGTGATTGTGTGCTGTGTCACCAGGGGGCACAGGTAGTACATGTGTGCTGTGTATTGCCCCCAACACGTGCGTGCATCCTGCTTGGGCGTATGGTCCTTGCTTGGTCTCCAGCGGATCCTGCGCATTGTGTTGTACGTATGGGGACTGGGGTGCCAGGGTGATGGTGATGTCCAGGACAGGTGTGGGGGACTTGGATGTGGCTGGCTGTGAGACTCCTCCGACTCTGGTGGGTGTTGGTTGGGGGTACCAGGGGCCAACAGGTGCAGCCAAGCCAGCAGCTTTGTGTGGGGTGGGATGTTGGTTGTCCGCTGTGTTGGTGCCGTAGGCCTGTTAGGCGATGATGGTCAGGATGCGTAGGATGTTTGTCACTTTCAGCCTGTAGTGGACGGTGACATTGTCAGATGTTGGGTCTGTGAGGCTGGTACGCTTCCTGGGGGTCCGCTGTCGTTGTCTGTGCTGCGCCTGTGGTGGTCCGGGGGGGGGGGGTTGTTCCGGGTGTGGGTTGGGGTCCTGGTGTGGTGGCGGTGGGTGTTGTGGCCCTCTTGGGTGTCCGGGCCGCATGATCAGTGGCTCCATGGCATCTGTTGCCCTTCGGTTGTGGCCCTGGGCTGTGCTCCCTTTTGTGGTGCTGGCTGCCGTCCGACTTTACACCAGGTCAGAGCAGGTGTAAATTTCGTGGTGCTAACGCGCCTTATCGCCTGTTTTGTGTTCTTATCGCCGATGTGGCTGGTCGTTGTGAATGTTGAGGTGTGATGTTGTCTCGACTTTTGGCACGGGAACGCCTACTCTGCATCTCATTAGCGATATTTGCGGGGGTCCTCTGTGGCGATGTTTTTTGCGGCTGCTATCGCGGGTAAACTGGTGCTGTGGGCTGTTAACACCGGCTTGTGAATGGGGAGGTAAATTTATCACGACTTTGGCTGCGATAAAGTGCCGTTAATTCGGCGATAGCTCCTTGTGAATATGCCCCCTGGTTGTTAGGGTCTGGAGATAATCATGCTAGCTGGAGTTGAACATGAAATTGAGCATGGCTATATCTTTGAGACATGCCTCACAGTATTCATCCATGCAAGCCAGCACCTTGAGGGCCAACCTTAAAAATGACAAGAAGTAAGATGTGACGTGTGTCTTCAGTGTTTTTTGATAGATGATTCCAGTTATGGCTTCTTTCATTGTTTATGAATACTTTTTTTGGAATTTTGAGTAGCAGACCAGATTTGCTCCTGGTTTCATATGATCTCCCTTAGACACATAGCTTTGTACTATGTACAGCTGATTTTGAAGGCGATTCCATTTTCTAGTGGAAGCTAATGAAGCTTTTAGAATCGGGAATAATGTATTCTGATTTGCTGTCACCTTTAAGCAGACATGGAGCTGTGTGAGGCACAGCCTTCAGGGATGTTAGTGATGTGTTAGATATGCTAGCCTGGATGGCATTATCACTGTTGATATGGGATATGTTTAAGCAACTGATCCGAAGTCTGGTGGTGGAATAGATGATTTTACTTTTTCGAGGAAGTGCCATTACATTTCATATCATACTCTGACATTATTAAGTAGTGCTTATATATTAACTACAAATAATTATTCATCTATTCCCTTTGAGTTAATGTTTAAGTTACAATACTTGATACACTAAGGGAAAAAGGATGAATAAGAACAGAAAAAAACAAATCGTGGCGTTGAGTACTGATCTTACATGGCAAATGTATTGTAATGCGATCCAAAGTTAATTTGTTGTTTGTTAAGAAAATTCCAAAACGTCACTCCATATTTGATGATAAATTTGAACATCATTACGTAACTTGTGTAAAATTCCTTCTGTGAGCAGTAATGTTTGAATTTACATAATTCACTATTCTATTTTTAAGAATGTATGTTATTTTCAGTATTTTTAGGTAGAGCCTGCTTCAAGGGCGAATGCCCTTTGCTATGACGACGATCTATTGTGTTTAAAAAAAAACTCAAATGGGACTTTTAGCCCGCCCACACTCACCATTTGTTGACAGCATAATCACTCTCTTTTGCAGCTTTCTTATTCGGCAGAACTTGCGATACGTCGCTTCCTGCGACTTGTGTGGAGCACCGCTCGATTACTGATTGATTAAACTTAATTAGTGTCCCTCCGCTGCTTGCGCTGTGATTGAGGTACTATTTCTACTTTCTGTCTCATTTTTATTTAACGCAAACTCAACTCGACCCGACCAGAGGTATTTGAGCGCTTATACACTTATAAGAAACAGGCAGGTGACTGGTCTCTTCCAGCAATGGTTGGGGCATGTGAGAGTTTGCAGCCCTCTTCACTGGCTGTCCACTGATGCAGGAAATCCTCACAGCTTCCTGAGCCAGAGGAGCAGCCAGGCACCTCATTCAAAAAGTTAAAGAAAAGTCTCACAACTTGTTTATGTAAAATGACTCTCACATAACTTCTCTCCTCGCTGCCCACATCTGCCACACATTTTTATTCTCATGTGGCATTATAATCTTTATTCTTTTGGAGATGATAGTCCGAACAAACAAACGCAGCTTCAATCTACGATAGAATTCCCTACACTAAAATGCGAAGGAACTCGAAAGTATTAGTCTTTATCGTAGTAGCAAGGGCGCATGAGTGGAAGCGAAGCGAAGCATAACTTGGAGCTTTGAGCTGCTATTTTTAGTATTATTTAGTATTATTTTAACTGTGATTTTTAGTATTATTTTAAATGTGATTTTAAAAGCTGTTTGCACTTACTCTCCGCATTGTTGCTCTGCTTGGTCCCACCTGCTGTCCGTTCCACCGCGGAACTTCTGTTTGCGTGGAGGGAGCGGGTGAGAGGGGGCGGAGTTCAGTGCAACAACTTCCGGGTGGCTTCTACTAAAGCTACATGGCAGCGCAGACATGCAGCGGCTAGACAGGTAGACATTGTTATCTTTATACGAAGTGAAGCATAACTTGGAGCTTTGAGCTGCTATTTTTAGTATTATTTTAACTGTGATTTTTAGTATTAGTTTAATGTGATTTTAAAAGCTGTTTGCACTTACTCTCTGCATTGTTGCTCCCCTTGGTCCCACCTGCTCTCCGTTCCACCACAGATCTCCCGTTTGCGTGGAGGGAGCGGGTGAGAGGGAGTGTGGTTCAGTGCAACAACTTCCGGGTGGCTTCTACTAAAGCCACCTGGCAGCGCGGACGCGCAGCGGATGCGCCAAAGGCGCACCAAAGGCAAGCCCATCTGCGCTCGTCCGACTGGGGCCATGGACCAGAACCCCTGCCCCTTTATCCTCAGGTAAAATTGTCTACTCCCCTTCCCAACTCCTAAGGTTAAGGAACCCATGTAAAGATAACTGTTGTCACTCTATGTGCCTATCTAATGGTGATTCCCTGTGTACCCAGTGCTCTTTCAGGCTGTGTCCCATCCAAAAGATGCTGCCAGATCCACAGACGCCGTATACCTATAGTCTATGCAACAGTAGGGAAGGTATTGGACTTAAAAATCCAACAGCAGTCCAACAACGCGCCCCCTACAGCAAGTTGTTGTAACGACTTGCGTGATAAAGTATCTTGTGGTAATGTCGCATGGGGGGTACTGACTTCGTTGTAAAGGCTGGTCGTTGTAAAAACTGAGGTAAAGGATGTTTCCCTCTCAAAATGCCCTGAAATAAAAAGAAACCATTTTGAAGTGGGAGACTAGCACTAAATACAAACAGGAGGTGGCCATCTTGGACTGGGCTCAAAGATCCTGAGATTCTGCTCTTTTATGATGCCTTTCCTTTCCAGGCAATCCTCATGCAGGACAAGGAGCTGGGTGTTGGCTTCTGCCTCATGCTGGCACCCCCAGAATGCCAACAGCAAGGAAATTACCCTGACGCAAGCTCAAGCTCATCTGATCCCACACATGTCCTGGCCCACCACGACAACAAGTTGCCGGTAAGTGTGAGGTGATGTTCCATGACCTCCGTGGCACCAAGAAGGATGGCACACTACCTTTAACACAGAACATTCTACACAAGGATGCTAAATGCAAGCCCACACACATAGGGAGTAGGGACAAACTGGATATCACATATCGGGCTTCTCAGTTAGCGCTGCCCGTGGCCGCGCTCGTAGCCCCGCCTGCGGTCGTCGATGACTGCCCCGCCTGCCGACTCCTGTCAGCTGGGGATGGCAGCGTCAGAGCGGTATAAAGGGAGGGGTCTGCAAGGGAAATGCGCTTCGCGTTCCTTCATGGACCCCGCCAGGCCTCGCATGCTTCTCCTACTTACCTGCCTTCCTCCTGCTCCCTCGCTGAAGTGAATTGACTTCCGGGCATTGCTCTTCGGTCTTCTCGCCAGGCTTTCCCTTTCCGGGTCGTTTGGTTGCTCTTCCTGGGCTCCTAGTGTTTCTCGAGTCTCCGGCTGGCAACATTGTTTCCTTTGGTTCTCTCCCTTGCGGCTCCATTAACTCTTAGTTGCCCTGCAGTCTGGTTCTATAAAACAGAAGGAGAAATGCTTTAAAGAATCCTTGTTTCGTTGTTTGGGGAGTTTGTTCATTTTTGACTCGTTTTTTATTCCCATACTTATCTGATTGATTGTGTGCCTGTTTGTTGAGGGTTGTGTATTCTGTTCCCTCCTATCTGCGCTTCGTCTCTTCCTTCTACAAAGAAACATATAAAGAGACAGTATCAGAAAACCATTTTCTGAGTCACATTTACTTTCCTAATCAGACCCTGCACTTTTTGCTTTATTTTTTACTCTTATCTTTCTGCTGATATGGGAAATGATTTTTATGGTTTTTCCCACGTTCAAGCAGAATAGATACCTTCTTTTCCTACAGGTCTCTTGATCCTCTAAAGCTGTTCCTAATTAGGTTGGTATGTTTTATGTTTCATCTTTGTTTGTGGCTAAACTTCCGCTGTCCATATATTCATGTAGTGACTGTTTCTTTTCTAAATACCTTGTGTGTCTTACGCCCCATTTGGAAGGACCCATATTGGCAGGTATAATATCATAGTGGGAGATACATACATACAGTCAGCTGTTAGTAATAGAGAACATACTTACCTTTGTGTCTTTTCCCCTTAGGCGTCTTGGTGATACCCTACGGACGATCCAGTGGATTCTACCCCTTCTTCCTTACCTTGTTTTGTCTCCCCTTTTTCCCCACCTTCCCTCTTTTGTTTTGACCCTGTTGGGCGAAGGAGGTGGGTGAGGGAAGTTGGGACCTAGCATCAATTCCTGCATTTCGCCCCTGCAGGAATCCAGGTGAGCCCCACATCACACTAACCAAACTAACATGTTTCCTGTTTCTCAATAGGTGGCATACTGGATCATTTCTGTTAGTCAAATTGCAGGGATTCTCGGGGCGGTGCCTAACCACCAAAGATGGTGGAAGTCTACTAGGACATCTACGGCAAAGCAGACCCTGTAATCCTGACATTATAAGGAACTTATATGTGCAGCGGATAGCCGGAGACTGCCAGGCCTGCCCTCAACTGCGAGGGGACCGAGAAAGACCACCATGACCTGCCGGAGAGGCCGATAGAAGCACCCTAACCCTCTCCCCTGCGGCCATGTGGCAAGCCCCTGAGGCCTGCAACGCCAGGTGGACTGACACTGGGGGTCAACACCGTCCCGCACTTGATCCACGGACTGAATTGTTGTCGGGCCCCTCCATTGCAGCTGCAGAGTCCCGGACCGATGCAGCAGAGCCCGCATACCCGGGGCATACACTAAAGGCAGTGTGATCCCCTCCCAGGCCTTGCCTGATCAGTAGGCCGGCGGGAGCCTGCGATCAGCAATGAAGGGCTTCTGAAAACCACACTGTCAGCTATGAAGAGGATATATGTTGCACTACCGGAATTACTGGGAGGCACCCTTGTGGTCTCACTGGGGACGCCGCTTATACCCCGGTGCCTGTTGCCACTAGATTCACATTTGGGCTGCATCGGGACCTGCACCAGCAGCCAGCCGGCATTACAGAAGACACCTCCTCCCCTCTGTACCGGTGGAGCCTCAGGGGCCGCGAGGTCCTGTGAAACCCTACAAGCCTGAATGCCGGTCTTTTCTCCCACCGGCCGTAACCCGGCACGGCCGGATGGAGGATCGGGCTTTCTGACCTCGTGCAAGAGCCCCAACTGTTGTCCATTCGGCACGCAGGCCCCTGCACCGCTCTGGGGCCATTCCGGAGCACACCCAGGAATTATCCACTGGTGCGGCCCAACACTTGTGCACCTGAACCGGCTGCAGTGGGCTCGCCTTTGTGTGCAGCCTGACATGCAGTGAAGCGGTTACTGGAAGATGAGGTGCGCCCGACTGCCAGTGGCCCCTGCGACCTGTTTGCCACTTTTTGTCCTCGTTCTCAGTCCCCTCCCTAAACAAAACAGGAGAGCTAACCTACTGGACCGCTGGCACAGGGGGGTTAAACCCATGGCCTACTGTAGTCTGTCACCGGCACACGACTTGAACTGCAAACAGGGGCCGGAGGTGGGGGACCTGAGCCTTACGGCGACCACTCACTGCCCTCATTATATAAACTGTTTGCCCTGACTAGAAAACCCCCACGCCAGCTGCAGAGAGAGGAATAGAGACTCCCCCAGTTCATCCGGCCAGCCATTCCAGCGTGCATTCCCCACAGGCCACTAAGCGCACAAACTACTCACCACCTAATCAGGCATGGAGCCGCACAGTGTGGGATAGCACTCGCATGTAGATGATCACCACACCCCATCGGCTGGGGAGCGCCTTTCCCTCTACAGGAGCTTTGCCGCCCCGGGTCTTACCTAGGTGGGCCGCTCTTACTGATTCTTCCCAGCACCAAGCTGAGTCATGCCCTATCAGATGAGACAGCTGCCCTGTCCTAATACAACCCAAGGAGATCATCAATGCCTCCTGCACCAACCGGGGAGCATAGTGTGTATGGTGGCTGATGCGCTGTGGGGGCGCCTACACCACATCTGAGGGACTCCCCCCACTGGGGGCACAGGGCCTGAGTGCTCCCTGCGTGGCCCAGGGTATTGACGACCTGCTGCTACCCTGGTCTCTACGTGACCCAGGCCTGCTCCTGGCTGCATCGCTGTGGCCTGGGGTCATCCTCTCTTGGCGGGGAGCTCAGACACTCCTTCTTCTTCCCGAGAGACTGCTTGGAGCTACACCATACATTTGGCATGCTCTTGCGAGGAGATCGACATTGAGCTGAGTGGTCTGTGCCCTACAGCAGCACCCCAAGTGAACAGAAGTTTTCTTGGGAGAGGCACAGCGCTATGTATCAGGCCCCCACACTAAGGAGACTCGAGAGAAATGGGAAACCCTGGGGCATGGAGGTTGCCATTGACAGGTGCTAGCACACAGTGCCCCTACGAGGAAGACAGGGTCTGCAGATATCTCGGCCTGGCCACTCAGGACAGCAGAGCCACCGCTAGCTATGAGGCCCTTCAGAGTTAACTGGGACAGCTTGTGCCACCTTCCTGGTCACCCTGGGCCCACGCCTGGGGAGGGTGTGGTGGGTCCCTCAGTAATCCAGATGGGCACCCTCCGGGTCTCTCCCTGAAAGCTCTTCTGCAACAGACATTCCCCTTTGCTCCTTCCAGGCTGTGCGGCAGCTCCTCCACTGCCTCCCCATGCTGAACTGGGAGCCCGACCACTGGAGGGTAGCTGTTGACCTCCGATGTTGTGACTGCTCATGCCACTCTGACACAGGACTCCCTGTGGTGTGCCAGAGGTCAGGCGTCGTCGGGTCACTACGCTTCCCCCCTCTTTGCAGGAGCTTCAGCTAAGCAACGTGTAATGCAGCACAGCGTGCAGGAGCAACTGGCCAGATATGGGACGATGTGGTGGAGGCAGGGCCCATTCATTGGGCCGTCCAGACCCGGCGGCCACTGCCCGGTCTATACAAGAGGCACCGGGATTGGACACAACGGTGCCCCCTGCAGTCGACAAACTGGACAAGATCCTTGATACAACAGCCGACACCCGGCAGGACTTGTGCAACAGAGCCAACACAGTGGCTGGGGAGGTGGGATTACTTCGGGATGACCTAAGAAGCACTCTGTCCGAGTTACCCAGGCAGAGCGCACACTCGCTGAAATCCGTCCCGCCGTCATAGATCTTGAAGGGCACGTCCGATCACTAACTGCCAAGGTCCAGGAGCTGGAGAGCAGAGCGGAGGACTCTGAGTGGTGCTCTAGATGGAAGAACCTTCGAATCGTTTTATTACCCAAAAGAGAGGAAGGGCCAGACCAAGTGGCTTTCTTTGAGAAGTCGCTGGAGCAAATGATTGCTCCCACAAAAATATCCGCCCATTACTTGGTTGTGCGTGCCCATCGCGTTCCTGCACGGAGGCCGCCGCCTAGATCACCCCCCAGACCAGTTGCGGTCAGACTTCTGAACTTTAGAGATAAAGAAACTATCCTGTGGGTAGTTCACACAGCAGCTCCCCTGTTGCATGACAACTCTTGAATATTTGTATTTCCTGATTGCACATTAGCTGTGCAGCATTGCAGAGCCTCGTTCTTGGGTGTTAAGAAAGGGCTCCTTCAGGTGGACCTTACTTACTCCCTCCTGTTTCCGAGCAAATTGAAGGTTCTGGTGAATCAGACAAGCCATTTCTTCACCGAACCTGCAGATGCGTGGGACTGGGTGGAGCAGCAGCAATATGAGTTTTCAGCCCCGTCCACACCAACACAAGGTCCGAGGCAAGCTGGAAATGGCAGAAGCAATTGAGGATGAAGCCGCGTAGGTGAAGGGACTTGAGTGGGGATTGCCCCCTCCCCGAGCCTTGAGGAACAGCTTCTAGCACTGTCAGCAGTGACTAATATGGCCTCGGAATGAGGCTCCTCCACATCCCCTACTACTGATGACTCTATGAGAAACAGGCTCTGACGCTTCTGCCAGCAGTGCCCTCTCGGTGGTTCTGCCACCTGTAACTCCACAAACTGCGGATACCATTGTCTGAAGATCTCCCCCAATGGAGAGGTGGACCCTCGCTGGTTACATTAGACACGCACCTACAGTCCGCCTTTACCACTCCTAGTGTCCATCATTTCCCGAATCATACACCTCACAAAGTTGAAAAGGGTCCAAGCACTACCTTTAGAACCCGCCTGCACCTTTAACTTTAAAGTATACAACAAGCATTGGCATAGCCAATAGGTCTCGCCTTTGGGACCTTCTGTGTTTAACCATGCAGCACATTATCCTGGGTGCTGTCCTGCCAGGGAATGAAAAGCTATACAATTACTACACACTAGGTCATGCAGTGTGATTCAGGAATACATGCTTGCCTCAGTAAATATTTATGGACACATACAAAACATTTTAAAGCACAGACATTAAGACAAGTTCCTCGATGCAAGTCAACAGCACTATAACATTCTGTGTGCGACTGCATCACTAGAGTATTGAACAGCCTATGAAAAAAAAGCATTGAAGTACTTTACAATGGCGGAGAAGTCACATCTCTCCTCCCCCAGGCCTCTAATGACTAGGCACCCTTCTCCAGAGTTTTCCATTCAAAACACTGCTCGCACCATCCGTTTATCAGCAAGCCTCTGGCCCCGCCCTCTGTCCCAGCCCCCTGAGTAAAGGAGCACTGAACATAACAACAATAACAAAATGCTCCCATTTGTCAGGTAGAGGGGAAATAATGAATTAACAGGGATGGCGTGGGTATCACATAGGGCCTGATTTAGATCTTGGTGGGACTACCGTCGTCACTCTGCGGCAGAGTATCTAAGTACTCCGTCAAGCTGACGGAATCCTGCCTGCCCTATTTAGATGTAAGCTGGCTGACTCTCCGTCCGCATTGACAGAGTGTTTACCATCGCATACATGGCTCACCACTGCCAATGCAGCAGACTACTCTGCTGGCGAATAGTACTTCCGATGCCATCAGGGTGGCGGGGTTGCACCAACCATATTTAGTTTTCACACTTGTGCTGGCGATGTTCTAGCGACAGTTGGCCGACGGAGTTATTCCTTTGCGGGACGTGGTCAACATTGGACTATTCCTGTGGCTGTTTGATGGATGCTAGCATTATACACATGATATGATGTGCTGATGTGCTTACTTGTTAACACCTGCATACCACACTATACAACACACTCCATTTCAGACCATGATCCTTTGTCATTCTAGCACAGCAGAACTTTGTACCAGAGTACTTTACCACTGAATTCCATTTTTTCCAGTTTTTTGCTCTCTGTTTCTTGTTTATTTACCCCTTTTTCTTACTCGTCTTGTGGGTTATTTAATTTATTTAAGTTCATAATCTCAGAATGGCAGTGAGGAAAAATCCCTGTTTTACTGAGGGTGAATTGTCAGTCATGGTATATGAAATCATTAGAGTAGAGTCACTATTGTTTGGAGCCCAAGTACAAATTACAACTATAGCACAGAAAAGGAAAATGTGGGCCAGAATAGTTGACAAAGTGACTGCTGTAGCAAACCACCTACGCACACAGGAGGAAATTAGGAAGAGGTGGAGCGACTTGCGGGGGAGAGTGTGTTTCCTGGCCTGCTAGCATCACCTGGAGGCCAATAGGACTGGTGATGGTTCACCCAGGCCCCCTTAAAACTCTTTCCCTGGGAGTAGAAGGTCTTGCAGATCATACATCCTGAAGGCTTGACAGGAATCCCTGGGGGAGTGGAGACTGATAAGTTATACTTTGCAAGGTGTCACTAAACCTAAATGTCCTGTTTGCTTTGAAGTTAGCTGTTGCTAATGTGTTTTGCAAATATTCTTTTACTTACAAACCTAAATATATCAGTAACATCTTGTTTGGCTTGTTTGTTTGAATGTATTGTGTTGTATGTAAGATAACATGTTTCAATCTCCATTACATTTCACATGATGCTATGGTGCTTGTAAGTATTTTTACCCCAAATAACAACTAACATATGTGTGTTTCAAATAGTAAATATTTGTTCTCTTTGTACTGCAGATTTTCACTAGGTATGTTCAAGTTACAATTTTGCAAGCGTTGTAAATGTGTCATTGACTTAACTACAACAACCACAATGCCTTGTTTCTGCTTTATGAAAATCATATTTCAATCTAATTTTGCTCAAACTTTCTTCACATATGGTAAAGTGTCATTTATAGATCAATCTCTATTTAATGCTCTGTTTTGTAAATTGTATGTTTTGAAGTTTTGTATGTTGTCCTTTCCTTGACATGTAATTGAATTGATGTCATTAGTTGCACACATTAAAGTTTGTTGAGCAAACAGTGTTAAGGTATGTAAATTCCTATGCTGAATATAAGTGGTATATGTGAAAAATGTACTTGCACTGTTAGTTTAATGTCTAATGCTAAGTTGTGTAAATGTCTGTTTCTTAGCCTGCTAGGCCTTGGATTGGTTAATTTCACATTTCTCCTCTCTACTGTGTTGTGTTAAATGGTTGGTACATATCATTAAACTGTTTGTGTAATGAATTACGATACCACTGAGAGATATAATCATGATATTGATTTCCTTTTTCCCTTTAGGTTGCTACAATTTTTTGCTTAAAACTCATTGTATGTGTAATCCACACATATACAATGTATCCATTTTTTACATTCATAATAGGTCCGACAGCCAGAGCACATGGCCAACCATCTGGCACTGAGAAAACCTCCACTCCAGCCCAGGATCAAGCCTCCAGAGTTGACTCCACTCCTGAAAGTCCGGATTAAGAGGAGCGGCCTGGTCCATCTGGTCTGCCTGGGCATATAGCACCAGTGAGTCTCACTCAGCCCACACCTACGCCTCCCCCCTCAGCTGTTACAGCACTTCAGCTCACGGATACCTCCACTTCCTGTGTCCAAACCAACATCACGCCGATCTTGTTCTCCCCAGTCCTGGTTGCTGCTGAGACGACACCACCTCCAGTTCAGCCAGTAACTGTTGGGATGGGGCACACTGGGTCAAGGCCACAGGGTAGTGGGGGTAGGGGTAGTGGGAGGGATACTGTGGGCCAGCATAGTAAGGCCACTGGGTTGACTGTCACCCAGGCCACCCTCAACCAAGTCTTGGGATTCCTCCATCAGTCCCACAACATGATGGGCAGGTCCTCACTGACCTCCGGGACATGAAGCAGTTGCAGAGGGAGAAACTGAACTCCAGTTTGGGCTCTCTGACTGGGGTGCTGTAGGACATTTACACTCATATGTGCAGGGCTTTCTCAGCACCATTTTCCCTTTTCTAAGGCCCAACTACATCTGCCACAGAAAGGTTAGCCCTGCCACAAGAGGCAACACCGGCACCCACCTCAGTCCCTGAAACTGTGGATCCACCAGCCCCCGCAGGAGCACACATTCATCCAGACCACCAAGAGAGGATGGCAAGACCACCAAGAGATGCCGAGCATAATTTCCTCCAGTGTGTGACTACCATTCACTCTATAGACTATTTTCTGGACACATTTACCTTTCTGGTGCCAGTTGTATTTTGGACATTGGACTTCAAACAATTTTGGTTCTTCAATAATGGTTTCATTCACCATGACTGAATTTTCCTTTTTTTGTTTGCTTTTTGGTTTACATCCTGTTTTAGTTTATTTGGTTTTGTTTAATAACATCAAAACTAACAAAGTCAAAGACCGGTATTGTATTCATTTTCTGTATTTATTAATTTTGTTCTCTTCCATCATACATATTAAAATGTAAACAAGCAAATGATTGTTTATTTATAAATGAATTGCAAGTAGGTAATGTTTCTCACAAATGTCTACCATGACAACAAAATACAACAACCAAAAAATCAGCAACTAGTATTATATTATATTTTTAAATAGATTGGTCTGCGAAATGTTTCTTAAACATAACAAACCATATATCACACAAATACTCAGTGCCATTTTTACATTTCCAGCTCCACGCCTTGCCATCATGGAAGAAGGGGCTATAATCAAAACAATCAGATTCAATAGGCAAAATATTATTGAATAATGGCTTTAGCTGGAGTCAGATATTCTGCCTCACAATAGGAATTGCACAACAAGAACACCAATAGTCATAAGTCCTGGCAGTATTTAATTTGGTGGCCACAGGATAATTTCAATACACTGTTGCAGTATCTGGGGGAATGTCACAACCTACTTTAAGTGGTGTGCTGCAAGAAGTTAGTTCTACAATGATGAGACACATCAACAGCTTCATACACTTAACACAAAATTAGCATTTTGCAAATGTAATAGGAGATTAGCATGATTTGGGTCGACTACCACGTGTAGTTAGAGCAAATCAAACAGCACATATTGGCTTGGTGCCGACAATCAACTGAAAACAAGTCTAATGCAATTTTACAAACTTCCATTCCATCACTGTGCAAGTTGTTTCAGTACAAGATATGTATACCCAAAGTCTGTATGTGTCTTCCAAAGGATCAACTCATGTTTCCCTTTATACTTTGCAACAGCAGCATGTAATGCAAATGTCACTACTTTGAAATGTCCAAATGAAGATGACATGGTGAAGGGTCCTAAAACAGAGAAAAACAAAAAGGTTTATTAAATGACAATACAAACTAGACACCTTACAAATGACTATATCTGAGGACACAATCAAAGATGAAGAATGCAAATGAACACAGTAGTCAATGTGTCAAGACTTTGATCAACAAACATCTTTACCCTGAATGCCACTTAACTTGGCCTTTCAAACAAATGTCCAGCACAGATTTTTATCCTCATTACATAAAAAGTTGGTTTAACATTTCATAAAATAAAATGCAATGATATACTTACACTCGTGAAGAAGTTGTTAATTACGTCTTGACATACGTCAATTCCTTCCTCTTCACCACTATCATCTTCATTTGACATTTCAACATCCTCACCCAATAGCTCTTCATGGGCTTCTTCATCTGCAATGTATGGGATGTTCCGTCGCAGGGTAATGTTGTGAAACATGCAACATGCCATGGTGATTTTGCACACTTTATCGGTGAGTAGAGGAGGGCTCCACCAGTCTTGTCCAGCCATCAAAATCTGGCCTTTAGGAGGCCAAAAGTCCGCTCCACTGGCCTCCGTGTTCCTCCATGGGCTTCATTGAAGCAGACTCTCCTGGCGCTGTTGGATTCCTCAGCGGTGCTAACAACCAGGGTCATTTAGGACAAGCTGAGTCTCCTATATGGGATGAAAATAAATTAGCAAAAAATTGTAACACATGTGTAGATCATTGCACTTTACAATAACCAAACAATATAATGGCAGATAGTACTTATGAACAAGCCAGGCCCACTCAGGTCCAAGTTGTGATATTTGCAGGGGTATGCTGCTGTTCCGTAGTACAAAGGAATCATGGGTTGATCCAGGAAAGTACAAATCTGGTAAGCAGACAACTTGCACATTAATTGAATGGAAGTTCTTTCGATTGCGGGACACTTGTTCTCTGGCGTGTGGTGGCACTGAGGCAATACATGTGCCATCCATTGCTCCACCCACATGTGGTAGGCGGCCCAAGGCGTAAAAATCCCCCTTGACATTGTCAAAATTCTGGTTTGTAGGAAACTGATTGAAGCTCTTGATGTGTCTCATCCCTGAAGAAAGAACATCTTGCAGCACACCATTGAAATTTGGTTGTGACATTCCACCAGATACTGCCACAGTGTATTGGAACTATCCTGTGGCCACTAAATGGAGAATTGCCATTATTTTGAATATTGGTGGTATTGATGTGGGATTCCTATTGTGAGGCAGAGGATCTGCTGCAGCTGATGACATAAATCAAGAATTGTTTGCTTACTCAATCGGAATTTTTTGATAATATCCTGTTCTTCCATGGTGGCAAGGTCTGGAAATGGTCAGAACACTTGAGGCTGTTGTCTCCTCACTCTCCCTGGGTTCGAATGTCTGCATTGAGCTGGCATTACTCCCACACCATGTGAGCAGTTTTCTTTTGCTCCCGCCGGGTGGGAGCAATTTACTGTTTTTCCCAGCTGCTTTGTGCTCCCGCTGGGTGGGAGCACATTACAGTTTCCTTGCCCATGCTCTTGGGCAGGGAAATAGTGTCCCAAGGGTTGGAGACCCTGGGACACCATTCCTGAGCCAGCCCCGGGAGATGGGTCCCTGAGACCATTGAATAGCTCTGGGAAGGGGCAGTCACCATTTGCTAAGTTGCAGCCCCATGGGATCGGGTCCCTGAGGCCTTTTCAGCCTTTGGTAGGGGTGATATCAAGAAAAGACAAATAATAAATAATAAAGACTAAACTATGTTTGACATTGAGTAGAAGTATTTTTCTTAGGGGGTCAGAACCATAAGCACAAATTTGGCACCCAGGAAGAAATACAGATCAAGTGGGAGTTTTTTCATTGCTCCCCGAGACATAGCCTGAGCTGGCCCTGGGGGATGGGGTGTCCAGGGCCATTAACGGCTTAGGAAGGGGGCCCCCTCACTCTTTGCATATTTTTTGGGGCCATGGGGGGTGGGGTCCCCGGGGCTGAAATCGGCACTGTGAGGGGGCTGCATGCCCCCTCCCCCTTTACTATATGGTCAGGTCCCGGGGGATGGGATCTCCGGGGCTGAAAACGGCCTGGGGAGGGGAGCAGCGTGCCCTCCTCTCCCTGAAACTAGCACCGAGCCCCAGGAGATGGGGTCCCCAGGGCCGAAATCAGCCTAGGGAGGTGGCCCACGCATGCCCTCCTCCCACAAAATATAAATATGTTCCCCCCCCCAGACCTGGCCCACTGGGTTGGCTTTAAAACAAACAAGTGCGGGAGACTGTGCTTGTGTTTTTTGTAAACAAGTTGCAGCAGATTCACAAATAAACTGCAAATTTGAAGCAAAATTGAAAAAAACATTTTTGACCCCAGGTTTGGTCTCTCTGGGACCTCACCACCTGGCTTAGGGGGTCAATGTATTCCTACCTTGCCCCTTTGTATCTTTTTTTGTGTGTCTTTGTTTGCACCTGGACCGAGTCCCGAGTCCTAAGATGGCTGCTACAACTTTCTGGTTGAGGTGGTGGCAGCCAATCAGATCTCAGTTAGAGAACTGTAGGGTTCCACGGAGCCTCCATGTCCCTAGATATACAATGTTTTTGAGCATTAATTGCTAGAGAACTACTGAACGGATTTCCACCAAAACACAAAAAGCGCTCTTTCTGGACCTAGATTTTGCTTTTTGCAAAATTTGGTGTAAATTCATTCAGCGGTTTAGGCTGTAGCTTTTTTTAAAGTCCCTATGGGAAAATGAGTGGATAAAACGCATTTTGGGACCCCCCTTTTTTCCCCTTGCTTGGCGGTTGACCCCGAAACTTCCCATGCACAAACATGGCAAAAAAGCACTTTTTTGAATGTTTTGTGGAGAATCGTCAAATGGCGCCAAAGTTATTAGCAACACAAAAAATGCTTTTCCTATGGAAACATGATCCAAACTATAACTACCCAGTGGCAATATATATATGTAACCAACTGGCGGTTGCCAGCAGGTAGTTATAGGTAGGACCTAGTTTCCATAGGAATAACTTTGGCGCCATTTGAAGAATCCTCATGAAATTTTCCAAACTAGAAGGACTCTCACTTCAGCTGCTATCTTAAAAGTTTCGGGGTGATCCATCAAGCGGGGGTGAGAAGAAGGGAGTCCCAAAACGTGTTTTTCCCCATGTTAATTCCCATAGGGACTTTAGACACAGCTACAGCCCAAACCACTGAACGGAATTACACCAAATTTGGCAGAATGGTAGCTGTTGGTCCAGAGAAGTGTCTTTTTCTGATTTGGTGTAAATCCGTTCAGTAGTTGTGGAGTTATTAAAAGAAATTCAAATTTGCATATATAGGGGCGCTAAGGCTCCGCGAACCCTCCTGATCTTGTGCTGAGATCTGATTGGCTGCCAACACTTCAAACCAGGAAGTGTTGGCAGCCAAGTCCCACAAAAGAAATTTTAAAAAGAGGAGGCATGGTAGGAATAGCCTGGCCCACTAGGCCTCTTGGACCCTCGCATGACATAAAAATGTTTAAAAAAAAAGAAATTTCAGCAACAGAAAATAAAAAAGCGCGGACTCCCGTGCTTCTCTATTATTTAGCCCCTGGGTGGGTCACTTCATGGGGCATGTGGGCCTAAATGATATTTAAAGGAGGGGAGTTCATGGGGCCTCCCCTCCTTGTACCCCGGTCACTACCACCTTCCCAGTGCTTATATTATGTTGTGAGGGGGCTGCGCGGACACTCCCCAGACCCCGGGGACCGCCACCTCCCTGGGGCTAATTCAAAAGAAATGGGGGGGCTTGCAAACCCTTTCGTGCCCTGGGGACCGTCACCTCCCCGGGGCTAATTCAAAAGAAATGGGGGGTCTTGTGGGCCCCCCATGCCCTGGGGACCACTGCCTCCATAGGGCTATTTACTTTGCAATGTGGGGCCTCGCGGACCCCCTCTGATCCTGGGACTACAACCTTCCCGGTTCCAAATTGTATTTTGAGAATGGGAGGGGCCATTCTCGGCCTGCGCAGGCCCTACTACATCAAAGAAGGGGGGCCTCACAGTCTCCCTCCTGGAGTCAATAATGGCCCTGGAGACTGCCACCCCCCAGGGGCCGGCTCCTGCTATGTCCCGGATGCTGAACCCCTCCTCTATTAAAAAATAAAAAAAATAAACGTTTGGGCATCTGGGGGATGGGGTACCTGGGGCCGAAATCAGCCGGGGAGGAGGGCCACACAGCCCCTCCCCCATTTGGTAATGTCTGGGCCCCAGGGAATGGGGTCCCCGGGGCCAAAATTGGCCGGGGGAGGGGTCCACGCAGCCCCCCTCCTGTATTAAAATTTTTAAAAATAAAATGCCGGGCCCTGGGGGATGGAGTCCTTGGGCTCAAAACGGCCCAGGGAAGGGGGGCTGCGTGGCCCCCCTCCCCCATTTGGTAATGGCCGGGCCCCAAGGGACAGATTCCTGAGACGTCATCAGAGGCCCCGCCCCCTTTCCCAGCTACTCTGCACAGAGGGCTCCTGGCGTACTACTGGTTGGGGGATGAACTCCCCTTGGCTGCAGAGTGTCGTTGGGGGCCAAGAACCCCTATTGTTGTGACAAGTAAGTCCCCCACAGCCAGATTGCTGAGATGTCGGTAGAGGCCCGCCCCCTTTTTCAACCACTCTGCACAAGGGCCTTCTGGCATACTACTGGTTGGGGGATGAACTCCCCTTGGCTGCTGAGGGTCGTTGGGGGCAAAGGACCCCTATTGTTGTGACAAGTAAGTCCCCCACAGCCAGATTGCTGAGACGTCATCGGAGACCCCACCCCCTTTTGCAACCACTCTGCATAGGGGCCTCATGGCGCATTACTGGCTGGGGGATGAACACCCCTTGACTGCTGAGAGTCATTGGGGGCAAGGAACCCCTACTGTTGCGACAAGTTAGTCCTCCACAGCGGGATTTCTGAGACTTTGTCGGAGGCCCGCCCCCTTTCTCAACCACTCTGCAAAGGGCCTCCTGGCACACTACTGGTAGGGGGATAAACTTCCCTTGGATGCTGAGGGTCGTTTAGGGCCAAGAACCCCTATTGTTGCGACAAGTAAGTCCCCCACAGCAAGATTGCTGAGACCTCGTTGGAGGCCCTCCTCCCTTCCCAGCCACACTGCACAGGGGTCTCGCACTACTGGTTGGGGAATGAACTCCCCTTGGCTGCTGAGGGTTGCCCGGCTGCTGGCCAGCTTCCAAGAAGTCTCGTCGCACTCACCACGGGTGAGAAATGATGTGACGAGCGTGCCAATGGAAAAAAATTCTGCTCTGTTGCGGAGTGTGGAGTTTATCGATAACAAGCCGAGCGGACTTTTACGCCCAGGCATAGAAGAAACCAAAGGTTACAGGGAGGTTATACTTAGAAAATTGAATTTAAAAAACCTTAGAAATTCACTGAAAAAAACAAAGGTTACACGGACTTTATACTTAGGAAATAGAATTAAAAAACCTTAGAAAGTCACTGAAAAAACTAAAGGCTACAGAGACATTATAGTTAGGCACACATTTCATTCGTACAAAACTTGTGAAATTTAGCAGTTATAGTTACCTGAGCTAACTATAACTTATGTCCCCGCAATGCGCTGCTTATGACCTCACATATTACATCACTCACGACATGGTCAGTGACATCACTGATGACATCTCAAATTACATCACTGATGACATGATCCACAGAAGCACTGACACACCCACTCACACCCCTACACAACCTCTCATACACCCACTCAAGTCAAGATAAACTTTATTCGGCCGGAGGCCATAAAAGCACACAAAAAACCAGACCACAGATTTTCAAAAT
Organism: Calotriton arnoldi; assembly: GCA_963921515.1. Lineage (NCBI taxonomy): Eukaryota > Metazoa > Chordata > Amphibia > Caudata > Salamandridae > Calotriton > Calotriton arnoldi. The sequence continues at coordinate 2,188,203 of CAWUFW010002000.1, forward strand.
AAGGTATATAAAACGCATATCGCTGATCCAAATAAAATCAAGCTTATTTGGTACAATTCATAACATTTCATGAGATTAACCTTCAACAGTTGGTGTTACACCCTACTCATCAGGGAGGACATGTTCTGGACCTAATTTTTGCCAATCATCTGGAGGTAGAGGTGGGAGAAATTCTGCCACTCTGCTGGTCAGACCATTTTCTGGTCCTTTTTCTGTTAAAACCTCCCAATCTAAGTAAGACAGCTCATATCCAGGCTAGTACCCGGAAAGGAAGGGAATGGACGAGATTGCTGAAGAATAAGAGGCTTCCACAACTCACCGAAAAAATCACTTTTGATACTAATAAATTGGTAGATGAGAACTACTCGAATCTATGCAACCAAATCACCCACACACTAGATCAATTGGTCCCGATGAAAAATATTAAAAATAGAAACAAACTGTCAGCCCCATGGTACAACGAGGAGCTAAAGTTACTTAAGAAAAAATGTAAACAGGCCGAGAGAAAATGGAGGAGGCGATATAAAGAGGAAGATAAAGCTGCTCTGAAAACTGTATTGCACAGCTATAAAGGGACAATTGCTAAGGCCAAAGCTAAATATTATGAAGAAACTATCCTGCAGGCATCTAACAAGACCGGAACTCTATTTAGTATAGTAAGAGACATGTCGAACCCGGACTGTGTGAAAACTAAGACTATAGCCTCACAAGAGTTATGTGATGGCCTGTCAGTGTTCTTCGAAGATAAAATTAATAAAATTATTAGTGGCCTAAATTCCAATATGGAAACAGAGATAGATAGGGAAAACGATAAGTCGGAACGAGCAACAGAAAATACTCAGGAGGAGGGAACTGTATTTTAATTCTCGGTTTTGTGCCTAATGTTTATTCTCTTACTCATTATCTCACAAGGACTTATAATAGTAAAAAAGTGAACGAAGTTTTTAACTTTCAACCTTTTAAAAAAAATTTACAAACTTTTAGGTCATAAATTCATCATCAGTGTTTTTTACCTGTCTTGACAATTCCGCCAACTCATGTATCAACAGTGTGGTGATATATTGCATATGTTATTTATTTTTATTTTTTTCTTTTATTCCTTTTCTGTTTCTTGTTTGTTGCTTTTATGATTCTAGTAATCGAAATAAAGCATTTGATTGATTGATTGATAAAGAGATCATAGTAACCCTTGAATCCTTCCCAATTCCTACAGAGGAGGAGTTTAATATATTAGCAGGTAATATCTCCTCTGGTTCTCCGTTGGACCCTCTCCCACATAAGCTATGGAAAGCTTTCCGAGCAGAGCTTTTCCCTCAGCTCTATCAAATTTGTTGCCAGTCCCTAATCAGTGGAATAGTCCCAGAATGCTGGAAAAAGGCAGTGGTGACTCCTCTGCTAAAAAAAGCTACACTTGACCCCGACTGCCCATCAAATTATAGACCTATATCTCTGTTGCCATACCCGGTAAAGATCGTGGAAAGAGTGGTTAGCAAAACTCTCTCGAAATATGTAGTAGAAAACAATCTACTGGATGAAGTACAATTTGGGTTTCGTCCCGGTCATGGCACAGAAACAGCTCTGGTGACAGTTTTGGACGCTCTTAGAATGCGTGCCGACACCGGCCAAGCAGCCATATTGGTATTACTGGACATGTCGGCCGCTTTTGATACGGTCAATCATAAGACCTTGATTAAAAGATTAATGGAGGCTGGAGTTGTGGGAAGGGCACTGAACTGGTTTCAGTCGTACCTAACAGGGAGACAGCAGGCAGTGGCCATGTCACCTTTCATTTCTCACAGTAGCTACATAAAACATGGGATCCCGCAGGGTTCAGCCATAAGTCCTATTCTTTTTAATCTTTACCTGCGTCCACTCATGTACACCATTAAATCTTTTGGTATTGAAGTGGTTAACTATGCAGATGATACTCAACTTGCCTTCTCATTTGAAGGGAATCAAGCAGTATCACTGGATAAATTTCACAGCTGTATGCGTGAAACTGCAGGTTGGCTTAGGGAGAATTTGTTGCAATTCAATGGAGACAAGACTGAGGTTATATACTGTACAGCAAAGAAAATACCCCGTCCACTGCCAGTGGATTTCTGGCCGGTTTCTACGAACAATCCACCGCGGCCAGCCAAGACAGTGTGTAACTTGGGGGTTTTACTGGACAGTAATCTACAGCTAGAATCACAAGTGAATAAAGCAGTGAATACATGTATATCTCTACTCCGAGCTCTACGGAAAATACTCCCTTTTTTATCAATCTCGGCCAGACCCCAGGTGGTAAGGAGTATCATCATGAGTAGATTGGACTATTGTAATGCACTGCTTCTTGGAGCACCGGTGGCTCTAACAAAAAGGCTGCAAAGAATACAAACAATTGCGGCTAAGCTGGCACTAAAAAGACAACGCAGATCTTCTGCGTCGTTAGCTCTAAGAGATCTCCATTGGCTGCCTATTCTGCAAAGAATTAAATTTAAGGCACTTTGCATTGTTCATAAGGCGGCACACAAAATGGGGCCTAAACCATTACAGAGAATGTTTACTTGGTACTCCCCAGCTAGAAATCTTCGTTCTTCAGCAGCCTACCTAGTTTGTACCCCACGAGTTAAGAAAACCCGACTAGGAGGTAGATCATTTGGCTATGCAGCCGCAAAGCTATGGAATGAACTACCAAGTGAACTCAGACAGACTGACGACTTATTGCAGTTTAGAAAAAAGCTAAAAACCAGGCTCTTCCCAAGAGAATAGCCTTGAGAGACCTGTTTGTTGTGATTTCAAAATTTTATAGCTTGCACAGTGTCTTAGGTAATCCCAGCGCCAGGATGCCGGTTGGGTGACAGCTGCGCTATATAAATGCAACTTACATTACATTACATTAAAAGCGTTGCTGGTACCAAATTCAGACAGAACGACCTCTTTTAAGGTTCATAACCCCTCCTAATGTGAAATGCTGATTTTATAAAATTGAGTACTGCACAACAGACTTTGAGTGAACCTAGTACCTGCATAAACAATAGCCCTTCCTTGTACTGTCTCACATTGGCCTTGTGTCATAGAGGTGCCAGGAAGCGGCTTCTTGACTCCTGGTACAAGTGGCAAAACAAGAATAATTGCCAAATGCTTTGAATTGATTTATTGTTGCACCTGCAGGAGGGTGTGTCTTAAGACCAGGCGCGCGTTGCGGGAGAGGCAAAATCAAAGTGCAGCGTGCTTAGTCTAAAAAGTGTAAGTCAGTAACCATGATTAGGGGATATGAACCATCCCAAGTAAGTCTCTAAGCCAGGGGTTGTTGTTACTTGAGCATAATTTACAATGCTTTGCATCTTTTGGCCGCATCTAAGCAGTTGTTTATGCAGTGCTCAAGATACAATTTTTAAAAACGTGACTTAAAATTTGGACCAATTAAAAAAGGGGAATTGTAAAAATCAGACAGACCCAAACATAAAACAAAGATTCACATACTTAAGCCATGGTATTTGTTCTACCCCATCTAGTAGCAGGCAGTCAGAGATACAAGATCTTGTTAGTCCGGCCTCTTGTGATGACCCAATTTTCATCCAGAGTAATATGGGTGCTAGCCCTATCACATCTTTCAAAAACGACATGCCAAGCTCTTCAAAATAAACATCTGTTATTCAGTGCCAAGATACCCTTGGGTGAACGAGCGCTTTACAAATACACGTTATGTTATGTTTGTGGCAAATTAAAGAGGAAGTGCTTCCTGTGACTGATAAAAGTCTATGCATAAATTGATTCTCTATGCATTGTAAGATTTCCACATTGTTATGCCCCCAAAGGCCAGCACCATAAACGCACGCTGACATACACTTACTCTTATACATATTCAGCATTGCTTCAATTGGTTTATTTTGAAGCTTACTGAAGAAGCTAAAGATGGCTTCAATATTTCTCCTAAAAATCTTGCCTCTCTGTATTATGAGCGGGGAACAGCTTAGAGACTGGTTAAACAAACTCACCAGGTAATTACATTTTTTAACCTTTAATAAGGCGGACTCACCCATCTTAAAAGACTTTGACTTGGTACCGGGGCTACCACAAGTCATAATGTAGGACTTTAAAAATTAACTTTAAGGTCAAGGTCCTACATATACATTAAAAACAAGTCTAAAAGGCGCTAGAGGCAATTTGCAGTTTGGGCTATCAAAACTGCGTCATCGGCATATAATAAGATGGAGAGAGAAGTATGGCCCATACAGGGGACGTCTTTACTGTTCCTAATAACAAACTCACTAATTCCGTTTATGTACAGCAGGAAAAGGAATGGGGCCAAAATGCACCCCTGCCTAACATCCCTGATTGATCTAATGATCGGAGAACATTCAGCTGAGGGGCCATAGCGGCTTTACTGTGAGGTCCTGATGGAGGCGCATTATAAGCACAGTAAATCCTGTTCAACCCCCATTTTTCACATTATCTCCCACAGCTTAGAGCGATTAAAAAGGTTGAAGGCGCTCGATAAATCAATAAAAGCAAGGGGCAAAGAACCCTTCTTGGCTTTCACATACTTTCCCCAAACTAGGTACAAATTCAGGCATTGCTCGATTGTCCCAGTGCCTTGTCAGAACTTGAATTGCACTTCTGACAAAAGGTTTTGTGTGATGACCCAATCTTTGAGGCAGGACAGGAGGATACGGCCTAAGATCTTGGCGCTGGGGTCTATCAGGAAAATTGGATGATAACATGTTGTCTGAGACCGATCACCTTTTTTAAATATCGGGACCACAATGATTTGGGGATAGGCCCATGCGCCAATGATCTAAACACATTTGTAAGTAGAGGGCCCCACAGAGGAATATTTGATTTAATAAAATCTGCTGGGACCCTATCTGGTCCTGGTGCTTTACCTGTAATGCACTTATTTAGGGCAGTAAATACCTCCTGAACTTCGAAAGAATATTGGGGATCATGTGCTAGAACAGGGGGAAGATTAATGTCATAACCAGAGGGAATATCCGCAGGGGGAAAGATTTTTGTGAAGTGAGTGACCCAGGCCCCTTATTGGAATGACTACGTCAATACTAAATTCATCATGCTCCTTAAAGAAGGGTCTGTTGACCACCTCCCAGAACTTAGCACTCTCATTTTACCAGCCCCCTGAAGCTCCTCCCAGGCTTTGCTTCTGATTTTGGACTTCCTAGCTTCTAAGGTTTGTTTATACAAGCCCCTAGCTCACTTAACTTCAGAGGATACCCTGGGACATTTCTTCAGTGCGACCATCAGAATTCTGTGTGCAGTGGAGCATGCCAAATTAAACCAGCGAGGTGATGATCTGGCCCGGGAAGGAATGAAGATGTAAGATTATCAGAAATGGTGTTACATACATTAGAAAACTCAGGCTGAATCGAAACCTCACCCACCTCTATGGATAAGCAGGTCATGATAGAATCCCCTGCCTTATCTACAATAAGACGGTTGAAGGCTACTGGGTCAATTTTCTCACTTTTCATTTTAAGACCTTTATTCTTAGACAACTTCAAATTATCAGGGCGACTTATTTTAGTAGAATTAACGTGGAAGGCCAACCTAATGGAAGTGGGTTGTGATCACTCACACAGCTACTGGCTATTGTAAAGTCAGAGAGATAAAAAACCAATTCCTTTGAGACATGGAAAAAATCTATAGTGCTCCCTGATGAATCTCCTGTGAACGTGGGTACACTAGCATTCTGTAGGCCACACACGTTGCTCGTAAAAAACAAGTTATGTTTAAGGACCAGATCATTTAATGCGTCACCATAAGCGGAGTGAGAAAATGTGTGTTGTTATGTGTATGGCCATCACTAAAACCACAAACCCTGGAATCCAAAAAACGGCAAAGTGTAATATTAAAATCACCAGCCCAAATAAGATAAACAGTACGTTTAGCATTTTGAAAGAAATCAGTTAAATAAACATTAAACTGCTCGATAATTTCCCCAGACGGTTGTTTAAAAACATTATGATAGAAATTGATTAACAGAATATTATAGTCATCGGGAGTGATAAAAAGAGACCAGGAAATGTGGTGAGGCACAACATTTTGTGATACTAATGTCTGTGATCTTAACTGATAGATAAGTGGCCAAACCCCCACTTGCTCTGCCTGCCTTTGAACGCACTGCAGGGGCGGTGCGTCCATTGGGGCGTTGGGGCGTTGCCCCACTAATCGTTCTACTTCTGACGCTAATTGCAGCAATCAGGACTCCTGATTGGAATTAGCGTCAGAAGTAGAACACCGACGCTGAAAGGGGTGGGGCTGAAGCAGCACTCAGGTTGATTGACAGCTCAATAGTGCGCATGTTCGTTTTTGGGCTGATCGTGAAAATGCGCACTAGCCTTCCCCTTAAGAGACCGAGGGTTGCTTCATGCGCAGCCCCCGGTCTCCTAATGGGGGGGGTATCCCTGCCCTCAGCCAATCCTGTCGCTGCTGGCAGCGCCAGGATTGGCTGAGAGCGTTCCTTGCGCTGAGAACTTGTGGCTGTTGCCCCCTCCGCCCCGATTAGTGCCCCCAACTCCCCCCCATGTAACTTCCCCTAGTTCCTCATCCCCCCCACCCCCTGCCTCCTGCGCCTCTACAATGAGCCCCGCACCACTGGAGGCCGCCGGACACTGAACATGGCCAATGGACGCAGCCTGGGCTCGGAAGCCGCGGTGGCGGACGGACTGCTCTCCCCATCCCAGGCCGGATTACTGGGCACCCCAGAGCCCCCAGAGTCTCCCAGGGCCTTCCTGTCCCCGGCCCGGGCACGAAGGGAAGGAGTGCGCAACGGGAGGTGCTCCGAGGAGTCGGACATCCCTCGGTCCGGCAGGAGCAGCCGGGACAGCTCCGGGGAGAAAACCCATAACCGGGCCACCAGCGGCATCATGAAGGTAAGAGCCGCAGACGCACACGAGCCACAGCGCCCGCCCATCTGACCACAGCAGGAAGTGGGCGCAGGCTGCGACTCCCCGCGGAAAGTCTCAGTAGGTAGCCCCGTGGGTTGATGTATCTGCTGCAAAGATCTGAGCGTAGGCTACAGCTCGTAAGCCCGAACCCCTAGTTTTATGAAATGGAAAGTCTTTTGTTTTTAAAGGAAAGAAACAGAATAATGCTTAAAGGGAGAATCTATATTCCCACACCAGGGGTGCCTTCCCCCAATGAAGGCGTGTGGCTGGGATGTATACTACCTGTCTACTTGGCCAGTCGCTGCAAATTCAGTTTTTATATTGTGTATTTATGAGCGAGTGCGTATCCTGCCCCTAGCTTAACTCTAGTCCACACATACACTTAGAAGCACCTCGAGCATGTCAACACAACATAAGTTCTTTAAATAGCACCATGGCAAGTCCACTCAATACGTCATGCAGTCAGTTGCTTCCTGGGCGCAGCCAACCAAAAATTGTGCAGTCAACTGCACTCTAACCTTGTCCTGGGAGGCGTCATTTATACACCGCGAGTCTGCAGCAGAAAACACGTCTCCTGTTAACTGTAAAGAGTGGGCGCTGCAAACTGTGCACGTGCTTTGGGATTCATTCACCGTTCAGAAAGCACGTGACCTCACGACGCACTGGTCCCTTCTTTTTTTTCAGTCGTAGTGACTAGAGTGTCATGGTGAGCACTAGTGCAAGCGAGGAAGGTGACCCCCTCCTACCACCTGGTTGTGTAGTGAAAGGGGTGGTGCAGATGCCCCCGAAATTCACCGGTGCCACTACACCTGCTGCACCACTGACAACCATGCTTCCGAGGACCTCCTATGCGGCCCTTCAGCACGGCACAGATCTGCAGGACACCTTCCCAGTCATATGTGCGGCTTCGGGGGTTCAGGGGCGCTTATAGAGCAGGGTCTCATGTGGCTATTGGCAGCCGGTTTGACATTCAGGGCCTATACAAGCCCACTGCACAGACTTTGTAACCTGACAGTGACAGCCTCAGCCTTTAGTCACAGTGAGACTGGGGGTTGAGGAAGCTTGATGGTCCTGTGGGGCGACTTCCTTATTCTCAGTTCTTCCGTGAAATGGATCCAAATATCCGAGTCAGGCCCAAAGCGAGAGATATGTGCTTACTGTGTAACATGTCCATACAGTGGCCAGTCCTCTGATGTATGACATTAAAACTGGCCCTGTGTACATGCCCCTAAGTTAACACTGATGCCAAAAACATAGATTGACTTGCAAACAATGAATGTTAAAAACGTCGAGGGAATGCATTTTAGCAATTTAGTTCCTCTCTTATTTACATGTTTACTTAATCTTGCATTCCCCACGAGTTAGCTATTTTATAATGTTGTTGTTTATCTGTATTTTTTTCTGTGCATACTTTGAGGCTTGAGCCATGCCAGGTGTTTATGAGGGACTTTGAGCATGCAGGCGCTAAGGCTAAAGCCAAACAAAGTGCCTGTCAGTGGGTTGGCCTCTCTGCAGAGCACACAGAACAATGTTTGTGCATTCCATTTGCAACTGAAATTCTGTGGAAATGTGTGTGAAGGGGGTACACTGATGTCAAAATATTTGCAAGGCAAAAGAAAGAGAAATTAAGGTGCTTATATTTGAGGGAGTGCAGTGCATGTTGGGGGCGGTGAAGTGACAGAGATGTGAGGAAGGGCATTCGGGGAAGAGTGAAAAGAGGATGCTGAAGAGGAAAGAGAGGGGTTTGAAGATGTGCAGATGGACAAGATATGCAGAGACAAAGAGGATACATATCTAACATAAAGCAAACGTAATTGAAGGCCAAAACTCCTTCCACAGGCCTCAATGATATTTAATTCACAGACTCACTATTTCAGAATTTAAACATTTTCAATGTTAATTATTTATAAGAAATCATTGTTGTTACTCATTTATCTTAAACAGCTAACACCCAGTGACAAAGCCAATCATACTGACAGGCTTTAGGCGTATGTCAGTTGCTGTGCCATTTATCTGGATAAAATTACATCTCAGAGAGAAACCAAAATACCGGTCTGATGGCACACTATGGGAATCACAGAAATGTATTTGGCATGTTCCTTTATAGTGAGCACCCACTTTTTTCATCTCACTTAAAGACCTGTCTGCACATATTTCTATATGATGGTTACAGCCAGCAGCTGTGGGTGCTTCCCGAAGTCTGGTTAGAGCATATTTTTCCAAAGTTAATGCTGCATGCAGTGCAAGACACTGGGCAAGCATACATTTTAAAGGGCTAAAGTTGTCATGCAGAACAATTTACATATTACAGTAACTGTTGAACAAATTAATGGAAGAAGATACGGGGCAGGTTTTAATGTGTTTAATATTTCAAAACTATACGTTCCCACTGCTTAATAAGCCTTGCTTTATCACTGCATTCATTTGGTTTAAAATGCACCATTTGCCAATCTTTTTTAAATTTCTTTCTCAGGAGAGGGACTCTCTCTAGACCCCAGGTTTGTCCATTGAACTTGTTCACATCGCTAACTAGTGTTTTCTATTGGAAAGGGTAGAGCCAAAGCAGTCTTGCTTAGTACCCTAGCCCTCTTCAGAAGTCAGACTTGCTTGGCAACCCAGAAATTCTCTGAAATAATGTATGAGTTTTCTTTTATGAATGCCTAGAAGAACTGAATTTATAATCCATTTAACACAGAAATAGTGCTGAAAATCGCACCAAAAAGATGCCAATTTTTTAAAAATTTCTTCGCGGGAGGAGAACCCCCCGCACCCGCCTGATTGCCGTCGGGCTCGCTCGCTGCGCTCGCTCGCATACGTTGATTCGTTCTGCATACGCCCACCAGTTTCAAATTCCAACAGCCTCCACTGGAACGCAGAGCAGATTGAAAAAGCCCCTGGAACCCGTTGATAGTAAAAGCAGATAGAGACCAAGTTTCTTGGCAACAGATGATGTTGTGGGAGTTCATGAAGTTTATAAAGTCCGGATTAGAAGTTTTGGAGTGAGCCCCTGCGATGTTCCAGGATGCTATGCTTAAAGGCTTCTTATCAAGGTTTCTCATAATGGTTCCCGTGGGGGAATCTCTAATCGAGGCCGTAACCTGTCTCCCATGAGCTAAGGCAGGGGTATGAGCCTCTATGTTATGTTTGCAACCACAGTTCTGAAGAGGGTCAGAGGCCCCCGATATTTGGGCGATCTGGGGCTCTGACAATAAAGAAGGGGGAGCATCAATACGAGGGGGAGTAGAAGCCTTCAACCGTCAATATAGATCCTCCAATGCAGCTAGGGTCTCAAATGGGTTCCTAGTTGGAATATTAAAACCACAATGATGATTTAATGTTGATGTTTGGACATCATTAAGTGTTGCTGGGTTGAGGTTGGACAGAATAAATGGCCTGTAAATATAGCCTAGAGGTAATGCCTGGATGTGGGTAAAAGAATGTGGTTGATTTCCCCGTATTGCTAGAAGGGCCTTGACCACCATTGGAGATCTAAAATTTACGATCACACAGTCACCAGGTGACTTCTTTTTGCCTGGCCCTACCCAGAGGGTTCTGCGAGCCATCAGAATTTCCGAAGGTAGGTCTGCTATCCAGCCCCTTTATCTTTAAACCAATGGATAATTTTGTTCTTCAGGCCCCAAAAACCCTCGTAGGTTCAGCCAGAAAGAGTTGGAACATTTTTCAGCACTAATACATAAGGGGTACACTCCGGGGGAAGTTGTGGATTATAATGACTGTTTTCAGGGAGATTTATAGATTTGCCAGATGGGCCATTCCTCGCGAGAGCGGGCAGCGCCAAATTTAATATGGGCCCTTTTTCCAGCTGATTGGTGCGGATAGCGCTGTGGCCTGAGTTTCTATCAATGAACAAGAAAACACGAGGGAGATTGGAGAGGACTGAGCTTATAAGTTACCCACCCACTCAAAGGACCCTGTCCGATTGAGTGGATGATGTCATCAGTGATGCCATCAAAGATGTCACTTTGAGATATCATCAGTGAATTCATTAACAATGACATTTAACATGTCATGAGAGATGTAATATGTGAGATCGTGAGCAGTGCATGGCAAGAGTGCAAGTTATAGTTATCTCATTAAACTCTAACTTGTTAATTTCAGTGTGTTTTGTTGGTTTTAAATATTTAGTTTTTTAAATGTTAGTTTTTATCTCATTTGAACACCTAACTATAACATCACTTTAACCTTTGTTTTTTTCAGTATATATGTATATATATATATATATATATCCAAAGTATTTTGAAATAAAGCGCACTCTCAAATGTCCAGGTGCATTAGGCAGATAGCTCTTTAATTCTCAAACGTTACGCATTTCGACAAATTAATGTCTTGAACAAGACATTAATTTGTCGAAACGCGTAACGTTTGAGAATTAAAGAGCTATCTGCCTAATGCACCTGGACTTTTGAGAGTGCGCTTTATTTCAAAATACTTTGGATCACTTATGTCCGGTTTTGGGTTTACCGGCACCGCGCACCACCTGACCACGGGCTTGATCCCGGAAGGACCCGCTCTCTGCTTTGAATATATATATATATATATATATAACTATATATATATATATATATATATATATATATATATATATATTATCTACTGGCGGTCGCCAGTAGATAGTTATAGTTAGGACCTATTTTCCATAGGAAATTCACAACATTCTATTTCCAATAACTTTGGCGTCGGTTGATGAATCTTCGCGAAATTTTCAAAACTCGTGGGGCGCTCCGGTCCGCTCCTATCTTAAAAGTTTTGGGATGATTCGGCAAGCGGGGGCCGAGAAAAAAGGGGGGTTCCAAAACGTGTTTTCTCCATGTTAATTCCCATAGGAAATTTTAGACACGGCTACAGCCCGAACTGCTGAACGGAATTACACCAAATTTGGCAAAAAGGTAGCGCTTGGTTCAGAAAGCGACCTTTTTTTAAATGGTGTAAATCCGTTCAGTAGTTGCGGAGAAATTCAAAAAATAAGAGTCAAAAAATCAATTTCCCATAGGAAACTTTAGACACGGCTACAGCCCAAACTGCTGAACGGAATTACACCAAATTTGGCAAAGAGGTAGTTCTTGGTTCAGAAAGAACCCTTTTTGTTAAATGGTGTAAATCCGTTCAGTAGTGGCTGAGAAAATCAAAAGTAAAAACACATATATATCTATGGCCGCGGAGGGTCCGCGCACCCTGAGCGCACCCTCCCGATCACGAGCTGTATGCTAATTGGCTGTCAACACTCCAAACCAGGAAGTGTTGGCAGCCATCTTGTGCCTCAATATAACCGAGGCACAAGAAATCAGTAAAACAAGTACGCAAAACGCAAAAAGGGGGCAGGGTAGAAACACCCTGACCCCCTAGGCCTGCTCAGGGGGTCCCACAAGGACCCCCAGGGCCAAAAAAAGAATTAAAAAAAAAAAAAAATCGGCGGGATGCGCTTAGGATGCGCTTAGGATGCGCGGATCCCGCCGTGAAAAAAAAAAACAAAGCGCGGGCTCCCGCGCTTTGTTGTTATTTGGCCCCCGGGTGGGCCAAGTCCCGGGGGCATGCGGGGGTTAATGACAAAATTGGGCCCCATGCCCCGGGGACCGCCACCCCCCGGGGCTTTGAATTTAAAATGGTGCGGGAGGGCACTCGGCCCTCCCACAGCCCCGGGGCTTCTTTTTTTAAAATTAAATTACCTGTGTAGGGGGGCTCGAGCCCCCCACATGCCCCAGGGACCGCCACCTCCCCGGGGCACTAAGAATTTTAATGTGGGGGTCCGTTTCGGACCCCCGAAGCCCCGGGGACCACCACCTCCCCGGGGCTTTGCAATTGGATGGGAGGGGGGCCGCGCGGCCCCCCTCCTGGAGCCTGTGATGGCCCTAGGGACTGCCACCCCCCAGGGCCGGCTCCTGCAGTGTCCCGGGGTGCCCACCCCCGGGACACTGCTGTTTGCTATGACAGGGCGGGAGCCTCGCGGCTCCCGTCCTGTCATAGCAAACTTGCTTTGAATTTTGGAAGAGAGAGCAGGAAACCTGCTCTCTCTGCCAAAATTCAAACCAAATTGCTTTTCCACACGGGGAGCTGCATCTTAGCAGCTCCCCATGTGGAAAAGCAATGCCGGCTCCCGAGGGACGCGGGAGCCGGCGGGACCGTGGGGGGATTGGGGACCTCCCCACGGTCCCCAACGGAGAGGGCCAGCCCAGGGGGATGGGGTCCCCGGGGCTACAAGTGGCCCGGGAGGGGGGCCACGCGGCCCCCTTCCCCAAAATTAAAAAAAAAAAAAAGGCCGGCCCCGGGGGATGGGGTCCCCAGGGCCATAAGTAGCCTGAGGAGGGGGGCAACGCAGCCCCCCTCCAAAAGATTTGAAAAAAAGAAAAAAGGCCATGCCCCGGGGGATGGGGTCCCCGGGGCCGATTAAGGCCTCGGGAGGGGGGCCACGCGGCCCCCTTCCAAATTTTCATTTAAAAAAAAAAAAAGGGGGCAGGCCCTGGGGGATGGGGTCCCCAGGGCCAATAAATTAGAAAAAGAAGGGGGGCCACACAGCCCCCCTTCTTAGAAACTACATAAAATAAAAGACCGGCATCGCGCCGGAGGCCACGCCCCTCCTTGCAGCACTCTGCAAACGCGCCCCTGGCGCGTTTGCAGATGGGGAATGAATTCCCCTTGAATACTGGGGGTCCCTGGGGGCCAACTAGCCCACCAGGAACCTCCAGTATGCGCCAGGGGGCTGCGTTGCAGAGAGGTGTTCTGAGGCCACGCCCCTTTTTACACCTCTCTGCAACGCAGCTCTGTGACGCTTAATGGAGGTAGCTGGTGGGCTAGTTGCACCCCAGGGACCCTCAGGATTCAAGGGGAGTTAATCCCCCAACTTAAAACGCGCCACGGGGCGCGTTTGCACAGTGGTGAAGGGAGGGGGCGGGGCCTGAGGTGACGTGTGCAAACACGCCCTGTGGTGCGTTTTAAGTTGAGGAATTAATACCTCTTTAATCCTGAGGGTCCCTGGGGGCCAACTAGCCCACCAGGTACCTCCAGTAAGCGCCACGGAGCTGCGTTGCAGAGTGTTGTAAAAAGGGGCGTGGCCTCTGAACACCTCTGTGCAACGCAGCTCTCTGGCGCATACTGGAGGTACCTGGTGGGCTAGTTGGCCCCCAGGGACCCTCAGGATTGAGGAGGAATTAATTCTCCAACTTAAAACGCGCCACAGGGCTTGTTTGCAGACATGTCACCTCAGGCCACGCCCCCTTCCTTCACCATTGTACAAACACACCCCGTGGCGAGTTGTAAGTTGGGGAATTAATTCTCTTTCAATACTGAGGGTCCCTGAGGGCCAACTAGCCCAACAGGTATCTCCAGTATGCGCCAGGGAGCGGCGTTGCAGAAAGGTGTTCAGAGGCCACGCCCCTTTTTACACCTCTCTGCAACGCAGCTCTGTGGCGCTTACTGGAGGTACCTAGTGGGCTAGTTTGAGCCTAGGAACCCTTAGGATTCAAGGGGACTTAATCTCTCAACTTAGAACTGCCACAGGGCGCGTTTACACAGTGGTGAAGGGAGGGGACGGGGCCTGAGGTGACGTGTGCAAACACGCCCTGTGGCGCGTTTTAAGTTGGGGAAATAATTCCCCTTCAATCCTGAGGGACCCTGGGGGCCAACTAGCCCAGCAGGTGCTTCCAGTAAGCGCCACTGCGCTGCGTTGCAGAGAGGTGATCCGAGGCCACGCCCCTTTTTAAAACCTCTCTGCAACGCAGCTCTGTGGCGCTTACTGGAGGTACCTGGTGGGCTAGTTGGGCCCCAGGGACCCTCAGGATTCAAGGGGACTTAATCCCGCTACTTTAAACGTGCCACGGGGCGCGTTTGCACACATGTCACCTCAGGCCCCCCCTCCCTTCACCACTGTGCAAACGCGCCCGTAGCGCGTTTTAAGAGGTAGTTTTAATCCCCCTGCCCTATTATGTACTAGGGACTTACAGAGGAGGTCATGCTAATCACAGGGGTACCCCAACGCATAGTGTTCCCTAGTGTATGTAGGTGTTTTCACTGTATTCTAAGTGTCTTTTAGCATAGCACTGGCTCTGGTTAGTCAGAGTCAGTTACCACCAGTACCCGTCTGAAAAAGTTGTGGGCACAGGATGATTTTGCAACAAGGCCTCATTCTGCTCCTCTGTTGGTTCTTTCTGCACATCTTTTGCTTCTTCCTGCACTTTTCTTCGTCCTTGTGGACTTCTGTTGCTTCTTTCTGCATTTCTTTGGCTTCTTTCTGTGCGTTTTTTCTTCTTTCTTCACATGTCCTACCTCTGTAGGCATAGTTAAAAATTAGCATTTAAAAAACCTTTGAAATTCACTTAAAAACCATAGCTTTTAGGCACGTTATAGTTAGAAATTAGCATTTAAAAAACCTTTGAAATTCACTGAAAAAACCATAGGTTTCAGACACGTTATAGTTAGAAATTAGCATTTAAAAAACCTTTGAAATTCACTGAAAAAACCATAGGTTTTAGGGACAGTTATAGTTAGTTGGACATTTCACTCGTACAAAACCATAGAAATTCCCCCGTTATAGTTAGTTCAGCTAACTATAACTCGCGCCCCCGCAATGCACTGCTGATGACGTCACATATTACATCACTCATGACATGGTCAGTGACATCACTGATGTCATCACTGATGACATCTCAAATGACATCACTGATGACATCACTGTTGACATCATCCATGTGATAATTTCATGCATCTTCTCACACCCTAATATAACTTTTGATACACCCACTCTAAATTACAGACTGCCATTCTCAAAACCATACACACTCCAATACCAATAACTACATACCTACTCACTGATTGTTAGGTCTACACACACACATCTACTCACTCACCCGTACAGTCACTCATACTTACAGTCACTCAGTACAGGACTATCATATGCACTCATACACCTATATAAACACTCACACACCGCCACTCATCCATAGAGGTACTCACACACCTAGTCAGTCATGCACAAAATTAATCACACACCCATTTACTCACCTATACAGTTATACACACACCAGCTCACTTACTCATACAAATACTAGCACATTCTTACGCTCTTATACAATAACTGATACAAGCACACACGCATCCATACAGCCACTCTCACAATCACACACTCTCACTTATAGCCATTTCAATACTCTAACACACATATATACTGCCTTTTACATATGTAGTTACTCGCACATGTACCACTCAGATATACATTCACTCACTAACACACCCATACACACACTCACCCACCCAAGCAGTCCATCACAGATGCACTCTTGAAATCATGCACCCAGTGAATCACCCACTCACACATCTATGTACAGAGTCACACAAACCCCACCCACACAAACACTCAGGCACCCATACAGATACTCAGAGAACCAATCAATAACCCATATAGACACTCATGTAGCTATTCGCAAATCCATGCATCCACTTACACACCAACAGACAGACGGATACAGACATTCACACAGTTTAGCCACTAACCCATGCATTCAGTAAGATCCGTTTAATCACTCACTTGTAGAGTCAGTCACGCACGTACTAAATCATCCATTCAGACACTTATACACCCACTCATTCTTCAATACGCCTTTCCCTATATATATTAAACATATTTAAACTTTACAGAAACACACAGTCACTGGATGATGTCATCAGTGATGTCATTTGAGATGTCAGCAGTGATGTCATCAGTGATGTCACTGCTGTGCATGGTCTTTGGCCATGTACAGCAGGGTGGGATGCATGGCCTGGTCTCTGGCCAGCCCTGCATTCCACTCTCCATGGACGTCTGACTCGTATTGTGCATGGCCTTTGGCCATGGGCTGCAGAGGATGGGGTAGCCAGTCCCTGTAGCCCACCCTCCAAGAAAGTCTGACCCCCGGGTGCACCCAGACTTCAGTAGTGCTTATGGATGGTGGTGAGCAAGTCATGACCTCTAACCAGGTCCTATACCCTACTCTCTATGAGCGTCTGACCCCAAAGGGGGTGGGCTGTGCCCCACCATCCACAAGTGTTTAACCCCTCCACTGCACACTGCCCTTGGCCTCCGCAGTGAAGGTGGGCACAAGGTCTGGCCTTTGGCCAGCCCCTGCAAACCACCCTCTGTGAGCAGGTGACCCAATCTGCACCTGTTTGGAGGCCAAGCTCTGTGCTTCACCCTCCACAGTTGCCAATCCCCTGCTGCATATAGCCTATGGCCGTGTGCTCTAGGGGTGGCGCTCATGGCCTGGACTCTGGCCAGAACATGCACCCCACCATCTTTTGGCATTCAGCACCACCCCGTGCATGTCCTTTGGCCCCATCTCCTGTGGGTGACTGCACTCCACCTGTGTAAGGCCTCTGGTGAGCGCAGTGGGGTGTGGTAGAGGCATCCAAACCCCTGCTGCGCACGGCAAAAGCTTCAGCTGTGCGCCGTGTAGGCAGAGCACCAGGTCTGGGCTCTGGCAGGGTCTATGCTCCACCTGAAATAAAGAAAAAGTGAGAGCTTATCATATCTTTTCGTCAACTCTACCTTACTAATCCTCTGTATAGAAAGCTGAAAACATTTTCTTATGATCTCCTCTAAGTGAGAGCAGCACGTCTTTGACAGATTCAGGCAGATTTCAGGAGATACTTCGCATTACTCTGAGCCCTCACCCAGGCAAAGCATATATACAATACAACATACATACAGAAGCAAAACAAAGTCACTTGGCAAGGTAGGTTTGGTACTATGGAAATGAAAACCAAACAATGGATCACTAAGTCACTGTATTTGCCTTGTCAACTCTCTCCGTCGATAATACATAAAGTAATCTCTGCCACCAAGCCTGATGCATTGCAAAGGCTGTACACAACACAGGCACACAGTTTAGAATGCAGGCTTTTGGCATCAGGGAGTTGCTTTCACCAAGGATACAGAAATCTGTGTGTTAATGGTGGATTGATTGCATTCTCACATTTAGAAACTATTATCTCAGCAAAATTTAACATGTGTTCTTTTGACACTTCAGCCGGCAATACCTTTTCAGCCTGGAGTTTTCGAGGTCTTTGCTTTCACTTGTTTTTCCCAATCTATAATCCTAACATACGGCTACCTGTACTTGTAGTTCTTGTAGTTCCTGACTTCTTTTGTGCTTGACAGTTATATATAAGCACCACACACTCTCTCCTTTGCTGCATATACCATCTAGGTCTACCAATCCCCAACAGTTTTACCTACTGAACTAATTTTAAACACGATAATGGATGTTATTTTCTTCTCCAGGTTTGGTGTATTCCAGTTGGGTTTCCTGTTACCTACATACTGTCACAAGATCAAACTGTGTTCTTAAGTTGAGGGTGTGTTTGAAGAGTCCTTTGTATAATTATTCTCTGACATTCATAGCACAGGCTCTTCTTATTACTGTCAAGGACTGGATGGTGAGAACGTTGTTTTAAGTTTTCTTCTTCATTACCTGAGTAAAGAGCAACAAATGTATGACGGAATTCCACATACTTTTTTCACGCATGCCTTAGGAACTCTGTCATTTGAACGAATGCGTCTTTAGCACGCATTTGTTCTGCACGCAAGTCTTTTTAACGACTTGCTTTAGGGGGGAGCTGGATATTGCCAACAGTAGGGAAGGTGTTGGACTTTAATTCCAACACCACTCCACCATTTGCGCCCCCCTAATGCAAGTCGTTGTAACGACTTGCGTGCAGAACGATTGCGTGCTAAAGACGCATTCATTCTGCTGCCAGCGCTGTGAAGGCACAGCGTGATTGGGGTTCGTCCTAAAGGACGTTTACCGCAAATACCACCAGTAGGCATGGTGACATCATGCACAGAATAGTTCATGTAAGTATCTCCTTAAGAAGATCCCGGTTACGAGGAAAAAGCCACAAAAAGCAATAATAGTGTAGTTCTTGATTGAAGAGGAAGAATAAAGCAACACACCAATCTCTTCCTCACATCAGGCATGAGGAAAGAGCACAGTGGCGGCTCGCATAGGGCGTGCTGCGGGGCGGTGCGGGGCGGGGGAGGGGCAGGGTGGGGGGTAGTAAACTCGGACATACGACGGAACAGAGGAACGTAATAATTACTTTCCTCCGTTCTGTCGTATGTCCGAGTTTACTACCCCCACCCTGCCCCTCCCCTGCCCCGCCCACCGCCCCGCAGCACGCCCTATGCGAGCCGCCACTGAAAGAGCAAGGCAAAGAGAATCAGCATGAGATCCAAATAAAATCCCAACTGTAAGTAGAAAAAATCACGAACAAAAATAGCATCAAGGGAGCGATAAATGTAACAAAATAAAATAAGGAAACAGAGAAGTTCTGATGTATTTATCACTCGCAAATGGAGGGTTTCTCCATTCTCATGGCACATCAAGGGTGTCACCGAGGAGCACTCGCTCTGTAGTTTGATAGGTGCATAACAAGTAGGGGCCCTACAACCTTTGCCAATAAGAACAAAATCAGAGGAGACAAAAGGGAAAACGGCATAGCTATCTAGAAGGTCAAAAACTTTTGCCCTACACTTAGGGATTAGATGAAGGGACCAATTTAGAGTTTGATGGACAGGGTACTCTGCCACAAACGCGGCGTAGCACCTTGTCCATCAAACTCTCAGTCCTGTGGATCATAATTTTTCTGACGGTGGTGCCCCTGCTGGCTCCACTATCGGAAACCTACCCGATGGCCAAACGGAGTAGAGGCCGTAGAATTAGGAACATTAGACAAGGCGGTCACGAATAGAAGAAAATTATCAATGAAACCGATACCGTGGGTGAAAACTCCCAGGATGTCAGGGTCATTAGTAATTTGTTTTTCAAAAACAAACTCAAGCTTTGGGAATTTGTTTTTGAAAATAAAAATAAAAAGGTTTGGTGAGCGGCTTTCTGAAACATGGTGGTGGCTCACCAATCCGTCAGTGCCTTGACAGGAGCCACAGTTTCTGCAGCTTCTGTGAACATCCAAAGATCACCGCTGGGTTGTCAGTATTCTCAAAATACTGCAGTTCTATGTCCATCAGGGTGGTGTGTATAATGTCCTCCGCCTCCCTGATGAACAGTATAAACACTGCCAGGGTCTAACTCAGGCCCAAAGTCCCTAAACTCATTGATTCAGATGTCCTGAAACAGAAACTTTGTCTCTGTATGCAACTCAGGAACGACCTAGCTACTCGGGAGTTACTCAAGTGTCAGCTTGTGTGATATGCAGA
Source organism: Calotriton arnoldi (assembly GCA_963921515.1). Taxonomy (NCBI): domain Eukaryota; kingdom Metazoa; phylum Chordata; class Amphibia; order Caudata; family Salamandridae; genus Calotriton; species Calotriton arnoldi. The sequence goes on from CAWUFW010002000.1 coordinate 2,208,294, forward strand.
TTTGTTTCCTGATTTGATCTTTTTGGTGTCTAAAGAGTCTGCTGCATTGTGTATGTGATAGAGAGAAAAATAATTATTTACACATGTCATTCTTTTCTTCTTATTGTGTCATGGGACGTGGTAGAAATAGATTATACTTATTTGGACCACATATTGTGCCAGGGGTGTTGTTTATACCACTAGTCTGAGTTTTGCAAGTGATCTGTTGACAACTAAGTTCAATACACCCACTAGGATTAGAAAAGGAGATCAATGATGAGTGAGCTCTAAACTGAATTTTGACTCTTTCGTTATGGATGTCAATCTAAAGCAAAATGGATCAGTGAGTTTCTCCTTTAGTGAGTACAACATTGTTTTACTATATGCTGTGCATCAGATCTTTGTTGCATGCTTTGCCTCAAGGCTCAATTAAATAAGGTCTAGATTGACCTGGCATCCATGCATTCAACTTATACTGTAACTTATAATTATGTTTTATTTTATTCTTATTTTTTATTTTCTATATTATATTAGAACATTGGAATGTTGGGAGCTCCATTGAAGACAATGGAGTTGCTCTGGGCTTATAATGGCTGGTATAATCCCAGCGCTCCAACATTCCAATGTTTGTCTTTTTGTTTCTCCAATTTAAATTTAGAACATTCTACCCTTAGTGGGTGGAATGTTCTAATAGCCTTATAGCCCTTCTGCCTCAGGCTATACCGGCTGTTAAAGGCCCTGATCCCGAGTTATAGGCCCGAGCCGCAGGCGAGGGCCTATAACGAGGATGTAAAATTGGTATAACATTACGGATATGTCTGCTGCCTGTATCTGTTACCTTAGTAATTCCACTAGCATATAAGACTGTGAGGTCTCTCTGCTCTTAGTGTTAGGCATGCTTGCACCCCCCCCAATCTTGGATTTTTCACTTGCCCTTTAAAAAAAATTCAAGAACGCGATGCCGGTATAATACTGGCAGTGTAATCTTAGAATTTGTTTTAATTATGCCCCCCCGAAAAAATTTCTGTAGACGCTCATGTCTCTGCTGGCTAATAACAGATTATGGGATGTGTCTTCCTGCTCTGCCCGATGGAGTAAATTCTCAATTAGAACCCCTTGACAGATCCCTAATCCCAGCAATTAAATTATGATTAGATTTTTCTTTTGCCGACCAAGCCAAAAAAGCCCAATTTTTCCCCCTTCCTTATAGACTTGATTATAAAAGGTACGGCTATTTAAAATTCTCTAAAGCCTCCTTCTTGTCTGGCCATACCCGGAATGACTGATTCGATTGCTCTTCTAAGGTTTTGAAATATGCTGTATCAGCAGCCATTTGTAAGTTTTCTGTTCTGTTCACTCCTTTTTTTTCTGATAAGCAGATAAAAGAGAACATGGTCCCAGATAGTTGCCATAAAAGCTTCCCATACAACTGATACATCAGTAGAATTCATATTCGTTTAAAAAAAAATCCTATTTCTGTTGACAGTGTCTGCAATAAATCCTCTTGGTTTAACAAAGCTCTAGCCATGCACAATCTCCTTTGTTTTTTCGGACCGCTCCCCAAACTTTGTAGCTTCCTGTAGCCAAAACATAACCTTTTAATAATCATTCTCACTTGAATTAGCTAATACAGTACTTTTATTTAATCTGTCTTTATAACTGACCTTGTTCAGACTCCTTTTATGCTTTACCCCTTAACAGATCCATCCGCTCCTTGCTTGGTTTCTTTGCTTTATTCAGAAAAACACTATGTTTTAGTGACCTAGGACAATAAGTGTTAATTTACATGACTACAATCTGTGGAGTGTCTCATTTTATTAGATATTTACAGGTTGATTAAATAGGTTCACCTCCTTAATGCTGCATTCATTCTCACTTCAATTCTGTCCTAACCTCTGGGTTTGTAGTCAATGTCATGAGGAAAGGGGTCATACCTTCCAATAATGCTGCTTAATTTAAAAATCCAGTGATTCATAGCGTACTGTGAGAAATGAGAACACTGCTAACTTTATAGTGCCACATAGTGGTAAGGGTAGGTTATCTAAACCAGGGGCAGAATTCCAGACACCAGATACCTTTTCTATGATCTAACATGGGAAAGGTCCTAGGCAGGAGTATTAATACAAAACCAGTGGCGGCTGGTAGGGAACTGTGGAGGGCGGATGGGGGTCAGAAAAAAAGAAGACTTACCTACTAGTCGCCAGCTGCCACCTCTCCTCCGTCCTCGCTGTTTTCCTGGCTCCCGGTAGCACCCAGGCTCCCCTAGCCAATCACGACGCTGCTGTCACCAGCATTACAGCAGCGCAGTGACTGGGCTGAGCACCGTGGTTTGGCGCTCAGACAGGGAGTGGGAGGCTGTGCATGTTCTCCACCCAGGCTGTGCAATACAGATGGTGGAGAACATACTAAGTGCGCATGACAGTTTGGCCAGGCCAAGATTACCGGCCAAACTGTCATGCGCACTTATGGTGCAGCAACCATTCCTCCTCCCTCTGACGTCACTCAAGCCCAGCCCCGCCCTAACCTGGCTGCAAGCTCCATACTAAAAATAAAATGATAATAACGTTCTGTTATTATCATTTTGTTTATCCTTTGCATTCCTCTTAGAGCAGTGGGCCGACGCTCCTCCGTCTTATCGGAGGAGTCGCAGCTGTATAAAACTGTACCATGGGACACCCTCTATGCAGGCTCCTCAGGTGTAAAGGTGGTATAGCTCCTTCCAGGCTTCACTCTGAATCCCAACTACTTCCAGCTACTTCAAATAAGTTTAAAAACTTCATGCATGACTTAAAAACAATAACTGAGCTCAGGCTGTTCCTGGAACATTCCTCCGCTGAGTATACACAATTACAGCATTTACACAGAAAAATCTAAACAAAAAAATGAATATTAATACATATCAGTCATACATCTATGCTGAAAACATCCTCAGGATAAAATGACAATAGAGCACAGTCCATTTGCAGCCCAATGTCACTTCTGCCAAGTATATGCCAAGTATTTCCTAGCAAAGACCACCTAAATGTGATGCCCTCTTGACTGTCTATATGGATGAATTAATGTGTGGAGAACTGTCTTCCCATCTGACCACTCTTAGGTTTAGCTCTATGTCTAGCTGATTTCACTGTTTTGATTTATGATATCTGCACAAGTCTTTGACCTCTAATACAATCAGGGTTATGTAATAGCAGCTACATCAAAATGCTTGACTATAATCAGTTGGTTTTTAATTTGTGCCTGAATGTCAGGGCCAGCTGAACTATGAAGGGAGTGAGTTTCAGAGGCCACTCATTGGGAGCTACACTTACACTTATATTAGAAACATAACCACTCCAGATTTCTTTAACATTTGACTGACAAAATTGCAGGGAAAACAGGTTTGCCACGAATGTTGCCCAGTTCCACGAAGGTGCAAGTAGGCTATTATATTACCAGTGAGTTTATGATCCTGCACTGCTTTCATCATTCTGGAGAAAGGAGAGAGAAGGAGAAATTTGTGTCTAGACTTCAGTCAGATGGAAGACTAATACTATTCCAATGAGAGCCGATTATGAGAGCTTGAGCAGTCACTGTCAGGGACAACTCTGACCGGTGCAAGTATTGCAACAGAACATAATATAGGAATACAAGTACCTGAAGTGGACAAGGTAACTGACTACAATTAAATAGGGAAGCTAAATACTGAAGTGATCGAAAGCTTTAAATTAAAGTGAGGGTGGGACTGGATACTAAGGAGGGAGCCCCATAGAACACATAGGAATACAAGTGAATGTTTAACACAGCTAACTAACATAGCACATTAATCACAAAGCATTTTGGGTCAACATTGTGTTGTAGTCCAGGTGAAAGTGTGACTTATTCATGAACCATTTGACTCCTGCATATATATTAGCAAGTCATAAACCTAAGCCAGAGAAATGTGCAGCTACTCACAGAAAATGCTTAGTGACTCAGACCTGGAAATTCAGGAGTAATTCAGTCTAGCTCTGAAAGTTTTTGGAAATCTGAATAAAAACTCTTTAGTTTCCAGAAGCCCATTACAATATATCTTGAGGGATGTCATTTCTGGTTTCATAAAATTGCAAACCCACATTTGGAGGCCATAGGACAGACTGGGGCTGCTGGGTGGTTGCCACTTGTGTACTGGGGTCTGTTCTCTTATAGCTCTTCAAACTGGGCCAAGCACTCCTCTTCCGCACTTGGCATCAGGGTAAGCCTGGCGAGCTGTCCAGAGTGTCACAAGGAGGTAGTGTGGGGGAGGAGACCCAGAACTCAGACTATCACAAATTGGTTTACTGATGTAATGTCCAATCCAATTTTGTCTTTTTATAAAAAGATACATGAATTATTCACAGCAGACCTTAATACAGTACATAGGGAATAACCAAATCTACACCGAAACACTACAGCATCTATGGGTTCTCTACAGGATGAAAGCATGGAAGCAACCATGATTAAAACTCAGGTGTATGCTTATGAAGTTGCAGCAGAGCAGCCTCCTTGTGTCTGTGACCATAGGTCGTCTGTAGAAAATTACTAGTTAGTTCTTGTGCGGTGATCGCAATATTCAATAAAGTGTCCCACCCACATATGGTAGCCAAATGTTCACAGACAATGTCTTTCAGGCATATTGAAAGACATGCTGCGATGCAGTCTTGTAATTTGCAATCTTGGGTGTGCTGGTGGACAGGAACGGGGTGAGCTCTCATGCTCACTGGGGCTCGTTCGCGGTCATCCAGCTTGCACATCAGTGCCTCTAAGAAAACACCTCTGGCGCACAGCTTCAGCACTCTTGGTGAAAGGATCTTTCTCTTTTGGTCTAGAGCACTGGTGTAATCGCTAAAGTGCAACGAAGGTAAAGCCACCAGAGGACATCTCTATCTTTCTCCATGTGGTCTCCAAATAGTGCAGTCTTTATTTTGTGGTTTGATACTGGCAAGTCAGACACGACTTCTCAGTCAGATTTGAATCCTCAGGAAGTGAGACTGTGGGATCCCAGCCGCTTCACGGGCCTTCTCAGCACTTCCCCATCTTTCTTCTGCAGTTTTTGGGCTGCCTCTCACACTGGGCTAGGCTGATGGGTTCTGTTCCATGGGTAGAGAAACTCAGACAGAATAAGGCTCTCTCCCCTTCCTTCTCAAAAAGCATGCAGCTTTGATGGTCATTGGCAGACCCACAATTTATTTCAGCAAGGATCACATAATTCAGCCATGTTCTCTTACCTTCGGGAGACTGGCTGTTAATGATACTAGTCCTAGAACACAGTGGCAGTTCTCTTCGGGCAGTGAAGCAGCTCGATCTGGAACAAAGTGGGGAAGTTTGGGATCCACTTTTATATGCTATTTTCAGACAGGGTGTGTGGATACAGTCCACTATCCTTTAGTGGAGTTGCTCCTTCCACAGCTCAGTGCCGTCTGGTAGCTGCTGCTGTTGTCCCCATCTGCTGCTGCTGCTGCTACTGACCAGGAAGTCAGGAGTTTGAGGCCCTCCTCCACCCGCTGGACCACCGCTGGACCACCATCCCTGGTGGTCCAGTGGTAAAGCGTCACTGCTCTGCTGCTTGACTGCCCTTCTGTCTCTTTTGCTGCTCTGCTGTTTCTGTCCCTCCTTCTGCTTTTCTCTTTTGTTTTTCTGCCTCTGCCACTTGGATTTTCCTTTTTCCCTCCTTCTTCCTCTCCCCTGCAATCCCCCGCAGTCCCGCCCCCCTCCAGTGTCCCTTCCCGCTCCTGCGTTACCCGCCTTCCCAGCTGTCCACCCCGCAGCACTATTTAATGGCAGCCGCGCCGCTGGCGCACCAAAGGCGTGCCAAAGGCAAGCCCGTATGCGCCCATCCGCGCCTGGACCACGCCCAGTGCCAGGGACTCTGCTTCTTTGACATTCCACCGCTATGACGCCAGCACCCTCCTCACCCTCAACCCAGGACGCCACACCGCCTGCCATCTAGCATCAATGAAGACACTTGAACCCTTCGCCTGCCGAAACTGCAACCGCACCTTCAGCAACGCCAACACGCCAGCTCCTCTCGCAGCCCAGCCGACCAACAGCGCACCCGTCCGGCTCAACTACATCCTCCTCAACGTGCGGTCCCTCCACAACACGCCACAGAAATCTGGGACCTCCTCGACGCCACCTCTCCTGATATCGCTTTCTTCACAGAAACCCTGACCAACCCCTGCTCTGGACCAGACATCACCACCGCAATCCCCGATGGCTACAAAATCACTGCAAGGACCGCCCCGACCACCCAGGAGGAGGCATCGACATCGTCCACAAAAGCACACTGACTGACCACGCACTACAACGACCCAACGATGACCACGGAACACCTCCACTTCCAGATCTGGACCAACCCCAACCCCACCCTCCGGGGCACCCTCAGCTACAGGCCCCCTGACCCCCTTCACCGACGCCATTGTAGACCTCATTGCACCCCAGGCTCTCACATCCACTGACTACATCCTACTCGGAGGCCTCAACTTCCACATGGACAACCCCAGTGACCAGAACACTGCTTCCCTTCTGGAGAACCTCAACAACATCGGACTCAAGCAGCTAGTCACCACACCGACCCACACAGCTGGACACACGCTCGAACCCCGTCTACTCTGCCAGCAGGAACATCAGCTACAGCCACACCACCGACCTCTCCTGGACAGACCATCACTGCGTGCACCTTGCCTTCACCACCCCCACTGTACACCACCATTGTCATTGCCCCCCGTCGCAGCTGGATCAAGGCCACCGGAGAACTTCTCGCCAACTCCCTCAGCACAACCACTCCGCCAATGCCAATGGACGCCAACACCGCAGCATGCAACCTCCACCGATGGATCCCCAATTGCGCCTACACCCTGGCATCCCTTAAGAAAAGACCAGGCAAGCAATACTCCAAAAAGGCCAGCTGGTTCACTCCTGCCCTCCACGAGTCCAGACACACCTGCAGACGACTTGAGTAGAGATGGAGGAACAACAAAACCCCGGAAACTCATGCAACCTTCAAATCCACCATCAATGCTCACCGCCCCCTGAAAACCACAAAAAAACGGCCCTCCAAGACAGAATCAACGTCAACACTCACAACAGCAAAGAACTCTTCGCCATAATCAAGGAGTTCACCAGGCCCAACAGCGAGACCACAAATGTTTCCCCCTCCCAAGACCACTGCAACAAACTCGGCACCTTCTTCCACCACAAGATCAAGAAGATCTACGGCAGCTTCGACACCCTAGACCCAGCCACTACGCCTGCCACCATCGCACTCAAGCAAGCCACACCCCAACAACTGTGCTCTGCTGGACCCCACTCACAACAGAGGACTTGCTCAAGACCATGAAGAGCATCTACTCAGGAGCCCCGGCGGATCCTTGCCCCTACCACATCTTTCACAGAGCAGCCTTTGCCATTGCCCCCCCAGCTTCACCGCACCATCACCTGCTCCATCGAACCCGCCACCTTCCCTGACGACTGGAAACACGCTGAGATCAACCCCCTGCTGAAGAAGCCATCCTCGGACCCCACAGACCTCAAGAACTACTGACCCATCTCCCTCCTCCCCTTCCCAGCCAAGGTCATCGAGAAGGCCATCAACGCCCAACTGTCTGAGTTCATCGAAGTGAACCACATCCTAGACACCTCCCAATCCAGCTTCTGAAGCAACCACAGCACAGAAACAGCACTCCTCATCGCCACCAACGACATCCGCTTCCTCCTCGACCGGGGCGAGACCGCAGCCCTCATCCTACTAGACCTCTCGGCTGCCTTTGACACCGTCTCCCACCGCTCCCTATTCATGAGACTCCATGACGCTGGCATCCGCGACAAGGCTCTGGACTGGATCCACTCCTTCCTCACCGGCCGGACCCAGCAAGTCAGACTACCACCGTTCCTCTCAGAACCCACCGAGATCAGCTGTGGAGTGCCCTAGGGTTCGTCCCTGAGCATCATTCTCTTTAACGTCTACATGGCCCACCTTGCAGCCATAGTCAGAAGCCACGGACTCAAAATCATCTTATACGCCGACGACACCCAGCTGATCCTTTCCCTCACCAACGAACCCACAACCGCCAGAACCAACTTCCACAGTGGAATGAAAGCCGTCGCTACCTGGATGAAAGACAGCTGCCTCAACCTCAACTCAGACAAGACCGAAGTACTCATCCTGGGACCCAACTCCTGGTGGCCAGCCGGTCTAGGATCTCCCCCATCCTGACGGACCACACACCCAACCTCAGCATCATACTGGACTCATCGCTCACCATGAACCGCCAAATCAACACAGTTTCCTCAGCTTTCTTCTACAGGCTCCGCCTGCTTCGAAAGACATTCAGATGGATCTCCACAGAATCCAGAAAGACGGTCACCCAAGCGCTCATCACCAGCAGACTCGACTATGGCAGCGCACTCTATGCCAGATTCACCCAGAAACTAGAGAACATCCAAAATGCCGCAGCCACATCATGCAATGTTACACACACACTTAGCCAAGTAGCGCACACACCCCGAGTCTCAGCACAAGGGGCCCTTCCTGACACCACACCCATTCTTACCCACTATAAGGAGGCATGGTCCCTGCTAGTGGGGTGGTGGATGGGACTAGGTGCCCCATGCCAGCGACCAAACTTCCTTCCTTCCCGGTAGTTGGCGTTTAACGCGATGGAGGAAGGATCGAATCGAACTACAAATCCCATGAGGCAAAGCAGAAGCCGCCGCATGTGCCTGGGATATTAGACATTTGACCCGGATGAGGAGGACCGTACTTAACGAGCCTCCGGGACCAAGAACGCCGCTGATTATTCAACCAAGCAGCAAGCTTCCCACGCTGCCATTCCCTGTTCCTGCCTGCTAAGGGAGCACTTGCACCAACTCGTTCAAGACTTTTCTCGCTTGATTGCCGTTTCCGCTGGCAGTGCCAGGACCGGCACCACGCGGAGCGCCTGTTCCTGAACCATTCAGCTTTTATCTGCAACCGAGCTATTCATCGGTTTTTGCAGACTGATAAGAGCATAACCTTTGCCATAATGACCAAGTGCTGAAACTTAACATTGTGGTGCCTAGGAATAAGAGGAGACATTATTCTTGGGAGCATACCTTGTTTAACAAATGTGCCATTCAAAGACTGTTTACATTAATCTCGTCAAGCCAATGGGTTGTGAAATACATTGAGGCATGGTTGTGATTTTATTTGCTTCCTCTTAACAAGGGGTTCAAGAGGCGGCATTCTGCTCTTCCGCTGTGAAAGGACTCCTTATTATATGATGGTGTGTATGCTTACTTGCAAACATATATATATGGTGTAAAGAGCGTCACCATGTGCCATGTACCCAAAGCCCTCAGGAAGGGCACTCTAAGACTCTCTTTTATTTAACCTTCATTTCAGAACAAACCCTACCATTGCTGAAATTGTTGCGTTGATGTTATTTTTGTTACAGGTACGAAAAGACATCTAGATCACGTTAGGAGGGATATTATAGAGAACCACTACTTACCAGTATTGTTTGCCTTTCAGATCTTCCTCCCTGCTGATCCCTACCCTTTCCTTCCCCCACTTGATCATACCAAAAACATGTTTTATTATAGTACTTAGGGTTGGGACTGTAGAGAGGCGGACCGCTTTTTGGCATCGAACCGCTCTTGAGGAATCACTGACCTGACACGCAACACCTCTGACAACTCCACTGGTTCACTGGCTCCCAATCAACAAGAGAATCACTTTCAAGATCCTCATTCACGCCTACAAAGCTCTACACGATGAAGGACCAGCATACCTGGACCACCGCCTCACATTCCATGTACCCGCCAGACAACACCGATCCTCCCAACGCCCTTGCCTCCATCCCCAGGATCCACACGACCAGAACCAGAGGAAGGTCGTTCTCCTACCTTGCTGCCAAGACATGGAACACCCTGTCCCTCCACCTCAGGCAATCCGCGTTGCTGACCCAATTCAGGAAGGACCCCAAGACCTGGCTCTTCGAATGATCCTCCACCCAGTCTGACCAGCAGCCCCCCTCCCCCAGCGCTTTGAGACCTTCACGGGTGAGTAGCCGCGCTATACAAAACCCTGATTGATTGTCTGGGTTTAGAAATTGCTTTTTTTCATAGTTCATCTTTCCTCTGAGGCACAGCCAGGTTCTTTGTACACAGTGGTGCCTCCTCACAGCAGGTACTGACAATGCTGTTTCTGAGTGCCCCCAATATGAGCACAATAACCGTGAAGCCCTACCCCTTGCTCTCACCAGCTTTCCTGGATAATCCTTTCAAGGGAAATAAAGGAGTCAGGCTCTCCCCACAAACTTCTCTTTATATTGCAACTTACTCTACAGTCTCACCCTCATTTCCCCACTACTAACCAATTGGCAGTGGTCAGGAACGACTAAGCTGCAATTTGTTGCTAAAAGGTCAAATATAATTTCTACGGGTCACCTTTTTCATTCCTTCACACGTCTATGAAACGAATTACACCTTCCTACTCAGGAATGCAGGCAATATATTTCCACTCTCTGGGGCTATTTCATAGCCAGAACAGGGGCATTCCAAAATGCATCTCACCTGGTAGCAGCATACAAGCACACACAAACAATATGGAGTTGTGCTCCCACACACCCTAGATGCACACACCACACCCTCACCATATACAGAGAGATGTCAGTGCAGAGTCTGGGCATGACAAGTCAGCTGAACTTTACTTGAGAAGACCTGTAGGCATGATACTCATATTCTTGAACTGGTAAAGAGATCTGTTCAACCTCTGGTCACTAAAACACATTATGCTATCACCACTAGTCACTGTGCATTGCCAAGGATAGAGATCATAGTGTCATGTCCAGGCAAGGGTATGCTTTTGGCTCCCCATCACCTCAGTGCCAAACTCTGGGCGTCATTGTCAAATCTGGGCATAGGCATGCAGCACGCACACAGGACTTCTTGTGTGCTGATGCCATATTCAAGTCGGACTACCAGATTGACTTGTTTTTTGGTCACTCTGGGCAGGGGTGCAAGCCCTTTACCAGGCAGCAGGGCATTCTCATCCCAACAAATCCATCAGCAAAAAGAGTGAGAAGTGCACATTTGGCTCTAGATGTTCCAGCAGGACCGTGCATTATGGGAACGGGTGTGCTTTTACCCTCTGTATGGCAAATGACACTAATATCTGGTACAAACTTTAATTCCCAATTCTCAACTGCTGAACCATGGCACCTCCTGATTGCTATATTCGCATATCCTGACACTGAAATGTATAAAGCTTGGTTTCAGTGTCATGCAAGTCAGTTTATCCAGTGGTATGGTACCAGATAGTTGAATTAATTGATTTTCCATCCAAGCTATGTTCTATCAATTTGCCTATCGATGTGCCTCATTCTTAGCCTGCTGGATTTCTGCCCTGTATTTCCTACCCATGGATCTACTGCGGCTCTGGGGAATTGGGGTGAGGGGAATAAAGAAATATTCCAGATTACAGGATTTTGGCATCTCACATGTGGGAATCAGTGTTTCCACAGTTATTCCTGCATGTTTTCTCTGGACTTATGACACTAAAATGCAAGCCTTTACCATGTATGCTTTTATCAGACGGTCTTTATCATACATGCCTTTATTACGCATATGTCTTTACCATGCATGCATTTGCCACACTTTCTCATTCAGTAGAATTAAAATGGCCTTCACTGTGCATAATACTACCACGCAGTCTTTACAACACATTTTAGTTCCAAACACTAATTTTACAATTGAAGTAACGTAATTGATATACGCAAATAAAAGTATTGAGAAATAGTTTTTTTAAACATTATTAAAAAATGCCTCAACCAATACGGTGGACCACTATACATGAGAAGGCAACAATTAAGAGCTTAAAAACCACATAGCACTTAAATTACACATTTAGCCATTTATTTAATGTAAAAATGTCAAGGATACTAACGCATATTATGTAATTGATTAAGCTTTTACCTCAAAAATAGTATAAAAACGAGCGTCCACCATTTTGTCATCATTGTGACCTTAACCTCTGATGTGACCACACACACTCCAGTGAACAGCAGATACTACCTGACTGACTTCACCCTCACACTGCCACCTATTGCTCTATATAAGTATTACTACAATAAAAATGATAGCCAAGTTACATTCATTTTCAGAGATCATTCATATTAAAATCTAATGTATTTGTTTCTAGTGCTGTATAGAACATTTCTGATAAACTGTTATCTTACACCAAGTCATCAAGGATTAACTTGACAATCAAATAAAGCATCTAGTCATTGTGAAAATAAGTTAATTTTAAAATGAAAATAAAGTAATATTGATAACACAGAAATTTTATAAAGAAATAATTATTTTCAGAAAAGACTAAAAAATGTATGAAGCACTATCATTTAAAAATAAGGTATAATGATGAAAAATTAGAGAAGATGCTGTTAACAGGAATAGGGATAAACCTTTACTGTTTTAAGCTCCATTGTGGGCAAACTCAGGGAAGGTTATGAACACTGGGAAGCGGGCAGATTTACTATTCACAACTCCACCCAGTGTGATCTCGGGTTAGGTTCTAGTCACTGGGAAGGGGTAGGTTTACTATTCCCAACTTCAACATGTGCTAATTCGGGGAAGGTGCTGGACACTGGGAAGTGGGCAGATTTTCTATTTCCAACTCCACCCTGTGCCAACTCGGAGAAGGTGCGGGACAGAGGGAAGGGGGCAAATCAAATTTACTATTCCCAGTTCCACCCTGTGGCAACTCAGGGACGGTGCTAGACAGTGGGCATGGGCAGATTTATTATTCCCAGCTCCACCCTGTGCCAAGTTGGGGAAGGTGATGGACACTGGGAAGGGGGCAGTTTTATTATTCCCAACTCCACCCTGTGCCAAATTGGGGAAGATGCTAAAAACCGGAATATATAAACGTATTAAACATTTTAACTTCAAAACTAAACAGTTTTCATCACCATCATCATATTTTATTTCGGTCATGCGACCATTAAAGTGCATATCAATAAAATACATACAAACAATGCAAGAAAATATAACAACCATAATAAAAACACCATTAAAATGCTCAATAATAAATGCATACAATACATAAGTATATAACGGCTCAAATAGATACAGAATACAAGATTTAGTGGAATTGCAGGATGATCATATACTTTGGCCCCTATACAGTCAATGAACTTAAGACAGCTTGTACCTCCAATTGTCAGATCCGCACTGACAATATGTGTCAGATTTTTGAAAAAGTTCATGACTGTTGCAGCAATATAAAAATTCCATCACTTGATTCGGGCCATGCACAGTAAATAACAAGCTATCAGGAATAATAAAATAGCCCAAATTGTACATCCGGGACAGCAAACAAACTCCTATAAATAAAACATGTCAATAGCATACTGTCATATCCATAAAGTGCTGGGTGCCTCAGAAGGTCATGCAATCCTAAATAGGAATTCCTGCAATAACAATCGTTTCTATCCTAATTATAATTACAGCTCATATCCATAAAGTGCTGGGTGCCTCAGATGATCAAACAATCCTGGATAGGGGTTCCAGCAATAACAATCATTTCATCCTATCTAAAATTGCAACTCAGATTGAACAAAAACCTCTTGGCTAGCCTGGGACAAAAACATCTGTCGCCTAAACCAGACGCTCATCAAAAAACCTACTTACAGCAAAAACAATAGATGTTGTAGTATCGAATTTTAATGTCTTCAGTGCCACCCGATAGCGTCTGATTCCTAAATTACAACTAAAGGGCCGGATCCATTTTTTTCGGAGATGATATTCTGTATAAAAAAATAAAATATGTTCAGCTGTCTCTGATGCATAACCACAGGCTGGACATGTGGTTGTATCTGAGTTCGTGGCCCATGTGTTGGATGACCTTAGGGGTAAACAACCTAATCTAAATCTCACATAGAGACTTTTGCCACAGGTGGTGAAATCAGATCATAAAAGAGCTCAAACTCAGAAAAAGGTTTAAAACTTAAAAACTCAGTAGTAATGCACCACGCAGTTCTGCTTGTAACATACCGTTCTTCCACAAAGGCACAGTACTTGGCTTTCACAATGGCTATATCTTTTTTACTGATGCATTCCGGGCAGTCCCACAGATGGATCCACCCCAGTGATCTACACCAAAATTTGACATGGATTAGCCAGGGAATCCGTTTAGCACCGCTTAGGATTAAAATTCTTTCAGAGATTCATAACATTCTCCTAGCTCCGGAGTGGACCATATTCATAGCCAATATATCAGTGGTTTTATTGCGGACTCGTCTCCAATTCTCTTTAGCCCTAAATCAAAAAACAACGGAGCCAACAGAGTACTAGCTGGGACAGGGACCACGGATCTGGCGAATATGTTCTCACTCACCACCAATTTAGGCATATCAACATGATCCCATAGCTCTGCACCATAAAGTGCAGCATTTTGGGCTTTCATCCGATAGACTTCCAAGGTGGGGGTAATCGACCAGGACCAAGCCTGTATATGAAATCGGAGTATAGGTTTGGATTTATGACATAGTGTTAGAAAGCTTTTCTCGAGTTGGAGATCCCAGCCCAGGGTTTCGGTTAACCTGACTTCTAGGTAATCAAACTTAGTTTCCCTCTCAAGGGGTTTACCCACTATCTTCACTGGCCTAGTTTTACCCTTTCTCTTACCAAATACCATGTATTTGGTTTTCTCCACGTTTAATTTCAGGCCCCTAATCTCACAGAATGCCAAAAATGTGTCGATTAGCCTCTGGAGTCCCATTGGGGTCCTGGAAATAAGTAATGAGTCGTCAGCAAACAGCAGAATTGGTATTTTTTCCCATTTAGTAGTGGAGAGTCATTTTCACAATCCTGCAGCTTGTTGACTACCTTGTTTATATAAAGGGAGAACAATGTAGGTGCAAGCACGCAACCTTGGCGAACCCCACACCGAATAGGAATCTTGGCAGTTAGTTCACCAGATTTACACCACCTAACCTGCGCATAATTACCCTCATGCAGCCTCATGAGCAGATTTACCAAATAAGCCTGGGCTCCCAACTCTAATGAAACTAGCCATAGCGTTTCCCGCGGCACAAGGTCAAAGGCAGCACGGAGGTCAACGAAAGCTACGTACAATCTTTGCTTTTTTAGTAGTACGTATTTCCAAATGAGTAGAGTAAACCTGAACACCTGGTCACAAGTACTAGTTTTAGTTCGAAATCCTGGTTGGTAGGATGACAGGATCTCGTTATCCTCTATCCATATTAGCAGTTTATCCAAGACTTGTCTGGCAAAGATTTTTTGCATATTATCTCATAGACTGATTGGTCTATAATTCGATGGAACGGAGGCATCACCCTTCCTATATATAGTTATAATTTCCACCCGTCTCCAGGTTTCAGGTATCTCTCCCCCATCCGCAACTGCATTAGACAAAAGATTTATATAAGGGGCCCAAACTAAGGGTTCGGACTTGTACAAATCACCCGGTATCCTGTCAGGCCCAGGGGCTTTTGCTGTTTTCATTCTGTTAATGGCCCTGAGGGTATCGTCCAGGCTAAGGAGGGATCCACCACTACCATCACCCCCCCCTTTCCTCAGTAGGTTCACAGTTGGGCAAATTATTAATACCACCCTCGGAGAGGATAGCTTCCATCTTGTCATAAAGCGTGGTGAAGTGTTCAACCCACTTCTCAGGTTGGATAACATAATCGGGTGTAGTACCCCCTTCCAGACTCCCATGAGTTATAATGTGCCAGAATGTGTAGTTATCTTTACACCTGGCAGCAGCCAGTAGATCCTGCTAGCTCTCATCAGCCCAGCCACGCTTGGCCGGTGCTAGGGCTGTTTTATACCTCTTACATGCTTGGGCAACAGCTGAATAATCACCCTCCTGAATGGCCAGTCTTAGATTAGAATTTGCCTGTTTGCACTCGTGGTTAACAAAGCAAACACAAGGAGATGATGGACGGAGCGCTGAAACTTTTCAGACACTCACCCCCTGTCACAGATCTTTGTTGAATCCATCATCGTTCTTTAGCTCACTTCGCCACCTCAGTTCCGACCCAGCTATAAGCAAATCAGTCTTGACCCTGTGCCTCATGGGAACAGTGCAGCCCGAACTGCCAAGCCAGGTCTTCCCTAAACCGGAAACAAGCATCCTGGGACCAGTTTTGGGGTAACACCCCTCATCAGCCAGGCTAGCTTGAATCCAGTGGCAAAGTGAGCAAGGGACCCACGTCTGGGCATACCCTGCCAACTTATTTTCGAACAAAGCAAACACAAGGAGATGATGGACGTAGCGCTGAAACTTTTCAGACACTCAGCCCCAGTCACAGATCTCGTGGTTAAACCAGGCACGTTTCTTCTCATCCACGGGTTTCTTCTCGGAGGATTGTGATAAAAATACACCTTTCAGCTCCTTAAAAAAGCCTCCATGGGCTATTAATATTTTGTCAGGTGACAGAGTAACGGTATCAATGGTGGAGAAATGACGTACGAACAGTTCGTAGATCATGGCTTAAAGTTTGCTGTCATTCTGAACTTTTGGCCAAGAAACTCTTCTAAGGTTACTAGATACTAAAGGTTCTTGACATATTGTGCATCTACCAAACAGACCCCTACTAAGGGGAGTACTATCCATTAAAAAGAGGAGGGGATTGTGGTCACTGTCTAGCTGAACTGAGATCGTCATATCACTCACTAGAGGCCACAATCTAACGTCCACCAAGATATAATCGATGACGCTAGAACTAGAGCATCTCTTAAATGTAGCCTGCCTATCAAGGTTTGAGCGAGTCCTGCCATTGCATGCCCTAAGGTCCCACCCCACCACCAGAGAAATAAGCTGGAAGGCTACATTGGTGTTACAAGAGCCTCCAGCTTTATTTGTTATGTTAGGGATGCCCCAGAACTCATCTTCATCCTCAGTCAGAGAGTCGAGTAACGGGGAAGGCTCAAACGTGGTATTAAAGTCCCCAGCTACCAGCACCCTAGTCTGTGGCTGGTAAGTACCTACCAGATCATCCAACATAGTTAGGGTAGGTGTGTCATTCCCTGAGGAAACAGACCTCACATAGACATTAAAAATAGTTAAAACTAACCCTGACGGAAAGGTGGCCTGAATCCCCATTAAGTCCGTTGAATTGATTTGCAACTGCTTATGGGCTCAACCGATAGAATTTTTCACAAAGATTACTAGACCACCACTTGCCCTCCATGCGTTCCTTGAGGCTAGCGCCTCAGTGCTATATGTAGTATAGCCACTGACGAATACCCTATCAGTAGCCCAGGTCTCCTGGAAGATACAAATATCATTATCATTAATAAACATAAGCCACCCAGGGTCGAAGAGTTTAGAGTTGATCCCTGCCAGGTTCCAAGATATGATGGACAAGCTAGAATTCGAAGATAGACCTTCCACTTTAGTACTAGTAGGGGCAGCTACCTTGGGTTTATCGGGGACAGCACAATTACATTCAATGGTGCCTGCTCCCTGCTTAAGGGTGATTGATGACCCCGCATTGTGCAATTGCCCAATATCAAAAGTATTATCTTGGATATTAACATTTGCCGTAGGCGGAGAAATATCTATAGCTGCTCCATTGGCGCTATGGACAGGTTTTCTGCATAGAGATAAAGTACTCAGGAACCCAGGCATAGTTTGGGGGGGCTAAACCCTCAGATACTAAGTGAATGCGATGGGAAGCAGTTCTGGAACATACCCCAAGTCAGTCCACATCCCTCAGAGGAGATAACTGCCTTCAGTTTTCTTTCTTTTAAAATGCTAGGTCTACATCAATCAATCCACAGAAACAGAGAACTCAAGCATATAAAGTAGAGCAACATCCACTGCAAATTGCCAAACCATCAGTTAAACAACTTATCAAACAGTTCCAATAACAATGTTAGTCATTTTTTTCCAATTCAATGTAGTCTATTTATGGCCAATATTCACT
This sequence comes from Calotriton arnoldi, assembly GCA_963921515.1. Lineage (NCBI taxonomy): Eukaryota > Metazoa > Chordata > Amphibia > Caudata > Salamandridae > Calotriton > Calotriton arnoldi. The sequence goes on from CAWUFW010002000.1 coordinate 2,226,206, forward strand.
TTCTACAAGCAGAATAAAAACCCAGACATTAAATTTATCTTTTTCTAAATAATAAATCAAATGTATAACATATTATTCCATTTTACAGGATTTACTTGCATATTTGAAATATATGTAAAATGTATTAACATTCACTTTTAAATTATTTCAGAACAACCTTGGTAAATCCAAGCGAAAACCAGGCACCAACTTCCTAAGAAAATACTCATCTAATGCCAAAACATAATTTCAAAAGTTAAACATCACCAGATTTCATGCAAATGAACGCGATTGAAGGCCTGATTGCGAGTTCGGCGGTCCGACCGTCGTACAGCCGCAGAGGCGGTCTGAGAAGAGCGCCATGGCAGCGGTCTCCCGCATGCCATATTACAAAGTCTCCGATGGGTCAGCAGCGGTCTTTCTGATGGCAGTGAATGTTTTTTCATATTTGTCGATGCATGTGTGTATATTCTGACTGCACAAGTGTTGAATGTACACATATGCATGACACATGTGAAAAAATACCTACTACCCATTGCTGGAGTCTCGACCATATGTGCCCAGTCCAGTCAATGGGTAAATATTACAAAACTGACTTACCTGGATTTAGGCGCTAAAAGGGTTGTTGGAAGTGAAAGAAAATGGACAACCTCCTCCGGTGAACCCTGTGTCTAAATATTGAGGTAGGTAGCATGGAACATACCTATACATGTTGCTAGTAGTATGCCCACAATCCCAAATGTAAGAACAATGGTGCAACATCAAAACAGGTGAGAAATCCACAACTAAGAACTCCTCATGCCTACTCTGATATTAGCATTCCCCCAGAACTAACAGAGTCTTTCAATCATGAACTTTTTTGTCTCTGTGACAACCAACACCCTCAAAAGCATATGCTATCTTTGCTAAACGTCATAACATTGTTACCCTAGAAAATAGTGAGATCTGTATGATGGATGGCATCTTTAAATCAGCACACCATTCATTCAGCCAAATGTACACTATACATGCTAACGCTAATCACACTACTATCCCACTTATTTATGATTTACTCCCTGACAAGCAATCCTTAACCTATACAGAATTTTTTTAAATTGTCAAATCTAAAACCATTAACAAAAATCCTAGGAAAATAATAATTGACTTTGAATTAAGATATATGATAAACACTATTGTTAAGTTAAGCCTTCTCCAAATACCCAAATTCGAGGATTTATTTTTATTTTTCCCAGGCCTATTGGAAAAAATTCAAAAAACGTCCATAGCTGAGGATAACATGTCAATTAGGAAATTGCAATTTGAACGTAGAAAATTAACAGCTTTGTGTTTTGTACCTCCTGATTGTGTGGATGACTTCAACACATCGATTATACAATCTGATTATTTTACACAAAATGAGGAAAAATTGGCACCCCTTTTAAATTACTTTGAAGATACATAGATTGGCCATATAAGCAGGTAGAGTCACAGAAGGAAACCACACTTTCCAATTGAATGGTGGAACTGCTACTTGACCTGATTAGAAGGGGGGTTCAAAGACAAACAATGCCATTGAGGGTTGGAAAAACTCCTTTAAAAGTTCTATTTGTAAACATCATGCCAACCTGTATTATTTCCAGGAAATTTTAAAAAAGGAACAACGATTTTAGGAAATGAGACAGGCACAATCTTTAACAGCTAGCATGAATCCTTGAATATCAAAAATAAGTGAAATATGTGAAAGACTATTGGCCAAAATCCAACAGTTTTCTATCTTAGGAGGATCGAACTACCTGGAAAACACCCTACACTATTAACTATTTTGAAACCAACATTTTTGAAATTGCTATTTTTTTTTTAATGTCCTACCTGAAGAACTCTTCTTTATTCAAAACTTGGTGATTTCTTTACAAACCACTCACCAAGAATCTTTGGTATCCCAATAGTTTACTTCATGTAAATGCTTACCAAATGCTGAAAAAATTATAAAACAATTGTAAAAACCCAAAACAAAATTTACAAATCCTTCTAAGTTGCATCACAAGAATCTCCCATCAAAATCCCCCAAAAAGTATCGTTGTTATTTTTTTCATCTTAGTTTAAAAAGTATTTCAAATGGTACGATCATTATTTTTAAACCTGCATTTTTTAAAATAACAACCATCCCAATGTGCACATACAAATACAACCTGTATGGGGATGAAAAACTTGTTAAAAGTAACATTACATACATGTAAACATCATATAACATCTATCTATCTCCCTCCCTTTCTCCTTACACTAAAGCACCTAACCTATATGTTATTTTCACAAAATAAAATCAAACTTACATGAGCAGAGCTTCTCTGTGATTCCGATCTTGACCGCAACACTCCACCGATTGTAGACACAGATGCACAACCATGAACGTCAACCTGAAAAATAAAAATCAAAAAGGACGATTTCTCCCATTTAAATTAATAGGAAAGTGTGGGAAACAGTTTAAAAAATGTCTTTTTACAGTTTTATGAAATTTCTTAAATTTCATATTTAATATATGAAAAAAAGGAATTTTCTTAGGAGTAAAGACATTTTTATGTTTTTTATTTGGAATACTACTTATAATAACATTATTTATCTTGCCTAAATAATGTTTTGTGTTTTTATTATTGCTTAAGAATCCTCTTTAAATAGTATACTTATAAATAAAGTAAATCTACATTATTTTATTAAATTGTTTATATATTTTAACTTTCTTAAAGTTTTTTTAAATTATTGTTTTTTTTTAAATGATATATTTGGAATAATGATTAATACTCAAATATTATTAATTTATATCTGAGTATTAATATACTTCTCACCCAGAATCCCATACCTTAAAATCAAATATGTAATTTTATAAGTGTTCCACAACTTAATAAAATATATTATATATAAATAATATTTTAATTAAAAGTTGTTACTTCAATTAATACCTGAGCATTAATACACTTTCCCACTCAGTACCCCTAGATCCCATTCCCTAAATGTATTACTGTTAATTTGAAAAATAATATTAAAATTTTACTTCAAAATCTTTCTAATGTCCAAAAAGGAATACCCATTTAGTTTAATTAATACATGAGTAATAATACACTTCCCCACCCAATGCCCCTATATTCCATGCACCCTGTTCCTAAAACTTATTATTGTTAGTTTATTATATAAAATATTATTTATTCCTTCTACTTTAAAATATTGCTCATTTTTAGAAATTAATACGCAAGTATTTTTAAATAATAATTGAGTATCAATATAAATCCCAACCCAATACTCCTATATTCCTTCCATCTCATCTCTAAAACCAATTTATGACTCTTATTAAATATTACTTTAGAACAATTTTTACTTATGCCTTAAAATACTATTTAAAATAATAAGTTATGGAAAAACTACATTAGTAAAAAAAAAAACAACCTCTAGAATTATAAATAATACATAAATTAATGTTTCTAAAGTTACAAAATGCACTTACCTATGCTTGCTATTATGCGTTGTAAAGGCATTCTTAGTAAAGGCATGCTTGGTAAAGGCATGCGTGGAAAGACACATGCGTAGTAAAGACATGCATGGTAAACATGCGTGATAAAGACTGCATGGTAAAGGTCTATCATGATAAAGACTGTGTGATAAAGGCTGTTTCCTGTTTTCCCCTTATGATTCCCCTAGAAATATAGGCTGCTTTTAAAACATCACAATTTATCATTACAAGGGGGCGGTAACTCCACTTATGGCCCATTAGATTACCAGAAGCACTTAGAATGGAGGACTGTTTATTTCCCTCAAAGTGCATACCGCAGGCAGTGGTGTAAAATAGGCCCCCGCAGCCCCCACGGTATGGGGGCCCCCCTCAGCACAGTACCCTGGCCAGAGAGCTCCTGGTTGAGTCCGGAGGGGGCCCCTCCACATACCTTTTTTCAGGGGGACCCCCTCAAGTTTCATTACGGCACTGACCGCAGGCACTGTCCCAATGTAAAACTATTTTCCCTATCATTATTTTTTTGTTGAATATCTTTATTCGTTTTTAATATTCAAGGTGAAAATACATGCATCATAACCATAACAAAGGTTGCATACAGGACAGGCATAAGAAACATACACTTAGCACCCTCAATGATGTCACTCGAAGACAGGAACACAGACAAGTAATGTAAAACTCTCGCCCTACAACACAGCAATACGTATGCACTTCTTCCATTATTGCATTCCCACCCTTCGGTGGCACGTTTGGACATATGCGGTTTTTCCAGTTCTCCCCCGTCAGGAGGTTGGGAGGCATCAACCAAGGAATCTAGGCCATAATAATGCAACCAGCTAATCCATACCCTCCGAAACTTGCGTGGGCACCCCCTACTTTTATGTGACTCTTTCGGCGGCCATATACAAGTCTATTCACCACCTCCAGTCCTCACCTCTTCAAGTATTGCACGCCAATATAGTTGTATGACCGGACATCCCCACAATGTATATAGAAAATCTCCCACAACAGTCCTGCAGCGAAGACAGTCCGATTTTATGCAGTCATGCCCTGTCATAGTATGTTCGATTTAAAATCTTAAATTGGATGAGACGCAATCATGCTTTGATGGCTACTTCACTTGGGTGCATTAGGGCTGCCTCCTAATCTACATTCTCAATAGTGCACACCTCAGTCTCCCACTTTTCCCGGAGCTTACCCAGTTTGTCGGGCATATTGTTAATAAGCGTCTTATATGTGAGGGATATTGCTTTGGTCGTTAGTTCTTCTTGTAACAGTCTCCCTTCAAGTGGCACGAATTCCTGCAGGTCTACCCCCGTCCGTCCTTCTGCTAACCATGCATGACACAACAAAGCGTATTTTAAAAATGACATTTATGAAGCTTATATTCCGCACAAAGGTCGGACCAGGTTTTCAGCTCACCCTTATCTATAATGTCCCAGAGCGTGGAGATACCCAGTAGGTCCCATGATTGGAAGCCCCGTAGTTTTCCCAGTTCCCTGAACCACTTCCCTTTCCACAGTGGCGTTGTCTTAGTAACTGTACGGGCCCAACCCAGGGTTTTGGTCGCCCAGTCCCAGACCTCCAGGGTGACTCTAGTAGCTGGGAGTAGTCTACATGCCCCACCACCCCCGTATAAGTAGTGTATGTAAGTATGCAGATCTAATGTCTCTCTTTCTAGTCTGTACATGGGGTGGTCTCTGACTGTGTGTTCGTTGATTGGGACCAGATGGGTGGCCTAATTTCAGGCTTCAATGTCTGGTAGCGATATCCCGCCATTATAGGGGTTGCGCTGTAGAGTTCGTAATGCTGTTTGTGGGTGTTTCCCTAGCCATAGTAGTGAGCGTAGTTCACCAGCTATTTCCGTAAATATCATCCTGGGGAGCGGGTGGTAAGTGTTTTGGAGGGCATAGAGGAGCAGAGGCAAGGTAATCATCTTGAACATAGCAGGGCATCCCAGTAACGTCAAGGGCAAATCTTTCCATCTTCCTGCATCCTCTTTAAACTTGGAGAGTACCTGTCCGATATTTCGGTGGTGGCAGACTTCGGCGTGGGGAGTGATAAAGATACCCAGATATTTAAAACCATTTGCAACCACTCGTAGGTCCCCCGGTAGGAGAGGTCAATGTGTGGCTTGGTTTGGGCAGTAGACTATGGACTTGTTCCAATTGATTTTATAGCCTTAGTGCCTCGCATAGTTTTCTATGATGTGAAACAATGTGGGTATCGTGGTTATGGGCTGTGCCACATAACGGAGGATATCCTCAGTGTAAAGGGAGATTTTCTCTTCTTCCACGTCATTGGGGGTAATTCTGAAGCCCCTCACTCCGGGATATTGTCGGATCACACCTGCCAAGGACTCTGTCTTTAGCGCAAAGAGGAGAGGGGACAATGGGCACCCTTGTCTGGTTCCGCGACCAATTGGGAAATGTGGAGACAGTATACCATTCACCCGCACCGCTGCTACTAGTGCCGTATACAGCAGCGCCACCCACCTTCGAAAGTTCGTCCCCAACCCAAATTTAGCCAACGCGCTTTCGAGAAAGGGCCAGTGCACTGCATCAAACGCTTTTTCAGCTTCTAGGGACAGGAATATGTGTGGTGCGTCTCGGTCCTTGACCTTCATCAGCCAGTTGTGTGTCCTACGAACGTTCCACTGGGTAGCATGCCCAGGCACAAATCCGGACTGGTCGTAGTGAATTAAGAAGGTGGGTCGTGAGGATAGTCGCTAATATTTTAACCTCGGTATTCAGTAAGGAGATAGAGCGATATGAGTTGCACCTGTTTTTGGGTTTGCCCTCTTTATGGATGACCGTGATTGTGGCCGTCCGAAGATCTAATAGGAGAGTGCCCTCCTTGTTTGCGTCCCGATAAAGACATAACAGATGGGGGCTCAATACGTCTGAACATTGCTTGTATAGTTCGGCAGGTAGACCATTAGGGCCTGGGGTCTTACCTCAACGCAGTTTGGCCATAGACGCCTGCACCTCCATGAGCGTTAAGTCCTCTTCTAGGGCCCTCGACGCGTCCTCGTCTAGTACCGGTGTCTGAATGGTTGCCAGGTATTCTTCTTTGTTGGGGGAACTACTGAGTGGTTGTGCCTTATAAAATGCCTCATAGTAAGCAACAAATACTGCCGAAACTCAGTTGTCTGAGGTGTTTATTACTCCCCGGTCGTCTATGATGCTGTGGACCCACCGGGCCTCGACTTCCTTCTTACTCAGACAGGCAAGGAGTTTCCCTGCTTTGTCCCCAACCTCATAGAGGTGGTGTAACATTGCCGTCCTCTGTTTTCTGGTGCTGTCAAATGCTAAGTCGTGGTATTCGAGTCTCAGGGATTCTAGTTGGCGGACTGTCTGAGGGTCGGGTTTTCCTACCACTCGATTTTCTATACTAAGGGGTCAATTCCGATGTCGGTCGGAAGGGCTCTGCATCGGATTCGGGATTGCCGAATCTGATCCGGAGCCCTTGTTTCCGACCGACTCATTCCCAATTCTGAATGACCAAGTACGATGTCTGGAAACCGTTAGGGCTGACCCAATCGATTCCGGAAGGCATTCGGACAAGATGAGCTGATTCGTACAGCACTATGGACTCGGTTTCCGAACGAGCGAGTACGATGACCGATTCAGACAGCCTTTCCGGTTCGGTGTGCCCGGAACGAAAAGGCTGCTGGAATCGGTCTTTGGGGGCCCATAGCAGGCCCCCCTTCACCTGGGGCCTTCCGAATCTGGCCCGTTGGTGTACCCATGGGTCCCCTCTTCCCAACCATGTACAGTGTGGCAGGCACCATGGGGTGCCCGCCACAGGGTGCACGATTTTCCCCAGCCACCCCTTTCTTCAATGGGAGCCTGTGTTCACGTTCAGAACACATGCTCGCATTGAAGTCAATCGGAGTCTGACCGAATCGTATACGGATGCATTGTACTCGGTCGGTCGGACTCCCCCGATCCGAGTCGTATGGAAAGTATTCCAGACCTGACTCGGTCTGTATGCTTTCTGAACGAGATCGGAATTGGGTCCTAAGTAACTGTTGCTCTAATCTTTCCAGTTCTTCCACTCCCTTTTTCTTTTCCCATGCAACACGGTTCTGGGCTCTATACCATAGCACCGCTTTGTATGCCTCCCATAACATCACTCCGGAGTCTACTGTTCCTTTGTTTTCAGTGAAAAAGATCTCTGTGTCCGCCCTGAGACCCCGTATGATATCATTGTTTTGTAGATCCCAGGTATTTAGGCGCCATCAGGCAGCTGTCCCCGGTTCTTTATGCCTAGGCTTACCAAGAGAGGGGAGTGGTCCGAAAGCCCCCTTGCCAAATATTCTGCTCTCCCTACCTCGCCTATTTTGTCCGTAGGGCCAAGGATGTAGTTCAATCTAGAGGAGGCTCTGTGGGCTCCAGAGAAGTAGGAGTAGTGCCTGTCGTGTGGGTGGTGATAGTGCCATATGTCTGTCAGCCTGAATGTAGCAGCGAATTGTGCCATGGGGGTAGTGCTCGCCGGTGTGCCTCGTGTCTCAGAACGATCAAGTGACACATTCATTACATCATTAAAATCACCCCCAATCACATAAAGTGATGTGGGAGTCTCTAGGAGAATATCTGTCACTTTGGTCAGCGCCTGGGACTGTAGTCTTGGCGGAGCATACACACAAATCAGAGTAGTCTCGCTGCAGCATCATATGCCTGTGACCCTGACATATCGGCCTGAGGGGTCTGTCCATGCATGGGTCACCGCAAAGGGGGGGACCGCTTGATCAATATTGCCATTCTCTGGGACCCAGAAGTGTAGCCTGCATGGGCCAACCAGACATAGGCTCCCCTCCCAAAAAAGCCACATCTAGTCCCCTGTAAGTGTGTCTCTTGAAACATCACAATATCTGGGTGTTGTTGTTTAATGTACTGTAGAACCAGTCCCCTCTTGATCTTATCGCCCATTCCGTTGACGTTCTACGTCATCACGGTGAAGGCAGGAGATTCTATTGGGTTAGGCGTCACCATGTTTCAGACCCCATAAGTGTCCCAGCCAGACGAATGGAACTCATGAGGCCCTCTTGCAGCCTCAAGGATACCCGCCTGTGTGACCAACCTGTGAAAATAAACATTTAACCCCCTAGCACCCCAAACAACCCCCCTCTGCATCCCCCAAGCCCTTCCAGCTGCACATACCTTCATAACTAAACTATGTGCAGGAGAAGAAGGAGTGGTCTGTCGCCCACCCCCCAAAATAGTGCATAGCAAATCAACAACAACATAAAACAGACAGGAAAAGCAAAACAATTAGGGCTCTAATAAGGCCTTGCATCAGTCCAGACCCCGATTGGGGTGTTGAGGGCACCTGATGTGTTCATGGGTCTCCCTGGCCAGAGCTGAGCTGACTAGTCAACGGTACTGGCCGTTCTGAGTCGCATGTGTCAATCTGTGTTATTGGCCGCCCATCTCCCTCATCCTACTCCATGGCAGTAATTGCGGCAGCCAATGGGTGCAAACTTTCTGTTTCCGAGGATAGATCAGGTTCTTCGGAGTCTTAGTGGGTGGCCTGCACACTAGGCGTTTTCTTGGTCTTATTCTTCGGACAGTCTCGGTCTCCTTCCGTGTCTGTGGAGAAGCCACGTCTCAGTCTCACCCGTTCTTGTGTGTATGGACTTCCTCTCCTTCCAAGTCAGAGACCTCGACCATTACTCCGCTTTTTATGTACATTGTCCTTAGGTTTAGTTCCGGAAGTCTGTTGTTGTTGACTCTCCGAGTCCGACGCCGTCCGTGGACGAATTACAGGGCGTTCCTCAATCCACTCCCATGCCTCCTCCGGCATCTGAAAGAAATTGGATTTGCCTTGAAAAAGTACCTTTTTTTTTATTAAACCAAATTTTATTGAGTTTTCAAATAAGTGCATCTTATACATCACTTGTTCAGTGCATCGCATGTGTGATATTCATCCAGTCCTGGCTTCACCTTGACAACAACGTGGTACCGTTTCAAAGCCCTTTCCCACCCCCTCCCCCCCTTGAGTTGCAGCAGCTTCTAGGTGGTATGCTAATGGTCGTGTGGATATGCCATGGGACCTGTCCCTTACCATCTTCGTTATCGTGCTGTCACATAAGATGGGGGTTAGATTCAGGCATGCAGTTTGCCTCACACTGTCGGGTCTGGTTCCCCCCACGTTCGGGTGATGGAGATCTTGAGGGGGTTGCCCTCTCCATTTCATGGCCAAATGCTATTAGTTCATCAACCAGTTGCCCCATGCCCTTGCTTTATCCAATGTGCCTGTGCCCTGTTTTGCCTCTGTTTTAAAAGGATCCTCCATTCTGTGCTTGCCCATTTTTCAAACTCCCTCTTCCAAGTTCCCTACCTCGGCCCTCCTGTCGACTTCCAGTTCCTGGTGATTTTCCTTTTGGCCAGGACATATGCAAGGTCTTGGAATTTCCCCGTAATTTTTGTCTTGGCTGCGTGTGGGAACCAACCTAGCAAGCAGTGGCCTGGGGTATGTGGGATCTCTTTTTCTGTGATAGCTTCTACTATATGGATTACCCTCTCCCAGAATGTGCTCAGTGTGGGGCAGTCCCAGAACATATGTAGTACGTGCCCTTCCTTTCCCCACATCTAGGGCAGTCTGCCGTTTCTGCTTGAAAATATCTTCTGATTCGTGCTGGAGTGAGATACGCCCTTTGCAGGACATGTGCAGGACATAGTAGTTTATTAGACACCTTTGGCGTCCTCTCTACTATAGTCTCCCAGTCTGTCTCCGGGATCAGGTTTCTCAAGTCCTCCTCCCACTGCAATCGTAGTCGCTCCAGTGGTTTTTGTATGCCACAGCGTATTGCTCTGTATAAACAGGAGACCGTTCTGATCTTTCCTGCCGATAGGGCGACATATCGGCAGCAGTCCAATTCCCGGGGTTCCATGGAACCGGCACCCCGGTGCTTCCTCATTCCCACAGTGAGGGCTCTGTGCAGTAAGAAGTGGCCGCGAGGCAGGTCATATTCCACCCGAAATTCTTCAAAGGAGAGCAACTCAGAGTCCCGGAAGAGATCTCCTACCACCCTCACTCCCGCCTCCTCCCAAGCATCTTGAAAAAGTACCATAAGCTTGGCGGGAAATAAAAGCATGTATTGGAGTGCTCTCACTTTCAGTTTTACTGAATCAAATGTGCATTTCAATCGCTGGACCTCTCTACTGTAATCTGGGAATACCATTCGAGCGCTCGCATGTTTCACTTCACCTCGTCGGCTCACCTCCCGTAGTATCATGCCCTGGTCTAGGAAGTTGAGGAATTTGGCTATAATGGGTCTAGGAGGTGCCCCTGGAGGGGACCTGAGACTCAATGCCCTATGTGTATGCTCTATTACAAAGCCTGAGGAAAGGTGTTCAGGTGGAAGGGTATCCTTTAGCTACTGCGCCAGAAATGCCAGAGCATTTGTTCTCTCAAACCGCTTCAGGAATCCAACAAAACGAAGGTTATTTCTATGTGCTCGGTTTTATGCGTCATCCAGATGCCATAGGACATCTTAGTTGGCGTGGCGGAGCTCTTCCACTCCCTTTCGGAGGTCTCTCACCCTCTCTGAGACCTTGCGCAGGTCGTGACGTAGTAGGGTCATCTCCGCACACAATTCACCTATCTTGCCCTCCAAGGCCTCTCACGACAACTGTATCACTTGTAGTAGGATGGTATTGCTCGGGATAGACTGTGTGTCTTTCTCTGCACTCCCCATGGGGTCTATGACTTTGGCATAACATTCTAGTTTACCCTGCCTGGGATGCTTGGTGTCTTTGTCTTTAGTCATGATCACGGTGTAGTAGGCGGGCCAACAGCTAGGAGGGGGGACTCAGTGTGAGTTCCCACTGATATGCCACCACAAGTGGGGAGGGACCACTCACATCTGTCGGTGGGTGGCCTGGGAAGCAGGCCGGGGAGAAGGAGCGTGAGTACCACCCGGTAGTGTATTACTTATAACTTCTGCACCATTCTCAGCGCGCCGCCGTGGACAGAGCCCTACTGGGCAGGTATGGTGCAGGCTTTGTAAGGGGCCATCGGTCAAAATGGTGCAGGTAACACAGTGGGTGTTGTCTGTCCTCCACGGTGGAACTCCGATGTCAGCCTGCCCTGCAGGTCCTCCATCACGGCCGCAATTGGGGAAGATCAGTCAGTTCTTTGATCTGAGCTATTCTTCCCAATCTGTAAGCCCAATTCAGCCAGAGGGCACAAGGGGGGAGGGTGGGCCAGTGCGCTCCAGTCTCCAGGGCACCTCCGGCGTGGTCTAGAACTTCCCCGTCCCCTTGCAGCACCCATCCCCGTGCCGCACTGGGACGGCCGCGTCTCCCCTGCAGCGCCGCACCAACCCACTGCAGCACTGCGCGAACCTCACCGGCCGGCCACTCTTGCCCGAGCGGCAGCCGCAGCAGGCGTGGAGGATGTGCACATGCGGGAGGGGGAGGGGACGGGGTAGCAAGCTCTCACCTTCTGAGTCAGTGCCATCCTCCAAGTTGCTTCAGGCCCTCCGGGCATTCAGTGTAGGCCGCGGAACTTCCAGGGCTAATTAAGAGATGGATTGTTTCTGCCACGGGGGCCGCTGGTCTGCTCCCGTTCGTCGAAACGGATCTCCGGCTCCTCGTCAGCACTCCTCTGGTCGCCCAGCCTCTCCACAGGGGCGTCCGTCCCAGCAGTGTTTGTGCAGGCGGGTATGTGTCTGCTGCCCTGGCCCTGGTCCTGCACAGCACACACCGTCTCCGCTAGCAGCGGTCTCGGTTGCTCGATCCCTCCCATCTGCTCAATGGCGAGTCATGTTCATGGCCCCGACACCAGGGGGGGGGGTGCACAGTCCCAGGGGCCTGGTGCCACTCCCCAGGCGGTCCTTGGGAACCGTCGATCTTCAGGAGTGGCTCCAGCGCAGCGGGCTGAGGCACCCGGTTAGTGCGAGCTGGCCGCCATCTTGCTTCTCACAGGCCAGCCGCTGCCTCAGTTGCCATACGGGCTTTTCCCGGAGTGTCCAACCGAGAGACCAGAAAATTGGCAGGGGGCAGGGCGAGGTCCCCACGATGGCCTTTCAGACAGTGGTGGATGCTTGCTAGTTTGGCAGGATTTCGTTCGGATTAGTCAGCTCTGGCCAGGAGCTCCCAAAAGACCCTGCTTACACGCCCATGTCGCTGGCCACGCCTCCTATTTTCCCCATCATTCCACCCAGAAACCTGCCACCTCATTGTATTGTCCCTTGGCTGTTGACTCATGTCCCTGGTCCCAGAATAATCATTTGCTACTGATAGCCCTACTTGTCAGCACAAAATAAACGTTGTGTTTTTCTTCTATTTCTGCTTTAATTTCATGACAGTTTTACATCAGAACTTTCCTTGCAATAATCACATTTTTTTATGGTTTTTAGGATTTAATTGATATTTTCCTTGGCCTTGTTCACATCCGAAGGTTGGGAGAAGGCATTCATTATGGTGGCGAGGAGGAAGCAGCAGTGCTGTTATGAACGTTTTATTTCTGTTTTCTTAAAGACTCTAATTCAGTATTTCTCCTTCACTGGTTACTTGGAATGCATGTACTCCCATCAATGGGCGTACTGTTCATTACTACTGGATGGAGAATAAGAAAATAATTGAAAAAATTAGGAAACGTTCAGAGGTTATTACACAAAATGTATATCATCATGCTTTAAAATGAGCCATCTATTGATGTATATGATATGTTCAATTTGGCTCCTATGAGGTACTATTTAAAGTACATTTCAACATATTTTCCTGCTTTTGTTTATAAATGCATGTGAAGTATGCAGCACGTGTGACATCTCCGCAATTATCTTACATTAATCAAAAGAAACGTAATCCACATAATTTAAAGCACTGACAATTATTCCACCTAAAACAGTGTGTTGACCGTTTGCTTCAATCGAAAATACAATTTTCTCTGAAATTTAAGCACTGGAATATTCAAAATATTGTTATACTGAAGTGTTGTAAGTTATATTTTGAAACAGTTATATCTCATGCCATTACAAAAATATAACCACGTTGTTTTGACGGTGCATAGCGTTAGCTTAAAAAAAGACGAAAATACCTTATTGCTCCTCCCTTCACAGCCTCTCTGGCTCCCACTAACTAAAAATACAACTTCCAGCTGAATCGTACATTTTATAATAAATTAAATCTTCACCCTTTCCCCCCACAACACATCCTTGCCCTATACGCCACTTGGCCCATATATAATTATTACATTTGATAGTTTTCTTTTCCAGTTGATCTACTTCTCGAAGGTTCCCAATTTTGGTACTTTTGTAGAGGTACATTTCAGGTCAGTGCATTTCGAGTGGCTTTAATTGCGTAAAATGAAAGAAGCTGTTAATGTTACAATTTAATCTGTCTGTGTAACTTTGGGCCTTGTTTAGAATTTGGCAAACGGGTCGCCTCTTCGCTGCCAGCCATGTGGCAACCTGCATTCTAAAGTTAACGTTTGCCACCGAACGGACAAGGTATATTTACAGAAAGTGATTCTGCATTCAGAGTGGGAGCGCTTTCATCGAAACTGAGCGATACCAAGTTGTCCGCCATTTCCGGGTGACCTGATTGCCAGTTGTTGTTTTTCAGCATTATGGACTCAAAGCGATAGTTTGTGGCAAAAAAACAATCTGTCTGACGGCGGTTGCAGACCGGAAAAACAAGAATTGACAATGCCAACAGGTCTGGCTTTAAACATTGTGTTTCAGCCAGTGACCCACAATCCCTAACACGTGCTTTGTTGCCCCGTGTTTACCTGAAGCAATTAGGCACAACATTGTGAGCACTTTTATGTGCCGAAATTATCACTAGAGTGAGAGTCTGTGTCTTTGAATATCTTATTCACACTTCTCCTGATACACAATTCACTGTGAGTTCTTCATGGTGGTCTACCATCAATCTTACTTGTTAAATTAATCAAACATACATCCCATTCAGTCACCAATGCATGCTTGCCCTCCCTTCTCTGCTGACAGATCAAGGCCACTCCCTCTGCCCATTTGATGAGCTCTCTCTTCCAGTGTAAAGTCTTTGGAGCACTGTCACTTTTCCAAGACATTGACAGTTGTCTTTTGGTCAGACGCAAGCCAGCATCTATGAACCTACACAATGCTCTATTTTTCTATGACCTCGCGTCCAGGAGGCACTTTTTAAGGCCATAAACAATCAAAGCTTCTGTCACACTCTTCATAAAAGTAATACGATGCTATGGAAAGCACAACAAAGTTATATGCTTCAGGTGAGCTCCCTTCAGTCCAAGATCTTGGGCATGTGTCTAGTACTGAGCATACAATTTGTGGAGTCAGCTTCAGATATAAACTGTGTAGTAGGTTATGTTGAATCACTTGAAATCTAGCATTTATAGACACTTACTTGAATACCCCACCACTTTTCAACATTCACTATCAATCAGCTTTCCACCTATATATATAGACCATGATTCCTTTAAAGCTGGCATTCAGTCATATCCAGTACTATTAACTGTAGTTGCATGACCACCCTTCTACAGTTACTCAACCTCAATATTAGTGACAATACCAAGAATGTTTGTGGTGGACCAACAGAAGCATCCCTGTTCCTTCTGAAAAACATTACTAATGCATTGTATGTCAAGGAGTGTCTTGGTAGAACTTTGTACATCCTCTGTAAACTATGGAACAATTGCTATTTATCACAATTAAATAAGTGTCCTAGTGTCATAACTCCAGCGCCCTTCCATACCACCAAATCTGTTTGTCTGTCCACCTTCTAATGCTCAAGTAGTCACCAAAGTGGTAGATCAGGTGCATAAGCCACCTTTCCGTTTGTTTGATTCAACACCCTGAGCCAACAGTATCTAGTCAGCTCCATCAATCTGACAGCAATCTCATGATTATTTTGGGATCTAAATAAACGTTCCAAGATCTAAGTATTTCCATATATCTCAAACCTATATCTCGCTTCTTGATTGTTGGTTCCCTGTGACCACCTAGCTACTTGTTGGAGTTGGACTGCCAAATATTATAACTCAAAATCAGGTGCACTCAACCAGCCCTCGACCATAGGTAACTGCAGTTTCCAAAGCGAAGGGGTTTATTTTGTGCCCCTTCTCCATATGAGGCACACAGATACTGCTGCAAAGTAGAGGAGCCACAGCAAGATTACCATTTTGTCCAGTGCCACCTTCCCCAGCGCCGTCAGTGGGAGCTCCTACTAGAACTTTACTAATTCATGACTATGTGCCACAATCTTGGAAACGTTTCCAGCTATCAGATCTGACTCACTGTGATGCATGTGGACACCCAAGTAACACAAATAACAACCTCTCAGGCAAAGGGGAAGGTTGGAGAGGTACTCCATTTCCCCCTCCCTCAACGGCCACAATTTACTCACATTTACTTTTAATCGCTGAATTGTGTCAGAAAACACTGATCCCTCTCTGCCTCTTTGAGATACAAAAGGACATCATCTGCATATAGAGGAATACAAAGTCTGTATTTTCCATCCTCTAATCCCCACTGTGTGCTCCTATTGCAGCCACAAACTCCATTCCGAGGCAAAAAAGATGGCAGAGGAGACACCTCTCTCTGGTTCCCCGATGAATTGATCATGGTTTTGATACAACTCTAACAGTCCTCACTCTGGCCCGTGGATCCATATATAGTGACTGTATCAATTTTCTCAGTTTCAGAATACCAAATGCTAGCACTTCCAACACTGTGAATAGGTAGTCCAAATTCAGCGTGTAGAATGCCTTTTCCATACCAATTGATGCCATTGCTGGCAGACTCGCGCCTTATGGGCGTTCATTTAGGATATGGATGAAGCACCTCATGTTAATCACTGTGTTCTAGGTTGGAAGAAAACCTGATTGGTCAAGGTGGACTAAACTCAACAAACAAGGCAATATCCCATTCGCTAGTATCTTACAATACAAAGATATATCCAGCTGTTCCTTTCTTAGTTTGGGCAATGTAGTGATTAGGGCCCTTTTTTCATTTGTACACTCACGCCTTCAACATTAGTTAAATGTGTTTCCTGAAAACATGCCATAGTAATTCCTCTTTTGCGCAAGTAAGAGTATACGTTGTATCTTTTCTATGGGGCTGCTCATCCCTCTCACATTTCAAGTTGGAAGTTTATATGTATCAGTGACTGGCAATGCATTAGGCAATTGAAGGGGAGCCCATCAGCCCAGGATTCAGTGTGGACACCATAATTCCATGTAGCCTCTTCTCTGGGAGACCATTTCACATATGCAATAGCCTGCGTGCTATTTTTCACTGCCTGTGCCTGCGAGACACAACACAACAATTCCTATGTGAAAAAATATTCCCACAGTTAGCTACCGAAAAGGCAAGGTTCAAAACTACAACCCACTGATCAAAACACAGAGTTTCTAGATAGGCATCTCCAGGCACTTATGAGACCTTGACTGCATCAGGGGGTAAGTCGTGAGAATATATGAGCCCGCAATAGCCACTTACACTAACCCATCTCCCTGAGGTTAAGAGTAACATGGCTGATCGCCTTACTCCTTCCTTTTTTTTTTACTTGTGGCTGATGCCATGAACTATGACAACTTAATATTTCTTTATACAAGACTGTCACTGCACAGGGATGAGGTTGAAGAGAATGGCCAAGAAAACTTTGAGTGCAATGCCTGGCATGAATGGGTGTCATGGCTGCCTACAGAAGTTCTTCTGCCATCATGAGTGGGATTTTCGCCGACTGTTGTGTCCACAGCCGTGTCGGACCCTGCAGCGACTGACTCCGCTGAGTCTTCTTGGGCTTTCTGCTCCACTAACCTCCATTCAGTCAGTTAAGCTACCATACTTTTTTGTTCTTCTTGGGATTTTTCTCATAATGATTTGCGTCTTTTCTTTTAGCCTTTTCTCTGCCTTGCCTCCATTTGTGGCTTAGTCACTGATATTTTAAGCTCTGCTTCCCATTTCTTAGCCCAGTCTCTTGCCGCACCTGCATCTAGGGTGACCAACTGGCATGGGTGCGAATTCAGGACGGTGAGTGTAAGAATTCAGGACAAAGGGTCAAAATTCAGGACAAAAATTCAGGACAGAAGGTCAAAATTCAGGACATAAATTTGGGACAAAAGGTACGTTTTACAGACGCATCAGAAGAGGTTGCACAATATTACATAAGTAAATAGACAACCAACACAAGTACAATTCAAAATAAGTTTATACTAGGTTGAGACAATCATGCACTTCATGGTTTTTTGGTATGCATGCAGCTTTGAACAACTGTGCAGGTCTTTTTGTGGTATTTCAAATGATCATAATCTATTTGTATGGTTATTGAACTGGGTTGTCCAGTCTGATATTTTGTTTACAGTTCATGGTCCTGAGCAGGCACATTTGGTGAGAGAAGTGGTCGGGAAGATCTGCTCTGATGGACTTTGTTACTAGCATCTCATATCTGAGTGACATTGTGAGATGTAAAGCAGCAGGCATAGAATATAGCTAATTGGGACGTGCAGTGCTGGACTAGAGTTCAGTTTTCCGAGTGGCCAGCTGTAGGTAACTGAGTCTGTTGCCGTACCTCCACACCCCCCACATTTTGCCTGACTTTGATGAAGGTGTACTGGGTCCCTGCTGTCCAGGTTCCCAGTACCAGTGTTCTTTCCCTAAAACGATACCACAATTGGCACCACTTTAGCTCACACATAAGTCCTTGGTATAAGGTACCCCTGGTCCCAAGAGCCGTGTGGCTAAAGAGAGTCCCTAAGGTCTGCAGCATGAATTGTGCCACCCTAAGGGATCCCTCACCAAGCACATGCACACTGCCACTGCAACCTACTTGTCTTGGTGCAGACAAAACTGAAGAGTCGACATGGCACACATCCCTGTGTGCCATGCCCACAGACACTTCATGGGATATGGGTAAGTCACCCCTATAGCAGACCTTGTAGCCCCAAGGCAGTGTGCACTATATCTCCTGTGAGGGCATATCTGCATGAGCATATATGATCCTTCAATATCCTTGTTGATTCCTGGATATTATAAGTGACTAGGGTTGAGAAAGTGGGTTTTAGTTGCAGTAACCCCCCCCACTTTTTTCCAGATTTCTGATGCACTTTGACTTTATGTGCCCTGGGTCTCTACCACTCCGGTTCCCAGGGCCTGTGTTCTTTCCCCAAACTGTAACTGTGTATCCACAATTGGCACATCTCTGGCCCCAGGTAAGCCCCTTGTAAAAGGTACCATTGGTACCAAGTGCACTGTGACCAGGGAAGGCCTCTGAGGACTGCAGCACATATTGTGCCACCCTTAGACACCCCGCACCTTAACACCCACACATTGCCCTTCAGACTACGTGTTTATGGTGCAGAGAAAAGTGAAGAGTCGACATGGCACACATACATGTGTGCCATGCCTGCAACCCACTCTCTATGGTATAGGTAAGACACCCCTCTAGCTGGGTGCACTATAACAATGGTGAGGGTACATTTGCTTGAGCACTGTACCCCTACAGTGTCTAAGTCCATTCTTAGACTTTGTAAGTGTAATAAAGCCATAAAGAGTATATGGTATGGGAGTTTGTCATTACGAACTCTACAGCTCCATAATGGCTTTACTGAAACCTGCGAAGTTTGGTAGCAAACTTTTCAGCACATTAAACCCACACTGATGCCAGTGTGGGACTTAATGTAAAATGCACTCAGAGGGCATCTTAGAGATGCCCCTGAAACACAGGAAAATATTTTTTTCCCTTTAGAGAAGAAATGGTAGCAAGTGCAAATGCACTTCTGCATTATATTTTACCTTTTTAATCAAAATATAATCAAGCTGCATTCCTGAACATTTAAATGTTTACACATGGGAGTCCTCCTATGATGCTGAGACTGCCACAGCTTTCTAAGAGTACTCTTGAAATTATTTCCTGAGCAGTCACAAACTTGTTCCAATTATAGGAATGACCCTACTTGACCTAATTTTCAATTTTATGAGTGAAGCACCTTGCAAATCTCATTAGGCACATGTGCATCTCATAATATGCTCAGAATTTTTCATATTTGTACACTGGGACTACAGTAAAAGATAGTTGGTGTGAATCCAAGATGCTCGGGTTATCTCATATTTTCTCCCAGGAAACATTTTTATGAAACAAGGCCCAGCATGTTACTCACAGATTCGAGCTAACGTACCAGATTTAAAGTGAAGGTTGCAGCCTATAAATCGTTGGCCCACAAGGGATCTAAAGGCTGTACCTTTAACCCTGTACGGAGTGTCAAAATGAAACCTCCACCTCCCCAGAGCTTGGCCCACTAGCTCCTCAGACTGCCTACCAGCATCATTTGAGTATCCTGCATGGTACCAGGTCAAAGCACTAAGGTAAATTAATAAATTACTGTTTACATTGAAACAGTTTCATAGTTGCAGTGCTACTGGTATTTGTATTGAGGACCATTTTTGTACAAAAAAAAACAAAATCTACATTGATCTTTAAATTAAATAAAAGCATAGGGCACATTTTCCGCATTTTGTTTTCAACAGCAGAAATTGAGCTGATGTAATGGATCTTTAAGGTTTATTACATTGTAGGTGGAAGGAGCAAGGGAAACACTCTTGAGTTTGGGAGTAGATGAATTTGCAATCTGTAGAGCATCTTACACCATACAGCCTCCATACCTCACGATGGGCATCAGTGCTTTTAATGAGCCGTTACTGATATCTTTAGTTTGGAAAGGACAGCACGAGCGCTTCTCGGTACCAAAGAGGTACCCTGGGATAGTGAGTACCTGCACTTCTGCATTTCCACTTCAAGCAATGCTGCTTGCCAAGGCAGCTCTTCATTCAGCCCTCCTGTCTACTGAGTGCTAACTTCTCACACAGACCACCACCAGCTCTGTGTGGCCTACCAATGTTAGTTTTTCACTGCCACCATGGTCGCACCTTATCCTGCCTTCAGTGCCAGCTCTTGGCACTGTAATTCAATGCCTGCACCTTAGTTATGCCACACGTCCATCCAGCCAAGTCAATGAGCTGGACCACTCCTTTATCTGGGGCCCTCACCACTAGAAATGGCTTAGAGATAATGTTCTGAATGATCCTGGCCCAACGGTGAGGCGTAGCTCAGCCAAACCAGAAGTGTTCAATATACAAAAGCCAAAACTATCTGCTTTGTCAAATGATCTGAAGTGGTCTATGTGTTAGGAAAGCTCAGGCTGCTGCATGTGCTGTACATTATTCTGTGTGTGAGGGAAACCTGCACTACTGGCAGCTCTACTTTATCTAATGTGCCAGCGCATCAGCAAAGCTTCCACTGGTTCTGCTCATGCTGAGCTTTTCACAGTGCTCAGGAAACCTGCATGACTGATGCCTTTGGAACTCGAGTGAAACTTGCTCTAATTCTGCTGTGTGTGCCAGTGAATCTTAAATACCTGCGTTTGCATATTAAAAAAAAAATGAAGAAAAAGGTCAAAGCTGAAGGCTTCTCAGATCTTACATGCCCCCTCTCCCCCATTGAAAAAACACCCGATACGATCAATCATCCCAAGGGGATGTGATGTGTAAAAGCTATGGGGGCTAAGGTGGCCAGGGTAAACATGAAATAATAACAGCACAAATATAGAAACTGTGCACTATTGGAGCAAAAGAAATAAATAATAAAGGACAAATGTGTTTGTACCATTGTCGCTGCTTGTGTGACAGTGTAAGAGGCTAACAGTGGATGCACCTAGGCAACACGCGCCAACATGAAACATCCACCTCCCCAGAACTTGGCCCCTGGGGGTGAATGTTTGATTTAGTCAGCATTCCATCCATCATTTGTTGCCGCAGAACTTTTCGCCTTAAGTAGGATGGGTATACCCAGACGTGGGACCCTTGCTCACTTTGCCACTGGATTTAAGCTAGCCTGGCTGATGAGGTGTGATGCCCTGTAACCGGTCCAAGGATGCTTGTTGCCGGTCCAGGGAGGACCTGGCTTGGCAGTTCGGGCTGGTCTGTTCCCATGAGGAGCAGGGTCAAGACTGATTTGCATATGGCTGGGTCCAAACTGGGGTGGCGTAGTGAGCAAAGGAACAATGGATTTAACCCAGACTCCTTGACTGGGGGTGAATGTTTGATTTATTCAGCATTCCGTTCATTGTTTGTTGCCGCAGAACACGTCATTGCAGCATGATCCAAAACACGACCTAGTAATCTCCAGAATCTCTCAGGAAGGCAGTGAAGGTCTGTTGGTCACTTTCAAAAGATCTGCACTGGAAGTGCATGTGCCTCAATCTAGCAGTGAAAAGAGGTGCAGGAGTCTGCCAAGAATTGATCGGAGAGGTACTATAAATTGAGAAGTGTTAGAGGAAAATCAGAATTTCGGCAAGCAATGCCATCAATGTTTCCCTGCAGCAAGTGTCTCCGAATTTTTCCTGGAGCTAGTAAGTCATCTAACCTCAAGGAGGTTCTAGGATGTCATCGCCGGGGGCAGGAGCTCTGCATATGGATGATCAGTCGTCCCAGAGTTACAGAAGCAATCTGCTTTCCATTAGAGGAGGCATTTAAAGATACAGTCATTGTGCTGATTACCAGGACACCATTACTTCTTATGGCAAGAGTTTAATGCAGGATCATTTAATTAAAAATCTTCCTAATGCACTGGAACTAGTTTCAAAGATTGCACCTTGGGAAACGTGAGGCAACAATGAACGCTGAAAGGTGGTGCGGGGGCCGATTGAAGGGATGAGGCTCTCACGAGGGTAACAAATAAAGATGTGGCTCCTGCAGGACATACACTCTGTGAATATGAGCTTTTGTGCCAGAAGCCAGTTGCGTAGGTATAAAAAGAAAAATATTTGCACACTTATAGACACTCACCAGTCATGCAAAAATGAGCACGGCTGGTACCATTCTAGTATGTTTTGATTGGCAAAAAAATTACCAGGAGGAGTGGGTTGTAAGGCATGCATGAAAGGCAGTGTGAATTCACATGAGACGAGCATGCACGCGTCTTTGGCTTTGCTAACTATAACTTTGCCACCATTTCTAATGCTGTCCACAATGAGGCGCTGTTTCACAGTGACAGGAGCCCCTAAACAAAAGCAGCGTACCATGCTCTAGGCCACGGGTACTGATAGTACGGCCCGCGGGCCGCCAGCGGCCCGGCAAGCCTTCCTTGGCGGCCCGCGGACCTTGCAGACATCGTACCTGTGTTTTTTTTGTTTTTTTTTACAGAGTGTCAGCAAACACAGACTCTGCTCTATGGGGGCCGGGCGATTCCAGCGATAGTCCGAGTGGAGCTGCAGGGGCGCTAAGAAGAGGTAAAATACAACAAAGCCTCGTTATCATGCAAATGGTCTTTTAAAGACCTGTGAAGTACTCGGGTGCGGCTGTGTGTGTGCCCGGGATGCTGTCTCAGCCCGGGCTGCCACACACTCAGGGTGAGGTGACAGAGAATGATAGAGGACAGCAGGGTGTGAGAGCCGGGTGAGGTGACGGAGGGCAGCAGGGAGTGAGAGCCGGGTGAGATGGCAGAGGGTTACAGAGGGCAGCAGGGAGTGAGAGCCGGGTGAGGTGACGGAGGGCAGCAGGGAGTGAGAGCCGGGTGAGGTCACAGAGGGCAGCAGGGAGTGAGAGCCGGGTGAGATGGCAGAGGGTGACAGAGGGCAGCAGGGAGTGAGAGCCGGGTGAGGTGACAGAGGGTGACAGAGGGCAGTAGGGAGTGAGAGCCGGGTGAGGTGACAGAGGGCAGTAGGGAGTGAGAGCTGGGTGAGGTGACAGAGGGTGACAGAGGGCAGTAGGGAGTGAGAGCCGGGTGAGGTGACGGAGGGCAGCAGGGAGTGAGAGCCGAGTGAGATGGCACAGGGTGACAGAGGACAGCAGGGAGTGAGAGCCGGGTGAGGTGACAGAGGGTGACAGAGGACAGCAGGGAGTGAGAGCCGGGTGAGGTGACGGAGGGCAGCAGGGAGTGAGAGCCGGGTGAGATGGCAGAGGGTGACAGAGGGCAGCAGGGAGTGAGAGCCAGGTGAGGTGACAGAGGGTTGCAGGGAGTGAGAGCCGGGTGAGGTGACAGAGGGCAGGGAGTGAGAGCCGGGTGAGGTGAGGTGACAGAGGGCAGGGAGTGAGAGCCGGGTGAGGTGACAGAGGGTGACAGAGGGCAGGGAGTGAGAGCCGGGTGAGGTGACGGAGGGCAGCAGGGAGTGAGAGCCGGGTGAGATGGCAGAGGGTGACAGAGGGCAGCAGGGAGTGGGAGCCGGGTGAGGTGACGGAGGGCAGCAGGGAGTGAGAGCCGGGTGAGATGGCAGAGGGTGACGTAGGGCAGCAGGGAGTGAGAGCCGGATGAGGTGACAGAGGGTTGCAGGGAGTGAGAGCCGGGTAAGGTGACAGAGGGTTGCAGGGAGTGAGAGCCGGGTGAGGTGACAGAGGGCAGTAGGGAGTGAGAGCCGGGTGAGGTGACAGAGGGCAGCAGGGAGTGAGAGCCGGGTGAGGTGACGGAGGGCAGCAGGGAGTGAGAGCCGGGTAAGGTGACAGAGGGTGACAGAGGGCAGGGAGTGAGAGCCGGGTGAGGTGATGGAGGGCAGCAGGGAGTGAGAGCCGGGTGAGATGGCAGAGGGTGACAGAGGGTGACAGAGGGCAGCAGAGAGTGAGAGCCAGGTGAGGTGTGCGTTACGAGCCTGTGATGTGATGTTTCCCACCAGCCTGTAGTCAGAGAGTTGTGCCAAGGCCAGGGAGCTCAGGCCTGGGAGGGAGACAGAGAGGGAGACAGATAGAGGGAGACAGAGGGAGACAGAGAGAGAGAGACACAGAGGGAGAGACAGAGGGAGAGACAGAGGGAGGGAGACAGAGAGAGACAGAGGGAGGGAAACAGAGAGAGACAGAGGGAGACAGAGAGGGAGGGAGACAGAGGGAGACAGAGAGACAGACAGAGGGAGACAGACAGAGGGAGACAGAGGGAGGGAGAGAGAGGGAGGGAGACAGAGGGACGGAGAAAGAGGGAGACAGAGGGAGAGGGAGAGGGAGACAGAGGGAGGGAGACAGACAGAGAGAGACAGAGGGAGACAGACTGAGGGAGGAGGGCGACAGGCAGAGGGAGGAGGGCGACAGACAGGGAGACAGAGGGAGGGAGACAGAGGGAGGGAGACAGAGGGAGACAGACAGAGGGAGACAGATGGAGGGAGACAGATGGAGGGAGACGGGGAGGGAGACGGGGAGGGAGACAGAGGGAGACAGACAGAGGGAGACAGACAGAGGGAGACAGAGGGAGACAGAGGGAGGGAGACAGAGGGAGGGAGAGGGAAGGAGGGAGACAGAGAGAGGGAGACAGAGAGAGAGAGAGGGAGGGAGACAGAGAGGGAGGGAGACAGAGAGAGAGAGGGAGGGAGAGAGAGAGATAGAGAGAGGGAGGGAGACAGAGAGAGGGAGGGAGACAGAGGGAGGGAGACAGGCAGAGAGGGAGACAGAGAGAGAGGGAGAGAGAGGGAGACAGAGAGAGAGGGAGACAGAGGGAGGGAGACAGAGGGAGGGAGACAGAGAGAGGGAGACAGAGGGAGACAGAGAGAGGGAGACAGAGGGAGACAGAGAGAGAGAGACAGAGGGAGAGACAGAGGGAGGGAGTCAGAGAGAGACAGAGAGAGAGAGAGACATAGAGAGAGGGAGACAGAGAGGGAGGGAGACAGAGGGATACAGAGGGAGACAGAGAGACAGAGGGAGACAGACAGAGGGAGACAGAGGGAGGGAGACAGAGGGAGGGAGACAGAGGGAGACAGAGAGAGACAGAGAGGGAGACAGAGAGGGATACAGAGGGTGACAGACAGAGGGAGTGAGACAGACAGAGACAGAGGGAGACAGACAGAGGGAGGAGGGCGACAGGCCGAGGGAGGAGGGCGACAGACAGAAGGAGACAAAGGGAGGGAGACAGATGGAGGGAGACAGATAGAGGGAGACAGAGGGAGGGAGACAGAGGGAGGGAGACAGGGAGGGAGACAGACAGAGGGAGACAGAGGGAGTGAGACAGGGAGGGAGACAGACAGAGACAGACAGAGGGAGGGAGAGGGAGGGAGACAGAGAGAGGGAGACAGAGAGAGAGAGAGAGGGAGGGAGAGAGAGGGAGGGAGAGAGAGAGAGAGAGAGAGAGGGAGGGAGAGAGAGAGAGAGAGAGATAGAGGGAGGGAGGGAGACAGAGAGAGAGAGGGAGGGAGACAGAGGGAGAGAGACAGAGAGAGGGAGGGAGAGTTAGAGAGAGGGAGGGAGACAGAGAGAGAGAGAGAGAGAGAGAGAGAGATGTGTATGCCGGGTCCGGTGGCTCAGTGGACGAAGGCGTCCGCTGCAGGAGCCTGTGTTCCACCTCATGGTCACAGTTTTTTTTTCTCTAGCCCCGCCCACTCCCCCAATGACCCCGCCCCCACCGGTGCGGCCCTCAGCCACAAACCACACTGTAAATTTGGCCCCTGAGAGAAAGTTTGTGAGTACCCATGCTCTAGGCTCTGGCAGGACGAGGCCCAGCAAATGCTGTCATTGCACAGAGGCCCATTATCATTCTGTATGTGATAATTAGGCCGACATACAGAATGATAATGGGCTGATAACAATCTGTGCCAGGTCAGGGAGGGGCTGCTGCAGGCCCCTAAGATCACAGCAGAAGCACGAGCTGGCCCCTGGAGTGAGAGTTACAGAACTCTCAGGCTACTTGCCCCTGACAGCTCGCTCTAATGTCCGAAATTACGGACAAAAGGCATCCGTGAAAGAATTCCTCACGGACAACGGACAAGAGTCCTAAATAACGGACGGTCCGTGAAAGTTACGCTCGGTTGGTCACTCTACCTGCATCTGTAATGTAGTGTGAATTCTTGTCATCCAGGATATGTAACTTCACAAGGAAAAGCAACATGGACTTCAGGCCAGTACTCTGAAATACTTCTTAACCTCAATGTATGTGCTGCATTGGTGTTGAGCTGTGACCATGAAGTCTGGGAACACGTACACCTTGCAATTTTCCACCATGACTAGACCTTCCATCTTGCGAGTTGGAGGAGGCTGTCTTGGTCTCTGTAAGTTAGTAATTTAGCCGCCACTGGATGAGGTTGGCACCAGCTTGGGGGCATCAGGGATATTCTGTGTGCCATTTCTCTTATGAAAAAATGGGTGCCACAAGGATGATAATCCACTCTTCAAATACAACTTCAGGGATGGTCCTTTTACCTTACGAGGAAGTACCATGATCAATGCATTGTTCCTTCTGAGCCTCCCCTAGAAGTGTTCATCTCTGTACTACCAGCTCCTCCAAAACCATTCCTTCTGTTATTCCAGAGGCTTGCATTTCTCTATGTCCAATTGGTGCTGTCTTGCTATTCAGCAGTTAAGGTCTCCTTGGCTTCCCCATAATGAAGGTGTGAATGAAGATACCTCGACAAGGTCAGTGCAAGCCTCAAAGTGTGGCTGAGAGTGAGGGGGAGGGGGTAGTGAACGAAAACCGCCTTGTCTTTAATTGTTAATGACAATTCCTGAGCATACACTTGTTTTTCTATCCATTTTTTCATACTTATCCCACAGAAGAACATTGCTGATTTTCACAATTTATTTTCTCAGGGCTGCGCTCAAGCTCCAGAGAATTACTTTAGCTCTGTCACGAGGTGTCCCACCAATTCCCGAGCAACCTGCTTTAAATTCAAGTAGGCACGGGCTCCCACCTCCAGGGTGCTCCTCCTCAACACTCTTGGTACGTAGTAGGGCAGTCCGCATGTTCAGGCTCGTGAGTAGTTTGGTCAGAGTCCCCAGATTGTCCCTTACTGATGCTAACCTTGCATACCGCACCAAGCCATTTCGCAGGCAATCCACAATGGCCCTCCGATCTGGACAGGCAGGGTCCCAGCACATCCTAGGGCCGGTGATGATACGCAATGACAGGCACGATGCCCGCCCTGCCTGAGTCCTCATTCCCACTTCTCCAGGGTACTTCAGTTAGTGGGCCTGGGCTGGCATTACCCTACACCAACTTTTTTCATTCCTCATGCAGGACACAAAGTCCTCCAGTGCCAGACCCACTATCGGGGTCCCTCAGGACTGTTCTGGTCCACCTCACCCAAGCCTTCGATAATTCCTCTCCTTGGCTTTGCAACTCCAAGTAAAGCCTACAGAGTTTACACTAGGCTACACCCTCATCTGTCACCGCTCGCCGTTCAATCCATTATCGCCTAAGGAGCTCTTCACACACACCGTTCTCTGAGCTGCCCTCTCCTCAACTGATTGGTGGATTTGGATGCCAGCTACTGCCACAGGATTTCACAGCATTGCAATGGCTTCAGGAGCTGAACGAAAGTGCATCAACTCACCCAACTTGTTAGGCCATGCTCCCCCGAAAGATTTTCTTAGTAACCCATCACCAATGCTGCCAAACAGCAGGGTTGCCGAAAAAAAGACTACCAGGTGTTGATTTCACCTTGTGCCTTTTTCGTCCACCATCCTTTACTACCTTTCTCTTTATCCTAATGTTTTAGGTTATTTTTCATCACAATTTATTTTCTTTGTCACTGTATTACTTTGTCCACTCACTACTCCATCTCCCATCAAGCACTCCCTTAATACCGATGTTCTACGATGTCAACATAAAAAGAGTGGGAGAAGTAGCCAGACTAAGGCCCCTTTTGTATTGGGTGAGGCTCTGGAGCACGGAAGAGCTGAGGCCATACCGGATGGCTGTCGAGGAATTGTTTGTCCTTGACAAAGCCCTGACTTTTCCCTGGTTCAAACACGTCCACCAATGGTTTGAAAAATTGGTCCTTGGATCCTTTTGGTCAGATCCCGCCTCGTTGGAGGCTTCTTCTAAGTTGCTGCTAAAAAACGCTACTGGGAGCACATTAACACTAGTCTTTTTCGCAGTCCCTTACTGGTAGGCTGACTGATCAATTCTTGTCTATCAAGGACCGCCCATTTTATGAAACCTTTCTTGACCTCCCACTCCAGCAACTAGCAAAAACCTTATATCTAAAATTTCGCAATGATACACTGGAGCGGGGGTCATTTACTGCCCTATGGAATTTGAACAGGAGCGTTGTTCACTAATCCATATGTACTATGTGCTTGCTAGCTGCAAATGAATCCATACACCATGTATAATTTTTCTACCCAGCATACGCAAAGCCTAGGATGAAATGGATACGCCCACTCTGTGTGTATTATGACTTCCGGAGATACCAGGAGGCAATGACAATCTTGAAGGGCAGCACAAATATTTACATTGTCTTTGCTCTAAGCAAGTTTTTATTTATGGCCGGATTAATAAGGAAAGCTAAAGGTCTTAAACTCTAGCTCAGGCCAAAATGGGCTGCTTATACAGATGGCCTCCTTTGAGCATGCCTGGCTTTCTTTTTAAAGAGAGCCATCTTGTGATTTTATTGTTTTTAAAGAGAGTTATGCTATGTTAGGTCTTAAAGTGATCTCAATTGGTCTTAACAATTTTGTAACATTGCATTTAAATCATTGTTTTATTGTGTGTCAGTTTTATGGAATGAATTTTCCAAAATAAACTCTTTGCTTACATCACTATATTACTATTTTTCTGTTCCTCCTTCTTTCTCCCTTTTCTGCCTTTTTCTCTTTTGCTGTGACAAATGTATTATGATGAAAAATAAGTCAAGGTTTTCAAAAAAGAGTGTCAGTGCCCACCATTACAACCACAAGTTCGAATTAAGCAGTGGACTTTGTCCCTGTCTCCCTCTTCTTCAATAACCCGAGCTTGAGCTCTGCCCAAAAACTGGATCGATAAACATGTAAATGAAACATAATGTACATTCAAAGGAATATATACCATTACATCGCATGCGTTTACAACACATGCGATTACTACGCAGTCGTTGCAACGACCGCGTTGTTACATCGCACTACCATTACAACGCAAGTCGTTACAACGCCTTGCTCTTGATGGCGTGCTGGACTTAGGAATAGTATAATTTACTATTCCAACTCCAGTGTGTGCAACAGTAGGGAAGGTGTTGGAATAGTAAATTATACTATTCCTTAGTTTAGAGCGCCATCTAGACTTGCGTTGTAATGGTACTGCGATGTAACAACGCGGTCGTTGTAACGACTGCGTTGTAAAGGTAACACGATGTAATGATTGCGTTGTTAAGGTTGTTTCCCCATTCGAATGGTATAATGAAATGCCCCGCAAAACCTTTCCCCATTTGAACTAAAAATATCGTTCTTTCATTTCATAATTGAAAATTGTCAAATGACAACCAGCAAGTCACTAACCATTCCTGTCTGGTGCTGTTTACTTGAGAGTTTGTTGTTCTGTTTGTGACCTGCTTAGTGGGGAACCTGGGGGATATTATTGGGGCACCCGAAAGTCATGTTGGATAAACATATGAAGCAGAGGTAAAACCCTCACTTCCTAATATACCAAGTGGAGTCGCCAGACCTGGACTGCCCATTTTTTCCACCGGGCATTTCCCCAGTGGGCTGAAGACATTGGAGGGTAGTTTTTAAGGCAGGAGGCCGCTGCTGGCGCTGTTGCCACTTTCTCCTGCTTCCCCAGGAAATTATAGGAGGCACAGGAGTGAGAGAGGAGAGAGAGATGAGAGACGAGGAAGGGAGGAGGGCTAGTTTGAACTTTTTTGCCAGGGCTGCTTTCGTTCCCAGTCCGGCCCTGGGTGTCACCATTATGTTTTCTGAGGGTCTTTTCACATTATTGACTTGCCCTCTAGTGGGACTCGTGTGACAACTAGACTGCGTGTGCCCTGCGTGTGTCCTGCTGCCTGAGAAGAGGATAGTATGAAAAGAGATCTGTTAATTCTATATTCTCTGATGCTCCATTTTGAGTCTGTTTGACCTGGGAAACTGCCAGCAGAACGTGGACTATTAGAGGTAGCAGAGGTAGCTGGTCAGGAGTCCAGATGCACGTCCTGTGTAGTGTATTTTTACTCTCTTTAAGGAAGGAGATTTTCCCCCAGTGTGTCATTTATTATGTCCTATATACATGACATGAGATACCCTTAAGAAGTTATGTTCCTCGCTACCTCTTAGGCAATATGCTTATATAATCTAACAATATTTTGTGTTGTGTGATATGATAGTGCTGCATTTTCACTCCGAAACCTGCTTGTGGGGATTGTGCACTGCCATAATAATGTGTGTGATTCAACACTAGTGGCCTTTACACTGAGGTCCTTTTAGAACTCTCTGTGACATGTTGTTACCATGCCCCCTGCCCAGCAACAGATCATTATTTAATCAGGCCCGGTAACGGGTTACAAAGTGGTCTTACTCAGGAAGAGGTTTTCACACACTCACGCTCGGCAAAAGATTGCCATGCCACCTCCAGGCCACCATCATATACAGGCACAAAGACTATATAACCCTGTCTCGTCAAACGTGTGTATAGAACCATCTACATGCTTGTAGGCTGAGCAAGTCTCAAGGATTTTCTGAGTTGTGTAAGTCTCAAGGACTTTCTCACCCATACGCCAGTGGAACAGTCACATGGATCTTATCTAGGTATGCCACAAAGTTTTACTTAGCTCTGCAGAATTAACAACAAATGTAGTCTAGGATTATCATTCTTTTTTTATACCTTTTAATCTGATTACATTTTACGTTGCTAGTGTTTACATTCTTATCATGACAATTTTAATCTATACATACAATCGATAAGGGTATAATAAATTCCATCTAATATAGTAAGCCATTTATTGTGCACTGAAATTCCCTGAAAGTTCTCTGCCTGGTCTGTTGTTCTCCAAATGCCTTTCCTCAAATGTGTACATGCCAAAAGGATGGGAATGAGATACCTGTCTCTTTTCCCTTTCCCAAAAACTCACGGCTATATTCACATCTGTGGCGGCTAGGAAAATCTAACCCAGTGTGCCCCCCAAAAGTGGGGATACACAATACTGGTCTATGACATTGTGTCTCATTGTAAGGAGACAGACTTTAAAGTAATGGTCTTCTGGTCAATTTTACGTAAAGTCATCAGTTAATTTCCTCTGAGACTCAAGCTACATCCTTGGCTTTACCTCGATTGTACATGACTTCAATGTCCAACAAGGAATGTTGAAGGATCTCTGAATGTTATATGACGCTCACTCAATGGTTAAGCATACAATGGCAGCACTGCAGTCAATCATCTTATCAATATGGCTGAAATGGGAAGATGACCACTTGGCAAAAAAGGTTATAAGATCTGGTGTTGAAGTAGGACTACATACAAAACAGGGTGTGATGTGGCTTTAATTTTCAACTATGAAATTTCAATAAACTGAGGCTGGAGACAATAGTGTTGCAAGCTGAACAGTTCATGGCAAAATGGTGTATTATACTTAATAGACTGCATTTTTTGCCACACTTTGGCCTACTGAACTTTGGTGCGCAAGAGTAAACTTAACTTCAGAGATTAAAAAAATAAATGGAAGAGAAACCCACTATCTCGATGTAAATACCTAAAAAGACAGGGCAGGTGGGTGAATAGGAGTGAAGATTAGCGGAATCAGAGATCACATAAATGCCCAATCAACAGAGGATTGAGCAACACCAGACAACAGTATAAGCAAGTTCAAAAGTATCATTGCTCAGGAAAATATTTTACAGAAGCGGAATTTACATATGGCCCAGGAAGAAAGGCAATGAGTACAATTTTATCCCTGTTGTTTGGTTAGACAGGGAGGGATGCTGTAGACCTATACGGTTTTGGGTCTGTTTCATTCTGTTCACCTAGTAGTGCAGCAGTGGTTTGTTCTTTCCTTGTCTGGAATACTAATTTATTGAGATAGGATAATCTCAGTCCAATGGCTTTAATCTGATTTATCTCTGAGGATACACTACTGTAGTTTGTTGCATTCTTTAGTGCCTCTTCTAGTTTCTTTATCTGCTTCCCTTGTGAGATCTTCATGGAACGGGACTTGAGAGGTCAGTACAGACATGATTTCTGTAATGTTGAACATTTTGCAAATATATTTTGAGTTTCTGAGTAGATAAGCAGCACAGGTTGGAGACTCCTCAAGCTGTGAGTGTACGAGAAAGGACTCACAATGTGAACTTGGAATGATTCAATCAATAGGACTGGATACACAGTAAATATTGTTAAACACCCTCTTGCAGCTCTTGTTATCTTTTCTAAAAGCTTGTAGCTGAATTGTTTGGGATCACCATAGATTTCTTTCTATGAGTTCTTCACAGCTCAATATAGTCACAAAAGGACCATCATCTGGACCTGGTCATATTCTACAAAGTCCTTCTGCATGTTCTCTGTCATTGTTGAGGTATTTTATGCAGCACAACAAGTGCTCTCACTCCCTCTACTCCTTGTTCGCTTTTTTTCAAAGGCTTGCTACATTGGTGGAGTGATCAGTTTCATTATAGGTAGAATTTGGTTGACTTTACTCTTCCTGTCTGCAGGATGCTCTGAGCAGCATGTTGCTAATCTTCCTTTGACTCCCAGACTTGGAGCACAAAGCAGTTTGTGCGTGGAAGTCCTTGGAGAGTTTTGTAGTACCCCAAGTCTCATCAAGGCCTTTATCCCTAGTATCCTTGGTGATGTAAGCAGAGATAGAAATCCTAGATTCTCTTAAGTAGTCAGAAGATCTTGCTTACAGACAGTCAGACATACTAAACAATGACATAGAAAACTGTTGAACAGCAAGCAACTCTTACTATTAACATACTACAGAAGGGAGGTGGAGAGTAGGAAAGCAGATGACAACTTGGGACATGGCATGCAGATTCTGACTACAATCCTTTTTCAGCTCATTCAACATTTTGCTAATTTCTGTGGTTATAATTGTCCCCTCTTCTTCCAGCACATCAGATCTTTGCTCTACATCTTGCATTCACCTGCAGCCTAAAGGGAGAAGATGGCCTCATGGACATGCTGGGAGAGTAACTGATAAGCTTGCTTGAAGAGAACTCGAAGGCAATAGCAGATATTGTTGTGAAGTGGGCAAACCAATGGGCAGTTTGACTGACCAGTAACTGGTGTTCACAAGTTCTCAAGATATCAAAGAGAAGACAGCCATTCACCAGGGAGCGATCCAAGATACTTGGTGGTTGTCAGACAAGTGATGGATTTATGGTGCACCAGATGCCACCATCGCAGGTGAAGTAGAGTGGAAAGCCACATTGTCCTTTCTCCAGTCAGTGTATGCATGGCTGCTTGTTACACTTCCAACTTGCGCCCTCCTTCTTAATAGATCAATAACTTTTCTTTTTGTCTATAGGCACTTTGGATAAATTGCTAAATGGGGATTGTGCTAATACAACAGAAAGTAGACACAAACAAATCTTCAGAGAAAGAGATAGTATATAATCCATAAATGCATAAAGATATAATGAAGTTTGTGGCTGAAAGTATTCCAATAAAGATGATGCAAAGCACTAAAGATGGAAATTAATATGGTATACTACAAAATTCTATATCAGGAATGGAGATGAGGATTATTTGTTTAATTCTTTGTTACTTCAGCTCTGGCAGCATTCAAAAGTTTTCACAGAAAAAAACAATGTTCTCACAACACTTCAAGAAACAGTGACTGCAAAACTACAACACCCAAGTCAGTCAGTAAATGCTTCAGCCAATCAGGATCCAGCGCTCTCGCTAACAATCACAGTTTCCTCACAGCTCCCTTCAAGAGGTCCTGTTTTCTTCCTGCTCTGGCAGTAATTACCTCTCAGGGATACTGTGTTTTAAGAGCCAATTTATTCCATTCCCTCTCAGCATAATGTAGAAAATGCTGTTTTGCATTTGTATTATTATTTGCTAAGTGCCCTTCTTGAGCGCACCTGTGTGCAATCTCATGGTGGATTGTCTGAGCAGTTGGTTGAGTTGCATCAGTGCAACTGCGGCCATGTACTGCAGTGTGGTTC
This sequence comes from Calotriton arnoldi, assembly GCA_963921515.1. Lineage (NCBI taxonomy): Eukaryota > Metazoa > Chordata > Amphibia > Caudata > Salamandridae > Calotriton > Calotriton arnoldi. The sequence goes on from CAWUFW010002000.1 coordinate 2,260,429, forward strand.
TCCTGCACCTAAAGTGCAGGAGATCAGGCTCTCAGTGATACTCGTGCATCTGGGGCATAGAGTTGCCTGCAGATGCAAAGTGGCCGGCCCAGGCTTTCCTCAATCCCGCTTGTTTTTTTTTTTTAATTTCACGAGTCAACCTGCACAAGAGTTGGGTAGGAATCACCCTTTCTTTGTCGGGTGCAGGAGGTAGAGTTCTCATGTTGCACTGCCTCGAGTTCAACATGAGGGCCCTTTTGATTGGATATATCTCTCTGTCTCACAGGGTGACCCTAGTATGGGCCTGTTTTTCCGATTTTGTTTTGTAAGCATTTTATTGAATAAGCTCCTAGATCTTTGGGGAAGACCTCTACAAAGAGGTGAAGCTAGATTCATACCTCCCCGACACCTTGGTTAAAAGGATGATGTTGAAAGAACTGCAGCCCCAGGGCAGATAATTGCTGCCCCTAGTAGCTTCTCAACCGGAGCCTCTTCAATAGGAAGAACCTCAGGGTTTTGCGAATCCAGAACCTGAGGGTGTCTGTGCTCCACCCTCAGCTCCTAGAAAGATCAAGGCTAAGTCCAACCTGACCTGTGAGGGTCACATAGATGCTTTTGAACATCTGTGGAACTCATTTCAAACATGTTTATGCCCTGTAGGTACCCTACCCTCTGCTCCAGAAGCAGCTGGGTTCTAGACCCTGTTCCTTGACTATGACCTGGTAGACAACACGGGGTCAGAAGGGGGTTTTCGGATGACAAGCCTGGCCGCTGTTGCCCTTTTCAGCCTCCCCCACCCTGTAAGTAATCTAAATTATCAAATAGTCTGGTTCCAGTCCACAACATCAACTCAGATATGTTGGAACCGGAGACGTCTATCACCCTAGGTCTTCTGAGTGCTACTCATGAGAGAAAGTCATCCGTTAGGTGGGACACAGATTGAGGAAACCTCTAGATAAGGAGGTTACATATCTTCTGAAAGCAGAATGCCCCCACCCTTCACTGGAGGGGAGAGTAACTCCCACCCCTGAAATTCAAGGGAAAATGGTCACTTTCCTATCCAAATTTGTCAAGGATACTAAGAAAGGTCCTAAAGGTCCTCTCAGGATAAGGTATTGGATATGATTGGGCCTCTTACTAAGATTCTAGATAAGGTAGAAGAGGTTGTTTGGGTTGGGCTACACACTGCTGCAGTGTTTCCACAGGAGGTCATTGGTCAACAGGTGAGCTGGACCTCCATTTAAATGTGCCTTGAATTGTTGGAGAGCTCTTTTGCAGTAAGGGCAATGATGAAAGACGGCTCCTCCTGTTGCGTTCTTTTGCGGATGGACCCTATTTCAGCGGCCTGTTCATCATCATGCTAGTTGGGACAAGGTCCAAGGCCCTGGCAGAGTCGGACAAGGATTTGTGGCATTTTTTTCTACCCAGCGAGATATCAGTGGTATCAGAACATCTTCTGGATTTTACCAATGTGGTGGCAAACTGGAATTCCAGATACCTAGATGATACAAGCAACTGGAAATATTTGCATCGTGGTTTACAAAAATTCTCTATTACCTACATCATATACCACACAACACTAGAATGTGACTCTTTACTTGCACATTACTCACCTGACTATACCTTTTCTACCTTCTTCCTGCTCACCTACCAAACACTCCCACATAACAGTGCTTTCCCAAATATCCTCTGACTTTTATTTCAGACATCAGAATTCACTACCAAAAACTGTGCATCTTGGGTGACCTTAATATCTGATTGACTAGCTTGAATTGCACCACACTCCAATACTCTTCTGTAACTTCAATGCTCTTGATTTCTACCTTCAAGTACTGGACCAACTCACTCTGCTACAATAACCTTGAAGCAATTATGGCCCTCTAAGGAACTGATGTCAGTGGCAGGAGACAACACTGCCCCCTGGAGTGAGCATCAGTTCATCAACTTTGACCTCAGCCTTCCTATCACACCCTCTCTCCACCAGCCTCATATACAAACACACTTACGAGACCATGAAAAATCTTAAACTGGACTCATTCTGGGAAGAGCTGCCTACTAAATGGCTGCTGGACCTGGTGGTGACTCTTAATCACTTCCACTGGCTGAGATTTTCAACAAAGCGATTCCCTTCAAAGTCTCATGAAATGAATGACACCACTGTAAGACCGGCTGGTTCTATCTTGTTGTAAAATTGGAAAAAAAAATAACTAAAACCCTTAAAATGCAGTGGAGAAAAACAAATACAATTAACATCAACTACAACCACAATACAGTAAATATATAACGTAACTGTCAAAAAAGTTAAGAGTCCTCACTTCATGGCTACATTCTTAATTGTGTTAAGAACTACCCTGAAGAATGAACTACCTTTCAGAAAAAGATTTGCGGATATTTCACTGCATTGCAAACAACGACTCTCTTGACACCGGTGTTTGCCCTGCAGTGATTGCAGCTTTTTGAAGGCTTTTAAATGAGGGTACCCCTGCTCCTCTTCCAACCTGTTGACAGGCATTTGACTGGCTACAATTGCAGCGCTATTTAATTATGTGCTGCAGTGCAGGCAGCAAAATGTTCGTCAGCAGAAAGAAGGCAGCCCGAAGTCCGCAGACCTCAGAAAGAGTACAAATCGTCACACTTCCACCTCACTGTGCACCAGAAAGTGTCTCTCAAGGCTCTATGATAGCACTCTTGCTCTTAAATGTTTACCCGGCCCGCTCCCAGAGCTCATCAGCTCTTTCCTTTCAAGCATACTTGCTACTACTATGTTGATGAGAGCAAGCTCACCGTAAAGTTAGAAAAACCATTAGGTCTAGACTTGCAGGACTCAGCTTATGTCTACAGAATCTTGCTTCGGGAGCTTGTCCATAAAGAAGACTTCACCACCATGTGTCCAAAGTAAGTTTGACTACACCCAGGCAACTCCACCAAAGTAAAGGACCTTTTCATGATCATTGTCTGCAATTAGTTTTTTCTGCACTTCCATGACAAAACAGTACCATTAACAATATTGACATACAAAACTATCATTAAAAACACAGAACACAAGTATATCCATCCTATACATAAAAACAAAAGCACAAATAACCGCAAAAATATAGCCTTAAACAATATAAAAAATAGCTACATTTTGATTTTTGTAACAAAATACAAAATCACAATAAAACAAATGAAACATGCCAAAAGCAATGAAAATAAAAATATCGTGAACTAAAATATCTCTAAAAATCAATATAAAAACTATATATATTTCTAAACAATTATTTAAAACAAATTAAATATATCTATAAATTAAACATGTACAATTACTAAAAAACATAATTAGCATTTCCCATGAAACGTACAAAAAAAACCATCAAGGTACTATTCCTGCAACCAAGGAATTTAAACTTAAAAACGGTTAAGAAATAGAACCACTTTCCAAATTAACTAGTATGAAAAGGAAATGAAGCATGCAACTAACTGCTGCAGAAGAAGCCACTAGAGCAGGAAAGCATGATTCAGCCCGACTGAAGCTGCAGACAGAAAGGCTACAACGCTCTTCAAAAGAAAGACCCTACATTTACAAAGTAGGCACTGAACTATAAAATAACTTAACCTTAACTGCAAAAATAATGTAACTATTTTAATACACACAAATAAGCAATAATTATTTAAATATTTTATCTCCAAAACATGGGTGCCAAGACTAACATAACATGACACCAAACAATGCAAAAATAAGACCAAGCCCAAAATTATTTAAAAATCCTATGACAACAAAGATAAAACAAAATCTAAGTATAATAAATAAAACAAATTAATCCTCAGCTCTAAACTTAATTAATAACCAACTTTTTTCAAAATTTGAAAATAGCCAATAAAAATGTACAAACAAAAAAATAAATAATCATCCATAACTAAAACATTTCTCTTTCTCAGTAGTAAAATTAAAAAAAAGAATAACAAAAAGACAAAGAACAGCCAACCAAAAAATACAGATTTAACTACACGAAAAGAAAGAAATTAAATAATGCTAGATAAATAATGTGCAACATTTTGTAAAAATGTTATATATTTTTAATACCATACAATATGCATGAAAATAACACATACTTTATTAATTCTGTAACCCACAGATAAAATGCTGGAAACTGCAACACATTTCAGCTCATGAAAAGGGAAGCTACTATTAAGTTATAGGGAATATACTTATAGCAAAGAAAACACTTCAAATGAAATGACAGATTGGAAATGCATTAAATATTACTCTAGTGCTTGCTATAGCAGTGCTACCACCAGATAAGATACTGTTAAATGTATAAGGAACACAATCACCCTGCATATGTCACTGAAATTAAAGCTAGTAACGTCCTACAAGACTTAAGGGAAGCAAGCACAAACTCACAAAATCCCACAGGAACTGTACTAAAGATATAATTTCCCAGTTCTTGAAGAAATGACTGGGCAACCTTCTCCCATAAAAAATACCACTAACAAGTAGAACAAGGATATTTACTTGGCAAACACCAAGAGCACCAGCAGCATACAAAGAAATACAAATACCCTAGCCTTTAACAACAGCACATACTAACCATAATAACCATACTAACCAAGATTTGTTCCTGCATGGCAATGACAATAATGATCATAGAATGCCTGCCTATGCAACTAACAATAATTTACTAATCCTAACACAACGCAGCATATGGATGATTGACGGGACATTTACATTCTGACCATCACATTTTAGTCAAATACACACTAGGCATGGAGAATACCATAACCCAAATGTCTCTTTAATATATGCCCTACTGCAAAATAAGCAAACTCTAATCAAACTAAAAGCAAATACTTACAATCCCCAAAACATCATTATCGATTTTGAACAAGCTGTGATTTGCACAACTTTCATAGCAACCGAGCACTATGACATGTTAAGAGAATCCCCACACTATCAAAAAAATGAAAACAAACTCTCACGACAAAAGGTTTGTTTTGAAAACACTTGTGTCAGTTGCCTGCACAGATTCGGATGCAGGCTTTAACCTGAAAATCACATTCCCTGGTGGAATGTCTACAACAGCGCCATCTCTCAAGGAGCAAAAACTAACAATGGATTGGAAGGGGTGCCACAATCCCTTACATAGAACTCTTGGAAGAAGTCACCCTACACTCGACCAATTTACCGAAATACTCAAAAAGAATAAAGCTATCAAGAGCTACGACTAAAATAATCCCTAACACAATTGAAATCAAAAAGATTCAAACAAACTAAGCCTGGATGATGAGGGGTGAAACCCCGAAACCGGTCCCAGGATGCTTGTTTCTGGTCCAGTGAGGACCTGGCCTGGCAGTTCGGGCTGGACTGTTCCCATGGGGAGCAGGGTCAAGACTGATTTACATATGGCTGGGTTTAAACTGGAATGGCATGGTGAGCAAAACAACGATGGATTTAGGCCCAGATCTCTGTACTGGAGTAAATGTTTGACATTGTTCAGCATTCTGTCCATCAATTGTTCTTTTTGCATTTGTCACCCGAGCGGGACGGGCATGCCCAGACATGGGTCCCGTGCTCTCCATGCCACTGGAGTCAAGCCAGTCTGGCTGATGAGGGGTGAAACCCCGTAATCGGTCCCAGGATGCTTGGTTCTGCTCCAGTGAGGACCTGGCCTGGCAGTTCGGGCTGGACTGTTCCCATGGGGAGCAGGGTCAAGACAGATTTGCTTATGGCTGGGTTTAAACTGGGGTGGCATGGTGAGAAAAAACCAGATGGATTTATGCCAGATCTCTTGACTGGGGTGAATGTTTGACATTGTTCAGCATTCTGTCCATCAATTGTTCTTTTTGCATTTGTCACCCCGAGTGGGACGGGCATGCCCAGACGTGGGGCCCGTGCTCTCCATGCCACTTGAGTCGAGCTAGTCTGGCTGATGAGGGGTGAAACCCCGTAACCGGTCCCAGGATTCTGGTTTCCGCTCCAGTGAGGACCTGGCCTGGCAGTTCGGGCTGGACTGTTCCCGTGGAGAGCAGGTTCAAGACCGATTTGCATATGGCTGGGTTTAAACTGGGGTGGCATGGTGAGCAAAAGAACGATGGATGTAAGCCAGATCTCTTGACTGGGGTGAATGTTTGACATTGTTCAGCATTCTGTCCATCAATTGTTCTTTTTGCAATTTCAATAATGCAACAAAAACATGATTTTACCTGCTTCTCTTGCATTCATAAAGAACACAACTATCTCATCTACTTCTCAATTAAATTATAGTCCAGCCAGTGATCTCACTGTCCAAGCGTCTAGTGCCTCTAATGCTATAGATAGAAGGTCTGCTCAAACTGTGACTTCAAGCAACAATAGATTTTGTCCATACGTAAGCAAACACATGTTGAAAAACTAAGGAAATTAAACAAAAACCTATGAAATTAAACTTCATGTTCCATATGCATAACTATCTCATCTGACAAGAGAAAAGTCTACCTGATATTTAAAGGGTAGAGGGAGTTGAAGTTGACACTTGGACGATTAGTATTGAGGCAAATGTTAGCAAAGATTCACTCTGTTATACTGTTATTGGTGCCTCTGCTACACTTATGCTACTAGCAGCGATTGAGTCGACCACCACGGAACGTAGGAGTACCACCATAGAGATAGCTTCTCAGGACAGGGAGACGTCTCATGAACATATTCTGGGATCTTAGGAGACAAATTACTGCAAATGATGGTGGATGCTGGACGGCATTGCTAATAATAATAATAAAAATAATAATAATATTAATAAGAGAAGAGAAGAGACATGCATCAGTGTAGTACAACTGGTTGAACAATCCCAAGCTGCTGAACAAACGCTTGATGTGGGTGAACACCAGAAAATACCTAACCTTTGTAATGATCAAGCTGCAATATCATTAGCAGCAAACTCCAATAACCCTCTTCTCTTCTTCTTCGTCAATAAAAATCTCAGGAACCCAGCACACTGTAAACATCAAAGTAACATTGAGATCTGACTCATTCCGTTCTTGTGGTTCTGACCTTGTCCTCAGTAATTTTAGATCAACAATGATAAACCCAGAAGCTCAGTTGTTTTTCCTGGAGTTGACTGGACTTAAACCCGACTGCACTGAAATTGTACTGTTGTTTGGTATCCCTAACTGTTTCAATTATATACATCTGAAGGTTCCCATTATACCCTAAATGGACATAACATACTGAACTGTTGAAAAGCTTCTCAGAATATGAACACGCTAAATCATATGACTTCACACAAAAAAACAGCTTCTTGTGGACCTACTAACCAATAAAGAGTTTACATGAGCAATGTGGGCTAATCACTCCTGGGTCAGAAAATTTAAATTTGTGAATCTAGTACCAGTATTGTGTCATTGTTGGGCCAAGTGGGCTACATTTTAACAAGAATTATAATCCTATTGTTTCAACTACAGCGCTGGAAGGTATGAGTAAGAACATTTAAGGTCAAGAGGCACAGATTTTAAATCAAGTTGACAAATTACAATTAGTCTCGGAGAGATAATAAGAAGGTGCATCATTTCATGCAAAGCCGAAAAAGATCATGAAGTCACCGGCTTTCTAGCTGGTGACTGGCTAATTAAGTCTCTAATACCTAAGCAGGTACCTGCATCCTGACCACACCATCAACACTCAATTGCCAGTTTTCATAACCTGTTAATTTCCAAAATCTATTAATAATCAATGACTACCAGACTCCATCCATCTTAAAGTCTATGCTGATGCTAAATCCCATTTCATGTGATATTGAACTTCTGCTAGAAAGGCATTCCAAAGTGATTGAGTTAATTCCTGGTGATTTTAATGCTAACATGTTCTACAAATCTGACCGATTGTCTTATTATGAGTTACTTGATTTTCTCTATAACATTTCTCATCCATGTATCAAAGTCAATGAGATTTGGTAAATGGTAAAAGTATCTCTTCATGTGTTTATGAACGAGGCTTTCGGTGACTGAAAGGCAGACTAAAACAAGATCGTCCAGCCTTGTTTACTTACTTTTCATTTGGGCTCAGTACGGTGCTTAATTATTGATTTGCTAGTTTGTAAAGGTTGCTCACTTTCGGCTGGACAATGGATTTAAAATATCACCTTGGGCTGAAAGTGCTCACTATCCACAATCAATTAGTATATCATGGGAACATGTCCTATAGGTGAATATTAATTTGCCTATAACTGAAACATTACAATAATTAAAGCTAATAACTATTGGAATACATACTTCTTGGCTCATGTGGACCAGCTTCGGTGTGAAGAGTTTATACTGGATCTAAATGGATCACTTGCTAGTTGTTCCTCGTATAAACTATCTTGTCACATCCGGGATACTGTTTTACTGAAGTTGTTAATGAGTTGACATTTCACAGCAACACTACTACACAGATCTCTGATGCAAGCTTCCCGCAAAATAAATATGAGTCCATGATTCTTGCAGCGAGAAGGCTCTATAGGAAATCAGTCAGACAACTGTTCAAATTACAGGATGCCATCTCCTGAGACTTGTCAATCAAGCATTGCTAATCATTCTACAATAAAGTTTCTGAAATTATTTGGCATAATCATGAATCAATATTGTGTAAATTATCTGAATCTATTAAATCTAGAGGCAGTAGAAGATGTGGGAACGCGGTGGGATTTGGTTAGAACTCGTATGAAAGCTACGCAGATGATATAAGTTGTAAAGCTTGGCAATTTTTATTATGAAGGTATATTCAGCAGGATGTAGCATTGTTTTCAATCACGTGAAATGGAAATCCACTGACTTCAGTTGACAAGGTTTTGTCACTAATTAAGTGGTGCCGTTCCGCCAGTTCTGATGGTATACTGATACTGGTTGCTGTATTAAAAATGAATTCCACCGAATGGAGCTTAAACGTGAGGCTAACGTTCATGAACATCTTCAGGTTAGGTTCTAATCTATCTTCTTGGAAAGGTTCAATTTTACAACCCATAGACAAACGACACTTGACCTCTGAACCCGGAAGTTAGCTCTTAATTATGCTGCTGGACTCAGATGGGAAGCTAACTGCTAAGTTGTTGCTGCAAAAACGTTTATCATGGGTATCGGAAAAGGGTCTACGTAATTTCTTCTGAAAAGGAATTAGGGTTAATTGCTCAACACTTGATAATATCATGGCTCGAGTATGTTGGCATTAAAAGCTATGGTTGAGATTGAGAAGAAGCTTTTTATATGCTACATTGACTATTCCACAGCATTTGACAAAGTTGATAGGACTCGTCTTTGGGCTAAATTACACTCATGGGGAACAGAGCAAACCCTGCTTCACTTTTTAATTTAACTTCACTCAGAGGCATGGGTGCAGGTAAAGCTGTTGAATGATAGAGGCCTCACTCCAAGACTATACATGACAAACGGTTTCAAGCAGCAGTGCGTCTTGGGTCACCTGTTATTTACCTACACCTGCCATCATTTCTAGATCATCGTGATGGTCTCACTCCAAAACCAGTTGTAAAGAGAGATAGTCATTTTGTATATACTGCTGATCTGTTTATTTTATCTATGAGCCCGTTGGGCCTTCAAAGACAACTAAATTGGGTGCATAATCATTACACTCTTAACAGCTTGAAATTAAATGTATTGAAAAAGAAAACTGTGTCCTTTAAATGCCACAAACCAGCATACAGCTGGGTAACTGGTTCTATCTCTATTGAGCAGGTTAATGACTAACCATTCTTATGGGTTACAATAGGCCACAAATTAAACCTACATAGCTAAAATCATTGCTGGATGTTTGTGTGTCAGTAACACAATTAAGCATTTCTCAACTAAATATGGTTGGCGTACAATATGTCCCAATATAATGCTGCAAGCAATACCCCGGCTATTGTTAGATAGATCGACAGTCTTCCAAGCTAAAAGAATTGCACTTCTGATTAACTTTTATAATATGTAAAAATCGACAAAAGAGTCAGGGTTGACCTCAAGTCACTCATACTAAGAAAAGTAAGGTCAGTCATGGGCACTTCTTCAAGAAACACTCATTCATCCACACAAAGATACATCATTGGGGAAGACATACAAAGGCCAGTAAAGTGTGCGAATCAGGGTATTTGGATGACAGGTCCTAGTGCTTATATGAAATGAAATGAATGAAATTAAATGAAATCGAGATTTCTAAAGCGCACTACTACCTGTAGGTGTCTAGGCGCTGAGCTCCAAGTTGGAAAAGAGGTAGTAAGTAAAAGCCAAGATGACAAATGGAGTAAGGTGGGTGATTGTACTAATTTTTAAACAGCCAAGGTTTAAGTGCTTTACGAAACATAGTCAGATTTTCAGTTTTTTAGTTTAAGAGGCATCGAGTTCCAAAGTTTGGCGGTGGCCACCGCAAAACTCTTGCCTCCCCAAGTGGCTCTCTTGATTTTAGGTTCAACCAGATTGGCCTGGGAGGACGATCTTAAAATCCTAGGAGGGGTGTATCGATGAAAGAGCTGTCTGATAGATTCTGGGCCATCAAAATGAAGGGCCTTAAAAGCTATACACAGAGAATTGAACATTACCCGCTTCCTCACCGGGAGCCAGTGAAGTAGGGGGAGTGATTGGGAGACAGACTGATGTTTTGGTATCCCTAAAAGCAATCTGGCCACTGAATTTTGGACCATCTGCAACTTATGCAGAGCTTTCTTGTGGGCGGTCATGAAAAGCCCATTACAATAGTCTAGTTTAGAAAAAACTAGTGCAGTAATCACTGCTTTGCGAAGGTCCAATGGAATGAAGGGAAAAACCTTCCTGAGTGATTTGAACATAAACAAACACGAAGAAGTGATGGCATTAGCGTGTGTCCCACAAAGGAAAGCTTTTTATCGAATTGGACTCCCAGATTTTTTACTTTGGAAACGGGAATTGGGAGAGCTCCCATTTCCTGAGGCCACCATCTGGGAGACCATAATGAAGGACGATTGCCGAAAAGTAGCACCTCGGTTTTGTCTGAATTCAATTTCAGACAATTGTTGGACATCCAGCTCCCGATCTGTAGCATACAATCGTGAAAGCATTCTGCAGTTTTGTCAGGATCTTCAGTGACCGACACTACGATCTGGGTGTCATCAGCATATGAGACAATTGAGAAACCAAAACCTTTAATCAATGAAGCCAAAGAAGTGATGTAAAGATTAAAAAGAGTTGTGCTCAGTGCTGATCCCTTCGGTACACCACAGGGAAGAGTGAATGATGTTGACCTATGGCCATTTGATTCCACGAATTGAACTCTATCGGTGAGAAAGGATCTAAGGAGCTTAAGGGCAGTGCCCCTGACACCTAAATCAAACATATGGTTGATGAGGAGGTCATGGTTAACGGTGTCGAACGCTGCCGAAATATCTAACAAAATTAAGGCAGCGTTCCCTCCCTTGTCTAATGTAGTTCTTACATACTCGGAGGCTGTAATCAAAGCTGATTACATACTATGTTGGCTCCTAAAGCCAAACTGAGAGGAATCCAGCCGCTTATGTTCCTGGATGAATAGGGAAAGCTCGGTGTTCATAGCCTTCTCTACCATCTTGGTCGGAAAAGGAAGCCGGGAGATTGGCCTTTAATTGACGGGATTATCAGCGTCCAGGTACGGCTTTTTTATGAGGGGGAAGATTGATGCTATTTTCCATCTTTTGGGAAAGTAACCTCTGATTAAAAATCAGTAAGAGGTGGCCGGAAACAATGGCAGAGGCTTGCTGTAGCACTCTGGGTGGACAAGGATCAAACGGCGAGCCTGACTTGATTTGATTAAACAGATCTGTTACTTGACCAGTTGTAAGGGGGGAGAAAGCGGAAAAAATTGTGTGCATGAAGCAGGGTGGTTCTGATGGTTCACCTTCTGAAATGGCAACTTCACTAGTGTAAGTCCCAGAATGGGAGCCATCAGATATCACCGATTGTAAGTTGTTATTCATGCAAACCTCCTCAGAATTGTGGTTTGCAGCGAAGACATTAAAGATGGCCTCTACTTTATCTTTAAAGAATATGGCAAGTTTATTGCAGAATGAGGCATCCGTCTTGAGGTTTTTAGCTGGTGAAGAGTTGCTCAGTTTAATCACTGTGGAGAACAACGCTTTGGGAGTATTAATAGCCAAGTTGATTTTGTTTATAAAAAAGGTGGATTTGGCCTTAATCAAGAGTTTTTTGTATAAGAGCAGCTCTGCTTTGTAGGCGACTTTGTCCTCTGCGCAATAGTTAGACCTCCACTTCTTCTCTAACCTTCTGCATGATTGCTTGGCTAGCCGAAGCTCTTCATCGAACCAGGGTTCAGACGGTGTAGAGCGATTAGTGTTCCCGCTTTTGGCGGGCGCTAGAACATCAATGGATGCACTGATCCATTGGTGGTAATCGTTTGTAGCTGAGTCTAGATCAGAGGAGAACGGTATATTAGACTGACTTAAGGCATTAGTAAGCTGGCCTTCAGATATTTTATACCAGGGTCGATAGCTAGCAGTAAGCGGGATCAGAGGCTCTTCAGGACTGTGGCTCTCTAATTTCAGATGGAACATCACTGCCTTATGGTCTGACCATCTGAGTGGTAAAGGGGAGGTTACCTGAATAAAAGGGCAGTCGGAGAAAATGCCATCCAGAGTATGATCACCAGAATGCATGGGTTCTTGAACCAATTGAGACAGACCTAGAAGGGATAATGAAGCAATAAGGTCACAGGTATCAGGGTCCTCTTTTTTCTCCAGATGAAAATTAAAATCACCAAGAACGGTGAAATCAGAGGAGTTGACTTTAATATCCCTTGGAGTATTATCCATGTTTAAAAAAAGGTTTCTGGGGCCAGGGGTCTATATATAAGGCCACCATTAAATGAATAGTGGCTTGAAAGACTGATTTTAGGTCATAAGGCCGAAAACACTCAGTCGCAATGTGCCCGAATAATCAAATTGGCTCGAGGTGGGTCCTTAACAACCGCAAGCTTGTCGTGGCATATCCCAATCTCTTCCTGGATGAGCTTCAAATCTTAGGGTGGGTTTTGAGTACTTATTGTGTGATTCTTTGGATAATCAAGTAACCTGTAGTTTGTTTGTTATATAGTAACCTGAAGGGTCTATAGAGCACCATTGAAAACCCTGAGATTCCCAAATCACATCATTATGCCAGAACATTGGCTGTCTCTCATTTCTCTTGTTATGTTATGTGTCTTTGTAAAGTGCACTAGCACCCACGATGGTTTCCTGGCACTGAGCAGGTGTGTGTGCTTAGCCTTGCCTATGGTAGGTTAATTAATTGAAAGGCCAGATTTTCAGCTTCTTGTGAAATGCAAGAAAAGAGGAGGAGGCACTGATGTGTGGTGGGAGGTCGTTCCATGCTTTAAAAGCGATGTAAGAGAATGCCCGTCCTCCTGATCTGGTTCTGTGTATGCATGGGATGTTTACCCCTTAGTAGCATAATCCTTATTTTTGCATATTATGCAGGCTGGGAGGCAGCTATTGTGGGGAGAAAGTGTGGACCATCTCCATTCCTGAGAAACTACAACAAGTCTTGATTTTGGACAAACGCCCATTTGTCAATTTAACAAGGCATAGTGCCCAGCATATAAAAAAGTGACACAATCTCTGTTTCATAAGTGTGTGTGATCTTATAGTGACTGCAGTTCTACAAGCTATTTTACTGTGTAGGTCCATCTATATTTTCCATAGGACAGGCCTAGGTGTGATGAAAATAATTTAATTTAACATGTATGCCCGGGGAAATCAGATGTTTGATAACTTCCGCGTACTTAACTTAAATGTATTTTAGTTTGCCTTGGCCAGAGCCGGCTTAAAACCAATTCTGCCACTTATCACATACTTCAAGAATCTATGACTGCAAGAGATAATGCCCCTCGCTCAAAAGACAATGGCTTAACTCAGAGGCCTGGAAAGACAGGGTAGTGTAAACTGCTGTTAACTGCTGACCCCTTAGCAGGATTTTGCTATCTGGGGTGGACAGAAACAGGTAGGAGAATAAAGGACAGCCTTAACACTTCCTCTTTTGACAAGGAGATGCCAGGGAGGGTTCCTCCTGTTCATTCCCAGAAGCTTCCTAGATAGAGAGGCTCCATTCACAGCAGGAGACAGAACCGGTTTGGACTCTCTCAGGTGGTTGGAGAACTCATCTAAATAAAGGATTGGCCAAAGAGCTGAAGACAGTCCTTCCTGGTGGCAAAATGGTTCTGCCATACTGAAACAGTGACTCTTATGTAATTTTACAGTAAGTCAAAGACAATGTGCTGCAAAAATAGGTGGGGACTGAGAGTAAATAGCCAGGATTAAATGGCAAAAATTCTCCAATCAAGGGCTAGTGCACAGGATAAATCTGGCATCTAAACCACCACATCCTCAGAACTTTCCTAGACATGCGAAGCTCTACCTGAAGAAGAAAGCGTTGCTGGAAGAAGCCTCCTGTCTACTGCTGGAAGAAGAATACTCACTCAAGGACTCAAAGATTCCTGGCTTAGGGGGGCGTGGCCACGCAACATGGCCGACAGGACGTGAGCTCCTTAGGCTCCCGGCCAGCCCGCCATACAATCCTGGATTCCCGAATATATCCTATAAGTAGGTGCCCCTGGGTGCCATCTGACATCTGAAGGGGCTCCCTCCCCCGGGGGTATCTGGTGGAGGGGCCCGTGGACGCCGCAAAGACGGCAGTGGCCTGGATCGGGGCCTACCCGGCTGAGCCGGCCTGCGCGAGGCACAAGCATCCCTGCTGAAAGCCGCAATTGACCCCTTACTGTGGGGGGTCTAGACGAGGAGGGACCCCCACCTGGGCAGCGGGTGTCACCCTAGACCGCCCGATGACAGAGGCCTGGTCGGAGATCCAGAGGATTCGGCTGGAGACAGTCAGTGCACGCCAGCCTGGAGGTCGAGAAGGCGGGGGACTCCGGTGCCCATCCTGTGCAGCTGCTGGCCTGCTCCGCTGTGCGTGGCGGTTGTCGCCTGAGTGACGGGGCCGGGCTCTGCTGCTCCTGGGCCTGCCCCAGACTTGCTCCCGGACTGAGGCTTGGACCGGAACCCGGCGGGGCCTGCTGTCATGCAGAGGACCGGGCGCGGTGAGCCTGTGGACCGGATTAAGCGTGGGGCCCTGCCTGGCGCCTGGGAGTCCTGGGTCGAGTCTGCTGGTGGCCCTTGGATGCGGGTGGACCACAGAGGAGGAGACCTGAAGTAAGTGGCCGGGCCCCGGGCTGAAGACGTGGGGGAGCGGTGCAGGGAGAAGAATAAGGAGGAAGATCCTGTGGGGGCCCTCCCGCCGGCACGCCAGACTCCCTGCTGCACCTGGGCTCAGCGGGGGCTTGCCACCTATCCTGCTGCAGCGGGCCCAGTGAATAGGGCGCAGAGGCCCCCGTTGAGGTTGCACAACAACAGGAGGCACACAGTGACACAGCGGAGAGGAAAGGGGTAGGAACCCTGATCGACGCAGCGACGAGAGGGTCGGGACCGGCGGAGGCCTGTGGCTCAACGTGGGATCGTGAGATCGGCTGCGGGGGGTCTGCAGGGCAGCCGGTGCAGAGAGGCCTGTAGATCCTGAGGAATCCTGGAGCGGGACTGCTGGCGTCCATGTATGCGCAGCTGAGGTGAGCTGAGCGGCCGGGCCCCTGACGAGAAGTGAGTGGGACGTGCCTAATTCACTGCCGTATTTGTCGGCAGCGTGGCCGGCTCGGCCTGAGGTGAGCTGCTGGGGCCCCGGGCTGAAATTGCACAGGAGCCGCATGGGGAGCAGAATCAGGGGAGGTGCCCACCCGCCGGTGCGACTTACTCCCGACTGGGCCGGAGACCTGCGTGGGCCACATGACCAGTCACGGCGTTGTCCAGTGATTCGGGCAATAGAAGCCTCTGCCAGGGGGACACAACATCTGGAGGCACTGCACAGGCAGGGTGAGCTGCAGGACGGAGCGGGGCAATTGTTGCGGGCAGACCCCACGCACCCGCGGACCTGGGCTGGCCGCTTGTCCGGGCCCTGGACAACCCTAATTCTGGCGATAGGCAGGCCACCACGCCAAGCATAGAGGGTGCTGTGGAGAGTTTAGGACCAGTATCAACCTGCCTGGCGTCAGGTTCGCAGGAACTGCGGAGAACTAAGCAGGCCAGATAGAGAGAAGGGGGCTTAATCTGCCATCACCCCCTCGGACATCCAGAAGGCGTAGGCAAAGGGCAGAGACAAAGAACCACATTGCTGGGGCCTCCGCACTGGGTATAGTCACTGGACAGACTGGGGGCCCGGCAAGATGGGAAAGGACAAACCTGTCCGCTCTTCTAACCCTAACACGATTACCCAGTACACCACCCAGTGCCTCTCTATGCAGCGCATCACTAGACAGACGGGACCTGACGGGGACTGCGGCGCTGCCGGTGAGCCTTCTCGAGCGGAGATTCTGGCAGCCATCCAGGGGTCCAGAACTGCCCTGGAGAAGCAGATCGAGACTGTTTCAATTGATGTGAATTTGCTCAGGGCAGACTTACGCAAAGTCGCAGACAAGGTCTCTATGGCGGAGGGAGACATCATACAGCTCCAAGGGGAAATAGCTGCCGTAAAACTGCAGGTGACACAGCTGACCAACTCCACGGGGCGTTGGAGCGCCGAGCTGAGGAGGCGGAGGACCGGGCGCGCTGCAGCAACATTAGAGTCCTGGGGATACCGGAACGAGCTGAGGAGGGCAAAACTGAAAGCTTTCTGGAACACTGGATACTTACCAAGCTGTGCCCCAAGGGGCTCTCAGAAGTGTTTGTGGTGGAGAGGGCGCATCGGGCATTGGCTCCCCCCCGGGCAATAATTGCCAAAATTCTGAATTACCGGGACAGAGACAGCATCCTCCGAGCAGCACGGGAGGCCCCGGATTTAAGATTTAAGAATGCGAAAATATCAGTATACCCCGATTATACTTGACAGATCCAGGAGTAGAGAAAATCGTTCCTCGGAGTGAAGCAGAAGCTCCGGGAGCTGCACCTTCAGTATATGCTGTTTTACCGCATCAAGTTGAAGGTGATCTCGCAGGGGAAGGCATACTTCTTCGAGTCTCCTGAGGAGGTGTGGGAGTGGTTGGAGATCCGAAGGGACGCTCTCCCCCCAAGGGAACGGAAAGGGCTCTGGAGAGACTGGGGATCCAGGCCTCCGAGGACCTGTAGGGGCTGGCGCAGGAACCGCTCAACGGAGAGCGACCGGGCAGAACAACAGAGAATCATGGTGGGGGACGATGGAACCATGCAGGTGGAGACCCCGGGCCTGGGAGACTCTCCGCCGCAGACGTTGGGGGTAGTTCCACCATGGAACCGGTCCCTGCCACTCTACTTCAGATGGATGAAGTGATCCCGGAGACCATCATTGACTCAACCTTGTCTCTGTCAGAACTTGGGTGATCGGACTGCCGCTGTAAACTGGGACTCAATGTCGGTAGGTGGGCATGAACAGTATACCTAAGGGACTCCCACTCGCATAGGCGGCGGGTGGGTCGGGGGCTCTGGTTGGGGGGTCATGGGGGCCCTATGGGGGTGGGGGGGTGGGGGGTAGGGGTTCGTTGTTGAGCAAGCAGCCTGCCAGCACAAATAGTCACACTAGGAGATTTGGCCTAGGGGCGGGTGGGCCTTCCTTGGGGGGGCGCTGCGGGATTGGTATCCTTATACTATGGGTTGGGCTAGGCCGGGAGCCTATAATGTTTGGGGAAAGTTTTTACGGCCCAGGTTGGGCTGATGCAGCAGCTGTGCACGTCCTGACACAAGCAAGGGGAGGGCTTAACCACATGCACTGTTGCAGGTCATTTGCCAGTGGGTGTGGGGGGGAATTATAGGGGTTGTTCACATTTCATGTTCACATGTTAGTTAAACAGCATACAGTGGGTAGGTCGAATGGGCGTGAGATGGAGCGGGGGCTCACCAACTCAGTACACCACCGGGACAATGGGGACTAAGATCATGAGCTGGAATGTAAGAGGGCTGGGTACATGTGCTAAGCGCTACAGGGTCCTATCATTCCTCCGGAGGCACCACGTATCGGTGGCATTCCTACAGGAAACCCACCTGGATGAGGCAGGAGCCCAGAGGCTTGCGAAAAAATGGAGGGGGCAGATCTTTCACTCATCATATTCTACCTATGCCGGGGGTGCTTGTGTGGGTCGCCCTGGGGACACTGTTCGCTCTACAATACATGGAGGTGGACATCAATGGAAGCTACATCTTCCTAAGAGCAAAGATAGACGACAGGGAATTAGCAATTTTAAACATATACGTCCCAAATGTAGACAACCCAAACTTTTACCACTCCCTTCAGGAAGTCTTAGTTACGGAATTGGAGGTCCCCCTTATGTGGGTGGGCGACTTCAATTATGTGTTGGACCCTGAGCTCGATAGGTGCCCACCTCGCAGAGGGACAAAACCCCGAATGACTGAGAATCTCCGAGAGGTAATGGGGAACTTAGAGGTGCATGACATTTGGCGCCAGAAACATCCCACCCAGAAGATATACACCTGCTACTCCCCCGCTCATAACACTCACAGCAGGTTAGACAGGGTGCTGGTAGCAAACTCAAATCCCGATCTCTCCATTGAGGTGGCCCATCAGGCCCGGTTCCTCTCGGACCACTCCCCGATCACTTGCACGGTCTGTTGGGGTTCCCCAGCCCAACAACCGAGGGTCTGGCAGCTGCAGCCAGAGGTACTGGGTGACCCACTGGGTAAACAGCATATAGAGGGAGCCTTGGCAGACTACATCACACTAAACTGAGAAGGGGCAGACATGCCTAGGGCCACAAAGTGGGAAGCCTTGAAGGAAGTGGTGCGAGGAGCTTGCCTTAGGTTGACGTGTGGGGTCCGCAAGCAACTCCAAAGGGAGTTGAGGGCAGAGGAGGCGGCCTTGTTGGAGGCACAAACCCGGGACCGCTTGGACCCATCAGAGGAGACCAGGGAATGGGACATTCGGACACGCATATCTGATATCTGGGACAGGCTAGATAAATACACCCTCAGCCAATACCGACAGCACTTACACAGGGATGGGGACAAGTCAGGACGCCTACTAGCTTGGATCCTCCGAAGGGAACAAACCCCCGACCCAATAGTGATGCTGTCCACCCCTACAGGTGCAACGGTGCACACCAAGGCCGCAATTCTACAGGTCCTCCAGTCTCACCTCCAGACCGTTTATACGGCGGATCTGACAGTGAGTGAAGAAGCTTATCTCCCATACTTACAGACCTTAACCCTGACGAAACTTCCCGAGCAGGCTAAGGAGGATCTAGACGCGCTGCTCTCCACTGAGGAAGTACAGTCCGCACTACAGCTGCTCCCGGGAGCTTAGTCCCTGGGTAGCGACGACTTCCCCCCTGAGTTCTATAGGGCCTACGCAGACACGCTGACCCAAGCCCTCCTGCAGGTATATGAGGAGGCCTTCGGGAAGGGAATTCTCCCCCCCACTATGAGACAGGGCGAAATATGCATGATCCTGAAGCCGGGAGTGGACAGCTGCAAACCCTCTTCATATCGCCCAATCACTATGATCAATGCGGACACAAAAATACTGTGCAAATTATTAGCCTCTCGCCTGGGACCCCACATGCCACACCTCATGCACGAGGACCAATTTGGCTTCATACCGGGCCACAACACTTCAATGAACCTGCGCCGCTTAACCCATATAATGCAGGAAGTGAGATTCCGGGAGGAGGAAATGGTACTAGTGTCTATAGACCTACCTAAGGCATTTGACACAGTCGACTGGGGGTACTTTTTAGAGGTCCTAAGGGTCATGGGATGACCCCAGATTCCGCCGCTGGGTCCAAATAACTATACACTGAGCCGCGAACTCGGGTGAGACTGGGGGGGCTCGATCTGAGGAGTGGGTGCTGGGGCGTGGCACCCGTTAGGGGTGCCCGCTCTCACCCCTACTATTTGCCCAGGCCATTGAGCCTTTGGCAGTGCGGACGTGAGGCTCACCTGGATATACTGCAGGGACAAAATGGATGAAAGTGATGCTAGGTCTCAACTTCCTTCACCTACCTCATTCGCCCAACTAGGTCAAAGCAAAAGAGGGAAGGTGGGGAAGGAGGGAAACAAAACAAGGGAAGGAAGAAGGGGTTGACGTCCACTGGTTCTTCTGTGGGATGGTCTCCAAAAAATCCTAAAGGCGAAAACACAAGGTAAGTAACTAATCTAGTGTACAAGGAACTGGCTGTCATTAACCCCTCCCACACTTCTAACAAGATACCTGTAAATGAATATGTCGATTATCTGTGGGGGGAACTACTCCCATGGACTGTAAAACACTCCCGGTATCTAAAATAGGAAGGACAATGTTCAGTAGGTAGAAGGACTGCGGAAATTTGACATAAAACAAGAGATGAACAATACTACACAAATCTATGATAGAAGCACCATCGGAGCTCACAGGACCCTTTAAAAAATAACCATCCGTTACTCCTGAATTAGGGAAAAACCCAAAAACTCATTTCCTAGAACAGGGAAGGGCACGGAAAAAATCGGGCAAAAAGGGCACAGGGTCACTTAACACAAAACAAGTGGGTTATATGCTTCTGTTAATATTACTTCTCTTTTTCCTTTGCAGCAAGGAGAGGTTTAGCAGCAACAAAGAAGACCACTAGAATCACTCTTCTAATTATATAACCATCAGATAAGTGGGGCCTTCCTTTTAAATCAAATAAGTAATAAATAATGCGGAAAACGAAATCACTATGATTCTTTACAACCCTTGCTTTTCCTTGTCTTTCAGGGACAAGCTGCCAGGAAGCCAAGGGTTAAAGGACTGAGATGCCCAGGAAACAATGTTGCCGAACGGCAAGAAGCTGCATAACCAAAGTGCTCCGGAAGAGCATCAGAGAACCCAGGAAGGAGAAGGAATGCTGGAGAGGCCCAGCAAGCCACAAGCGAAGCGACGACAAGCAGGAAACAGCGGTCAAAGGATTGCAGGTAAGTGCAGCAAAACGGGTGGAGGCCTGGTGGGATCTGTGCTGGAACGTGAAGCGCGTTACCAGCGTGGATCCCTCCCTTAAGTACGCCTCAGGCGCCGCCCTCGCCCGCTGACAGAAAACAGCGGGCGGGGCTCGCGTCTACGCACTTGAACGCGGGAAGAAGCGCTGACGCAGGCAGCGTGCCCGTGAGAGCACGACAGCGGATGAGGGCGGAATTGGCCCAGTGGAGTATCCGGGTGGGAGACACGAACCATATTATCTACCTATACGCAGACGACGCACTCTTCTACTTAGCATATCCTCGGGTGGCCGTCCCTGGTCTTTTGCGACACCTGGACAGATTTGGGGAGGTCTCTGGCCTGAGACTCAACCGTAACAAATCATTGATCTTTCCTCTGGCGGGCATGACTGCTGCGCCCTGGGGGGACCTCCCAGACTTGGAACTCAGCTGGGAACGGGCTAACTTCAGGTACCTGGGGGTCCAGATAGCGTTGACCGTTGCCCAGTCAATAGCCCTAAACTTGGATAGGACCCTTGCGGCCCTGTAGCATTCGGCGGGCTTCTGGAACACCCTCCCGTTGTCCTTAATGGGCAGATTTGCTATCTCAAAGATGGTAATGCTCCCTTGGTGCCTTTACGTGCTTCAAAACTTGATCTGTCCGATCCCGACATGAGTATTCAAGCAATTGATCACAATCCTGAACTCTTTATTGTGGGCGGGGACGAGGAGTAGAGTGGCCCTTAACACCCTGACATGTAGATACAAGGAGGGGGGATTGGAGGCCCCACGTTTTGACCTATACTATTACGTCGCCCAGCTGCAGCCTGCGGCTCGCTGGATGGCAGGAGGGGACAATTGGGAAAAACGACTGTTGGCTGGTAGAGCGGACCCAGAGGACCTCCAAATAGCGCTGATGAAGGGCAGGGGGGGCAGACGGGGACCTTCCATGTATAGTGCATCAAACGGCGAGCACCTGGCAGCTGTTTGTGGAAAGGGTGCTGCATCGTTTGCCATTCCATAGAGAGCTTCCTATATGGATTCTGGCCCCCATCAGAGAAATGGGAACACATATGTCCCTCCAGGCCTGGAGGGATGGCGGCTGCGAGGTCCTTGCAGACCTATTCCCGAATGAGACCATCATAACCTATGAACAGGCAAGTGAGAGTTTTGCTCTTAGACAGGGTCATTATCTACAATACAAGGGAATTCAGGAAGCAGTAAAAGTCACCTGGCCACAATATCTGGATATCCCCCAACTGACAAATACCTTAGACATTCTGCTTACATGCGGATCTGGCCGAAGGATGATATCACTCCTATATAAAGTCATGAAGCAGGACTCTACTGCCTCGCCACCACGGTCAAGGGCTGCTTGGGAGAGGGACCTTAACACACAACGAGACGAGAGGGCTTCGGTCGCTATTAGTGAACTCACACATACAGTCTCCTGTAATGCTAGGTTCAAACTGATCCACTACAACTTCTTACATCGTACCTACCTCACACCAGTGCAGTTGAGATGCATCTCACATGATAGGGATGAGAGGTGTCCCAGGTGCGCATATGAGAACGTGGATTTCATCCACCTGGCGTGGGAGTGCCCGGAGGTGAGACAGTTCTGGACACGGGTGGCGGAAAGGGTGCGCACAACCACAGGTCTCCCGCTAAAGGAGGAACCACTGCAATGCCTGCTGGCCCATATACGCAGACCCAAAAAACGGAAATTGTCCTATAAACTCCTTCAGTTGATGCTTGTCCTGGCCAGATGCAGGGTGGTCATAACGTGGATGGGGCAGAGAAGCCCAGACAGATCAACGTGGCTTAGAGATGTCAGGGAATGGGTGTTAGCCAAGGAAACACACATGAAACTAACACGTAAGGATGAAGGGCTACAGGCAGACCTCACGGATGGAGAGAGCTGTGCAGTTCAGGGCTCGTATTGGGGGAGGGAGGGATGGAGCAAAGTGACTCTGAGAGCAGCGGGAGTGACACAGGCTGAGAGGAAAGCCAAGGTAGGGAAGGCAAGGGAGGATGGATGTAACAAGTGCTTGCCCCAATGTAAATTGTCTTTAATGGCGTGCTGTATGATGTGATACTTTTGGATACTCTTTTGGTGGACTCTAAAATACCCCATGTTGATCTCAGCTTCGGAGAATCGTGCCCAAGGCGCTTACATAACACTGTATGCTGTAATGTTGGTTTTACTTGTCATGACAAAATGGAAAAATAAAGTTTATAAAAAAAAATTTAAAAAAAGTTTCCTGGCTCAGTCTGACACTTAGGGACTAGAACAGCTCTCAAAGGGTCAAGTAATTGGCACCATGTTTGCTTGCTTTTGAGACGCCAAAAGCAGAAGGGGCCCTGATTCCAAAGGGGCCATGCTGACCACAGTGACAGACAGGAAAGAACTTTCCCAGCAATTGAAGGAAAGTGGGACATGTGGCCAGATGTATATCTTGGTGGTAAGAATACTCTGTTGCAACGATGATGGAGTGTCCTTACTGGCAAGATAATTGTCCCCCCGCGCAATTTATATACAGGCGGACCATTGGTGTAACCATGGTGGAAACGATTCCATCTCCGCCATAGTTATACCCCTCTGATGGCCCCACCGGAGTAAGGGCCATGGAGACTGACTTCTATGTCCACCCACCTAATTTAGATGGGTGGCCATACAGGTCAGTTTTTACTGCCTGCCTCTGCTAGGAAAATCCCCTCTGTAAGGGGCAATGAAAACTGTCTAATGCCCCCCTCGCCATGTGAGATAACTTCCATGGCGAGGGGGGCATTCTTTTTAAAAAAAGAAAATCCTGCTTTAGAATTTTCTTTTTGAAAATATAAAACAACAAGTTTGACTGATGGCTCAGTCATGTTGACGGAGCTGTGAGTCAAACTTAAATAAAGCATTGACCGTAACCACCATGATGGCAGTTCCTGCCAATGCTTATGAAATGACCGCTAACTTGCCGGTCAGTTTTAAATTTGGCGGGCAGAGTAGCCTCAGCCTGGCGGACATTAAGTCCTCCATCAGGCCGACAGAGAATACACTGTCCATCAAACTTTAAATTTGGCTTTTAGTCAGTTTTCCACCTCCAGATGACCAGAACAAGGTGCTGAGAAGTTTGCCCAGGAAGGACGTATCGTAGGTAGGCAAAAAAAAACCCAGCTTAGCCCCACTAGAAGCTTTTTGCTGTGCTTAAACCAGGGTCAGCTGAATTTCAGTAAAGGTAACTGACCTTATCAAGCCTTGCCTAGTTACACTCACCAACCTTGCCCCGCTGGAGGATTTTAACTTCCAAAAAAGTGACTAAATGAGAAAGTAAAACTTTAGATTGGGGGGAGGAGGCAAGCCTCTTTGCCCTGTGAAGCACCCAAGCACTATTGGCAGCTGTGGATACAACCTTATCGTGCTCAGAGCTTTTGGTGCTAAAAGTAACGTCTTCAGCGGGAGTTCGATGACAGTGTATATGATTTTGAGGGACCCTTACTAGCCACAGTCTTGGACCTTGCCCCATTGAAAGATTTTGACTTCCATTTCAGAGGCTAAGTCTGAATGTAAAACCTATCACTGGGATGACCTGCTTGGTGTATCTGACCTCTGCTCCCTGGTGTAAAATCCTGTCATAGGTCCTTCTCAACTGTAAACTGTTGTTTTTCAATGGTACTTCTAGGCACATTTTATTTTAAAACTTTAATAATTCAAATCTCGGTTCCCTTTATCCTATTTTAATGATCTTATCATCTTTGTGTCCATTAAATCTTTCTCTATGTTTTGAAACTGGTGTGGGAATTTTATTGTGTTGTGTTATTTACTGTAAAACTATTGGTACTATTTAAACCTAACAGGACTTCCCTGTGAATTGTGGCAAAGCTACTTGGGATTGAGCAGAGATTTTTTTAGGACTTTGTTTTGAGGTTGTGTTTATTAAGTTGGAAGGGTTCACCCACCCCTAAATTAATAACCCTATTTCTGACAATCATGGACTCCAACCGGAAGTTAACCAAGTGACCAAAAGTGCCTCCTTTGACATGAGAATTTTTAGGATCTTCCCTCTCCACAGGGCTTACCATTGAGAGCTTGTCTAGTCTTCACACACCTCATCTACACCAGTGGACTTTATATTGTGTTTCTGAAACACTCACTCACCCAAATTACAATTGCCACAGAATGCTGTGGCTTAACAAGTGGCAAATTTGAACAGACGCCGCCACATCACCCTTCTTCTCAAGGTAATGCACTAACTCCTCTTCACTAGAGGAACCTCACTCAAAACCTTTTGCATTACCCACCAGGCAATCCTCAAAACAGGGTCCATCTTTCTACAATCAAAACTCACAATCTAATGCCGTAAGAGGAACCTCAGATCAGTCTTTTTAGGTTTTGTGTTATAGCCTATAACGGCTTCCTGTGGGTTTTAAATATATCTTAATTAAGGTTATTTCCAATGCATACATGAGTGCACCAAGAATCTGGAATGACATCCCCATATACGCAGAACCGTCCCATTTCTGTTCCACTTTAGGAAAGAATTGAAGGCACACTTAAAGAACAGTGCATCCCGACTAAGTAACAGTCACTTCCACTCTCACAACACAGCTATCCCTCTAATCATTCATTGCCTGTATCTTGCCTTTGAGCCTGTACTGCACTCTGCTGCTTGTCTGCAAGGTTGAAAATAAATGTGGCCCAATAAAACATAATTTGAGTAAGTGTCATTATTTTTTCATTACTTATGCATGGCTTCCATAGGAAGTCTCCATTGTTTACACCAGATTCTAACTCTGGTAATTCACTGCTATGACAGCAATAGTTGATAACAAACTTTTAAAAAAAAACATTTTTTAATTTTTATTTATCGTTTGATAACAAACATTTGTACCCACTGTTGCTACGTTATAAAAGCCTTTTAGGCCAGACTGACAGGGCTTTCTGAGCGCTGCTTGTCTGCTTTGAATGAAAGCAGAAAGCACAGCTGCTGCATGGGGAAGGAAGACAGGGGAGGTGGTGGGGGCTGGTTGAGGATGTCAGGTAAGGCATTTTTTCGCAATTGGAACAGGGAGGAGAAGCCCTATCACTCCTTTGATTCAACCTAGTAGTTATAAGCAGGAGCAGATGATTGTGGGGGCCACATATAACATACAATTATAGATGAGTACCTGTGAGTTACAGGGATGTTTTCCAGAGGGGTTTTGAGTGACATCATAGATATCTCGAGCTTCGCTCTTGTTGTCTATTTGATATCACTTAGAACCCCATAGTGAAAATCATCCCCGTAATTTACAGCTACCCACCTATAATTCCAAATGTAATACGTTTCCTCTATTTCAGATTAAATATCTATGTTCATAAAAACGTAGGGCCTCACCTGTCCTACCGTACCTGTTATCTCCCCAGAAACTCTGATCACCCCCCCCGGAATTATTGATCACAGGGGTATTGTTAGCTCTGGTGTGGGGCAGAGTTACTGAGGATCACAAATGAGTCCTGAGTTTCCCTTTAGAAATGAAAAATTACAGTGGGAATGGCAATTCCCGCTCAGATTCTCTCTGTTATTTCTAATTTCCCCCAGTATTACACCATTTGACTCCACTTGCTCTCAACAATCGAAGTTCCTGGATGAGCCATTATAGATATGCAGAGTTACATGGAACAGTAATCCAGATAAGGATGGTAACTCCCAGTGCCGGTGTATTCGGGATTACCAGGAGCCTCATAACGAGGCCTCATATGCCAACAACAGCAAGGGATAAACCATCAGTGCAGACTTGGGGGTGTAATACGGTATTTATTAACATCTTTGAGCGGGTGAAGGGGCACCATGACCCACTCAACAAAATACTTAAGTCTTTTTATCCGTGGCACTTTGCACCCTTGTCATCTAATCGCAGAGTCACTAGTTCGCTCCAAGTCTCTCCCGCTGTAAATAATCAAGTTAACCCCAGGAGCCGGTCCTAAGGCAGCTGTCCTATGTGAGGTATGTGGAATGCCTTGGATATTTTGGGAAAGGATATGTCTGCAAAATAAATACCGCTAACCTTTCAACAGTTATAGGCAGGCAAAGCCTGCTAAGAGGCCCACGTTTTGTCATCGATTCATCCAAGTAGCACTTAAGCGCGCGCTGGCAGTGCTCAATTTGCAATAGAATTAATCAAAAGTAACAACTAGCTAAAAAGATGTCTGCGTGCCACATTTAACATATGTGCTTTAATAATGTGTAAAAAAATTTGCGAAAGTGACGTCTCTAATCTGATGGATCTCACATGACAAGCTATGGGTTGCTATTGTTCTCCTTACAGGCTTTTTTTTGCAGATAATGGAACGGAAATGAACTTGAAAACACACGTTATTTGTGAGTTATGGAGCGAGAGATTGATAGACTTGCAACTTTCCTCATTTTTTGAATTCTCGTATGATTGTTGGGCACTTTGCTAGTATGAGGTCTCGATGTGCCACTCTCAAAATATTTAATCCAGTAAAGTCTAGGGGACAATAAACCCACGTGACAGAAACGTGGAGCCGCTGACTTAAATATGGTGTGTACAGTCAAAAATAACTTTAATAGATATCTAGCATGTGGCTGGAAGTCCTCTGTCTCCACTGCTAAGGGAAGATTATTTACATCTCTTGCTCCCCCTTCCACTCTCTCTCTCACCCCCCGGGAGGTGGTCGGGGCTCTCTCTGTCTTGCTTTGACTTTCTCTCTTGTTCTCTTTCTTTCTCCCCTCCTTTCCGAATTGTTTTCTTTCGATCTGTCCCTCCTTTTACTCCTCTTTTACCCACATTGTTCCCGCATTTGCTACCCTCTTCCTCTTTCTTCCCTTCATGGTCTGTCCTTCTTTATTTCTTTCCCCATCCCTAATTCTAATTCCCCTCTCCCTTCCTTTTTTTTCTCTTGTCTGGCTCCGTTTAATGCGTTTTCTTTCCCACGTTCTCTTTTTCTCTTCCTATCCCCTCTTCTCTTTTGCCATCTTTCTTCCACTTTCTCCTATCCTCAGGCCAAACTTGGTAAACAAGGTTTCGTTCTCTTTTTCGATCTATTCTCTCTCTCGTTCTACCTCGCTCTTTCTCTCCCTTTAAACTGAAGAAGCGAAAAGTATTGAGTTTAATCTCTCGCACTATGTCGTGCAGACTTATAGGCCTCATTAGACAAAGCCTTCTGGCTAATTTCGATAAAGGTTGGACATTTTGGGATCCGAGGTACCCAACAAGAGACCGCATTCACAACATTGTTGTTGATCTCTTGACCACCCACCTTTCATGACTGTAGAACTCTTACTCTCCTCTTGCTCGTTCTTTTCTCACATACACTTAGCCAGCTAGGCACGAGCTAATAATAATAATTCCTATTTGTAAAGCACGAACATATCACCCATTAGGGTTTCAAGACGCTGGGGACCGTCGGGGAGATTAAGTGAGCTATTGCCCAGAGTCACATGATGCTGAGCTGAGCTGCCGCTGGGGATGGAACCATGAGTCCCGTGCCCCGGAGTCAGCTGCTCTGGCCGCTGCGCCACACCACCAGTTAGTTAGGACTGTTTTTTCACCCTCCAGTGATATTCTAGTACCTTTGAGTTATCTCCATCCTTCGATTCCTGATCGCCCTTGATACCAGTCAATTACATTCCATCTTGAAATGGATCTGGCATGGAGTCAGTGTCATTTGGTATAGAGAGGTCCATGGTTCTGTGTATCCTGGGTCCCGGACCAGTCTCCCCTTTTCCATGCAGGAAGGCGCCTGACACTGGGGGTCTTGTATCATAAGGCACTCTTCCTTTTTCTGTAGAAGTGTGTTTGTAGGGCTCCTGTGTCACAAGTTAGTCATCCAGAAGCGGCTCCTCCATTAGGGCGGAGGAGCGTCGCCCCACTGGTTTCTCACAGTGCGAGAAGCAGAAACATAAAATGGTATTTTAAATACCATTTTATGTTTCTGCTTCTCGCACTGCGAGAAAGCAGAAGGGTATGCCTGGTTGGGGGCATCAGGGAGGAGTGGCTTGCCCAATGCTGTGGTCCCTGACAGTTTGATCGGCCCTCTGGGGCCGGCCAAACCAGTCATGCGCACTCTGACTTTTCTCTATGTAGGCTGCATGCAGACTACATAGAGAAAATAGCCTCCCCATAGGTGCCCGGCTGGGCGCAGTCCCCACCAATCACAACGCTGCCTTTGCAGCGTTATGAAGCGTTGTGATTGGCTTAGAGGAAGGGAGGGAGGCTGCCTGCTTCCTGTTCAGCAGGAGAGCAGGAAAACGGGACCCGGCCAGGAGCCACGACGTCGCGGGACCCTGGAAGGTAAGTTTTAATTTTTTTTTAATTAAACACCGCCCCGCCCCCCAGCGAACCCGCGCGACCCCAACCCGTGAGTCATGCCGGCCGCGACTGTAGTCATCCCACTTGAATGGAGGCATCTGTCAGCACTGAAGCTGATTTTCCAGTGGTTCTCCTTCTCTGAATCATCTTCTTTGAGCTTTGTTGCAGGTATTCAGATTAGTGTTTAATTGGTCCCAGTGGTTGCAGGTGGTGGACACCAACACTCATTTTTAGACTTATTTTTCATCAGCAGACTTTGACCTAGGGGGTGAAAGACAGAAAAAGGAGAAAGAAGGAAAACAGTGCCAAATAGAAAAGGCAGAAATTAAAATGTAAATACAAATGAGGTCTTCATAGATTGTGTTTAAGTATTAAAGCAATTTCCTTCCCTAATTTTCTCATAACATCTTATTAACTGACTGGCCAACACGAGGTTTCTCGACAATCTCATCACTTCGTCAGGGCCAATATAAATTTCAAATACAGTCAAAAGCTACAAAAAAATAAATATATATGTTTCAGAATTACATACATAGAAAACAACCAGGAACAGATAATAATTTCATTTCCTCTGTTCCTCCTGTCATTCTTGAATTCGTATAGTGACATATTCTCCCATTATTATGCAATGCATAAAAAAGAACACCTAATAAGATATGCAACAATGGTGTAGTCCCTCTGTTGAACATAACTTTCAGAAAATAAAAAAGTAATGTTTACTTGTAGCTTAAATAAAGTACGAATTTTTTTTTTTAACCTCCTAATATTTATGTTAAATAATTAACACACAGGTTCGTCTCAGTAAATAACCAACTATGTATGTTACATGAAAAGGGTTACGGGTAACACGCTATATCTGTGCAAACTAATTTACTTACAATTGTTAACGTGGATAACATAAGCCTAATAATTTGCGTACTAACTAAAATAATAAATGCATGATTTGTGCTTGGAAATAAACTGTGTAGTGGCAAAGTAAAGCGATTGGTAAGTAAGAAATGGCTTTATATGTCGCTTTTGCTAGGTAATACTTAATTGGGGTACGTAGAATGACGGGAGGGAAACGAAAAGGCTTATATTCTTTATTCTTAACTATGTTCTGTTTATCTTTATAATAGTTCGCTTAGGCCTGTTGTGCTGCGATGTTAAAATGGCTGCCATGGCAAACAAGCTAGAGTACGCAGGCGCGAAGAGAGTTCCGAAAGCGAGAAAGGCTGCGAGCAAAAGGGATCATGTGACCGTCCCAAAGCCTAGGATGGAAGCGTGGTCAAGGCTGCAGTGACCTTATGATACAAGCGTGTGCCAAAGAAGGACAATAGCGAAAAGCGTGAGAAGTTGCAGTGAATATATGAATAAACAAGGAACTGTCCAACTTAAATGTATCAGAAATGGATACAGAACGAAACCGGAATGCGAATGGGTAATGTCATGAACCCGTGAGAAACGACAGAAGTATGAAGTTTCCACAAAGAACTGGTTGAAACAAAGATATTGATAATGAAATGTATACTGACCCCAAATGGACCAATTAGAGAGAATCTTGCCCACAAAGATGTAACATTTTCACTTAGTAAGCTAGTATTAGGGTATAAGAAGACCTACTCTTGGAGGGAGGGAGAAGTTGCTGCTTTTATATTTTTGATTGAGCACGAGACGCTGCTGCTGAAGAACTTTTTGCCTTTAATAGATTTTCCATTTTAATACTATTAGACCTTTATTTCTTAAATACTAAAGAGGGATTGTGGCGGGACTCTTCTTATAAGTGATCCGTCGAGAAGGCCTGTTTTCCAGGACAGATAGACAGTTTTCCGGGAGTTCTATGCTGTGATCTGAAATCCTTGCTGTGAAGAACTTTTGTTTTCCATCTAATAGGTATGCATTGCAATTTCAATTTATTCTTATAATGACGCTAAATGTAATAATCTGAATGATAAATTTGAAACTTATTCATGCTTCTAAAAATTATATAAACTTCATTATCTTAAATCAATGAGTCAGTGGTTCTTTAGCTCAATGATAAATGTAAATGTTGAATCAATCAATCAATCACAGAATTTGTAGAGCGCACTACTTACCCGCGAGGGTCTCAAGGCGCTGGGGAGAGGGAAGGGGGGGGGGGATGCTGCTACTGGTCGAACAGCCAGGTCTTGAGTAGCCTCCTGAAGGTCAGCAGGTCTTGGGTCTTTCGTAGGCTTAGTGGAAGGGTGTTCCAGGTCTTGGCGGCGAGGTGTGAGAAGGATCTGCCGCCGGTGGTTGTTCTTCGAATGCGGGGGACGGTGGCGAGGGAGAGGTCGGCGGAGCGGAGCTGGCGGTTGGGGACGTAGAAGAAGAGTCGTCTGTTGAGGTAGGCTGGGCCAGTTTTGTGGAGTGCCTTGTGTGCGTGGGTGAGGAGTTTGAAGGTGATCCTCCTGTCGACGGGGAGCCAGTGCAGGTTCCTCAAGTGGGGGGTGATGTGGCTGTGGCGTGGTACGTCCAGGATCAGTCGTGCGGAGGCGTTTTGTATGCGTTGCAGTCGCTTGATGAGCTTGGCCGGGGCTCCCGCGTAGAGGGCGTTCCCATAGTCCAGTCTGCTACTGACGAGGGCCTGGGTGACTGTTCTTCTTGTGTCTGTCGGGATCCACCTGTAGATCTTGCGAAGCATGCGGAGGGTGTTGAAGCAGGAGGAGGAGACTGCGTTGACTTGCTTGGCCATGGAGAGCGTTGAGTCGAGGATGACTCCCAGGTTGCGTGCGTGGTCGGTGGGTGTCGGGGCTGCTCCCAGCGTCGTTGGCCACCAGGAGGTTTATAGTGATTGAGCTGGTCTTAATCACCATCAACTGAATCCTACTAGTTGGTCCATCGACCAATGAGCGGAATACCTTAAAGGCTTGAGAAGTATTATGTCGTTTTAAAAAGGTATCCCGTCTCCTTCCAGCGACTCATTAACTGTTTTTCTCCTAGGTAAAAGTGGATGAAATCCAGGGAATATATGAGAGAGTGAATGTTTATACGGTGTTATGGGCCCCGCCGTCATATGGATATAGTTGTGGAAAAGGGAGATATTTGTACCTGGACGTCCAAAGCATATTGGAGAAGAAATTTTATTGTTAGCGCTGGATCAGATTTCTTGGTAGCAGAGTTATGGTTACTATAGATTAGTTTGGTGATTATTGATTATTTCATGTCTAACACTTTATGTTGAGTCGCGTTATGTTATATGTAAGTGAAAGTTTTTGAAGCTTCCGGGAAGTAGGAAGTGGAACACGTGTGGCAAGAGAAGTCACATGGAATAGTGCATTGCCTGAGTTCATATTGGTGATAACACAGGTTGTGTTATGATAGGGACATTTTCTGTATAAAAGGTGTGTGAGTGAAATAGCAACCGGTTTTCTTGTGAAACTCTGGCCTTAATTCTCAGGAGCAGTGTAGTCTCCACATGAGTTTTATCCCCAGAGAAATGGGTTTACTCCTTGCTTGAAAGAAGGGTAAGGTAGAGGGAAGTGCTACACTTATCGAACGAAACTGTATTCTTGAGAGCTAGAATAAAACTGTCACTTTTGTTAGCGAAATCAGACAATGGAAATGTGTTTTTAATGTTGTAACTAACAAAGAACTGTTGAAAAATAAATTGGCGATACATTTTGTAAAGGAGGGGTCAGGAGCAGAACTGACGTAGACAAAAGCCGCGCTGGGATTGGACAGTACACTAGTTATACAGAAGACGCTCTGATTGGTGCGTTGGTGTGAGACGCGCTAGGAGTGGTTGGATAAGCAGTGACGTGGAAGCTTAGGATTGGAGCGTTGGTGTGAGTCGCGCTGGGATAGGTCCGAATAACGCATAGAGAACAGTGTTGAATTGCGGACTGTTGAGAAGGGAAAAAGATTTTGAATTATGGCTTATTATGAGTATGGTAGAGAGAAAACGTCATGGATGGCGAAAATTAAGAACTTGTTTAAGAAAGACAAAAAGGTAGTGACTAGAGAGGGACAAGTAATTCCTCCGCCGAAATCACCAGCTTCGCATATGATGCTGAAGTACGGATATCATACCTGCATATGGTTAGAAAATTGGACAAAATATACTCAAAATGATGGAGTATTAGCATTTCCTGAAAATGGTTCATTTAGTGTAGCTGTACTTCGGAATTTGAGAGAGAAGATGTTGATGCTTGAACCTAAACCTAGACCAACACAGTTTGAAACTTTAAGTGAATGGGAAGATGAGATGTATGAACGAGAAAGATTCAGAGGATTAAAGAATCATGAATTTGTGCCCGGAAGATTGTGGGGAGTGAATCATGAGGACAAAATAAAGCGTTGGAGATATGCTAACATGACAGGAGGTTTGTTTCCAGCTTTTACAGTTGAGGAAGAAGCAAAGAGAAAGTGTATAGAGAAAAAGAAACATTTGATTACTGAAAAGTATGGGTATGGTAGTAGTGAGACGGAAGATGAATTGCTGGAAGATATTTTAAACAGAAACCCACCTCCATACCAGCAGAATTCTGCGGTGGTGACACCTAATGCACCGCCAATGGAAACTGGGAGGAATAAAAATCCCGAACGGGGATGTGAGATAAATAGGTCACAAGATCAATTGAAAACCCCACAAAATGAGAAGAGTGAAAGTGACAATACAACTGAATTAGCGAAAACCACAAGAGAATTGACTGAAAAGATAAGAGAATTAACAATGAATATGGAAGCTGTAACTGTACCAGTAACGATAGGTCCAGTAATACCGGTTTTTGAGAATCAGAAAATAGAAGAGCATTCTTTAGTCATTCCTATGAATTCAAACTTGCAAAGAAGGAAAGAAGGGGTGGATATAGACAATGAAGGTGCAAGAAATTTTATTAGTTCATATAGACCAAGCCCACCTACTAATTTGACGGTAAATGAGAATGAGTTCAGGAGAATACCTATGGGAACTGAGTCTGCATCAGAGACACCAGAAAAAAGTAAAAATTGGATAGAATTAAATAGTACACCTGTAGGTCCGACTCCGGATGAATTGAATGAATGGATGAAAACTCTAAAAACGAAAGAGACAGAATCAAAAACATTAGAGGTAATTAGGTTAAAAATAGACATGGAAGAATTGATCTTAGGGACAATTGGCACAGAAAAACTGAAAAGTTATCAGGATGACGAGATAATGTTCCTATGTAAAAGCATTACATGGAGAGCTAGAAATTTACATGACAAATTAGAAGAAACAGCAAATGAGCTAGGAGTAGAATTTGTAAAAGTGAGAACGTTGCAGAAACCATATAGAGTAGATTTTTGCGAGAAAGATATAGAAAATTTGAACACATCAGGAAGGTTAACCCAGATAAAAGAATTAATTGTTTTACTGAGAAAATGGGGTGATGTGGATAGATGGAGAAGCAGATGGACTAAAAAGAATGAGAAAATGACAGATAAAGCGTCTTTGGCTTTTGCGGTGACAGACAAGGAATCAATTGTAAGGGAGTACCCGATGAGAGAAACTCCAGGAGGTAGTTATGTGCATGTCCCATGGACTAGACAGGATATACTGTCATTTACAAATGACTTTCCAAAATTGAGAGAGAAACCAGTAGAATGGTACAGACAAGTGGAGAGGTTTGTTAAAGTTTCGAAGGTGTTATGGATAGATTTGGATGGATTGTTTGATATAGTAGTGCCAGCTGATTTATGGACAGAATGTAAGATTACTATTGATTGGCCAACTGTAGAATATCCAAGAGATGCTAAGACAGGAGCGCCAGGACCAGAAGTGATGAGGAAATATGACCAAGTTATAACTTTTTTGAAAAATAAAATCCCACCCAAAGAAACGGATTGGGTAAAAATTGACAGAACTACACAGGAGAGTAAAGAATCTGGACACGCATACTATGAGAGACTATTGTTAGTTTTTAAACAATATAGTGGCTATGAGACATTAAATGAGAAGGATATGAGTCATTTTGTATATAGGTTTGTTTATGGGTTGAAACCAGAGGTAAGTGAAATGATTAAACAGCATATGATTTGTTGGCAGAATAGCACAGTAGATGAGGTTTTGAGGTATGCTAAGTACTGCAGTGATGACATTGAGAGTAGACAACGAAAATTAAAAGAAAAAGCAATGTGGGCACAAGTAAAAGTTGCAGAAAAGCAAGAAGCTCAATTGAATAATCAAATAAATGAGACAGGACAGACTAGATCTAGACCAAATATAGGTAAAGGAAAAGGTCAAATGAGCATAGAAGAGGCAAAGAAAAAGTGGCCATGCCACAACTGCGGAAAATTAGGACATTGGAGAAACGAGTGTAAATTTCCTCCAAAACTTAATATGGAAAATCAATCATTAACTCCATAGGTGCAGAGTGAGGTAGTTACCCAACAAAGTCAGGTGCCTCAACCACCACTTCCCAAGAGTGTTAATCCACAGAAATACAGTGCAGAAACAGGATTCTACGGAGGAGAGCAGGTAACTCAATTGCAGCGCGCAGCTGCCATATCTCAATAATGGTTACGACAGGATGGTAATGAGTCGGATGAAAGTTTATGACGGTGTCTAGGAGAGGAAGAAGAGTGTGTGCTTGGCGAAACTCTAGAGGTAGATCAAGCAGGTCCATTTGTGGATGGAGAAGTGAATGGTGCAAATGTAACATTCCTTGTGGACACTGGAGCTACCCGTTCTACTGTTAGGTCAGTGGAAATTCCAAACCTTCCTCTCTCAGGTGAACATATCCAAGTCGTAGGTGTATCGAATCAGCAAATTAAGGCGCCTCTTACTAAATTAGTGGAGGTAAAAATCGGACCATTTAGTGAAATGCACCGAATTGTAGTGTGTGATTGCATTCCTGTGAACCTATTAGGACGCGATCTACTTTGCAAGATGAACTGCACCATCTATTGTACTCCAGATGGGATTGCATTTCAGACCCCAGATGAAGATGTATTATATAAAATGACAATGGTAAATTTAGAATCAGAAGTGAATGATTTATTTCCCATATTTGATGTAGAGAAAATCCCAAATGAACTGAAAGAAACAGTGAAACCGGAAGTGTGGGATTTTACGGGAGAAGATATAGGGTTAATGAAAGGAGTAGATCCTGTTAAAATATCTGTTAAAGAAGGAACGAGTTACCCAAATACACCACAGTATAAATTGACACCAGAAATAATTGAAGGAATAACTCCAGTAATAAATAAAATGATTGAACAAGGGATTCTGAGAGAAATAATGAGCAGTCCATGTAATTCACCGATAATGGGACTGAAAAAGCCAAATGGAACATATAGAATTGTACAGGATTTGAGAAAGGTAAACAAAATTGTTGTGCCTTGCTGCCCAATAGTACCAAACCCTGCTGTGATTCTATACCAGATTCCACACGAAGCAGAATGGTACACAGTTATTGATTTGTGCCATGCATTTTTCTCTATTCCATTACATCCAGATAGCCAGCCATTATTTGCGTTCAGGTTCGGAGAGCGTATTTTGGCATGGTGCCAAATTCCTCAGGGGTATACAGAAAGCCCCTCGATCTTTAATCAGATTTTAAAGAAATCATTGGAAGATTTAAAAATGCCAGAAAAATCAGTGATGGTTCAGTATATTGATGACCTACTGGTGGCATCAAAAACGAAGGAAGCATGTGTTAATGACACAATTGCTTTGCTAAATCATTTGGCAAAAGGAGGACATAAGGTGTCCCCATCAAAATTGCAGTTTTGTCAACAAGAGGTCCAATATTTAGGACATAAGATTGAAAAAGGAGTGCGAAAGGTAACGACTGAAAGAATAAAGATAATTCAAGGAATGAGAGCTCCAATGACACAAAGAGAAGTAAGAATGTTCCTAGGAATGGTTGGATATTGTCGACAATGGATAAGTGGATTTTCATTAATTGCAAAACCATTACAGAGATTGACAAAGAAGGATGTTAAAGATCCTTTTGAAATGAATGATGAGGAAATGAAAGCATTCAGAGAACTGAAAAAGAAACTGTGTGAAGCCCCGGCATTGGGAATGCCTGACTATGAGAAAGACTTTGAGTTGTATTGTAGTGAAAGAGATGGGTGTGCGTTTTCAGTCCTAGTGCAGAGACACGGAAACATGAAAAGACCCATTGCATACTTTTCAGCTGTCTTAGACCCAGTAGCGAAAGCGTTGCCTGGATGTTTGAAAGCAGTAGCTGCTACTTGTGTAAGTTTGGAGCAGAGTGAAGGCATAGTGATGGGATATCAACTGAGAGTATATGTCCCTCATTCTGTGGAAATTCTTTTGACAAGAACCAAAACCCAATACATGACACATAGTCGGCTGACTAGGTACGAAAAAGTGATTTTGAGTGCAGACAATGTCACTATTGACAGATGCCTAAACGTGAATCCTTCAACATCATTGCCAGATGAAGAGAATGTGATTGAAATGGATGAAGTTGATCATGATTGTCTGAATGTACTTGAATATTGTACAAAACCGAGACCCGATATACGGGATGAGCCTTTAAAGGAATCAGATTATATTCTGTTCGTGGATGGCTCATGTTTGAGAACAGATGATGGAGTTCTGAGTGCGGCATATGCAGTTTGCACAGTAGCTGCTGTAATGGAAGCATCTTGTTTGAAAGGGATACGTTCTGCCCAAGTAGCGGAGTTGATTGCTCTAATTCAAGCATGCAAACTGGGAAAGAATGTCCGAATCACAGTAATCACTGATAGCCAGTATGGCTTTGGAGTGGTTCATGATTTTGGGCAGATCTGGTCTCAGAGAGGTTTCTTGACGTCTGCAGGAACCCCAATAAGAAATGGTGAGTTTGTGAAAAAGTTGCTTGAGGCGATACAGCTGCCTAAACAGATTGCAGTGGTGAAGTGCAATGTACATAAAAATGGGGAAGACTACATAACTGTTGGCAATAAATTTGCTGATGAAATCGCACAGTACTGTGCCAAAAATGTCGTCTCATTAAACAAAAACAGAGAAAGAGAGCATATTTCATGTC
This sequence comes from Calotriton arnoldi, assembly GCA_963921515.1. Lineage (NCBI taxonomy): Eukaryota > Metazoa > Chordata > Amphibia > Caudata > Salamandridae > Calotriton > Calotriton arnoldi. The sequence continues at coordinate 2,298,575 of CAWUFW010002000.1, forward strand.
CTTTGCTTTTTACTAACCCTGTTGAGACATGGGATGAGGTGAGACAATTACAGGAAGCCGCAGATGATGAGGAAAAGATAGCTGGATAAAAGCAGGATGCAGGAAACGAGAGGAAAATGATGTTTGGGTTTACAGGGATGAAAGACCAGTTATGCCTGATAGCATGATTTCTGACATGGCACGGATGTACCATGGACAAGCTCATATTGGAAGAGATGCAATGATCAGACTTTTTAGACAAACATGGTATAATCCAAAATTCAGAGCCATAGCTGAAAGTCTTTGTCAAAGATGTCTTATTTGTCAACAGCTAAATCCAGGAAGAAAGACAGTAGTGAGTCTAGGAACAATAGGACGAGAGGGAGGTCCTTTCACGAGAATGCAAATGGATTTTATAGAAATGCCTCCGAGCAATAGACTAAGGTATGTACTAGTAGTCGTCTGTTTGTTTTCCCGTTGGGTGGAAGCATACCCGACCAGAAGGAATGATGGAATTACAGTAGCAAAACTTATGCTGCGAGAATTCATTCCAAGGTATGGTTTTCCAGTAACGATTGAAACAGATAGAGGAACACATTTTCAAAATGAATTGATTCAACTGATTTGTGAAGCACTTAGTATTAAACAGAAACTGCACTGTGCATACAGACCAGAGGCTTCTGGAATAGTAGAGCAAGTGAATGGAACAATTAAGAACAGGCTAGGAAAAATGTGTCAAGCCACAGGACTCAAATGGCCAGATGCCTTGCCATTGGTCTTAATGACTATCAGAAGCATACCGGAAAGAAAGACAGGACTCAGTCCCCACGAAATAATTATGGGACGAGCAATGAGACAAGCACATGTACCTGTCAACAAACTACTGCCTATAACTGATGATCTCGTGTTGGATTATTGCAAAGGATTGGCTGATGTGGTACGTTCTGTGTTTCATCAGGTTGGACCGGATGCGACCACTCTTGAAAGAAAACCAGCACATGACTTAAATCCAGGAGATTGGGTCCGCATAAAAGTCCACCGAAGAAGAAACTGCTTGGTTCCTCGCTGGGACCAACCACGACAAGTGATCCTGGTGACAACAACTGCAGTCAAGTATGCAGGAGTAAAACACTGGGTACATGCCAGTCACACCATCAGAGTTCCAGAACCTGAAGATCGACCTGTAAGTCGACATCTGGAAATATTGGATACCAGTTCAGCATCGGATGCAGAGGAAGAGGCGAACAGGGTTCCAGAATCTGAAGATCGACATGTGAGTCGACATCTGGAAAACCCAATTACAAGCGCAACGACAGGAGGAGTGGAAGGAATAGCAGAAGTTCCAGAATCTGAAGATCGACATGTGAGTCGACATCTGGAAATATCAGACACCAGTTCAGCATCTGATACAGAGCATTCGGATTGTGAGGAAAATCTGAAAAGAAATTGGAAATTTGATAGCATTAAAGAAGAAACTGAGCAAAAAGACAGTAACAGTGAGCAACCAAGTACAAGTTATGGGGAAGATCCTTCAGAGATTACATTAATAGACGAAGAAGGGATAGTTTCACATAGAAAGGTAGAAAATTCGGAAGAACCCCGAGGAGCAATAGGGACAGATAGTCGAACAAAAGAACAGGGAAACTCAGAAACAGAGAGAAAGATTGACACAAATTCGGAAGAACCTCGAGGAGGGACAGAAGTAGGTGATCAAAGGAAAAGAAGAGAAAAACCAAGAATAGATGAAGGAAGTGAAATTATAAAATTTAAGATAAGAGACAATACAGAAAGGACTGAAACAGAGTCAGAAGAAAGTGGAGAAGAAAGAAACCAGAAACTAGAGTCAAGAAAAAGAGCTTGAAGAACAGAAAGAGAGGAAAAAGAAAGTGAACCAAAAAGGCCAAGAAAAGGAGACAATTGGCCCCACGAAGTTAGAAGATTGAGATACAAGATCATAAGAGTAGATGGAAAAAGTGCAGAACAAGTAAATGAAATAACAAGTCAAAAGGAACAAGAAAAACAAGGAGGAAAACACTTGCAGAAAACAAAAAGAGTAAAGAAAGTAAATCTGAAGTATAAATCGCCTGAATGGCTATACATAGCATTGACTGATATCAAAGAAGAAGAGATCACAGGAGAAGAGATCAAAGAAAAAGAGATCACAGGAGAAGAGATCAAAGAAGAAGAGATCACTCACGGGAACCCAGAACAAAGCTGCAACCTAAATGGGTGAAGGTGAAGTGCAACAAATTTGAAGAAATTTGAACAAATTTCTACTGGATTGGACAAAAACATTGGATTTGACAAAGAAGGAGTTCTGAAAAGAACTAAAAGAAAGTATCAAACAAGACAAAGTGAGAGTGTAGGGTGGCTAAGAGGTCATTCCTGAGGTGTGGTGACACATATTTTTCTGTACATATTATAGAATAGGTAAACGAACAAAATGGTAGATACTAAAAATAGAAAGTGTAGATGTGAGTTCTTAAGTAGATGGTGTAAGAAGTGCTTCTTTTGTACAGGATTATTAATGACAATATGGGTTATTTTAGCAATCACCATTCCAATTAAATTAGATGTAGAAGAAACGTCTATATTAGAGAATAACACAGAGAAAAGAAAAGGAGCTAACATACAAGAAACAGCTATATTAGAAAATAGTGCAGAATGACATAAAGACAAATCAATAACAGATTTTTCAAAAAAAATTTTCACTAAAATATTGTATGAGTATGTAGAAACAATGAATGTAAGAGATTGTTATGTTTGTATGCAATTGCCTGCGTCTGTTGCAGAAGGTGTGACCTATCATCACCTTCCTTTGACGTATGGAATAACATGTAGGGGCCGATTCCGATCTCGGTCGGAGGCGCACCCAATACCATTCGGTCGGGAAAAAAGCCATGCGAATGCCTGTTTCCCGACCGATCCGTACAGCACACCGAACGAGTAAGTACGATGCGCACAACAGCACAGAATCCGGCCGAGCCGTACTCACCCAAACCAGGTCCTGTTCCCCCGCCGAGGCGAATCCGGAAACGCCGAATCGAGACGCACGGAAGGAAAAATGCAGCTCCGTCCGGCCGAACGAGTACGATGCGCTTTCCGTACGCGCCGAACCCGTCGCTACGCACGGCACGTCAAAGCATCCGGGAGAGGCGCACATAAGCTCCGATTCGCGCCACAACACGATCCACGGCTACGAGACGAACACGCCAGCGACGAGGACGAGGCGAAGCGACGAGGACGACGCGAAGCGACGAGGACGACGCGAAGCAACGAGAAGGACCAACGACACGAACCAACCATGAATCCCTTCGTCCCGATCATACCAATATTCTACATTTACTACCGGAACAGGCACGGACGCGTACGGCGCAGAAGGTAAGTCAGACACCAACCACAAAACACATACAACACGTACACGACACATCACACACACACAGAGGGATGCAGAATATACTTACACCAGCAACAGCAGCACCATAGGGGCGGGATGCCCATCACCAATGCCACATATGCACACAGGGGCCTGAATGCGCACCACCACCCCTACCCAGGGGGGGCTGGATGCCTACCACCACCCTGAGCCAGGGGGGGCTGGATGCCCACCACTACTACCACCCTCACCCAGGGGGGGCTGGATGCCTACCACCACTACCACCCTCACCCAGGGGGGGCTGGATGCCTACCACTACTACCACCCTCACCCAGGGGGGGCTGGATGCCTACCACCACTACCACCCTCACCCAGGGGGCTGGATGCCTACACCCCACCCTTAGCCAGGGGGGCAGGATGCCTACCACCACCCTGAGCCAGGGGGCTGGATGCCCACCACTACTACCACCCTCACCCAGGGGGGCTGGATGCCTACCACTACTACCACCCTCACCCAGGGGGACTGGATGCCTACCACCACTACCACCCTCACCCAGGGGGCTGGATGCCAACCACCACCCTTAGCCAGGGGGGCTGGATGCCTACCACTACTACCACCCTCAGCCAGGGGGGCTGGATGCCTACCACCACCCTTAGCCAGGGGGCTGGATGCCTACCACTACTACCACCCTCACCCAGGGGGGCTGGATGCCTACCACTACTACCACCCTCACCCAGGGGGGCTGGATGCCTACCACCACCCTTAGCCAGGGGGCTGGATGCCTACCACTACTACCACCCTCACCCAGGGGGGCTGGATGCCTACCACTACTACCACCCTCAGCCAGGGGGCTGGATGCCTCACCACCACCCTTAGCCAGGGGGGCTGGATGCCTACCACTACTACCACCCTCAGCCAGGGGGCTGGATGCCTACCACTACTACCACCCACACCCAGGGGGGCTGGATGCCTACCACTACTACCACCCTCAGCCAGGGGGGCTGGATGCCTACCACCACCACCCTTAGCCAGGGGGCTGGATGCCTACCACTACTACCACCCTCAGCCAGGGGGGCTGGATGCCTACCACTACTACCACCCACACTCAGGGGGGCTGGATGCCTACCACTACTACCACCCTCAGCCAGGGGGCTGGATGCATACCACCACCCTTATCCAGGGGGGCTGGATGCCTACCACTACTACCACCCTCACCCAGGGGGCTGGATGCCTACCACTACTACCACCCTCACCCAGGGGGGCTGGATGCCTACCACCACTACCACCCTCACCCAGGGGGGCTGGATGCCTACCACCACCCTTAGCCAGGGGGGCTGGATGCCTACCACTACTACCACCCTCACGCCAGGGGGCTGGATGCCTACCACTACTACCACCCTCAGCCAGGGGGCTGGATGCCTACCACCACCCTTAGCCAGGGGGGCTGGATGCCTACCACTACTACCACCCTCAGCCAGGGGGGCTGGATGCCTACCACCACCCTTAGCCAGGGGGGCTGGATGCCTACCACTACTACCACCCTCAGCCAGGGGGGGCTGGATGCCTACCACTACTACCACCCACACCCAGGGGGGGCTGGATGCCTACCACTACTACCACCCTCAGCCAGGGGGGCTGGATACCAACCACTACTACCACCCCCACTCATAGGTTGGACAATGCATGACACAACCAGCACACCACAACCTAGGGAATGCAAGAAGAAGACATCCCCCCAACACCATGACAAGCGTGTGTAGACTGTCAAATGCCTACAACACCGAACATGACTTTGAACATACAATGTGACCCCCTAGCACATGTGCCACACATATATGTGTGTGGCACCCACAATGCAAGCAGGCCATGACCATTGTGGCAATGGGGTCCAAACCCCCATCATCACAGTGACCAAAATGTAAGTGTGGGGTCCATAGCTGAAGCACATTTTGAACATTGTGGCAATGGGGTCTAAACACCCATCACCACAGTGACCAAAAGGTAAGTGTGGGGTCCATAGCTGAAGCACATTTTGAACATTGTGGCAATGGGGTCCAAACCCCCATCATCACAGTGACCAAAATGTAAGTGTGGGGTCCATAGCTGAAGCACATTTTGAACATTGTGGCAATGGGGTCTAAACCCCCATCACCACAGTGACCAAAAGGTAAGTGTGGGGTCCATAGCTGAAGCACATTTTGAACATTGTGGCAATGGGGTCCAAACCCCCATCATCACAGTGACCAAAATGTAAGTGTGGGGTCCATAGCTGAAGCACATTTTGAACATTGTGGCAATGGGGTCTAAACCCCCATCACCACAGTGACCAAAAGGTAAGTGTGGGGTCCATAGCTGAAGCACATTTTGAACATTGTGGCAATGGGGTCCAAACCCCCATCATCACAGTGACCAAAATGTAAGTGTGGGGTCCATAGCTGAAGCACATTTTGAACATTGTGGCAATGGGGTCTAAACCCCCATCATCACAGTGACCAAAATGTAAGTGTGGGGTCCATAGCTGAAGCACATTTTGAACATTGTGGCAATGGGGTCTAAACCCCCATCACCACAGTGACCAAAAGGTAAGTGTGGGGTCCATAGCTGAAGCACATTTTGAACATTGTGGCAATGGGGTCCAAACCCCCATCACAACAGTGACCAAAATGTAAGTGTGGGGTCCATAGCTGAAGCACATTTTGAACATTGTGGCAATGGGGTCCAAACCCCCATCATCACAGTGACCAAAATGTAAGTGTGGGGTCCATAGCTGAAGCACATTTTGAACATTGTGGCAATGGGGTCTAAACCCCCATCACCACAGTGACCAAAAGGTAAGTGTGGGGTCCATAGCTGAAGCACATTTTGAACATTGTGGCAATGGGGTCCAAACCCCCATCATCACAGTGACCAAAATGTAAGTGTGGGGTCCATAGCTGAAGCACATTTTGAACATTGTGGCAATGGGGTCCAAACCCCCATCAACACAGTGACCAAAAGGTAAGTGTTGACAAAGAAAGAGGTGCAACTGCCAAACTGCATGGATGATTCCTGGTCACAGAACAACAAACACATCAGTGGCAAAGTAGTGTATGTGTCCCATTGCAACATAAATTGGGGGAAGCCAAATACTGCAGTGCAAATAAGACATACCTTTGGCCATGTGCAGACAAACAACACCCATGGGGGCTGACACCGTCAACAATCATCAATGACACAATGACAGAAGTGACCATCAGAATGCAGACCCACATATTTGCACCAATGGGCACACAAATGCAGATACCCTGTGGAGACTGCAGATGTAAGGTGAACAGATACCATACCATGGCAGCAATGGGACACACAAACCATGATCATTGTGCTGACCGATGACCTAGGAGTCCCAGGGACAGCAGGGGAAACCCACCAAACTACATACAGCCAATGGCACACCCAAGATATGCCAATGCAGTGGTGCAGATGCACAAACACAAACAGGCAGACCCACACTGCACATCATACACAACAGGTGAGGGGGGTGCCAGTGTCCCCAGGCAACCACACAACACATGAGGAGACCTGAATACCAATCATACAGATGTGCATACAGTGCCACACAAAGGTAACTCATGGATCCAAATCCCCTATGTGGGCAAGCAGGCATTGTCAGATGAGAGGGAGCACAAATCACACATGTCACACAGGCACGTAGGGACAGCAACTGACACAGCAAGACACAGACACACCACAGCACCACCCCCAGGGCCCCCACAATGTGGTGACCCTGGGCTGCATTACAATCCCACTGTGATGACAAAGCTAAATGTGGTTCACACTGTGAACCACAGTCATGTGTCCTGAGCAACTAACTACCATCACACCTACACAAGCACAAATCAAACAGCATGGCCAGTAAGCCAAGGCCAACATGGAGGCAGGGGCCTAGCCGGGCAACAACTCTCATCTGCACACACTCAACACCACACCCCTCGACCTCCAACAATGTGCAGCAGTGAAGCACACATGCACTGGTGACATTGCACATGCACCCATGACTATTCCAGGGTGGTGGGTGGGAACCAAGGTGCAGAAACACATCACACATGGCCACTCAACAAGACTCCTGAATGTCTGACACACTGCACACTACGCTGTACATGGACATGACGGCAATACCACACCAACCAATGGGATCCCATCCACAGTCACACACCAATGAAGAAGCCAAGGTCACCCACAAAGAACACACATAGACAACAACCAACATTGCAGCCCGGACCCTGAGGAGTGCCAGCAGTCACACACACAACGTGTCACAATCACTGAAAGATAACACAAACTGGAAATCACATGACAGGGGCAAACAACAAGTGCCAAGGGGAAACCTGACTGTGACCCATCTGCGTCTGCACACAAACTCAGCCCTGACAGCAAACACACCTATGGGTGACACCCTGATGACCAGTAATGTACCATGCACCCACATCACAGAGAACCCAGGGCGAAGACTTTGGGGGAACATAGGTCAACTCAGCTAGCATCACAAACAGGTACAACACTAGGGATCACAGCATGCACAGCTAAACGGAAGTGAACATACAGACATGCACATACAACACACACCTTGGGCGCAGGCAATGTCACAGGAGTACACACTGCCATGAGGGGACTCCACTCCTGTGTGAGGAAAGCTGTGCCATATGTTGCCTCAGTAGGGCCCCATCATGTCAGCTGAGCACTTGGTCACACAATCAACAATTAGCACCAAATGAGGGCTCCCGTAACATCAGCCTGGTCATGGAAGTGCCAACGGAATCATCAGCACAGATCCAACACACTTGTATAGCAATGTTGCACTGACAACACAGATGAGTCCTTCCCCATTGATGCCCAAACCTGCATGTCCACTGGAGATGGCCACACGGTCAGGGAAGTAGACGAATTGAACAATGGCAGGCACAACAGATGTGCAGGGGTGGAAGCCACAGATGTGAAATAGGCAATCTAAGTAGGAAATCCCATTGCCAAATACTGAACACATGACACCCTCAGATGCTGCTATGGATGACATGGATACACCACAGGATAGGACACATTCCCCCTGGACCACATGGGTTCCTGCACAGTAACACTTCATTATCATGAGACCAAATATCACCATCACTGCAGCAAGGGCATGGTTAGCATCATCAACATCATGTACATCAGAAGCAAAAGCACTAGAGAACAGAAAGTTGCTTTATTCAGCATATGTGGCATTAAAAGTAGAAGTCCGGTAGAAAATAAACAAAGGCCAATGGCCAGTCCATCAACAAAGTCACAAGTGGGTGACAGTGGCAGATGCCACCCTACACATGCCTGCACAAAACCAGGGACAATCCACTAGGAGGGGCAACCGGGGGTAGGCCAGGCACCGCAGGGACAGGATCAGGGCTCACCAGGAGGAAGCAGGGAAGGGGTGGTGGGTGCTGGAGAGCCACTGACAACTGCAGTGGAGGTGTCTGACATGGTGTGTGCCGGCACAACTGGGGGGCATGGCTCAGATGTTGTGGGTGCCGGCACGACTGCAGTGGACCCTGCAGATGGAGTGGACAGGTCCGCCACTGCAGTGCCCAAGTCAGACAGGGTGGTAGTGGACTCCACTGCAGTGCCTACCACCAGGGGAGGAGAATGGGGAACAGGCAAGGTGGGCTGGACAGAGGGGGAGGACACCCTCACCACATCAGTGGCACAGACAAGCGCAGCGGGGGTGTGGTGCCGGGAGAGCAAGTGGCAGGGGGAGAAGGCCGGATCCTCTTGGGGATGGTATATCTGTGGGTGGGGGAACCTGGGGCAGGGTGTGGTGGGGGCACCTGTGGAGTGGGGGCCTGAGGGATGGAGGAAGGAGACCTGGTGCTTGAGCTGCAGGGCGGCGGCGGGGTCTTGCTCTTACCACTCCGGGGGACTTGCGGGTGGGGGCCTCAGTCTGTCTGCGCCTGGGGGAGGATGTCCGGGGGCGAGGGGCACTCTGCTCCGTGTGGGGGGCTTCCTCTTCCCCCTGGATGCTGGAGCAGCTGGATCGGAGGGGAAGAGGCCGAGGTCACTGAGGAAGAGGCGCTGGGTCTTTGGGGTTGCAGGTGAGGCAAGGGAGGGTGTTTTGGAGGGAGAGGCAACTGAGGACTGCGCAGTGCCCGTGGATGCGTGTGTGTGTACCAGGGCCCCATCCCCTGTGAGTCTGGTTTCAGTCCCCTGACTGTGCGTGCGTGTGCGTTTTGTTTGTGGCGTGTGTGTCTGTGTGCTGGACGTGTGTGTGCTGGTGTGTGCCTGTGCCGGTGTGTGTGTGCTTGGGACGGGTAAGGTGCTGGGGAGTGTGGATGGAGCAGAGGCAGGAGGGGTGAGGGACTGTCTGAGGAGGGACACTGCTGCCGTCAGGGAGGAGTCCATGGACCTATTGCCCCTCTGTAGGTCAGACATGCCCGATGAGATGCCCTCCATGAACGACACCAGCTGAGTCAACAGAGCAGTGTGCGCATGGAGGACACTCAGCATGGCTGTCTGCCCTACATGGAGCTGGAGAAGGAGGTACACAGACTCCTCACTCAGGGCAGCAGGGGACACAGGGGCAGGGGGTGCGGTGCCTGGCCCAAAGGAGACACGCTCCCGAACATGGGAGCCTCCATGGACCTGGGGAATGGGAGCCGATGGGAGGGCGGTGGTGGTGCTGGTGGTGGCGGGGACAGCAACACTAGCTGGGGTGTGGTGGCTGCTGACACCCGCCTCCATAAGGGAGTCATCCTCCGAGTTGCTCTGGTCCTCAACTGAGGTGGATGGTGCTGAGGACTCCTCGGTGTGGCTCCCCTCGCCCTCCGTGCCACTGGGTCCCTCCGACCACTCCTCGGCTGCTGACCCAGTCTGGCTCTCTGGCTCCTCCTGGTCCGTGGAGCTGTCCCTTTCCGTGGCCGTGGATGTATCTGCAAACAATGGGGAAACAGACAGACATCAGTCACCTGCACCAAACGCACACACCACTGTGAGCACAGCACATTACAGAGCAAGCCCTGGCATCATTAGTTGTACATTGCTAAAAGTGCCCTAACTGAACAGGAGAAGCCAATTGTCAGTCTGATGCCAAGCATGGCACTCACATCCCACATGGCCTTGCACCCATCTGTCTGGTGTCTGTTGGATTGCAACACCCCAGTGTGGACACATGCACCAAGTACACAGTAGTTGGACAGTGCAGAGGACACGGTGTGGCATGTGGACATGCACACATCACAGCTCTTGCCACTGAGTCAGTACAGGTTTCCGGATGAAAGGGATGCCCAGAGTCAAATAGGAAATGCATGTGATGCATATCAGCGACAGACACCATGATGCACCCATGTCCTGATAGCCATCGCCACAATGGTGTGCATGTAGCACATGTCACTCCCCTGCAGGACCACCAATAAGTTGACACATGCCATGGCAGAGGCATGACTGCTAAGTCATACATCACTGTCTCAGTGATGTATGACTTGGCAGCCAGACAACAACACTATGCACTGTGTCACAATAGTAGGTCATGGGGAATGCAAGTCCTGGAGCTGCACAAGTGCACATGTACATCCCCCACACAACACATCATCTTAACCCTCATCTGTCCAGGTCATACCTATTGGACATATGGGAGACCTGTGACACTACCCTCTGAACCTGAGCCCCTCACAATCTGCTGTGAATGGGGAACAGCTGCCTGAACTTCACATTCGCATACCCCAGTCTGCACGGGCAGCTGATCAAACACCTATGTGACACACAAGTATCGTCTCCTATGATCACATCTCCAGGGGCATGCTGAGCCCCTACCAAGAAACACCCCAGCAGTCCTGGCAAGTAATCCACAGCACACTGACACAGAGGCAGACACCTGAGGGGTCAAATCACTGCGCACAATGTGTCAGCTGATACACGGGAGTGGGAGTACAGAGTGCATTGCATGGCCTGGAGTAGGCATGACTGTCCTGCTCCACATGAATGAGGGATGAGCCCTGGACAGTGGATAGCTGGCTATGTATGTGTGACACACGTAATCTGCACACTCCTGGGGCCCAAACATTGTTCCCACCCGCTGCATGGGCGTGTGCCACATACCCCAGGCACATGTGGTGGCTCAGCTCAGCAAGTGGACCGCATATCAAAGCAACACGCAGATTACATGTCCGAACACAGGCGTTGTGTGAACAATGGACCCACCCATGATGCCCACAACAGAGTTAGGGAAACAGATGCTGTCCCCCACCTTTAGTGAAGCAAACTGCAAGGACACAGTCCCAAGTGACACAATTCCCTGAATGTAAGGGCCACACCTGGGTATCAGATGAGCAGTGGGCAGTGCACAATAGAGGGACATGGCTCCTGGACAACATGACTGCTGCACTGTGGCAGTTGAACCAGGCCAGAGGAGGGCACAAAGCATGTAATACAGAGTTCACAGTGCAGTCTTTGACTCACCCCCTCCTTGCTGCTGTCTGGCCTTCAGCTGCCCATCCAGGTCTGGAAACACCACCGCCAGGATCTGGAGCATGTGGGGGGTCAGGGTCCGTGTTCCGCTCCTCCTGCGAGGAGGCGACAGCTTCAGCTGGACCCGTGCAATCCTCCGGGTCCAGCCCCAAAGGTCCTGCCACCTCTTCTGGCAGTTGCGGATCCGGCGCTTGTAGACCCCCACGGACCGTACAGCCCGGACGATGTCCTTCCAGATCTCCTGCTTCCGATGGGCATTAACCTGTCAGGATGACAAAGTGAAAAGGCCATTACTACACATGCAACATATCCGTGCATGACACAGTTGTATATACATGTCTCAATCACAGGGGCACATGATGTACACAGGCAGTGCAAAGCTGCCCATGGACAGTTTGCCAGACGTCACTACATGGTATCATTGCATGGGAAGTAAAACCTTGTTCAAATGCACTGTCACTGCACCATACCTGTCCAGTGCATGTCACTACACACTATGGGGGTGACAACTACTCAGTGAGCCTGCTAGCCAGTGGCGTGCAGATTTTCAGCCTTGCTAGTCAGACAATATGCACATTCAGAAAGGCAGTGCACAGAACACTCACCTGCTCCCCTGGTGTCCCATACAGCTTGCTGTACTGTGGAAGTAGGCTGTCCAGCAGGGCCTGGTTCTCCTCAAGGCTGAAGGCTGGGGCTCTCTCCACAGTACGTGCCATTGCAGGGTCCAGAGGGGCAGAGACAGCAGCAGTGCAGTGGCAGATGTCGTCCTGGAGCATGTAGTGCAGGCAAGTGAGCTCTCAGGGGAACAGCCAGCAATATATATGTGCTGGAGAGGCAGATACTGTCCCTTGTGTCCAAAGTGATAGGTCCAAGTCGTTTGCATCTTCTGAATCTGGCCAATCCATGGAATAGCAGCACCAAAACACGCCCACAGCATCCTTCAAATCTTCAACTTCATGACATACATGATTTTGCAACATTGTTGTGGGTGACCAACTGAATTTCCAGCAACCGACTCGTTCAAAATTCGAAAACGCGTCCGTTGCCAGGCAAGGCCATTGTCAATGGGTGCGCACCGATCGGTCCATTGCGGTACAACGCGTACAGGGGTACAACGCGTACCCGCACACATTGAATGCAATGGGCCGGCCGGGGCACCGATCGGTCCATTGCAGTTCAACGCGTACAGGGGTACAACGCGTACCCGCACACATTGAATGCAATGGGCCGGCCGGGGCACCGATCGGTCCATTGCAGTTCAACGCGTACAGGGGTACAACGTGTACCCGCACACATTGAATGCAATGGGCCGGCCGGGGCACCGATCGGTCCATTGCGGTACAACGCGTACAGGGGTACAACGCGTACTCGCGACACATTCAATGCAATGGGCCGGCCGGGGCACCGATCGGTCCATTGCAGTTCAACGCATACAGGGGTACAACGCGTACCCGACACATTGAATGCAATGGGTCGGCCGGGGCACCGATCGGTCCATTGCAGTACAACGCTGCGTACTCGCGCACACATTGAATGCAATGGGCCGGCCGGGGCACCGATCGGTCCATTGCGGTACAACGCGCATACAGGGGTACAACGCGTACCCGCACACATTGAATGCAATGGGCCGGCCGGGGCACCGATCGGTCCATTGCAGTTCAACGCGTACAGGGGTACAACGCGTACCCGCACACATTGAATGCAATGGGCCGGCCGGGGCACCGATCGGTCCATTGCAGTACAACGCGTACAGGGGTACAACGCGTACCCACACACATTGAATGCAATGGGCCGGCCGGGGGCACCGATCGGTCCATTGCAGTACAATGCGTACAGGGGTACAACGCGTACCCGCACACATTGAATGCAATGGGCCGGCCGGGGCACCGATCGGTCCATTGCAGTACAACGCATACAGGGGTACAACGCGTACAGGGTACAACGCTGCACCGCGACACATTGAATGCAATGGGCCGGCCGGGGCACCGATCGGTCCATTGCGGTGCAACGCGTACAGGGGTACAACGCTGCACCGCACACATTGAATGCAATGGGTCGGCCGGGGCACCGATCGGTCCATTGCAGTACAACGCATACAGGGGTACAACGCTGCACCCGCACACATTGAATGCAATGGGCCGGCCGGGGCACCGATCGGTCCATTGCAGTTCAACGCGTACAGGGGTACAACGCGTACAGGGGTACAACGCGCACCGACACATTTAATGCAATGTGCCGGCCGGGGCACCGATCGGTCCATTGCGGTACAACGCGTACAGGGGCATAACGCGTACCCGCACACATTGAATGCAATGGGACGGCCGGGGCACCGATCGGTCCATTGCAGTACAACGCGTACAGGTGTACAACGCGTACCCGCACACATTGAATGCAATGGGCCGGCCGGGGGCACCGATCGGTCCATTGCTGTTCAACGCATCACTGTACATGTGACTGGCATATGTCAGCATGCCTGTCTCAGATGGACATATGCCAGCCACAGATAGCTCCCAGGGAGTGAGGGGCACACCTACATCACAACAGCCTGTCCAAACTTTATCATAAGGCATGTAAGGCTGCATTTCCTATTGTGTGTATGTTGGTGTACATGTTGTCCTGTGGGTGTCACCTGTGGGCAGCCACCCCCAGGCTGTGCACGTGTAAATGGGGACAGGATCCTGGGTGTTACGTGTACATGACCACTGTGATGTGCAACTGTTCATATCTGTGCATGTGCCATGGTCACATTTCATGGTGGTGTATGTGTATGTCATGTCACATACCCCGTGAGTCCCATGTGGGACGGTATGTTTGAGCCAGGGTGTCCCAGTGGCACAATAGTGATGGTCCTCCACAGTCTTTGTGCATGTAGTGTTTACAATGTCTCTGATTTCATGTGCACAATGGGAGACAGTCTCCACATCCACGTTGTGTGTGCATGGACTTTGATGTTGTGCGTGTGTGTGTCACAGACATCCATGTCTGTCCTGCCATGGCAAGTGGGACCACTACCTGTGGGGGTCATGGTTGTTTTGCTGTGGTGTATACATGATACTCCATGTAATGCCAGTGTCCATGTGGCAATACAGGGTCCCTGGGAATGTACCTGTCGTTGAGCTGTGGTGCCTGGGGCACATCTGTTCTCACATGTCACTGTGGGGGTGATTGTGACACGGCAGCAGGAGATGGGAACTGTGACACGGCCTCATGATATCCAATGGGCCAACCTGGGACTAATTGATGCCACCTGTTGGACCGTGTTGACAGATGTTGGCCATGTATGTACCATACATGTCCTTACGGAACTGCACACTTCATGTAGTTGTGCCTCATAATGATGTATGTTGGGATATTGAGTGTGTTCAATGCCGCATATGTGGGGTGACTGACAATCTTGCTTACTTCTCCTCTGCACTGCAGGGCTCCTGCTGTCCATCGACCATTCCCAGACCTGGCAACGATGGTGGAACGGGACAGCATCCGACGGTACCGCTTCACCAGGCAGCTGATTGAGGATTTGGCAGTGCAGTTGTCCCCACATTTGCAGCCTGGCCGGCCGTATCCTACAGCGCTGACCCCCAAGGTGAAGGTGATGGCAGCCCTACACTTCTTTGCCACTGGTACCTTCCAACATACTGTGGCGACTGCTGGTGGGATGTCACAGACCATGTTGAGCCGTGTGCTCCGCGATGTTTTGGCGGCAATGTTGCTATTCCTGAACCGGTACATCTATTTCCCTAGACTGCGACGACTCACTGACGTGAAGAGTGACTTTTATGCCCTGGGGAGGATGCCGCATGTCATTGGCTCCATTGATGGGACACATGTGGCTTTGGTACCACCACAGGCCCAGGAGCAGGCCTACAGGAACCGCAAGCACTACCACTCGGTCAATGCACTGGTGGTGTGTCTTGCAGACATGACCATCACACACCTGTGTGCCCGTTTCCCTGGTTCAGCACACGATGCCTTTGTGATGAGGAGTAGTCGCATCCCCAGGATGATGGCACAGATGCAGAACCAGCGTGCCTGGCTTGTTGGTGTGTACTGACTTTGTGCCATTGTGTGTGATCTGATCTGTAGTATTCCGCCCACTTTTCCAAGTCAGCTAATGTGCACTTGTCTGTCCGTAGGTGACTCGGGATACCCCAACATGCCGTGGTTTCTGACACCCCTCAGGAACCCTGTGACACCAGCCCAGATGCGCTACAATGAGGCACATGGTCGGACCAGGAGAGTGATTGAGCGGACATTTGGTCTCCTGAAGAGCCGCTTCCGCTGCCTGGACAAGACCGGAGGGTCCCTCCCATATGCCCCTGCGAAAGTGTGCAAGATTATCATCGTCTGCTGCATGCTCCACAACCTGGCAGTGCGGAAGGAGTTGCCTCTCATCCAGGATGACAATGACCAACATCCGCCACCTGTGGAGGATCCTGGCCTGGACCACGATGCCAGTGACGATGATGATGATGATGATGATGGTGATGTCCGCACACAGCTCATCACCAACTTCTTTAGCTGAATGTGAGTATCCTGAGGTGTCATGTCAATGGTGTGAGTTGGCATGATGTGTAGGTGGTGCTCTGGTGCTGTTGGAGTGTGTCCATGGGCTACTTGACTGGATGTGTGTTGCGATGTGTGCTTACAGGTGGGCTGTACTCCCAAACAGTGTTGACATGCTAACTTGGTTCTGGGTGGGTATCTTGTAACATGTATTGTGCATGAGTTTTGCTGTTCTGTCCTGTACTCCATTGCTTTTGACTGTGTGTCATTTCTGTCCTTCACAGGGTACTTTCAGATTCGTTTGGTCAACTGTGTCCACCGACGACGTGATTGCACTTCCAGGCTGGTAGCTGTTGTGTCCCTACAGGTGATGTGCGCCACACCCATGGACTTCCTTCCGTCTACAGTTGTTGACTGTGTGCCCGCTGCCAGGTGGGATTACCTTGCATCTGTAGTGGTTACGACATGTTGCAACTGTGTAATAAACCTGTGCTTCACTTTGTGATGTGCGTTGTCTGTGGTCACACATTTGACTGCCATTTGCTTACTGCACCTGTGGGCTACTTGACTACAACTGGGAATGGGTGTGGTGTCTGTGCATTGCACCGTCTTCCCTGGCAACATCAGTGTAGGCAATGAGTCAGATGGCCTAGGTGTGTATGTGTTGTGTAGCCCTGGTGGTGTGTCTCCCTCATATGTGTCACGTTGCCTTTACTCACATGCCTGTGTTGTCCTTGCTGTTGCAGTTCGCATACACAGTGTAATTTTGCAGTTCATCATCCCCATAACAGCACCCACGTTGGAATCACAACAGAGGCAAGTATGGTGTATTAGTGTGTTTATTGTGATACATTTGTGTGAATAGTGCATAGGATGGGTAGTGCTGTACATAAATCTTGCAATCAGAAGTTCCTAGGTGAATTGAAAGTCCTGGTAGACAGAATCCCCAGTATCGGGGCCACAGTTGTCTGACACATTGGTCCAACTTGTACTCCCCATGCAATGTGTGGGAGTAGTGTTGCCGTCAACAGGGTGAACAGTCTGTGCACAAAGGTGAACATCCAGAACAGGTTCAGGCTTCCTGGGAGTTGCGCTTGGCCATCGGCCTCTCACTTGCCCCTCCTCGGACGACCCCTCTTCTTGGGGGGGCCCTCAAGTACAGGCTGCTGCGGTGCAGGGGACTCTCCGCCAGAGTCATCCTCCCTCCCTGTGGCAGTTGCAGTTTGTTCGGCACCAGATGTTGTTGGCACACAGGGAGGTGTGGACTGGTTGCTGTTCATCTGGCGGAGGCATTGTAAGATGTCCCTGTGCACCGCCGTCATCTCATGCAGTGCATCCCACTTGGACTCCACGCGGGACATGTGTGAGTCCACGCGGGACATGTGTGACTCCACGTGGGACATGTGAGAGTCCAAGCGGGCATGATGGGCAGCCTGCTGCTGTTTCATGTCTCTGAGGAGCCCCACTACCTGGCTGAGGTCTCCGGTGCTGGACTGGTACGCATCAGCTATGCGTACCAGTTGTGGGTCATCATGCACACCAGCAACCTCTGCAAGCAGCGACCTCTGTCTCCCACCCCTCCCACCACCCCTGCTGACATGTGCAGTGCGTGCAGTGGCACGCACAGATGACCCTGGTCCACCTTGGGGGTTGGTGGTGGTGGTGGTGTCCATGGCCCCAGGTTGGTCCAGGGTCCCTGTGCTGGTGTTGCTCCTTGTTCTGTCCATGTCGGCAGGGATGGTATTTGTGGTGACAGTCGTTGGAGGGGTGGGTGCAGGGGTGCAGCTGGTGGTCCTGCTGGTGCTGCAGCTGGTGGTCCTGCTGGTGCTGCATGTAGACTTGCACCGGATGTGCCAGGTTGGTCTTCTTCGTCCGAGGAGGGCAGAGGCTGTACGACGCCAGTGAGCTCCGCATCCTCTTGAGCCTGGGACTGGGACTCCTCAGCGTCTGCTGCTGTGTCCCCATCATCACCTGTTTTTGGGAGACACACACAATGTATGTTATGTTTCTGCAGGCATCAATGGTTGACACACATGACAGTTGTGACTGTGCCTCTGGGTGCGGGCCTGTACATTGCATTGTCCTAAGTCGTCACAGTCAGGGGTTGATATTGGTGTGGCACATTGTCCTGCATTATTTGGGCATTTCTATGTATTTTTTGGGGTGTGAACATGGTCTGCATTGGTTGTGTTTGGTTGACAGCCGGCCCTCCTTCCCACCCACCCAGCCAGCCAGTTATCCCACCATGGAACGTGCTTGCATTGCAGGGAGTGGAAGTTGTCTCTCAGGATGTCAGTCAGTGGTGTCCTGCTGTTTGTTGGTGCACAGTTGCCAGCAGGGCCTTGTGCTCCCCACAGCAGTAGCCAGTGTCAGCCATCTTGTGAGTCCTTCTCCACTTCCTGTGATGTGAGCATGGTTCAGGGTGGTGTTGATGGGACAGTTGTGGGGGTGACCAATATCAGTGACTACGACTCCCATCATGCTATTGCCTCCACCCCCTTCCCAGCATGCCAATGCTTCCTTCCTTTTGACTCTGCTTCCCTGTGGGGTGGGCTGGCTGTGCTGACAGGATGGCTGGGAGTGTTGTCCTGGCAGTTGTTTGGCTAAAAGTCCCAAGAGTGTCCCTGTGCTTCACACAACATAACCCAGGGTGGTGGTTCGTTGTGGGATCTTGTGTTAGGATGGGGGGCATTGCATTCTACCAGGTGGGTTCTGTGGAGTTTGTGTTGGGGGGTGTGTGAGGGGAGGTGCTTGTGACTATGGTCAGTGCTGCAAGTCCTCCTTCCCACCCACCCAGCCAGCCAGTTATCCCACCATGGAACGTGCTTGCATTGCAGGGAGTGGAAGTTGTCTCTCAGGATGTCAGTCAGTGGTGTCCTGCTGTTTGTTGGTGCACAGTTGCCAGCAGGGCCTTGTGCTCCCCACAGCAGTAGCCAGTGTCAGCCATCTTGTGAGTCCTTCTCCACTCCCTGTGATGTGAGCATGGTTCAGGGTGGTGTTGATGGGACAGTTGTGGGGGTGAGCTATGTCTGTGACTACGACTCCCATCATGCTATTGCCTCCACCCCACTTCCCAGCATTCCCATACTTACTTGCTTTTGTGGGGAGTTCAGTGTGTGTGGGTGTGAGAGCAATGGCAAGATGGCTGACAGTGGTGTCCTGCTGTTGGTTGGTGTGCAGTTCCCAGCATGCCCTTGTGCTCCACACGACACAGCAACAGTGTCAGACATCTTTGATGGGCCTTTCCACTCTCTGTGGGATGTGCATGCGTGAGTGTGAGCTTGCTGGGCCATGTGGTGGGGGATGTAGAGCTGTGACTACGACTCCCATCATGCTATTGCCTCCACCCCCGTTCCCAGCATGCCCATGCTTCCTTCCGTTTGACTCTGCTTCCCTGTGGGGTGGGCTGGCTGTGCTGACAGGATGGCTGGGAGTGTTGTCCTGGCAGTTGTTTGGCTAAGAGTCCCAAGAGTGTCCCTGTGCTTCACACAACATAACCCAGGGTGGTGGTTCTTTGGGGGATCTTGTGTTAGGATGGGGGGCATATCATTCTACCAGGTGGGTTCTGTGGAGTTTGTGTTGGGGGGTGTGGGGGAGGTGCTTGTGACTATGGTCAGTGCTGCAAGTCCTCCTTCCCACGCAGCCAGCCAGATATCCCACCATGGAACGTGCTTGCATTGCAGGGAGTGGAAGTTGTCTCTCAGGATGTCAGTCAGTGGTGTCCTGCTGTTTGTTGGTGCACAGTTGCCAGCAGGGCATTGTGCTCCCCACAGCAGTTGCCAGTGTCAGCCATCTTGTGAGTCCTTCTCCACTCCCTGTGATGTGCGCATGGTTCATGGTGGTGTTGATGGGACAGTTGTGGGGGGGACAATATGTGTGACTGCGACTCCCATGATGCTATTGGCTGCACTGACTTGGCCAGCATGCACAGAATTCCTTCCTTTGAGTGGTCTTCACTGTGTGTTGGTGTTGTTGTGGTGGCTACATGTCTGGATGTGTTTGTTAGTTCTATTTGTGCCACTGCCTAGCTGTAGTTGTAGTTGTGTTTGTACATGTGATGGCACAGTTGGATGTGACTTTTTTGATGGCATGTGTTGTGTTTATCTGACTGACATACACATTTTGGGATGATTCTGTTCTGGTTGCTGTGTAATTGCTATGAGTGCATGGTTTGACTCTCCCTTGACAGTGATGTGTGTGTGTATTGTGGCAGAATATTGTGTACATTTGTTGTGTACTCACCAGGCTCTGGGATGTTCTCTAGTCCATATACGCTCACTGGCGGAAGGATGGCCCGCACCTTCTCCTCCCAGGGCCTGAGGTATACTGGCTTGGCAGGAGGGCCACTGCCGGTGTATTGGCTCAGGAGGTAGTCTTTCTTGAGCAGGTCCCGTACCCTCCTGCGCACGTCATACCACCTGTTCTGGATTTCGGTCTTTGTGCGCAGACATGGTGATTGTGCGTTCACCCTGTTGATGATCCTCTCCCACATCTTGGTTTTCTGGGAGATGGGGGTCTGTTGGACCAGTGTGCCAAACAGCTGTGGCTCTACCCTGAGGATCTCGTCTACCATGACTTCCAATTCACAATCTAGGAACTTGTGATTCTTCTTGGGGGGCATGGTGATGGGTGGTGATGGTGAGTGATGTGTGTGTTGGTGTGCAGGTGAGGGTGTGTGAGTGTGTGTTTTGCTGGGTGTATGTGAGGTAGGTATTTGTTGGTGTGCTGATGGTGTGTGGCTTGTGTGAGGGATGAGCTGTGGGTGGGTGGTTGCTTTCTCTTGGGTGCTGGCAGTGGAATGGCATTTGCAAAGGATCATGGTTGTGATTTGTGTCCTTTATATGGGTGGAGTTGTGGGTGTGTCTTTGTTCTCTGTCCCCACCCCCCCAGTATTTTTTGGCTTAGTAATTGCTTGTTTGGCCTTTTTTGTGTGATTTTTCCTTTGTACTGTCTGTGTATGTTGGAAACGTTCTTGTGACCGAGTCGGACCCTGCATTTGTCTCGTACGGTCTTCTCCGTTTCGTTCACGCTGTGTTTGTGCAGTTTTCTATGCTGCGTACGCGTCGGTCGCGGTGTTTTCGGTTGCTTCGGCTCGGTTTTGTATGCGTGTCGGTCGTACGGCTTGGCCTCCGTCCGACTCGCTCGTGGTTTTCGCGCCTTGCATCGTACTTTGCGGTTTGGAGTTCGCGTGTACGTTTCGGTCGGATTTGTTCCGCGTGCGTGTCGGTCGGTTGGATTCGCGTGTTTTTCCGACCGGATTGCTGTTTTCCGTGCGGCTCGGTCGGTCGACTTGGGCTTGGTACGTGTCGGTCGGATTTTGCACGCCTTGCATCGTACTTGGCGTGTCGGGCGCCACAGGTACGTGTCGGTCGGTATAATTTCCGGATCCGAGTCGGTCGGTGCTTTTCCGGCCCGAATCGGAATCGACCCCGTAGTGTTTTAGCAAGTCTATTTTACAAGACAGGAAGATTAGAATATTATTACACTGATATAGATAAGATTTTTGCAAAGATTCCTGTAGTTTCTGAACTAAACAAGGTAAAAGAGGCAAGAACATTTGGTGAATTTTTCATAGAAAATAAAATTCTAACATTAGATGATATAGTTAAAAACAACCTTACCTATGAGTTAAGAAATGAAGAAAAGGTATTTTTAGAAATGGTCGAGGATAGAAGAGTGAAATTTCAAAGAAAAGTGATAGAAGAGACAAAAACACCCCTTTGGGCGTTTGAGGAAGAAAATCATGACAAGAAAAAGACAAAAGCAGCTATGACTCTGGATTGGCCCCAACAGGGAAGGTTGTGCATTAGAAGAAATAAAACAAGATATGACAATTATTTCGTGGGTTCCAGTGATTGCCATGACAATTATGAAATTTTAGGAGGTTGGGGATTTAAAGGGGGAAAAGATCCAATATTTCCTGGGATCTATTACATTTGCGGTAACAGAGCTTATTACAGGTTGCCGGACCATTGGTATGGATCATGTTATTTAGGCCTGGTCTTTCCAAAGATTTTTCATGTAGATAGAGCAGAAAAGGGAACACACGAAATAATAAAGACATTTACACGTAGAAAAAGGGAACATTTCTCAGAAGTAGTAGGTGATATTTTTGGAGCATTGATACCAGCAGTGGGAATATCTTTGAATGCCTTTAAAATTCGGAAATTATCCACAGTAGTAGATCGTTTATCTACAGATACTGCTGGAGGGTTCTTGATGGTAAATACCGAAATGGTTGCCATGAGAGCTATGGTGATGCAAAATCGACTTGCCCTTGACATTCTTTTGGCAAAAGAGGGTGGAGTCTGTGGAATGCTGAAAGTCCAACATTGATGCACTTACATTCCAGATAAAAGTGAAAATATACAAAAGTATATAAAGAATATTACAAATTTGCACAAAGAACTTGTTCCACTGGAGGTTGAAAATGCATTTGGAAAACTTGGTAAGAGTTTTACCTCAGTAATAAATTGGTTTACTAGAATGAGTGGATTAATAATAGGGAAAGTTATAATAGTAGCAACCATAATAATCATAGTAGTTTTAGTACTGAAGCTAAGTATTATATGTATAAAAAGAAGAAAAAGACAGAATAAGATAGAAAAAGAAAATAAGATAAATAAAGAAAGAGAAAGAGAAATGGGTGAAATAGAGTTAGAGGAATTAAAAGAAAACATGTATAAGAAAACAAAGAAACAAGATGAAAGGGATACAGCTGTGTAAACTAACAAAACAAACTGGACAAAGAAATATGCTATCTGATAGAATTGTGTAACATGGGTTTTGTGGTGATATTAAAAATCACCAAAGGGGGGAGTTGATGGAGCAGGGTAAACGAAATTTTTTTTTAACCTCCTAATATTTATGTTAAATAATTAACACACAGGATTGTCTCAGTAAATAACCAACCATGTATGTTACATGAAAACGGTTACGGGTAACACGCTATATCTGTGCAAACTAATTTACTTACAATTGTTAACGTGGATAACATAAGCCTAATAATTTGCGTACTAACTAAAATAATAAATGCATGATTTGTGCTTGGAAATAAACTGTGTAGTGGCAAAGTAAAGCGATTGGTAAGTAAGAAATGGCTTTATATGTCGCTTTTGCTAGGTAATACTTAATTGGGGTACGTAGAATGACGGGAGGGAAACGAAAAGGCTTATATTCTTTATTCTTAACTATGTTCTGTTTATCTTTATAATAGTTCGCTTAGGCCTGTTGGCCCGCGATGTTAAAATGGCTGCCATGGCAAGCAAGCTAGAGTACGCAGGCGCGAAGAGAGTTCCGAAAGCGAGAAAGGCTGCGAGCAAAAGGGATCATGTGACCGTCCCAAAGCCTAGGATGGAAGCGTGGTCAAGGCTGCAGTGACCTTATGATATAAGCGTGTGCCAAAGAAGGACAATAGCGAAAAGCGTGAGAAGTTGCAGTGAATATATGAATAAACAAGGAACTGTCCAACTTAAATGTATCAGAAATGGATACAGAACGAAACCGGAATGCGAATGGGTAATGTCATGAACCCGTGAGAAACGACAGAAGTATGAACTTTCCACAAAGAACTGGTTGAAACAAAGATATTGATAATGAAATGTATACTGACCCCAAATGGACCAATTAGAGAGAATCTTGCCCACAAAGATGTAACATTTTCACTTAGTAAGCTAGTATTAGGGTATAAGAAGACCTACTCTTGGAGGGAGGGAGAAGTTGCTGCTTTTATATTTTTGATTGAGCACGAGACGCTGCTGCTGAAGAACTTTTTGCCTTTAATAGATTTTCCATTTTAATACTATTAGACCTTTATTTCTTAAATACTAAAGAGGGATTGTGGCGGGACTCTTCTTATAAGTGATCCGTCGAGAAGGCCTGTTTTCCAGGACAGATAGACAGTTTTCCGGGAGCTCTATGCTGTGATCTGAAATCATTGCTGTGAAGAACTTTTGTTTTCCATCTAATAGGTATGCATTGCAATTTCAATTTATTCTTATAATGACGCTAAATGTAATAATCTGAATGATAAATTTGAAACTTATTCATGCTTCTAAAAATTATATAAACTTCATTATCTTAAATCAATGAGTCAGTGGTTCTTTAGCTCAATGATAAATGTAAATGTTGAAAAAGGTTTATAGTGATTGAGCTGGTCTTAATCACCATCAACTGATTCCTACTAGTTGGTCCATCGACCAATGAGCGGAATATCTTAAAGGCTTGAGAAGTATTATGTCGTTTTAAAAGGTATCCCGTCTCCTTCCAGCGAATCATTAACTGTTTTTCTCCTAGGTAAAAGTGGATGAAATCCAGGGAATATATGAGAGAGTGAATGTTTATTCGGTGTTATGGGCCCCACCGTCATATGGATATAGTTGTGGAAAAGGGAGATATTTGTACCTGGACGTCCAAAGCATATAGGAGAAGAAATTTTATTGTTAGCGCTGGATCACTGCGCTTCATCGGAATTAAGGCAGCTATTTGAGGTAACATCAATCTTGACCAATAAGTCAAATATAATTAGGTATCACAATTGCATGCAAAATTATAAGTATTCAAATTGTATGTTACGAATAACTGGAGCCTTTCTTGCAGCCATTATTAATCGCTCCTTTGGAATACTTACATCAAAGTTTACACTATAGGTCTGATCTTTTTTAATTATCACCCAACAAACTCAATCTTTTTTTTTTATCTTATCACTGTTTCAATGCATAGCACCCAGATAGTTTCACACCCTTTTAAGTTGGCCGCTACAGTCAACACACTTTATAAAAGACCACCAAAAAGATGATTCACTCTTTCTAAATGTTTTAGTTAAAGTTGACACATCTTGCTATGACATTCTTCTTTTCTCTTAGTCAGTCAAAATACCTTTATTCGGCTCCATAGCCATAAAAAGGCAGACACACAATAATAAAACACATGTTATAAAAATACAAGGAAGTATGCATAAAGTGTTTAAAATGCTAACTCTACTGCCAGAAAAGATTAACACATGTATAAAGCAATTTGATAAGTACACAGCGTAAAAAATAAAAAATAAACTGTTTATACATTACAATCCACTACATCAAATAGTCACTCAGCTTCAAAACTTAATGAAAGAAAAGTGTAATGCTAGAAAGGCCTTTATAATGAGACTATAAGGCTGGCAAAGGTAGAACATTAATGTCTCTCCTGATCCTCAGTGCTTGCCGGACACAGCGGATAACTGCATGACATAAAATATGTGAGTCCAGGCGCTGTAAAAAACAGAGGTTTGACCTAAAAGATCTGAGGTTGATCGCACGTAGTATAGGACGTACAATCTGAACTCTGGGCATAGTATAAAATCTACAGAAAAACAGGAAATGAATGGTGGATTGCTGACTAATGTTATCACAGGGGCAGCAGGATAAGGTAGAAAACCAAGTGCACTGCTGTGGAAAAGCTGCCAGGAAATGTACTGTGCACAATCTAAAATGTGTTAAATAAAATCTGTATTCAGAGTTAGGGATCCATAGTAAGTTGGGTTCTATCCCGTCAGTGGTCTTAATCTCTGTGTAACGGTGGACTGTGTCCATTGCCTGGATCTTGGTAGTCCTAATACATGTTCTGTGGTTATAAAACGTTTTTTTACCTTAGCCCTTGAGTTGTTATCAGTTTCATTTGGAAAATGAAATACATTTTAGGAACACCAAGTTAAGTAAATGTTCATTTAATATAGGTTAGTCAGGGGATAGAATCCCTGTGATCTAATTTGGCACAGTCTGCATGAACTTAACATGAAAATTTGGTGCAAGGAGAATGCCAAATTTTCAACCACAGTAGGAGCGGCACAATTTTTATCGATTTGTCTATGTAAGGAAAATTTCTGTTTGGGTTATGAAATTTGCGGTGCTCTTCAGGACCATTAACAGTCTACCAAGGAATTTGTTTTCAATAACTTGCAGACACCCTGGGTCTGTATAGCCCCAGATACCAGCCCCATATGTGCCCAAAGAAAGGCATTTGGCATTATATAGTTAAATTAATTCTTGGATAGGGTTTTGACCAAGTTTTCTAGCAAGTTTAGTATTCATCATGATCTCGAGAGAATTAAAATTTGAGACCTTAGTAATGGGGGTCCCACCAATAATGAACCTACGAGAGTGTGTATTCGTTGCTCCACAAATCATAAAATGTACAATTTCTAATGGTTAACCTTTAATTTCAGTTCCCCCATAAGGTCATTGAAGAAGTCAAGTAGTAGCTGTAGCCCGTTAGCGGTTCAGGAAATAATGTTATGTTATAAGCATTTTATATGTTATAAGCATTTATACAGCGCACTTACACCACAAGCGTGTACACTTGTCGCTAGATAACAGAACTACCACACAGCACTCACAGTTTTAATCATAGGCCTGTTTGAAAAGTCACGTTTTCAAAAGCTGTCAAATTCTGATGTAGCAGGAGGTCATCCTAATTTCAACTGGCATGGAGTTCCATATTCGAGGGTTGAGTGTGGAGAATCTAGAACCTCCAAGTCTTTTCTTTTTAAAATAAGCACCGCATCGTCTGTGTAGGACTGGCACAGGCTGGTCACCCACAATAGGAGAATCCTTCCCTCTGGCCTTCAACACTTGATCAAGGGAATTGATATAAAATAGAAATAAAAAAGGGGCTAGTATGCAGCCCTCTCTAACCCCCCTTTTGGTCTTAAAAAGGGGCGCGCATTCTCCTTACTTGCCAAACCGAACTTGTGCAATCGTATCCCAGTGGAGGCTTCTGAGAAGTTCTAACAAAGAAGCTTCAACCCCTGCCTCATTCATCATGTCCCAAAGCTTGCCCCTGTCCACCAGATTGAAAGCACTGGAGAGCAGGGCCGGACTGGCTACCGGGCATTTCTAAGTAAAGAATGGAAAACCAAATGGTTTTAAAGTATGCTTTAAAACCATTTGTTTTGCTTTCTTTACTTAGAAGCAAATGCAGGTCCCCATCACCATAAATCAGCCCCCACGGCAGTAAAATTGGGCCCGAGCTTGGCAGCCGATCAAAACGCGCAGTAGCCAGTCTGGCCCTGCTGGAGAGGTCCCTGTAAGCTAAGTGTAAAGAACCTCCCCTGGCTTTTAGGTACTTTCCGGTGAGAAGGAGCAATTTCGGGGACTGTTCGACTGTGCCATCACCTGGGCGAAAAGCCAT
Organism: Calotriton arnoldi; assembly: GCA_963921515.1. Taxonomy (NCBI): domain Eukaryota; kingdom Metazoa; phylum Chordata; class Amphibia; order Caudata; family Salamandridae; genus Calotriton; species Calotriton arnoldi. The sequence goes on from CAWUFW010002000.1 coordinate 2,326,063, forward strand.
ATTAAACTTGTGAAAAAAAACCTCTTTCCTCTGCCTAGTCTTCCAGTTTTTGGAGGATCACCATCCCTAGAATCTTGACGGAGGAATCCAAGAGGGAGATTGGGTGATAGCATGTCGGTTGCTTTCTATCACCCTTTTTGAAAATAGGGATAATAATGGATTTCTTCCAGGAGCTTGGAATTTTAACTATGATTGTGGCGCGGAATGCTGGATTTAAGACGTCTGTATGAAGCCATATGGGCCAGGTGCGACCTTTATAATGACCAGATCTACATCAATTACATCAATAGAATTAGCAAGAGATTGTGCACCGTCTGAAGCAATGTAAGGTACATCTGGGGAAAGTAAGTTAAAAGCTTCTTGGTCAAACATCCTTGAAAAGTGGGACACCCAGTCATCTGGGGAATATGTCATTCTATTTTAGAGTGCTTAGCTTCTGAAAAGAAAGACCGATTGGTAACTTCCCAGAAGGCCTCCTTAAGTTCTGTGGCTGCTAGTAAACCCTCCCATGCCTTCTCTCTTATTATCTTTTCCTCTCTTCCAAGGTCTCCTTATAAATTTGCTTGTCTAATAGCCTCAATATTACAAGGTAGAATCTTAGTTACCAGTTTTAGATTTTTAGGAGCAAGAATACAGGCACAGTTAAACCATCTATAAATAATAGGTTCAGCAGGGGGTTTCTTAGAAATCATCATGATGGTCCCCATTTTACGAAGATCATCAACACTTTCTAGAATTTCCTGTGGCTTAGCTTCACCTGATAGGCAGCACACCACCTTTTCTTTCCTTCTGATAATTAATTACTCACAAAAATTGTTTTGATCCAAATTCTCCCACTTGATGTGTATCACCTTATTTGGGCAAAAGTGCAGATTAGAAGAAAAGGCATGTTTTGAGGCCTTGATTACAGGGCATCACTGATACTAGACAATAAAATATTTGATTCTAGTACTAACTGTGCCAAATATTTAGAGAGAGAAATGAAATCAATGGTAGACCCGATACCTTTCCCTGTAAACGTTGGGGGATACACCACGCCATCATTAAAAAAGTCCGAATTGAACAGCAAATTATGTTTGGAAATAATCTGGTTTAATGCGTTACCATGAGTGCTATGCGACAAGTGTGTCAAATTATTCCCCTGTCAGTCTATTAAGCCACATACATGATATCACTGTAAGGGGCATTTAGTGGTTAAAATCAACCAACCAGATAATGACCATCATATTTGTACACTTTTCAATAAAATCTGAAATAAAGATATCTAAAATCCAAAATTAGTTCAGCTGGTTGGTTAACAGAAAAGTTAAAGCAAAAATGTATCAACAGGAAAATAGGGTAGCAGGAAAAATTAAGTGTAACATTTGGCAGCAGGGAGTACACATCACCACTTCAATTCGTACATTACTGAGTTTAAGAGAAAAAAACGTTTCTAAACCTCCTTTTGGTCGTCCAAATGACGAAGGTATAGCTGCAACACAAAAGATTGAAAACCATTGATATAAGAATTTTCAGGCGTCCACGTCTCTTGGCAACATACAACATCATAAGAGTTAACAATTTCTAACCGGTCCACATTGCCCAATTTCTTGCAGATACCCGCTCCGTTCTAAGAAAGCAGGCGAAGGCCACCTGGCCTCTGCATTTTGGGTTTTGAGTTACTAATAATAGGCTCTTCTACCACTAAAATAGCAGGCTCCTCGTTTGATGCTGCTGATGGCAGTGCAGAATGCGGGTCTAAGGAAGAGGCCAGTCAGTCAATGTCCGAAGGGCCAAAGAGGGGACCAAAGAGCTTTTCATGGAAGTGTGGATCAGGAGAAAGATTAGCCAGTAAGGAGCCTTGTCTGTATTTCCTACCATTAAAAGCTGTTGGAAGTGGTGGGAGGTAGATGAAACCCAAAGGAAGACATTCTTCTTTTCTCTCATCATACACAATTGATATGTTTCTAATCAGATTTTCAAATGAATAGCAATGAAAGTATTTGAAATCCTTCCACAAAACCACTATGGTCAAAACATTCTGTGAAGGACATCAAGGTAGATTCTTTGCTCCTTTAGAATAATAACATCACAGCTTACACATTGATTTTCCAAATTTCTTTGCTCATGATACACCCTCTATTAATATTTAATAGTTCCAAAACACCTATCAAAACACCTATCAATAAGAATATTTCTTAGCATTCCAAGATGGCCGCTAACTGTCTAAATGATTTATGAAGTACCTTGAAAAACATAATTATTCACTCCTTTGAAAATAAATTAATCATAGTTTACACATTTTACTTTAATTATCTCCTTTTCTCTCTTGATACATAATCTTTTATATCTGATCAGTTTTCAAAAGCATGGTAGTGAGAGTGTATCATACTCTCCCAAGATGGCCACTGCGGTCTTGATACTTTAAGAAAATACTGCACAAGCGTAATTAAGATGCACATAAAGTCTGACCACTACACTACAGTGACTGTCTGAAGGTATGCATATTTACTTCTCACACTTCTGACAAAACATTGATATACATCATATCTTGATCATTAAAATCTTTTCTGGAAAGGTCCCCATAATGGATCAAAACACTGTACATGGAAAAACCTTAAAATAATACACGATAAACAGCACCACTCTTACGTGTTAATAACTATTAAGCCAATATCAAATGTCTGTTTGTATTTATGTGTCAATGACGTTTCAACCCTCAAAATGGTTCAGGGGTCTCATCAGGACAAAAGAGTAATTTGGGACATTTTGGCCAAGTGGTATAAGCAAGAATAGTCCAACATGGGTGGAATAGGTGATAGTAACCCCTGTGTAATGAATTATACTCACTGTGAGGGTGAAGGTTAACCTCTGTGAGACGGAGCACTCAATTAAGGAGTGCAAGGACCGGAGGGAAGGGAGACTTCTTCAAATAATTGCCCAGCAGCTTCAAGGCACTGCGGTAAAGTTACTTGTCAATGTCAGAATGGATGTATGACCAATAATTAGTCTTGGGATGGAAACCTGAAGATATACCTCTGGAAATTACAAGGGAAGCATAGACAGCTTTCCAAAACTTGGAAAGGTATTGTGGCTCTCTATCAGAAATGATTGTTGAAGGGAGTCCATGCAAGTGAAAGATATCAGAGATAAACAGCTGTGCCATATCTGATGTTGTCATTACTTTCTTAAAGACTGAAAAATGGGCAATCTTGGAAAATGTATCAACAGCTACCATGATCACTGTAAATTCCTCAGATTTTGGCAAATCCACAATAATATCTGTTGATCTGGTATGCCAGGGTCTGGGTGCTACTGGCAATGGAAGTAGGAGGACATAGGTTTTGGAATGAGAAGCCTTAAATTGGTTACGTATCGGGCATGAAGATACATATTGTCCCACATCTCTTGTTACAGTGGGCTACAAAAAAGATTGTAGGATTAGATCCATGGTATTCTTCTTGCCGAGATGACCTGCACTTAGGTGTCATGACATAAATTCAATATCGACCTTTGTAAAACTGGAACAGGAATAAACTGAGTTTTATTGAAGTAGTATAAGTCACTTTGCTTCTTGAGTTCAAAACACTCACATAACTTCTCCAGTTCTTCCTTCTTCAGAGATAGATCTGTTTGACCTCCTCTAAAAAGATAAAAGATAAAAGTTCTGATGGAACAGATAATCAGCAAGATTATTACTAGATCCAGGAATATGGTAACCATGAAATTGTAGTGCGAAAAAAATATAGCCAAGGGGCTTGTCGACTGTTCCGACATTAAAACTCTTGAAAGACATGGAGATTACAGTGATTCGTCCTGACCTCAAAGAAGTGATGACTACCTTGGAGAAGGTGTCTCTACTCCTTGCAAACTTCTTTATTTGCCATTTGTTCTCTTTCTGTCACAAAATAGTTCTTCTCTGAAGAAACATGTTGAGCAATACTTACACTTTGAGCTAACGTGGACCATTATATCCACCTTGGCCTACACCTGTTTTTAACATAACCTAGGGTTAACACATTAAACTTTAACTTACAATTCCCTATCAGTTATTTTTAAAACTTACCACTCTACTCACTCACTACTCCCTCACCATTACACTCATACTTCACATCGGCAGCTGAAAAGAACTCCCTCAAAGAGCCCCTTCGCAGGGCCCGTTGGGCATAACAGCGCCGGCCCAACGAGGAGCTGCCCAATGATGAAGCATGACACCCCTTGGGGTGTGTGAGAGCCCTTGCTCCTGAAGGATCAGATCCCCTGGACTCGATCCCTCAGGAACTTCCTGACCTACCTTCCAATAGCAACTGCACACCTTCTTGTATTGGTAGATAGCCTAACCATCTATTCTCTATAACATTAATTCCACTAGCTGTTACTTATGTCTTAAGTCATGAAAAATCTAAATTAGTATCTACAAATGTGCTAAAATAACAATTTGTGGTTTCTTCAATTTAAGATAGCCACTGTAGAAAGTAAATGTTCCTAATTTTCAACCAATTGGAATCACTAGGAACATCAGACTGAAAAATATGTTGAAAGTGACATTGAACCTAAAATAGATTGCACACCAACTATTCTTTCATGATATACTGTATATCCACTATTTAGTCACATAATCTAAATTACCAAGTTGCACAGTGTATAATTCCTACTTCTGTATATTATATAAAATGATATCTATTAAATATTTTAAAGTTAACTATTAGAATGACTATTACGTTCAATAACATCACTAGATGTTAGGCTCATGCTATAATGTGGAGATGGTGTAATATTTTAACAATAAGGTACTACAGCATTATAAGATGTTAAACTCATAATTTAATGTTGAAATAGTGTAATTTGTTAACATTAATTTGTAGTGATCATTTGTCACAGTTGTAAGTTATACTATTATTGACCAAATTCCTGTAAACAGGCTTGGAATTATTCATTAGTACTGGGGCCATATTTGATTGCCTCAAACTTATATATCCAAAGACCTTTAAGTTTTCTAAGTTTTAGTACTCTATCACTACCTCTTCTATATTTCTGAACAGATATAACTCCAGAAAATGATATTCCAGGCAGTTGTGTGTGACGATATTTCAAACCAAAATGAGTAACCTAGGGATACCTTTGATCATTATTTTTTAATTCTCTTAAACGTTCTTGTCAGCAAAGTTTTAACTTTCTAGTGCTGGATCCTACATAAATATTCTTGCATGCACAGGTCATAGTGTAGACGCAGTAATTGGTATTACAGTTAATGAACTTTTGAATTTGATACTCATGAGTACGATTATCGTCTGTGAAAGTCAGATCTTTATCATTGGTATAATCACAACGGTTGAAATGATCATATTTGTATAGCCCACTTGTAGATATCAGTCCACATGTTTGCCTGTTAACGTCATAATACTTAAGAGTATCACTGGGGCTTAACAGATCTCTGAGATTAGCAGTTTTTATATTTTTGATTTGAGGCCTCCTATTGATATGTTTATATCTCTCAGCAGTAGGTACCAGTGATTATTAAGGATCGTAGAAATTTCCACATTGCCTTTACTGTATTTAGTTATGAATTTCAAAGCTTCTTTCATTTCAGTGGTGTTTATATTCTTTTGGAGTTTGTTCTTAAGGAGCTCATCCTGTGATCTTTCATTAGCTTTGGCAGAGGCTCTAGTTAGTATGCCTTTGCTGTATCCTCTCTACAAGAATCTATTTTTATTTTCTGCAGCATGTTCGTGATATTCCTCTTCTTTACTGCAGAGGCGTTTGGCGCTTAATAGCTCTCCATAAGGTAAACTATTAATTTCGCTTCTAGGATGTGAAGAATTTAGTAGATGTAACTTTTCTATATAGATGACTATTCAAAGTGTTACTGTCTACATAAACTTCCACATCTAAAAAACATATGTGATATTGTAATGATTGTTATTAAGACAGCAATGGAATTTTGTAATTTTTTCTTCTGTTCCATTCCATATCAAAAAGATATAATCAATAAATCTACAACACAAAATGATGTTATTCTCATATTCCAGTATGCCATCAAAACCCATTCTATTGTTTTCAAATTTGCCCATGAAGGGATTTGTGTGTAAAGGGATAAATCTTGAGCCCATTTTTGTCACTTGTACCTGCCTATGCAGGACATTTATGTATAGAAAGAAATTGTTATGAAGGATAAAATTAGCCATTTCTATCTACACCATATTGTGCATCATAAAATTGACTGGCCTTGTGTCTAGAAAGCTATTCATTGCTTCCAGCCCCAGTTTAAGTTCATGGTTTATACAGGTATATAATGCTTGCACATTCACGCTAACCTTTATAAACGTTGCTTCCCATGGAATTTCATAAATTCATTTTAGAAAGTCATATGTATCTTTAATATATGATGGTAGTGTAAACCATTGGTTTCAGATAAATATCTACAAATTTGGATAAGTGTTCTGAAAGGGAGCTGATCCTGGCAATGATAGGTCTCCCTGGTGGTGGGTTCACATTTTTATGTATTTTAGGAAGGAAAAAGATCTCTGGAGTAAACGAGTATTTGATTCAGAGATATTGAAATCCCTCATCTGTCATCACCATCATTGCATCATGCCATTTAGATAAAAGTAGATCTTATTCTTCTGCTGTCTGTTTCAACTTATTATTGTCACTTTTCTCACTGCATACAATATTAGATATCTGTTTAGTAGCTCCCTCGTGATGTTCTCTATAATTCTCAACCGCAGCATTGCTGCCTTTATCAACCTTCCTGATAATTATATAATTATCATCTTGCAATGCCTTCAATGCTTTCCTTTCGTCCGGAGTTAAATTATCTCTCCTATTCCTGTTAAATGTCTCCACATCTTCAATAACACATTTCTGAAAAAAATTGATGGCATCCTCATCAGGCATATTGGGAACAAATACAGATTTAAGTTTTAGGCCTGTATTTAAAGTGTTGCCCTCGCACTGGCAATATAGTACCTCAACACATTTGCAGTGTTTGACTGAGTGATGTGTACGATGCTGACTCAGCACAAATAGTTGAGACGCACCCTTTTCACATCAAAAGGAGTCCATGTAACTATTTAACCCATACTGTATTTAAATTCTAATGAGTGCAAAATGTTTTACTGCCTTGAAAAAGCCCCGGGCTTGCACCATCAGGGGGCGAAACACACATGGTGGCTGTTACTCCTTAAACAAAGAACCAATACTTAAAAGAATACAACAAGCAACTCTGCTGCAGAAAATTATTAAAGCGATACCAATTATTAATCATATAACTCTGTCTTATGTAATTCTGCATGCTTTTTTGCTTTACATATACAGTGACAATATAATGTAAAGTAGGTTGTGCATGTATCTCTGGTCCAACTTTGATATTTTAATAATCTGTTGGGAGAGGGTCATACCCATACCCAAGGGATGTATAGGGACACATGAAAGACCCTTTTCCTCTTTAAATAAGGCATTGTGGTAGAACAACTGAGTTCAGATGCCTAATCATTTCTGGTCATTATATATAAATGAATCAAAGTGGACATAACTACTATTATGATTTTTTTTAATCTCTTTTTTCTTCCAACCCTATACAATAGCAATACATTTCTCATTGCGATATACACTAGGTGGACTATTGAATCATGACAGTTTAAGCTTAAAAAAATGTAGTTTCCCACCTGTTCTGTAATTTGTAGCATTACATCCTCTTCAGACAAACACATCATTTTTCAAGTAATACAAAGAGAAACGAGTAATGTTCCTCTGGTATATCATATCAGCACCCTACTATAGGTGACTTCTAAAATAGACAGCTATCTGGATTGGGTTGTTATATTAATCATGCAGTTATTATCAAATTCGGTGACGGCAGTTATTGTGATGTCATCAGGGTTAAACTCATGTGACCACTTCCTGGAAAGAGTCAGAGTCAAAGATCATATGATGTCACTTTCTGTGATGGCATTAAAATCAAAGTGTGTGGAATGCTACTTCCGCTACCCCTGGCCTTTTGGTTGTTGACCTACTTCTCCGTGATGCCCCACCCAACAACACCCACAATCCGGGTGCTAGTGCGAACGCAGTAATGTGGCTATTTTCATAAGTTTACCCTACAATGTAAACTACCACGAATCTCAAATTTCATGAATCAGGATGTGGAAGTTACATACAGAGGGGCTTTTTGCAAACCTTAGTCCAAATGTGCTGTAACAGTTTTGAGAATAGGAGTGCAGGCCAGAGACATCACCTCACTAAAGACATAAGGATGTGAAAACTCTAAATACTACTTAAAGAGCAAGTGTATTTAATGAGGGGTCCCTTTCAGTGCAAGGGCAGAGTAGAATGAGGTGCAACTGCTGATTTTGGAGAACATGCTAACAAATATATGTCTAAAATGTGGATTCTTGGTTATTGTCCTAAAATCTTTTGTTTATTCCAACTTGTGTGACAATACCCTCCTTTTTCCCACCACAAGTTTTGTCGGGTAAAACTTGGCAAAATTTGTATTGCGAAATGCCTCACTATTCTGAGTTTGGCAGCTCAAAAAGGGAAAATAATATGTTATTACTTAATAGCATGTTATCCATAATTTCGAGATCTAGAACTCTCAATGATTAGGTAATATTACATCAGGTAGCTCACCACAGCTGCATTCACTGGGTGCTCTTAAAGGAGCCCCGCTGTGTTTCAATTATGCTGTTAATTTTTTTAATGCTTGGAACGTTTAGTCTGGAAACCAATCAGATGTTTTTATTAACTTGTAAGCTGTACAACATTCATACCCTGCAACCTTTCCCTATCACACTGCTACTGGGACAACTTACAAAACACTTTCATTTTTGATCCAAAGGAAGAAAAAGTAGAAGTTTTCTAAAAGATTTACAAGCTTCTGGTCATAAGAAGCCATCTGACATTTGATAGCCTGTATTGGAGAAATATAGTCGCATATACCCAAAAAACACACGCAAAGGGTTATTACTTTTCAAAGTGAGCTCCTCGAAGGTTACTCGGGGTACTGCAGCGCCCCCAGCACTTCTAGTTAGTTCCAGCGCCACTGTCTCAGTCTCGAGAAAAGGGTTTACGTTCTATCTACCCTTACTATCTATCCTCTTGGCTAATCGATTACGTGTTCCTAAATGCTGCACTAAGACCAGCAGGTGGCGCAGCAGCCAAAGGAAAAAACAATTTCTCTCGAAACCTCAAGTTTACTAGAACGTGCCATAATCGGAGATGCGCTCTAAAAATCATTTCAGTTCGTGAATTACTAATTTGCTAAGATTTTAAAGCATAGTAAATATGCAGAATTTCCAGGGTGTCTGCTTTTTGTTTTAAATACTTCATTGCTTTGTAGTAGGACTAAAATGTTCCTGCTGCATAACTGAAAATACGGCAATCAAAATATAACATTGAATATCAAGCATTCCATAACAGTACATGTAACAAGGCACATATCAAAACATATCCAACATTTCATGCTTACTACATTATATCAGACTTATATCATAGCAAACATGACATATGAAGCAACTCGCACACTTACCATACCAAATATATAACACAACCACAGACGAGAAATACCATACCATACCATGTCATGCCATATCTTGCCATGCCATACCATACCATACCATACGATACCATACCACACCATACCATACCATACCATACCATACCATAGATGAGCCTTCCCTAAAACCAAGCCCTTGACCTACAGCAGAGACCACAGCCAATCAACCATCAAGAGCCATACCACTCCCCCTCTCGACTTCCTAGGGATCCCAGCTAGTAAGTGCCCATGATCCTCACTAAAAGCTCACTCTAGACCTTTTCGAAGCCCAAAGCTGGTCTACTAGACATGTTCACTCCTCACTCTTCTACTAGTGTAGCCTGCACTAACTAGATGGTAAGATATGCACCCGTCCATACCATAACGCAACGTACCATATCATGACGTGCCATATCCTACCACATCATATAATATAATGCATTGATGTACAGAACCATATCCTACCATATATAGGGCTTTAAGTGGGCCGGGTCCAGCCGGTGCTAAGCACTGGCAAGTCTAAAAAACAAGCGCTGAGACCATGGGCGTCCGCAGGGATGGGCAAGGAGGGGCGCTTGCCCCCCCCTGGATCACCGGTGTGGGTCGTAGTGCCGTGGTGCAGGTGCCATTCTTTTTTGTAATGCTGGCACTCCAGCATCCCAGTGACTCACTGGGCTGCTGGAGTGCGAGCGATGTTACAAAAAAAAATGGCGCCCTTCCGCACCACGGGCCGTAACTAGAGTGTCTAGTACGGGCTACTGCCGGGCGGTGCGGGCACCATTGTGCAGAGGCGGTGCTAGGTGCCTCACTGTGCCCGTCATTGGTAGCTGAGCGCTATGCTACTACCAATGAAACTTAGCATAGCGCTCAGCTACCAATGACATCGAACTGCTCCCGGCCGTGGGTCTCAACAGCCACCCTGAGGCTCAGGCGTCATAGCAGGCAGGCGAGGCAGCACTGGCATTGGGTAGCTGAGCGCTACCAATGATAGCCGCCTGCCGCATAGCCTGACTTATGCAAGTCGAGAGCTGGTCTGGACCAATCCTGTTCCGACTCCGACCTGCCCCCGCCCCAGTACCCACCAAGTGCACACTGCGCGCAGGCTCCTCTCCAGCAGTGTTGCCATATTGGGCTGTTTCCCGCACAAATGGGCGACATTTTTCCCATTTGTGCGGGGAAAAACGGCCCTGCCGGGTTGCGGAAAGTTGGGCGACATTTGCCCATGTGTGCGCAAAATCTGTGGTTTCCGCGGCGCCCACAGATGATCTATAACAATCAGGGCCGTCAATCATTCATAGTGCGAACGCGCTACTTATGACGGCCCTGTTTCTTGTTTCTGGCCTGCGCCCAGATAGAATGGACCAATGATCTCACGAGGGGCAGGCCTGTCATCATTTTTTTTTCTTCACTTTTGAATCCCTGCATTTGCCTCTTTTGACGCGGGCGCGCAGTAGACTCCGAGTGCTGTGGTCTGGAGCTCGAGAGGCGGAGTCAGGAACGTCAAGGCAAGGGCTGGTTGGCTGACCCTGCAGTCTGCTTCTGTGTTCTGTTGCACGTGGGAGTCCTTAGGTGCCAGCAGGTGTATTAAGGTAAGATTAGTGGTCGCAGTGTTCACTTTTCCTGCTCTGCCGCTGTCAGCTGCCCCCTCTCTCTTTCTTCCTCTTATTCCCTCCCTTTTTTCTCTCTCTCGCAGCTCCTCACTTGCTGAAAACCGTGCTTCAATAAACGTCTCTTACCCTCTGTTTCCTCTACTTTCCTTCATTCCTTCCCCTGTGAAATGGTTCCAAAGATGAAAGAAACACTTTTGTTGGAAATGTCCTCTTTTTATTACATTTTTCTGTTACAAAGTGCAGCCTCGGGACCAAGAGAAAAATAGGTGCAAAATACGACAAATAAATAACTAAATAAATCATTACAAAGTGGTCGCAAAATGGCCAGATTGGGTTTATTCTCACCCAAACACATTAGTGCCACTTCACAGAGTTTGCCAGTGAAGCGCTACTTTCTTTTTCTCGTCATTCTTTGAACAGCATTGTTTTTCCGGGTGTGGAAGTGCACCATTCCTGGAGGTTCTGCAATACCTGGTTGATGACTGGAGTGGAAAACTATTAATGTGATCCTTATCAGCTCTTTTCCTTATTTTAGTTTATAATGTGTACTGCTGCTCTTTGTTCAGGTATGTTGTCTTTTTAAACTATACTACTTATGTTTTGTAAGGATTTAAGCAATGGACATTGAAACGGGTTCCTTTTGGGCACTGTAGTCATGTGCTTAACGTTTCAGGCAAAAACACTCATTGATTTCTGAATATATTTCACATGCTTTACTTAATCTTGCATTCCCTATGAGGGTTTGCGTTTTCCAGGATGTTGTTACTTTTTTTTTTTGTGCCCCACCTGGCACACATCATGTCGGAGGTTGGTGATGATGTTAAAATTTTGCCCCCCCCCTGGAAAAAATTCTGCAGACGCCCATGGCTGAGACGTGTCCCTCTGGGGCTCTTCATTTTTGCCCGCACCCTAGACGTGAAAAAAGATCTGCACTGGGCGGGAACTAGCAGCCACCATCAGCCTTTGATGCATCCCTGATGAGACTCCTTTGTTATGCATACCGCCAGGAAGGAGCCAATCAGAAGATAGGATCACCTGCTGAAAGTGTGCGCGCCGTGGGGCTACGCAGCAGAGCAGGAGGGGTGATGGGGAGAGCCCGTTGTGGGGATCCGCAGCAGAGCAGGAGGGGTGATGGGCAGACCACAGGCTCGGGCTCTACATGCAACAGGCCTGCAGCGATAAAGCTGCTGCATGGGCTCCTGCTGCCAAGTATTACCAGCTTCTAAACATTTTTTCAAGCCCACAAAAAATAAAAGTAAGTATTTTACAAAGAGTTTTATTTAACGTTTCTAATGGAGAAGTATAATTATTTCACAGTATCATAATTACAGAATTTAAGCATTTTCACTATTATTTACCACAAAGTCATTGTTGTTATTCATTCATCTTTTGCAGCTAACAACCCTTGATAAAGCCAATAGTCTGAGCTTGTTTTTAGTGCATGCCAGTTGTTCTATTATATATCTGGATGCAATAAAAGAAAGAGGCAGCAAAATACTAGTCAGGCAGGAGAAATTTTTATCTGACACGTTTAAGCCATGCTCTTTATCACATAGGTTTCACCCCTTTGAGCGACCCCCACAGTCTTTGCAACCCACTTAAAGCCCTGCCTATATACTATACCACACACGATATAAAACTCCGCACTAGAACACAATAGTGATGCCATCCACAACTTGCCACAACATATCATAACATGTAAAATAGGTCTCAATGCAAGCTCTGGTGTATCAGGGGAGGCAGATGGGGATGATCCTGTTAAAGGGGATTCATAGCAGCTGCAGGTGGTATGTATTCCCTTTTTGTCTTCAGGCTGCACCACTGCAAATTATGCTAATACAACTGAAACTGAATGCGAATTTACCTGGGACTCCATGAAACAATTCTATGGACATACACCCAAATATAAAACCCCACTGGTCAAGGGCCCCAGAAACTAAACCCAAAGCCTGCACCATGCATGCAGTATTGTCCTTTTTATTCCTTTTTCATATTCGCCCCCCCTTAAATGGATGTACGACTAATAGACCTCTCAGCAGATGTTTATTCAAAGGGTAACAGAACTGATCATCACTTGCTCGTTGACGTTCCGATGACGTCATACAAAGAGACATATCTTTTTACCCTGGTGACATCACCGGAAGTGATATCACATGATATTTGACCCCTCTGCTGTTACTAAAAGTGACATCATTAAAGCGCTTCGTGATTGGGCGTGGCGCTTTCCAGGAAATAATTGAGCAAACATAAAACAAGAAGAATGTGAGACAGACTCATTGCTTTCAGCCGAGAGGTCACAAGCAACCTGCGATGGGTCGTAAGCTGCAGTCTAGGGGTCGCAGCTGTGACCTCTGGCGGCGGCTTTATAACATCCATGCAGATGTTGCCCTGAACATTCTTGGGTAGTGGACCACAAACATCTGCAGCCCTTGCAAGGGATTCAGGTCTGCTCCATTCAGAGACATCATAAGGACACGTAGAGCCCTGGGCACAGACATATTTTGGCGCCTTCTATTCGGAATATAAACACCTAATAAGTGTTAGATCTTTACATATTCACTGATGACAGACTGTAATCTTAGTCAACATAGATAAATGAACATCTAGATTGTCAGACATTTAAATGTGTTTAGTTTAATCAATTTCCAGTTACAGTTTTTTTAGTAACGTTTCTTGTTGTCTATACGTTCTATAAACATAGGGTCCTATTTATAAGGCCATTTGCGTCACCAAGAGCGATGCAAACCTTAAGACAGATATTTGAAGCCACACAAAGCCACTTTGCGTGGCCCTGAGCGGCTCCAAAAATCTTAAGTAACGCAACACAGCACATATTGCTGTGTTGCGTTACTCTGCCCTGGGAAGGCATTCCACGGTCGCTGCATGGGTGTTCCCACGCAACTCCCATTGTTTTTGACGCATTCCCAGATTTACAAGAACTTCTAAATCTGGGAATGCGCCAAAATCTTACACCCTCCCAGAAGAGGCGTAACGAGGAGTAATGTCTCTATTTCTCCTCGCTTCTTCATTTTTCTATGTGTGCTGCATTCTGCAGCTCACATAGAATGAGGAATAGGACTCTCAGGATTGTTTATGTGCAGGAAGGTGTCCCTTCCTGCACATGAACAACCCTGCATGCAACTCTGGCTCCCTTGCACCATAGTACGCTGGGGAAAGGACAGGAATGCACCGTATTACCTTAAATACAGCTCATTCCTACCCTTTCCTTGTCACGCAGTTCAGCGAAGCAAGGTGACTTGCTATGCTGCACTGCGGACTTCCCCGTAAATAGGCCCCATAATTCTCAAAACCATTTTCACGTAGAGTCATTGCAAAATGTGCACCCCAAAACCTAAGCGTGCACAACAGAAATCAGTGGTACAGCAGAAGAGAATTCTTGTTTCACTGATGTGTTGAGGCTGTGAGTGATTATGTTGATTGGACTTGAGTTTGTTAATGAATATGAAATATACATAGAGTTATATTATGTAATAGTCTCTGCATTGCAATAGATGCAGTGATTGAAGAACAGACATAGAGACGTGAAATTGGATGGTCTTTGGCTCTGACAGTTGCAGTAGTTGCCTGCGTAGGGTTAATTCCCTCCTCCCACCCCTAGTTGGGGCTTTATGTAGTATAGTTGGTTGTGCCAGTCGATACTGAATGGGCTACAACTCCAGAGGCTTTGGAGAGGATGCACACATCATGGAGATTTGAGCTGTAGACAGCAAAACGATATCTTAGGTTACACATATCTTAACACAGGTTCTATATTCATGCAGGAAATCTATTAGGTTACAGACATCTTACAGGGTCAGGGAGCTGCCTCAAAGGGCCAGAGACCTACCTCACAGATTACAGACATCTCATAGGCTCAGGCTACAGAGCTGTCCATTGTTTATGGATTTTGAACAAAACTAAACTTCAGACAGCCGAGATGTCACACAAATGTCTCGGACACTGGTTAGCAAACTTATCCCTCAGGCTAGAGACTTTGCAGGCTAACAAAGCTTTGCTCCCACACAGCATAGCTATGCCACTGTTCAGATAGGTCTTGCGGGAACATACACTACACAGCACAAGAAGGATCTTACATGCTCAGGCCTATGAAAGCATAGCTACCCTTTGGGTTGCAGGGTTTTTACAGGCTCATGTATCTAACCACAAACTATCCCTTGGGTTACATTTCCCTTAAACACTAGGGACTGTGACCAAAGAGCTATCCTTCAGGATGCAAGAACTTACAGGCATAAGCATCTGAAAGTAAAAGTATCTCTTTATTTCAGTCATACCCCCCCTCTGTGTATATTTATTTGAATAAAACATTCAACCACCGCCATGTCCCAATGTTCCTAAGAATTAAGGATGATACTGGCACACTAGTCATAAGAAATATGAGAAAATGTGGAAAAATGTGAGGTGGGTCAGAAAGTGCCTCACGTAAGCAACCACCACAGAGCTGCTGGTAGGCACTCACCAGTGTGCTCCTACCAGCAGCTCTGGTGGGACATGGCTGTGGTTGAATGTTTTATTCAAATAAATATACACAGATGGGGGTATGACTGAAATAATATAAGCATAGCCGTACCCAGGAGGTATAGTTGATACCCAGTGAACTAAGAATATAAAAGTTTTTTGTGTATTAATCGCAATCAGGCCTTTTTGTTGAGTAGCTGTGTGAGTCGAGGGAGGCCTGGTTTTGTATCCCTCTAATGCTCCTTATTTAGGAGTTCAATTCCTGTAGACCTGGTGATGGCGGTCCTCCAAACACCTTACTGCACGTCAGAACTCAGTTTCCTTCCTCTATCTCTGTTGACGTGGTCACGCACCACGAATCCTCCTTTTGTACTCTTTCATCCATATTGGAAGATTCTGCCCCCTTCCTCGGCTTGACTCGCAGGTCCGGTGAGGATCTCGTCCCGGCCCGAGGTGCCTGACTTCCTATTCGGAGGTCTTCGTCAGCTTGATTCTGCAAGGAGAGTAGGGCGTAATTGGCTCCAAGGAGACACTGACAACTATCTTCATACTCAGGTTTATGACACTCTTTTTATTGCTTTTTTTAATCTCTTTTTATGGATGTTCAGATTACATATGAAAGGCAAGTAACAAAAAAGATAACAGTGCTGCATTGAGCCCGGACCCCACCAAGCCACATTGAAGGAGTGTACAAGAATACTTTGCATAAGAGCTAAATCGCAGATGATGAAGATTCCGACTATGTCAACCAATCCCCCCATACTTTATGGTGTTTCTCTGGGCACTCCCTGGACTTGTAAATAAATGTTTCTGTTGTAGCGGCAAAGTCCATCCCTCAGACCCATTAAAGAATTGGCGGGCCAGTCTTGTGCGCCAGTGACAGCCAATGCCCTGTTTTGCAATAATGAGGCCCAAACCAACTAGTTATCTGTTATGGCGGCCCCCCCCTCCCATTCATCTAGTAGGCCCATGGGTCAGGATGGACTAATCTGTTTATGATCTGAGAAAAAGTAGTGCAAATTCGTTCACAGTATGATTGGATAATTGGACAGTCCCAGACCATGTGGAAGAAGGTGCTCGCTGGCTGTCGGCATCTCCAGCATTGCAGTGGTAGGGCGCCTCCCATCTTGTATACCCATGAGGGGCTGTAGTACACACAGTGTAAATATTTCAACTGGATGAGGCGAAGCTTCATCAAAATAGCCAAGGTCCTTGGTGCCATTTTGGCCTCCACCCAGTCATCACCATCCAAGGGGCCCACATCTTCCTGCCATCTCTCCCTCGAAATAGTCATGGGGTCGCAAGTGTAAAATGCGATAGAACTGTGTCTTGTGCATACTGTATATGTCTACAAGGTGTTGAAAAGTACACATAGACATGCCTGTCCAGACATCCTCCCGTGTGGAGATGCCTCTGGAGTCCCACACTCGGAAGCCCACCAGGGCTTGATGGTCTGAGCGGCCGTCAGACATGGCAATCACATCATATACCTGCCGGTGGCAATGACGTGTGCTGCCGCCAGGCATAAATCCATTTTGACCTGGGTGAATTTGGGAGGTGATGACCTTCACCAGCTGATTTGCCAAAACTTTGGCCAGTAGTTTAGATTCTACATTTAGGATGGAAATATGTCTATATGACCCACAGTCTTCTGGGGGCTTTCGCAGTTTAAGAATAACAGAGATAGTGGCCCCTCAGAGATCATAGGGGAGTTCGCCCACCTTCAGTGATTCCTCATACATTGCGAGCAATGGAGCAGTCAAGATGGAGGCATATTTTTATAAACTTCCAGCTGGAAACCAATAGGCCCGGTGACTTCTCTGTGGAGAGTGTTCGAATAGCCGCTGCAATCTCTGCAACCGTAATGGGATCCTCCAGACCATGCCTGTCGGTGTCAGAAAATTTGGGGAGGAGTGATTCCTTCACTATGGGGTTAAGACGTCTGGGCTCAGTCACAGGATGGCTGGCGTAGAGGTGTGTAAAGTAGTGTGCGTATTCTTGGGCAAACAGTAGAGGGTCTGCCACCTCTCATCCCGCCTCTGTCACCAGGGCGGGAACCAGGCGGAGGGCCAAGTCCCTGCTCTCCAGCCAGTGAAAGAACTTTCCGGTTTTGTCCCCCATTTTGTAAGTTATGCCTTGTGAGGCAAGGTGTGCTAGTTTCACTACATATAGGGGCTTCTGATGAAGTGCTAGCCTCTTCAAGTCCGCTGTGTGTCTCAGCTGGGCAGTAGGATTTGCCACATGGGCCTCCTCTGCAGAGCATAGTTTGTGTTCAAGAGACACAACCTCCCTGAGTCTGTGGGTCTGGGCGGCAGTCTGGTAGAATATTATCTGGCCATGAAGGGTTACCTTCAGGGCCCCCATTGCGTGGAGGGGGAAGTGACTCAGTGGGTGTTGGTGTCGAAGTGGTCAGAGATTTGTGTCTCAAGAGACTTAGAAAAGGCAACATATGCCAGCGACCATGCACTAAGGTGCCAATGGTGTATCTGCTTATGCCTGGAGAACTTTAGGATCAGGGTGATTGGGATGTGGTCTGTCAGTGCGCGGGGGAGGATGCAGGCATCAATTAACCCTGTCGCATCCATGGAGGGTGCGAAAAGGTAATCAAGCCGAGAGGAGGAATTATAAGAGTGGGAGTAGAAGTTATATTCTTTAGCCTGGGGATGGAGCAGACACCAGTTATTGCACAAGGCTAAGGAGGAGGCCCATGCCACCAAGTCCTATGTGCGGCGTGCGGAGCGGTTGCTGGAATCCGTCTGGGGGTCTAGCGCAGAGTTAAAGTCTCCCTCCAGAAGGGTGGGGCCAGGGAGGGATTAAAGGAGTAAAGGTGCAAGTGCCTGCTACGAAGGGACGAGTGTGGGGAGGCGTAGATGGAAGCTATCATCCAGTGGACGCCCTCCATGTCGCCCTTCACGAGGATGAATCGGCCCAGGGCATCACAATGGGATCTTGTGAGAAGCAGGGGGAGCCGTCTATGCAAGCTGATGGTCGTGCCCTGTGAGGTGGCAGTATAGCCGGCATGGTAGATGCTGGTGTAACCTCCCCGTGGCAGGACTGGCCAGTGGTTGCCAAGCAAGTGAGTCTCCTGGAGGAGCATTGCCAGAGAGCAATGGCGTTTAAGGTATTGAAATACAGCCTCACATTTGATCTTGTTATTGAGGCCGTTAACGTTCCAGGAAAAGGCAGTAAGCAATTCAACAGAGTCAGTCATGGGGGATGCGCTGTAAAAAAGCAGGCTGGGGGTAGTGGGTGGGGAATGCAGCGGACATTTGAAAGAAAAAAGATAACAGAATACGGAATTGTTAATAGAGAAAAATATCTCACGATAACTCCACCACACCACACTTCCACCCTAAAAGGGTCTGTCGCTCCATAACACAACAACTAGTAACTAGGTGGAAAACAAGTCAATAGAAACCCCCGAGTTTCAACCCAGTCGAACCAAAGCTGGTAAAAGGATATAGTGGTCCTGGCAGTAGTAATGAGAAAAGGTGACAATGAAAGTCGCTAGTTCCGGTTAGGCAACAGTCGGAGTGCCCCAATCGTCCAAAGAGCCTCCAGCTGAGGAGGGTGATATTGATAGGGTGGAGGGAGAGCTGCACCCACATGTCCCCCCCCCAGAGTCTGGAGTGGGGCATCTTCTAGAGTTCCGGCAGCCCCAGCCACTCGATTTCATGGGTTTCCTTGGCAGATTCTAGGTCCCTTCTCCCTCGCGTTGTTGGAGCCCCACAGGGGTGGGGTGTTACATTTGAGTGGAAGTTGTTCCATGGTCCAGGTGAGGGCTTCCTCCAGGGACTCGAAGAACGAGGATTTAGAATTGTCCATCACTTTGAGATGCACCGGGAAGAGGAGCATGTAGAGGATCCCCTTGTATTGTAGCTGTTGCTTGATGTTGTCATAGGTTCTGCATCATTGCTGCACCACACAGGTGTAGTCCCTGATGATCATGGAAATGGAGGTCCTCCACCCTTCGGGCCTCTCGAGGTATATTGTCCTGGTAGTTCAGGAACTTGGCTATCAAGGGGCATGGCGGGGCCTTGGGGGAGGTGGCTGCACTAGTGAACAGTGCGTCCTTTCCACCACAAAGCAAGTTGACAAGGACGAGGGGGCAGCCAGGAGTTCAGGCAAGTTTCCAGGAACTGCTCGGGGGATTGCCCTTTAGTCACATATATCTTTGTTGGCTTGGGGGCCCAGGCCGCCACTCAGCGTCGTGCCACAGCCCCGGAGGCTGAGCGGGTTGCACTGTTCTAGTCTGGAAGGCCTGGTGGGGCACGTCAACAATTAGGCAATTTCTTTGGGGGTCCGGCATGCGTTCTTCCTCATGACCCTAGGTAGTGAGCGGGAGCCCAGGGATCAAAGGGCAAAGTTAGGATCCTGGTCTCAACCGGAGTCCCCGGGGGCCTACCTCCAGCGGTGCTGCACAATTCCAGATGAAGAGCATGGTGGGGCTCTGAGGCCTGTCTCCCCGTTCACCATAAGCAGCCTCACATTCCGGCCCGATGGAGGCCTCCGTCGTGAGCCGCAGCTGTGGAGCTGTTGGCACTCAGAATTGGGGGGCAAGTGCTCCTCCCGGCACTTGAGAAGCAATGTGAGTGCCAATGCCGCCTTCTGCCCCCGCCAGCACAGAGGATTCTGTGCTGGCGGATTTGAGAGAGGATTTGGGAGAGGATGTAGCATTACAGCTAGAGCTGCCGACTTTGGAGCTGGGGAACCAGGTTCGAGTCTCAGCGTCGGTGCAGCATCCTCTGATTCTGGGTGAATCACTTAATCTCCCCCTGCCTACCAAAAATGAATGTGTCCTTGTGTAACATAACTGGTGCTCATGTAAAGTGCTCCAATACCTTCGGGTTGAGTTTGCACCATATAAATCTGCAAAAAAACCAAAACATTTCGCGTCTTCGGCCATGTGGTCGGGAGCTAAGTAAGGAAAATCCACCATCTTGGCCTGTCTGGCCACACCCTGAGTTTTAAATCTTAATTCCAACAGAGTAACCTGGTGTTAAGCCAAAGATTCACAGGTAAGTGGTTCCAGAGTATATTGGCTTGGCCTTGTCAGGATAAGCATAGTAGAGAGTATTTGACTTTTCCACATTTTGAATTTTAAGAAGCAAGTATAATGTGCTCCTAGTGTTTGTCACTCCTCCAGTGGCATGCACTTAGTCTTTCAAATAAGTGGGGAGGCCAAGATGTGGGGCATGCCAATCTGAAGTAGATTCTAGCTTTCCTGGGATGCAGCGTAGATCACTAACCATGGGTGTAATATAATCTGATGTCCTTGATCTTCATGGATGAAGGATGTCGGTGTGCTAGGTCTGCTTTGGGGACACCAGCTAGGAGTGCTTTGCCACTATCAAGGTGCAAGACAACCACAGCCATAACAGCCACTCAGAACTCTGATGGAGGCATGAAAATGGTCAAAGCAGCTCCCGGTCATTTATCAAAGTGTCCCACCTTACTATAAATGCTAAAGCAAGATGAATGTGTGACTATCTCAGTTTTAAACAAAAGCGGCAAGCACATTTCTATATCCACTCCTCCCTTCTCCTTGCCACCAAATAGCATTCCCAGTGATTAACCATGGTACCCAAAGCAGCAGAGTTAATCCTTAATGTGCGACCGGTGAAAACAAAACTCCCTTTTTATTAGTCCACACAGGGCTGTATCACATGTATTAAACATAGAGAGTGGAAGTTTCAGACCAGTCTCAGTCACATTTTGGGTGACTGATGTCTTAAGAAGTTGAGGGTCAGGAGCAGTGCTATTTTATCACCGTAGACTGTAGTAAATTAATGTTTGTCACTAGAACCTTAAAGGAATGTGTTGCTTTTATTTGAAAAAGTAGCAGCATTTGTTGAAACATCTAAAGCGAATATAGAGGACTACAGTACACAATGCAATAACAAAATCCAAATCAAAATAGGACTACAATAAAAACATAAAAGCAACAACAGTCAAAGCGGAATTCAGCACAACAGCCACATTTCAGCACAACAATGCTGTAAAGCAGCACAAAAGCATAACAGTACAAAACACAACACCTCACATCACCATCACCACAAGATACAGCACAACAAATATGCACAAATATTCTTGCCACACATTACCTTCTCCACATGTCTGCTTTCATAATACAGTGATAAAAGGTATTTGCAGCAATCACTGCCTTGCTTGCCACCAACAACATGTAATAGGGCCAGTAAATGTTTTTCTTTTTTTTTATCCAGGCCAATTTCACAATACCTCCTCACAGGAAGATAAGCTGTTCTTTAAAATGTCTCACTCGTATTCTCAACAATGGCCTGCAGGTGGCGTAGCATACAAAGAAACAAGAGAATACGTGAAGCCAATGGAGAGAATACCTATCATCAAAGAAGAATTTCTCTGTGAAGTTTATTGTGTAGTTACCAGCTTACTACTTTGTTAAACAAACTCACAAATGTACTGGTGCTTGGAAACCTGATCGTGTTGCATTGAGCACACTTCAGAGATCTAGTCAATTTATCATAATCATAATAAAAACCTAATCGAAAAGAAAAACCACATGTTTAATGCATTATGCTGAATTAGTGAGGCTTTTCGTGGCGTATATACATTTGATGTATTTTTTTATTTTGACGGATGCTGTTTGCCTCTGTGGTTGTACAAAAATAAAAATAGTTTTGCAATGAGTGGAGGGATCTGGTGTACACTGCAGGTGTTCCATTATTTGTGAGATGCTTAAGTACTCCTAGCAACTAAGGGCTTTATTTATGATGGCTTGCGACACTTTTACATCGCCGTTGCGTCACTTTTTGTGACACAGCGGCAGTGTAAATAATGCGCCACGTTGCGCCATATTTACAAAGTGACGCATCTAAGCAGATGCATCACTTTGTTAATGCCTGAGCTACATTACACCTGTGTCAGGTATAATGTATGCAGGGTGGGTGTTTCCACGTGAAAAAGCCTCGTAGAAGTGGTGCAGTGAAACCTATTAGATTTCACTGCGCCACTTCTAGGACGCTACTGTGTCACAACCGTATGCCTGCCTCACAGCAGGCGTAAGGGTGACGCAGTGCAATGGGAATAGGCCTCCCTCATGCATTGCTGGAGTTGCGTTATGCTTACGACACAACTCCAGCAATGCGTGGAGTTTGCGCCAACAGATACGTCAGGATTCCTGATGTATCTGTCATTCCTTGCGACATAGTGCGCCGTACAATAAATATGGCGCATCCATCGTGTCGCAAGGAGGGCGCATTGAAAAGTGTTGCATGGCTGCTTTCACGCAGCGATGCAACACTTTTCATAAATGAGGCCCTCATTTTTAGAGGACACGCTTTTAAAGCCTCTTGGAGACACTCACCCCCAGAGCCGATATGTCGGATTGGTGCTAACCTGTAGAACAGTGGTTATATTTCCACAGTGTAGAAGGGATATATGGTCACAGATCATCCTCATGTGCACAATTTGGAAGTACTGGACCCATTAATCATCTATTAATTAGGCAGGACAAGAATTCTATGTCTTTTAAATTTTGGAGACAATACGCCTTTGTAAGAAAGCATCATGTGACTGAGCCCTGAAGAAGTCCCGCGAAGGGAAGAAACGCGTTGGCTACACCGTGAAGAATAAAGAGAATAAAGGATTATCAAATAAATTTAATACATGTCTCCATGAAATTTCTTGTTTCTTACCTCATGAGAATAATGATCTCAGTAAATTGATTTGTGCTTGGAAATAAGTGTGTGCTGATCATCATCCTCATGTGTGCTCAGACAGACATATATGTCCCCATTCAGGGAACAACCTACTACAATAACCTTTGACTACCATCGTTATTGATGTTCGAGAACCCACCTTATGAACAATACTCTCCTGTTTCTGCCCAGAAGTCACACTTGTTTCTTTATTGTGCCAGAACGTCTCTGATACATGGGTGCTGATCAACAGTCTTCTGGCTGCAAGGCATAAGGTGGTCCACCTATTTACATTACACTGCATTGCTCTCTGCAAATCAAGGTCACACATAACCCAAATCTCTAATTTGGGGAAACATATGTCAACCCTCAATTATTCTGGCCACTCATTTATTATTCAATTTTTACATTTCTTTTTTAGTTTTTGTGGGTGTTCTGGTACCACCCAGGACGCCCACAGATTTGTTTTTCATTGGGGGCTGCTGGGGGAGCCCCAGGGCCTCTGCAGCCTGCCAGCTCACCGCAAATGACTCCATTGCTTGGGCCCACGCAGGAGCTGGCAGTTCTTTTTCTTTTAATCTTTGATGCCCCAGTTCCCACCTGAGGCACACCACAACATATTTTATGTTGGGGGCTGTGGGGGTAGCCCCAGGTTCCTTGCAGCCCTGCCGGCTCCCCTGCTTGCACCCATTCCGAGTGCAGCAGGAGCCAGCATTGCTCCCAACCCATGCAAGCAGCTTTCTTTTGTTCCCGCTGGGCGGGAGCAATTTTGTGTTCTTCGCTGCCCAAGAACGTGGGTATGGAAATAGTTTTCTTCTCCCACCCAGTGGGAGCAGCTTTCTGCTCCAGCCGGGTGAGAGTACAATACACATTGCCTGCCTACGCTCTTGGGCAGGGAAAGCACAGTGTTCCAGGAATTGGGGCTCCCAGAACACCATCATGGAGCTGGTCCTGGAGCATGGGGCCGCTGGAGTCATAAAATGGTTTTGGGAGGGGGGCCGCACACCCCCTCCCCTTTTTTCAAAATATGTTTCCAGAGGATGGGGGGCCTTAAGAGGCTCCAGGAGACGGGCCCCACGCCCCCTCCCCTCAAATTGAAAATGGCACAGGAGGTTGAGATTCCTGGGTTCTCTCATAGGCCTGTGAAGGGGGAGCTGCTTGCCCCCTCCACTTTTTAAAGATATCGGTCTCCTTGAGGCTCAGGGAGGCGGGACGTTTGCCCCTCCCCTTTTTTTAAAATATTGGCCGCAGGGGATGGGATACCCGGGGCCTCAGAGAGACTCGGGGAAGGAGGCCCCATGCCCACCTCCCCTAAACGTATGTACATCTTCCCCCTGGGCACTGCCCCACTCCACACCTGAGCCCACACTTTTTTAAAAATGTACAGCACGGATTCTACTGCAAATGTATGGTAAAATAAAAAAAAAAAAAGTTTTTGGGCCCCGGTGGGGGGCGTGCTCCCTCTCGCAGCCCTCCCACCAGCCCCAGTGGTGCTTGCTTCCTTATCATGACTGAGTCCAGAGTCCTAAGATGGCTGCTACCACATTGGGGTCCGTAAATTCTCTGGGGCTTGAAATATACAGTGTTTTTGAGGCTTAATTGCTCAAAAACCTTTGAACTAATTTACACCAAATTACAAAAAGCACAGTTTCTGGACCAGGATCTAGCTTTCTGCCAAATTTGGTGAGAATCCGTTTAACCATTTGGGCTGTGGCTGTGTCTAAATTTCCTATGGAAAAAAATGGGGAAAGCATGTTTTGGGACCCCCCCCATAATTTGACAAATAGCGCCAACAAAATTAAGATAGCAAAAAAAAAAAAATTCCTATGGAAATGTGGTCCTAACTATAACTATGCAGTGGCAACAGCCAATGGGTAATGTATATATATATAAGGACAACAAAAGATATGGGCATGCAAATATTATGGCCATCGTGAAATATCAACAAATTTATTCATTAAAAAAAACAATTTGGGTTTTATTACATGCACAAGCACTTTAATCAAAATTGCATCTCCCTGAATTCCTAGGTGACATAAACATAGGCCCCAAAACTAAATCTCCCAGAACTCCAAGGTGACGAAACCACAAGACGCGCACAACAGGAAGTCGACAATAAGGAAAGGGAGAAAGGACTATGACAAAACCCAACCCATAAGAAAGACAGCTTAGTTGAAATGTGTTACTGAACTTTATAGTCGTAACTTTATTTGTTTTTTGTTTAAATCTGTGTATTGAAGTTTGTTTTAAGCTTGCATACATTGTTAGCACATGTAGAGTGACTTTATATCAACATACATTGTGGCAATGGGACGAAGTACAATAGCGTGTTTTACCTGCTATTACGTTCATTTGTTGCCAGAGTCATCTGATTACTTCATAGTCCTCTCAGGTATCCCTGCAATAATGTGAGTTTCATGGATTCAGACAGATTGTGTGCTATAACCAGTGCTATGTTACAATGGGGCCAATTGTGTATCTAGCAATAAACAAGTGAACTGAATAAAAAGAAAACATTTACATCAACAAAGATCCCCAACATTCCCTCTCACACCCCCCTCTCCTGAACAGCAAATCTTCTTCTCTCATATTAAGCAGTGAGTTGGTAACATAGTGGCGCTACATTCAGTCGGTAACCTGGTTCTGCACTTAGTGCTCTGTTTTGTCTGTGAGGTGCAGTGGCAAATTTGTGCCTGGTGTGGGGGCCAACTGAGCAGCAGTTCGTAAGACCACATTTATAGTCTTAACTTTATGTACCCACTATTTCTGATTGCATAAAAAGCATAAAGGCATCGAACAATCAATACAAAGTGTGCAGGATTCCCTTATGTTATCTATCTATCTATCTATCTATCTATCTATCTATCTATCTATCTATCTATCTATCCATCCATCCATCCATCCATCCATCCATCTATCCATCTATCCATCCATCTATCTATTTATCTACCTATCTATCTAAGTGAACTTAACTCCCACGTTTAACTATTTCACTTACATTTAGCCATTCACTAACTGAGTGACTCGCTGACTGGCTCGATGAACTACTCACTCACTCACTCACTCACTCACTCACTCACTCACTCACTCACTCTGAGTTCCTGTAGGAAGGCATAATTTGAAGTGGATTGGTTCTGTAGCACCATCATCAGTAAAATTCATACATATCTGTCAAATCTACCCAATTTCCGGTATAGTAACATGGTAAGTACTGACGTTTGGCCATCTATCCTCATATTTAGATCTACTTTTGTCCGTCTGCACATCTCATCTTTCGATCTACCATTGGCGTATACATCTAGAAGACAAAAGGAAAAATGGAAAAACACTCTTTGGCCTCACACATGAATTAAGACAAAATGTAAAACATGCTTTGATGCCTTATAGGCAACAAGCAACATTTTAGTTGCCACCCACGGCCACTTGATAAGCTGTCTGTTGGTATATCACCAACCAAAGAAAACCGCATCCCTGAAGGAATCGCATCATTTATCAGAAGGGGATCTAAAATCCATGTTTGCTTAGGACCAAATTCCTTATGTCACTGTGGGTTAGTTCAGTTGTGTGAAAGTACTTCTGCATGAATGTTTGAGAAGAAGTGGGTTGGAGCCATTCAAAAGGACCTTGTCAGACCACATGAAGAACATTTTTTGATATCTGTGGGGAGCCAGTGTTTTATGATCTGTTCTGACAGGTTATTTACATTGAGTTGCTTTTGGAGTTATTGTTTTAGTGTTTCTTAGAACTTTCTGACGAAGTGCTGCTTTCGTTTCGTTTCTTCCTCATATTTGGGATGAAAATTGGGCTGCAATTAATCTTTGTCATCTTACAAATAATATTTAATAATATTTCCACGATTTACTAACTAACTCAGATTATCTATTCAGGGTTAGGCGATTAGGTTTGTTTATTGTGCAATGCCTCAACTTCAAGAACATGCACCGTGCTAACATATGGCAAGTGTGCAGTCACAGTGAATTTCAGAGAAGGCCCAGAGATAGCAACCTATAGCAGGACCATAGTAAGGAGGACTTAATTACCTTACGGATTCGTTTTTCCTGAATTGTTAAGAAAGAAATATTAATTAATTAATTACTTAATTTAGTCTATGTGTTTTGTTCAATGACAGCCACGATGACTTGCAGCCACTCTGTGAGCTTTAGGCGAATTCTCTGCTAGGTTGAGCAGAGGAGTCTTAAGGTTGATATTGATCTTAATTTCGGTCTTCATTATCCTCATTCAGTTCCCAAGGGCCACAGCAGGATGGATGTATGAGCGTTATAGGGGAGCAGATGGAGGTAGATATGGCATAGGGTATAAGCACGCGTACCCTGGGTTGAAGACATCCAGAACCCGACCACTCTAAGCAACAGGGTTCTTAATCTGGGGATACTCTTTTGCTATAACTCTAAATTTCTCATTGTGAGCGGAAAACTTGCATGAAAATGCTGTTTTTCAGACGTGTACCGAAGAGTCACGTTGTTCTATGACCAGTGCTTAATTTGTAAAATATTAAGTGCCAGGGCTCTGACCAGGAGGCCACTGCAGCTCCCATCGCCCTTGTCATCGCTGCCAAAACAACTACTAACCATCTCTCTCGCATGTAAATGCGACAGTTGAGATTATTCCAAGTCCCCAAAGCTAAAGGAATGACTGGGGAGGCAGGTATTAGAAATTTTTAAATATATATTGTTTTCCTAAACAACTGTTATACTGCTCATCTTTAAATTACATGAGCAGCGCCACCTTGTGGCAGACTACCCTAAGTGTGGTGTTGACAATTAGGTGCCGGTGCCGAGCATCGGAACCAATTAAGTGCCGGTGCTAAGCACCGGAAAGCTCCGGCTCAAATTAAGCACTGTCTATGACCCCTGGGCTGAGCTTGTTCCCTTTCCCATAGCCTCGCCTACCAGGGATCAGCCCGCGTCCTTTAGACATTCCAACCCTTCCAGGTGGATGGTCTGCAACACATAAATTAAAATTGAGAAAAGACAGCTGGTTTTGGTGCAGGCAGCCCAAACAAACTTTCCCAAACCTGTACCACCCGAAAGGCAGATGTACATTACATGAAGTGTAAAAGTTTGGGGCGAGGATGTAGTCTTACAGCTAGAGCGGTCGACCTCGAAGCTGGGTAACCGGGTTGGAGTCTCGGCAAAGATGCTCAATATCCTGTGATTCTGGGCAAATCGCTTCATCTCCCGGTGCCTAACAAAAATGAATGTGTCCATCTGTAACGCAACTGGTGCTCATGGAAAGCGCTCTGATATCTTCAGGTCTAGTTCGCGCTATATAAAACTCCCCCCCAAAAAAGTGGCCTATTAAGCGTTTCTAATCGTAAAATGTATTTTAAAATAAAAACCAGCACTTCATTTGTGCCTCCTGGGATCCAGAAGGAACTTTGATTTGATCCCAGACTTCACTGAAAGCAATACATGACTTCTTTGCCACTTCAAAACTCAGGACATGATGCTCTGGATGAGCCACAGACACCTTATCAATCTTCTTTGAAGACTGCAGAAATACTAATGGGACAAACAAACTTCAGATCAAAGGCTGTGCAACAATAGCCAAATCCGCACCAGATATTACAGAATTTATTGAGTTCAAACTGAGATTTGTGCACAAATAGGTTTACGAGATCTTAGATCAAGTTTAGGAGGTGATGCTTTTTTAAAAACTACTTGATCATATTGTAGCTGAGATGACCTTTTTTAGATCATTAGTATCTGGGTTTTTGCGTTGTAAGTAATTTTTAAGGTTTAGGGCGGGTTTGGGGTTTTGGGTGGTAACATAATTTTAAGTGTTAGGGTGGGTTTGGGTTTTGGGGTGGTAAGGGCATTTTTGTGGTTTAGGGTGGGTTTGGGTTTTTTGGTGGTATGGGAATTTTTAGGGTTTAGGATGGGTTTGGGGTTTTGGTTGGCAAGGGAACTTTTAGGGTTTAGGGTGGGTTTGGGGTTTTGAGTGGCAAGATAATTTTTAGGGTTGAGGGTGGGTAGGGGTTTTTGGGAGGCAAGGGTAATTTTAGGGTTAAAGGTTGGTATGGGTTTTGGGGTGCTAAGGGGTTTTTAGGGTTTAGGGTGGTATGGTTTTTGGGGTGGCAAGGGTATTTTTATGTTTAGGGTGGGTATTTTTTTTTTGGGTGGTAAGGGGTTTTTAGGGTAACATATGTATATTACCTACTGGCATTTAGTTATAGTTAGGACCATGTTTCCATTGAAAAAAAAGTGATTGGGTACTATACCATGATTCTATGTACAAAAGATTCAATATGCTGAAACTCTTGAAATCATTTTTACTAAAGTGCAAATTGATTCAGCCATTTAACAAATTTAGTATGAACTATGTTATACAAAATGTTTAAATTCAAATTATACTCTGTAATTAAGCCATAGCAATCAATTACATAAGGACCCTTTTTTAACTTTTCAATTATCATTATTGCACTATATCACATTTGTGTTTTGCACTTTCTTCTATTTCTGTTACACACCACGTCATGTCTGACGTGTTTAAAAGACTGCAGCTGTTGCAAAGGGTCATGTGACCAAGACCCCATTTGTGGTCGAAACGCATCTTGTTTCGTTGCCAAAATAAACCTATTTTGAAGCAGAACCAACTGGTGTGGCTCCTTCCTTACCGGACAAAACAGGAGAGGATCGTTGCGATATTTATAGCGGAGGCATCTACCCAAGGAGCCCCGACCTGCATGGATGGGTGTTTCAACCTCCGATGTGACATATGGATTTGAAGCTTTACGCTACTCGGCTGCCCGCCGGCAGAGTGTAAATAAACGGCTTGAGGATTCATTACAAAAAAACAACCGCAAGTATATCCAGCAGCAGACAAGCCCGTGGCACCGGGAAACTCAGCCGTAAACAAAACCAGCACTGGAGAAGCCCGTGGCCACACAGGATTGTGACGGCTTCTGCGCTGACGTCTCCACGCAAGACACCGATGGGATCAACAAAAGGAAATCTGAAAAACCAAGGAGGAAACATCAAAGCCTAAACGACATCGTAACAGAAGAAAAGGAGCGCCAACTCAAAAAGCTGCCGTGGCTAGGACATCTGTTAAGTCCACGGCCCGACGATTGTGTGAAACATCTCCCGATTTCAGGTAAAAGTACCAACAAACGAATCCCTTTGAGCATCGCTTATTCACTCGCCAAGGTACGCCGCAGCACTGTGCTCTGCGCAGTTGGGAGCAATTGTAAATTGTTTAAAAAATGGCAGAAAAATTACTTAAGGGCCGGGAGGCATCTGCAACTTTAATTTTCAAAAAAACATACAACAAATACTGCAGACAATGCAGCGAGTGGTTCTTCGCAGATGAAAGTTATATCCACAACTGTAAAACAGAAATGCCCATTACTTGAGAGACTCAGAAGGAAGGAAGTGAGTAGGTATGTTTTTTTTGGGGTGTTAAGGGGTTTTTAGGGTAATATATTTATATTACCTACTGGCGATTAGTTATAGTTATGACCATGTTTCCATTGGGAAAAAAAAGTGATTTTTTACTTGCCTATAACTTTGGCGCTGTTTGACAAATCTTCACAAAATGTTCCCCAAAAAGTGTCATATTGAGTCTTGTTGTGCATGGAAAGTTTCGGGGTGATCCGTGTTGCGGGGGCGAGAAAAAGGGGGGTAAAAAAAGTGAGTTTTCCCATGTTCATTCCCATAGGACTTCTCTACATGCCTACATCCCGAACCGCTGAACGGAATTACACCAAATTTGGCTGGAAGGTAGATTTGTTTACACAGATTCCATTTTTTCTTATTTGGTGTACATCCGTTCAGTAATTTTTGAGACAGTAAAGAGAATCAAGATAGTGATATCTAGGGCCGGAGTGTCATGGTTCCCGTCTAGCAGGCGTGCCTGGCGAGTTGTGTGTGGTGCGCGCCCACCTGTTTATTCCCATGGCACTTGGTGGCGTCAGGACGTGTCATACTGGTTGGCGGTCTAGCTTCCCTACGCCGGAAGCAGTCGCCAGAACAGCTGATGTTGCACTTCAAGGGGAGACTGCATAATAGCCCGCGGTGCCCGCCCGAGCACTGCATCAGATTAACGTCATCGCCTCTTTGGAGTCCGTGCATTTGGCACTTTGGGAAGCCCCATTCAGGTATCCTCGGCGGCAGCAGGCGCAGGAGCGCTTGCTCATTCTTTACTTTGAGGCTCGCGCTGGTGCGCGCAGCCCTCTCAGAACGCCTTGGAGCAAGCTCAGGAGCGCTTGCTCATTCCTTACTTCGCGGCTCGCGCTGGTGCGCGTAGCCCTTTCAAAACTCCTTGGAGCAAGCGCAGGAGCGCTTGCTCCTTCCTTACTTCGTGGCTCGCGCTGGTGTGCGTAGCCGCTTTCTTGGTGCCCAAGAGACAAGCGCAGGAGCGTGTGCATTGCTCTTTTCTTTTGGCAGCAGGCGCAGGAGCGCTTGCTCATTCCTTTCTTTGAGGCTGGCGCTGGTGCGCGTAGCCCTTTCAGAACGCCTTGGAGCAAGCGCAGGAGCGCTTGCTCGTTCCTTACTTCGTGGCTCGCGCTGGTGCGCGTAGCCCTTTCAAAACTCCTTGGAGCAAGCACAGGAGCACTTGCTCGTTCCTTACTTCGTGGCTCGCGCTGGTGCGCGTAGCCGTTTTCTTGGTGCCCAAGAGACAAGCGCAGGAGCGCTTGCATTGCTCTTTTCTTTTGGCAGCACGCGCAGGAGCGCTTACATTGTTCTTTTCTTTTGGCAGCACGCGCAGGAGCGCTTAGATTGTTCTTTTCTTTTGGCAGCACGCGCAGGAGCGCTTACATTGCCCTTTTCATCACGGCTCACGCAGGTGCGTGTAGCCAATCCTTGGTACAATAGGGAGAGGCACAGGAGCGCTTGCATTGTCCTTTGTACTTTGGCCATTCGCGCAGGAGCGCTTCCTTGGTTCATTAGTTCAGCAGTATGCGCAGGAGCACATTGTTTCTTTTCTATCCCTGGTGAGGAAACCTCCTTTCCATCTGTTATGGTGCCACACCTCAGGTGACTATACGATTCTCTGAGCACTGTTGACTACTGTGTATGAGTCTGTATGAGTGAGGTCAGTGGTGATAGTGTTTACCCATATATTTCTCCTTACAGATGGTGTTTCCTAGAGGGATTCCGTGTCCACCAGTGGGTGTACCATTCAGGTCTTCAGAAAGGATATCTTCCCATACCTCTAGGTTTTCCTCCCCCGGTCCCCATCTTCATCCTGATCAGTACATACGCCATTTCTAGGGTAAGGTGGGAGACGGTCGTGGTTGTTCATGTCTTCCCTGCGAGATTACTTCACAAGCCGAAGGTAAGACTTGTGGGGTCCTGACACGGGGTCCTTCGCGAATAATCGCGAAAAACTACAAGCTCGTGCAGGGAAATGCAGAGCTCTGATTGGCTGCCAACACTTCAACCAGGAAGTGTTGGCAGCCATCTTGGGACACCCCAAAAAACCAGGGAAAAAAAAGAAAAGGGGCCGGGGTAGGTATACCCTGACCCCCAAGCCTTGGTCTTGGGGTCCCCATGGGACCCAGCCATGGCATAAAAGCATTTTTTTTTAAACTATTTGCTGTGAATTCGCAAAAAAAACAAAAAAAACAAGCACTTCTTTTGGAAATAGCCCCGGATGGGCCAGGTCCTGGGGCATGTGCTTATATATATAAACATTAAAAGAGGGGGTTGCATGAGGCCCCAACTCCTGGGCTTATGTTTGTATTAGGGGGGCCGCATGAAACGCCCTTGGGCCCCGGGCACCGTCACCTCCCCAGGGCTAAATTGATTGTAATCCGGGGGGCCTCACCTCCCTGGGGCCAAATTTATATTTTTAAAGTTAGGAGGGGGCTACGGAGCCCCCCTCCCGGGCCATATAAGGCTCAGGGGACCACCACCTTCCCAGGCCGGCCCAGGAACTACAAAGGAGGGGGGCCCTCCTGGAGCCAACAATGGTCCTGGGGACCGCCACCCTCTCGGGCGGGCTACTGCTATGTCCCGGGGTGCCCATCCCTGGGATATAGCTATTTGCTTTTGCCTAGTGGGAGCTTTGACAGCTGCCACCAAGCCAAAGCAAACACTCTGGTTCCTGTGCGTGGGAGCTGTCAAAGTGCACCCACCCATTGGAAGCAGACATGCGGGCAGGGAAAGAGATGAATCAGATTGCTCCTGCACGGAGGGAGCTGCCTTTCCAGCAACCTTGAAGCTCCCCCTATGGTCCTGGGGAAGAGCAGAAAGAGCCAAAATAAAGGTCAGAAACGAGCATAAAGAGGAAGAATAAAGGTGAGAAACAAGCAGAAAGAGGCAGACTAAAGGTCAGAAATTAGCAGAAAGAGGCAGAATAAAGATCAGCAACGAGCAGAAAGAGGCAAGATAAAGGTGAGAAACGAGCAGAAAGAGGCAGAATAGAGGTCAGAAACGAGCAGAAAGTGGCAGAATAAAGGTCAGAAATGAGCAGAAAGAGGCAATATATAGGTGAGAAACTAGCAGAAAGAGGCAGAATAAAGGTTAGACAGAGGCAGAATAAAGGTCAGAAACGAGCAGAAAGATGCAAAATAGAGATCAGAAACAAGCAGTAAGAGGCAAAATAGAGGTCAGAAACGTGCAGAAAAAGGTAAAATAGAGATTTGAAATGAGCCGAAAGAGGCAAAATAAAGGTCAGCAATGAGCAGAAAGAGGCAAAATAGAGATCAGAAACAAGCAGAAAGAGTCATTATAAAGGTCAAAAACGAGCAGAAAGAGGCAAAATCGAGATCAGAAATGAGCAGAAAGAGTCAAAATAGAGGTCAGAAACAAGCAGAAAGAGGGAAAATAAAGGCCAGCAATGAGCAGAAAGAGGCAAAAAAATGGTCAAAAACAAGCCGAAAGAGGCAAAATAAAGACCAGCAACGAGCAGAAAGAGGCAATCTAGAGATCAGAAACTAACAGAAAGAGGAAAAATAAAGGTCAGAAACAAGCAGAAAGAAGCAAACTAAAGGTCAGCAATGAGCAGAAACAGGCAAAATAGAGATCAGAAACTAGCAAAAAGAGGCAAAAAATTCGCTCAGAAACGAGCAGAAGGCAAAATAGAGATCAGAAACAAGCAGAAAGAAGCAAAATAAAGTTCAGCAACGAGCAGAAACAGGCAAAATAGAGATCAGAAACAAGCAGAAAGATGCAAAATAAAGGTCAGAAACAAGCCGAAAGGGGCAAAATAAAGACCAGCAACGAGCAGAAAGAGGCAATCTAGAGATCAGAAATGAACAGAAAGAGGAAAAATAAAGGTCAGAATCAAGCAGAAAGAATCAAACTAAAGGTCAGCATGAGCAGAAACAGGCAAAATAGAGATCAGAAACGAGCAAAAAGAGGCAAAATAGAGGTCAGAAACGAGCAGAAAGGCAAAATAGAGATCAGAAACGAGCAGAAAGAAGCAAAATAAAGTTCAGCAACGAGCAGAAACAGGCAAAATAGAGATCAGAAACAAGCAGAAAGAGACAAAATAGAGGTCAGAAACGTGCAGAGAGAGGCCCCCAAGGATCCTCAGCAGCCAAGGGGACTTCATTCCCCAGCCAGTAGTGCACCAGGAGGTGCGTTGGCAGAGTGATTAAGAAAGGGGGCAGGGCCTCCGATGAGGTCTCAGAAATCCTGCTGTGGGGGACTTACTGGTGGCAACAATAGGGGTTCTTAGCCCCCAAGGACCCTCAGCAGCTAAGGGGACTTCATCCCTCAACCAGGAGCGCGCCAGTAGGCGTGTTTGCAGAGTGACTGAGAAAGGGGGCGGGGCCTCTGATGAGGTCTCAGCAATCCCGCTGTGTGGGACTTACTGGTGGTAATAATGAGGGTTCTTGGCCCCCAAGGACCCTCAGCAGTCAAGGGGACTTCATCCCCCAACCAGTAGTGCGCCAGGAGACACGTTTACAAAGTGGTTGAAAAAGGGACAGGGCCTCTGACGCAGTCTCAGCAATCCCGCTGTGGGGGACTTACTCGTGGCAACAATAGGAGTTCTTGGCTCCCAAATACCCTTAGCAGTCAAGGGGACTTTATCCCCAAACCAGTAGTGTGCCAGGAGGCGCGCTTGCAGAGTGGTTGAGAAAGGGGGACGGGGCCTCCAACGAGGTCTCAGCAATCCCGCTGTGGGGTACTTATTGGTGGCAACAGTAGGGGTTCTGGACCCCCAATTACTCTCAACAGCCAAGGGGATTTCATCCCCCAACCAGTAGTGCCCCAGGAGGTGAGTTTTCAGAGCGGTTGAGAAAGGGGGTGGGGCCTCTGATGAAGTCTCAGCAATCCTGCTGTGGGGCACTTAATGGTGGCAACAATAGGGGTTCTTGGTCCCCAAAGATCCTCAGGAGCCTTCATCCCTCAACCAGTAGTGCACTAGAAAGTGTACTTGCAGGGTGGTTGAAAAAGAGGGCGGGGCCTCTGACGAAGTCTCAGCAATCCCACTGTGGGAGACATACTGGTGGTAACAGGAGGGGATTTTGGCTTCTAACTACACTCAGCATCCAAGGGGACTTAATTAGGGATGGCAAAGCAATACTCCGACCGTTCACAGAACTCCGTGAAATTTGGGGAAGTTTTTCGGCAACTCCACGAGCTCTGCCCAGGCCTAGCAGAAAGAGGAAAAATAAATGTCGGAAAGTAGGATCTGCTTCGTATGGTTACCCCCACTTTTTCCTTGATGTTACACTGTTTTGACTAGTCGGACTGGGATCCTGCTAATCAGGACCCCAGTCTATCTGCTTTCTCCTAAAAAATGTTTTGCCATGTACTTTGGTACACTCCAGATTGGATACTGGGGTACCCTTATAAGTCCCTAGTATATGGTACCCATGTATCCAGGGCATAGGTACCCCATAGGCCTCCCATGGGCTGAAGCATGTATTATGCCACCCATGAGAGGCCATGCAAAATGGAACTACAGGTCTGCCATTGCAGCCTGTGTAAGCTGGTGCTTGCACTACTTACTTTAGATATAGGTTCACTATATCTATAGGTCACTACACTTAAAACCTATAAGTCACCCCTCTAGCAGGCCTTTACAATCCTGAGGGCAGGGTGCTGGGTTTTACGTGAGAGGCTGCCCCTGCATGAGCAGAGCCCCTTTGCAGCCTTTGGAGACCATTCTTCCGGGTTGTCTGTGACTCAGCCAGACATATAGGTAGAGGTGCATTATAACCTCGCAGTAAATGCTATCTCAAAAACGGCTGAAATAAAACATGTCGTGTTTGGTATCAAACACCTTGGAATCATACCTCCACACCTGTAACCGGTGTGGGAGGTATGATTCCACCCTTCTGAAGCGAGCTTCCTGGGGTCACTGGTCTTTCCGGTGCCAGCCTTCTCGACCCGGTCAGCACAAAATGGATGCTGCGGACCAAAGACACATTTCTGCCCTCCTGCCACTGAGCCAAGCTCGAGCAGAGGAAGGCAGCACAATAGGCATCCTGTCACAGGGAGGTGTGACCACCTCCCAGACAGGATTTAGTGTATTGGGGCTGGGTGGGTGCACTTCCACAGTGCCTAAAAGTCTGCACCTGGGGCACATTTGGTGTCCCTGTGCATAGTCCAGCTCAAACCAGTTCTGGGAGCCATTGGCTCCTGCTCTGGCGCGAAACTGGACAAAGGACATGGGAGTAACCTCCCCTCTGTCCTGACCCTCCCCTAGGAGGGTCCCCTGAATCTATCCAACCCTCTCCCGTGGGTGCATAAGGGCTTACCTGGCTGTAAGACTTTAGATTTTATGTGGACAAGATTCTGCAACAAGAAACCACTGACCTTCGACCATCTGGACACTCTGGACTTTGCTGGACTTCAACTGGACCCGACTTCGTCTCCCTCTCAGTCCAAAGCATCGTCTGTGCCCTTGCACCATACAGGCTCCATGCAGGACCTGTGGAGCACTAAGGACAACTGAAGAATCTCCCTTGGGGTGAAGGAGTCACTCCCCTGCCATTCGCAGGCACCACAATGCAACTGACCGGTCTGCTGATCCTGAGCTCCTGCAAACTGCGAAGGGTTCAGCAACACAGGAGGTGGGTTATGAAGTTCCTTGAGGTTGAGCTGCCCTCTCACTGAGTTTGAGGCCAGTATCCCTCGTGGGGACCGCATAACATGAACCCCTGTGCACCGCGTACATTTGCAAGTGCATATGCTTGTTGGCGATTCCAGCGCTTGTGCATTAGACTCCGTGTAATCCTAACCCCAAGCAATATTCCCACCAAAGAACTCTGGCCTCCTTGCACCGAGTGCTCCGTGGGCTGGTACTTTGTGATCTTGCTTGAGGTTCCCTTGCGACTCCTGGTCCTTCGACCTGTGGGTCTTCTTGAGGGTCATCTTGATTTCTATTGGGCTTCCCTGTTTGCTCCAGACGAGCCCTGACTCCCCATTGTTTGGTGAGTCCCCTGGACCTTGCTGGTCCACATCGTAACCTGCTTGACCTTCCTGCGTGGGTTGCTGTTGCCAAGGCTTGTTGGTGCTCCCGCCGGACACTGACCCCTCAGCACTCGACATCCTTCATGAGACAGCTCGCATCTGGCTCCTGGTTGTCCTCGACGTTTCCTGGACCTCGTGGCTGCAGAGTCAAGCATCCCTTCTTCACACCTGAAGCACCCGACATCGGTGGCCATTTGTCTACCGAGCCTCTGGTCACCCTGAAGTGACCCAGACTCTGTCCCCTCTGCTTTCAGGTTCCTTCCATCACGAATCCATCCTTGGATTCCTACGGACACTTTCTTCCTTCCCGGCAGCAGATCTTCTTTGCAGCCCTCCATTGAGAACGACGGCGGTTTCCGACACCATTCCAGGGATATGCACCCGGCTCCTCTGGGATAGGTAACTCGGGTACCACGGTATCCATGGGCGGGGTGGCTGTCCAACCTCCTAAGTTCCAAAGGGTTTCCTCGAAGTCCACCGAGATGGGTCCTTAAACATTAAAAGTGTAACCGCGACTTCCCCATAGAATTGTACGGAGCCCGCGGTCGTGTTAGCACACTGCACCTGTCCTCCGTGGGGTCCCTTTCTACTCACCTTGGGTGGTTCCTTGGGGTCCCAGCGATTCTACGTGTTCTAGACACTGTCTCGACTCCAGTCGTGGTTCTTATACCACTATTTTAGTATATGGTTTGGTCTCCCCCTGGAGCCCACTGTGTATTGTGCTACTTACAACTGTTTCTTTGCTAAAGTATTGTGTGCTTTGTTAAACAGGTTGGGGTGGGAGCACACTGCTGACCTCCCAGCGCAGTTCGCCCCTTAGCATTATGGTAAATGCAGTTTGTAGTGCACGATTACTTGGTATTTTGCTGGAGTGTTCCACCAAAGTTGGTGCAGATTAGTGCTGTCATCTCTAGACACATGTGTTTCTGGATTTTATCCGTCATCAGTAGAGATCAAAAAACGATTTTCATCTGGGGTTGCTGAGCAGGCTGCCACAATTCTTACAGGTCTCAGTACCTCTCACAGGCGCACAGGTGCATCTCCACTAGCTCGTCAGCTCAATGGCTCAAGGGAGCCTTTTTAAACAGGTTGGGGTGGGAGCACACTGCTGACCTCCCAGCGCAGCTCAGCACTAACCTGCACCAACTTTGGTGAAACACTCTGCAAAATTTCAAGTAAGCATTTAAATTGAACTGCATTTACCAGGATGTAAAGGGGCGAACTGTGCTGGGAGGTGAAGCAGTGTGCTCCCATCCCCCTTCTATTGTGTGCTTTGTGTTGTGTCCTCGTGTAGAGGATACTAGAGAGTGTTATATAAATAAATACATATTTTTATAACTACTGTGTGGTTCTCCTTTCATTTAGTTAATACTAAAGGTGATATTCTGGTAAAACAAGCTGCTTTACATTCCTTCAAGATTAAGCCTGAATGCTGCTCTCCACAGCTACCACTAGGATAGCTTTCTAAAGGTTATCTTTGACCTCACACATCATAAGGGTCGTTTGGACTGGTGCAAGGTGCCCACTTTAATTAGTGGACAGCATATACCAGGCCAACTTCTCACAATAAAGGTCAGCAATGAGCAGAAACAGGCAAAATAAAGGTCATAAGTGAGCAGAAAAAAGGCAGAAAATGAACAAAACCCACTCAGGCACTCATACACCAACTCAAACACACTCACGCACCCACTCACAGACCTACTCAGACACTCATGCACCGACTCACACACCTAGTGAGACACTTATACACTCACTCATACACTCACTCTTAAAGGTTACAGGTTACAGGTAGGACATAACATTAAAAAAATAGAAATTCATTGAAAAAAACAAAGGTTACAGGGAGGGTATAGTTAGACAATCGAATTGAAAAAACCTTAGCAATTCATTGAAAAAGCCAACAGTTACAGGGATTTTATAGTTAGGAAATATAATTTAAAAAAGACCTTAGAAATTCACTGAAAAAACCAAAGGTTACAGGGACTTTATACTTAGGATCAGATTTCACTTGTACAAAACCATAGAAATTCAGCCATTATAGTTAGCTGAGCTAATGATAACTTACACCCCCACAATGCACTGTTCACATATTACATCACTCATGACATGATCAGTGACATCACTGATGATATCACTGGTCACATCTCAAATGACATCACTGATGACATCATCAACAGAACCACTGACATACCCATTCAAACCGCAATGCAACAACTCATACACCCACTCACACACCCACACAACCACTCAGATACCCATTCACAAACCCATACAAATACTCATGCACCCACTCAAGCATGCATAGATCCATTCACATACCCACTCACTCACTCATACAGTCACTCACATAACTAGACACTCACCCATACAGATGCTCATACACCCACCCACTTACTCATACAGATACTAACACATGTATTCAGTCACCTAAACAGTCACTGAGACAACCACATAGTCTCCCATAGAGCCTCTCTCACACTCACTTACTCACCCATACAGGCACTCACTCACACACCCACTCACTCACCCATACAGCCACTCACACACCCACTCATTCACCCATATACCCACATGTACACCCATTCATGCACCCATACAGCCACACATGTACCCTCACCCATACAGACACTCATGCACCTGCTCACTGATCCATACAGCCACTCATGCACTCTCTCATTCACCATACACAGCCACTCACACACCCCTGACTCACCCACACAGCCACTTATGTACCCTCTCATTCACCATTTACAGCCACTTATACACCCACTCACTAGCCCATACAGCCACCTACACAGCCATTCACTTACTCATAGGGCACTGACACAGCCACTCGCTCACCCATACAAAATCTCACAACCATTCACTCATCTATACAGTCTCTCACATACCCACTCACTCATCCATACACCACTTACACACCCACTTATTCACCCATACAGACACTCACACAGCTACTTACTCACCCATATAGCTACTCATACACCCACTTATATCCCCATACACCCACACACACACCCACTCATACACAGAGATACACAGTTACACAGATACTCACATAATCTGTGTTTTAAAATACTCATCAGTAGTACACAAAGTAAACTTATTTAACTTTTGTGATACCTTAGTATATATGCTTAACACTCAGAAACTTTTAGTAAACACTCACAGTCACTGGATGATGTTATCAGTGATGTCATTTGAGACATCATCAGTGATGTCACTGACCATGTCATGAGTGATGTAATATGTGAGGTCATAAGCAGTGCATTGCAGGGGCGTAAGTTATAGTTAGCTCTGAATTTCTATGGTTTTGTACGAGTGAATATATATCTATGAGAGCATTGTAAATACAAGTGCAAGCTTACAAAAAAGTACAGTTAAAAGCAGCAGGGTAGAAATAGGAAAATGAAAATGTATAAGTGCATTTGATTAAAAAAAGTTATGTTGAGAACAACTTATATATGAGGAAGAACTTGCTTGTAATAAGAAGAACAGTGGTGCGAGGCTAAAACCAGCAATTGAGGGAAAAGTTACTGTTTTGGAGAGAAAACAAGGTATCCTGAAAAAGAAGGACAAGAGTTAGTTAAGAAAGTAAAGTAAGCAAGTGAAGAAATAAAGAGGGTAACAGAGAAACCAACTAGTAGAACAGGAGAGTAAAGAATGCGTCAATGGTGGGGCCATAATTTAGCTGCACCACTTGCTCCTTGTCGGGATGGAGAAGTATTCCTAGATATTTAACTGGCCCATCGCACCAGGTTAATGGGAAGGCACACAGGGTCATTTTTGTGGCAGAAGTAATGTGGAAGAGTTCTGATTTGGACCAGTTGATCTGAAGACCAGAATGTCTCCCAAATTGCATCACTTCTTGTAGAATCAGGGTAAGGTTATCTTCCAGATATCGGATGAAGAGTAGCACATCATCTGCATAAAGTGAGATGAGGAGAGGGCCGGTTTTAAATTGAAAGCCTTGGTGGAGGTGGCGCGTATGAAGATGTTGGACCACTGGGTCCATCACCAGTATGAAAAGTAATGGGGCCAGTGGGCAGCTCTGATGGGTACCCCTTGTAATGGGAAAGGGAGCCTTAATTGAGCCATTGACCCTTAGGCGGGCTGTGGGCTGTGCATTCAGGAGATTTCTCAAAGATGAAAATCCAAGGGGAATGCCCAGTTTACGAACCATGGCACAGAGAAAAGGCCACTCCAAGGATTCAAATGCCTTCCCAGCGTCCACTAGAGCTATTGCAGCAGGGATCTCTGGGGAGATTCTATGGTGTGCGGAAAAGACTGCACGCAGATTTAGTGAAGTAGAGTGGTGGGGAACAAACCCAGATTGCATGGGGAGATGGTCTGTTCCATTAGTAGGGAAAGATGATTGGAGAGGGCTTTTGCTAATATTTCACTATCCAAATTTAGAAGCCACAAAGATCTAGACGAACCACAATGTAGAGGGTCCTTGCCAGGTTTGGGAATGAGGGTTATTACAGCCTCACACATGGAGGATAGCAGAGCGACCGTTTTAAGGGATTCCTCATAAACCGCAAGCAGACGTGGAGCAAAATATATGTTTAAAATGTTTATAGAATTTGCCTGTGTAACCATCAAGGCCTGGGACCTTGGAGCCGTCCAGGGAGTCGATGGCCTGTATGATTTCCTCACAAGATAAAGGTTTGCTGACGTTGTGGATTGGAGAGCCACACCATAGCCCCTTCATCAAGGTAAGCCGTTTGGGCTGAGGTATCACCAGTTAGACAAGGAGTGAAAAGG
This sequence comes from Calotriton arnoldi, assembly GCA_963921515.1. Taxonomy (NCBI): domain Eukaryota; kingdom Metazoa; phylum Chordata; class Amphibia; order Caudata; family Salamandridae; genus Calotriton; species Calotriton arnoldi. The sequence goes on from CAWUFW010002000.1 coordinate 2,368,505, forward strand.
CATATATAATACTGGAGCAGGATATCCAGTATGCCCTCGTTAGAGGTAACCCTTGTGCCCCTCAACTCTCAGTTTGGAAATATAGGAGGTGCCTCTCTGTGGGCGAAGAAGTCGGGCCAGGGTGAGCCCAGGGTGTTCGCCCTCCCCATATCTGCATGCTCAAGCGTGTTTACCCAGGTATAGAACTTTGCGCTCAGCCGGGTCACGATACTCAGTCAGTAGGGATGCTCTGATATGAGGGCAAGGTTCGCCAATGCTATGCACTGTCTAAAAAATCCAGGTCGGCCAGCTCCTTCTCAAGGCACTGGAGTCCGGCACTTATTTCCCTATGTACCCCTGAGTGCTTGGGGATGCGAATGCCCCTGATGTAAGCTTTGAACGTCTCCCAAAGGGTAGCGTGGGAGGTCACTGAACCCTCATTAAGTTGAAAATATTCCAGACCTGCTGTGCGCAGTTCGGAATGGAACAGTTTGACCTGCAACGCTAAGGTAGGGAAGCACCATTGTCTCTCCCCACAGCCACCAAAAGGGACATTAAACCAGACCTGCACAGGAGAGTGATTGGATAGTGTGCGAGATAGATGTTGTGTGGAGAGCAACCATGGATACAGGGTCGAGGATAGAAGGCAAAAGTCGATGCGGGACCACGTGTTGTGGGGGTCTGAATAATGGGTAAACCCCATGTTGGAGGTACCTTTCAGGCACCAGGTGTCTCGTAGTGTGTGTCACAAATATGATTTAGTATGTGGAGTGATCTCGGCTTGTTGGCTGGTGATGGTGCGGTAGTATCCACGGTGGGATCCATTAGGAGATTAAAATCCCTGCCCACAATAACATGATCAATATCCATAAGTGCAATCTGAGTGGATAGCGACAGGAAGAACTCCGGAAAGTCAACATTTGGGGCGTAGATGTTAACCAATAGTACTGAGTGACCTGCTAGGATACCAGAAACTAATACATACCAGCCATCATCATCTATGACATTGTTGGTACGGCAAAATGGTAAATTTTTATGAATATGAGTGCAAACCCCTCTGGAATAAGTGCTGTAATTAGAAAAAAAAAATGGTGTAAGCCCCATGTAGATGCGTATGTGTGCAATCTCCTGGGAGGAAGAGTGTTTTTTGAAGGAAAGCGATTTGTGCACCATGGCATGCAAAACTTGTTTGCCTTTACGGCAATCATTGAGGCGCCTGATATTCCAGGACAGGAGAGTAAGGGTAAGAAGGTTGGACTCAAGAGGGTGTGTACGGACCATAACATATGTCAATTGGATCTGGGAAATATGGATGGACAGTCACCAGTGTGTACAAGAAAGCAACAAGAAAAACAGCAAGCAGAAAATCAAACTTTCTCAGTAACCCCACACCAGGCACATTAAGGCCCAGTAATGACCCAAATAAACAACCCCAAATATACAAAACCATGACACAATAAACATATTTATGTGTACCACTAGGGGGTTGCAACGCTACGGTGGATACTCATGTGAGATAGGGTCATTATGCAGAGTGGTGAGTGAGATCCAGTAAGTCCGATGAACAAAGTCTGAGAATGTAAATGTTCAAGACTGCACCAAGCCGGAGGCAGGGACTACAGACATCTGTGCAGTACGGAAAGAAGGTGAATAAAAAGCATAGCCATCAGCCCGTGGGTAAGAGATCTGCATTAGCGCTGGAATGAATGCCCAGTGGAGGATCTGTCAGGAGTAGAACGACAGGAGGACCAATGGTCACCAGAGTGTTGCTTGCAGAAGGCTTGTGCCGCAGCTGGGGTGTCAAAGAAATGGGGCTTACCGTTGACTTCGACCCTGAGGCGTACTGTAAATAGCATGCCATAGCGCAATTACAGTTTTCGCAGAGTGGATTTGAGGTCCGTGAATTTCTGACATGCCTCCTGGACCACTGCGGTGAAGTCAGGGAACATGGAGATGGTGGAGCCCTGCCATTGTGAGGGACCATTTTCATGAGCCAGCCGCAGGGCGACGTCGCGATCTCTGAAGTTCAGTAGGCGGGCAATGATGGGCCTTGGGGGACAGCCAAGATTAGGGTGCGGGCCCAGTGAGCCATGCGCCCGTTCCACCACAAATTTGGAAGTGAATTGTTGTCTGCCCAGCAGATTCACCAGCAACCTTTCAACAAACAGATAGAGGTGTCTAGTATTGGTATATTCGGCTACCCCCGACATGCGTAGGTTATTGCGCCTACCCCTCACCTCTAAATCTTCATTTCTTCATGGCCATGGATTTAAGCAATTTTTCCATTCTCTCCAAGCATGTTATAGATTGCGCAGCCCCATCCTCCAGGTCTGATACTCGTCCCTCTGTGGCGGTCGAGGTGTTCGCCCATAGTGTCCAGTCTTTTGGCTAGTGAATCAAACCGGCCATCAATTGCCTGAAAGCCTGCTTCAAGGTCAGCCATGATGGCGTCAGTGCAAGTCAGCTGTTCTGGGCCTGAGCCACCCATTACTCCTCCTTCCGCCATAGGTATGGGTTGCGTGGCTTCTGAAGGTTTCAGCTTCTCAAAATTGAGACATCTTTGCTTAGGGTCTCCACAAACCATAGCCTGCGAATTGGAGAAGGGGAACATCTTACCACTCCATTTAGAAGGAGTGCAGGACTGCATCCACCCCAAGAAGGGCTGGATTAATGGGCTTTGCATGGATATGTCACGAAGTCGACAGATAGGGCCAGGAGAATGAATAGGGAGAGGCCTCTTGGAGGGGGGGGGGGGGGGTGAAGGGCAGCATCCCAAGTGGTGTCAGTATGTATTTCCAAGAGGGTGCGGCAGAGGAACAGGCTACCAGGCAGAGGACCAGCCATGGAGGGGAGTATAATCTGCACAGCGTGGTTGCACATCACCATACCACGCTGTTGCCGATGTAAGGGTACAAATTGAGGCACAAGTGTTGTGCTGTGTCTTTAAACAGTGCAAAAGGCAAGGTGAAGAGGTATGGTCACTGGGTGGCAATTGGTCCTGTAAGCATTGTTGATGGTGGGGCCCAAGAGGGAACAGCTGCCAGGTAGAAGGGCAGGAACATATGTTGTGGCCAATGAGGAGTGTGGTAGGAGAACTATAGCAGGTGCCAGGAATTGGCTCAGGGCAAGAGGTGAAGCGTGACTGTAAGAGGTGCAACACCAAGGCCCCCATCCGCACTCCAGGGCATTCAGCATGGGAGATGGGTGTGAACAAAAGACAAGGCAGATTCAATGCTGGAGCACTGTAGTAAGGGTCCAGTCCTTTAACGGCAAGAGTGAGTAAGGTCTTGAGGCTCAGTGAGGAGGCCAATGCAGGCATAAAGGCAAACAGGTTGATGAGCGTGTACTGTAAGTGGCGCCTGGCAACAGCCGGGGCAGCGCTGCACTGCACCGACACCAGGGAGCAGCAGCAATCCAAAGGGCCTCTGGAGGGGGAGTTGGAGGGGATTTGGATGGCGGGAGTGCAAGAGGCAACTGAGACTGCACAACATGGCCCGGTTACCTGTTATGATGCCGACGGTTGATGGTGGTAGTGCCCCCACAGCTCTCAGCAAATCTGGTTGCTTGATGGTTTCACTGCCATGGCTCCGGTGGGCAGAAGAGGCCGCAACATCACCTCAGCTCATCAAAGAGGGTGCCGGCCGTACTTGGGTAGAGAAACCGCCCTACTTGGCTTAGCACATCAGCAGCCGGATGCAGGGTGAATACAGGCCATGGCCTCTTGCAATCAGGAGCCAGTATCGGGTGGCGCGGAATGCAGTCGAGCCCCCAGGTGGACTGCCTCAGTAGTAGCAATGTCGCCCGGGTTCAAGTAGTTGGTAGGCAGCCCAACGGAGCTAGATGGTGCGTACGCTGTGGGCAAGTCCACAGTAACTTCAGGGTGGGCCCCAGAGGGAGGCCGGGCAGCACGCTGCTCCGGGGTTACAGCTCCCCATATCGCCAAACCTCCCACTGCCAGGGTGGATAGCACGTGCCCATAGGGTCCGTGGTTCCCCATGGCCCAGATGAAGGCGTATGATTGCAGGGATCTCACAACATTGTTAGTTTTGGGCAGTGTTCGCTGAAGCTTCAATGCCGTGCAGCCATGCCGGTTAGCGGCTTGGCCACGCCCCCATGTATTTCTGATTTTTAATTGGCAAAAAGTATTTTGAGTCATTTTAATTGTCAACCTGCCTGGCCCTACTTTTGTAAAACTGAAGGGCTGGTGTAAGTCGAGGAGGCTGCGGTTAAGTCAGAAATGTAGGAAGGGAGATTATGAGAGAGCGCTGAGGGGCTGGGAACAGGTCCATCAAGAACAGATCACCTATGAGGAGAATGAGGATGAGGAAGTTGAAGAGGCACCAGTTCAGAGAGGTGACCTGCCACAAGGAATATCTTCACCTCTGTTGTCCATAGCTAGGAGCAGTCTATCCTCCCATGGTTTATGCGCAACAGAGCTGGAAGCGCGCACATTGGTGTATGAGGACAAGATGGTTAAGAGGAACATGAGGTGGCAGTTGGCTGCTTTTGCCCTGAGGAGTAAAAGGCCACCCTGGCTGCTGAGGAGAAAAAAATCAGCTTGAATTTGGAGGAGAAAAAGGTGTCAATTGCCCTTGAGGAGTTGAGGATAGCACCTAAGAAGGAGAAGACATCATCAGACATGGCTGCTGAGGACAACCAGACAGCTGCAACCCTAGCAGTAGAAAGGAGGTGCTTGGCCTTGGAGGAGCAGAACACCATAATGGCTCATGAGAGGAACTACTGTAAGATGGAGACCTAAGGTCAAGGAAGGTATCAGAGTTCAGTGAGGATGGACCCAGGAAGGTCAATTCACACCGTAGCCTTCCTAAAGATGTAGTGCCTAGGTATGTGGCTAGGGATGATATGAATAAGTGGTTTGCTTCTTATGAATTTGCCCTGAAGTATATAAAGAGGAGTGGGGATGGCTTGTGGAGGCATTTAACTGTCCAGGATAGAGATACCATCCTGAATTTGAATGCACTGGATAAGGATTGGGACTCGCACATAAAGGAAACCCTCATTCACAAGTTTGGTCTTACTCCTGAAAACTATAGAAAAAAATCTAGAGACACCCCAGAGTAATCACAGTAGTCTGAAGATTTTGTGGATGTGTAATTGAAAGCAATGGAAGGTTGACTGAAGGGTAACAAAGTAATTGACTATAGGTTGCTGCAACATTTATTTGTATGCTAGCACAATTTAGTCACTTTCAGCAATTAAGTGATTCCAAGCTCCTGATTCCAAAGAGGATGGGAAAGAGGCTGCCCTCAAAAAGGGTGAACCAGGTCCTCAGCAAAAGGCTGAATTTAACCCCAAAGGGCCCTAACAGGTCTTTGAGTGTTCTGAGTTAGGGTGCAGGGACCTAAGAGGAAAGTAAGGGGTATAAGGCCAGTGTCATCTGCATTTGGAGCACTTGTTTGGAAGGGGTTACCAGCTCTGACTGGAAAGGACCCGAAGACTGGTACTGGTGAGACCACTTTCTGGAGGTGCTTCCAGCACTATCAGAGAGATAGGCATGGGAGACCTGGACTAGGTATATCCCTGCATAGTACCAAGTGTGCTACCCTTGATATGGCTGTGTATAGATTCTGCAAGTCCTGGACCACCTAGCACTTGTTCATATTCACTGCCCTTGAAATAAGAGGACAGCCTTAGGGTGACACCTCTTCAAAGGCAGAAGCACGAGGGAAGAAGGGTGTCTGCAAATTGATATTAAGAGTTCTTAGGTAGAAGGTGTTGTAAGATGTCAGAGTTCTTGAGGAGGATGTAGGAAGCTGTCTCTCTATATATTGCACTAAAATGAAGTACACTGTGTAGAGAGTCCAGGGAGACCCAGATTGGTATACAGAGGCAACAGTAGATAATACTAACGCTCTATTTGTGGTAGTGTGGGCAAACAGTTAGGCTTATCAGAATGTAGTGCTAAGCATTTGTTGTACTCACACAGGCAATAAATGAGACACACACTCAAGAATAAACAGAGACCAATTTATAAAAATAGCACCGATTTTTATGTAATTTTTCAGACCAAGAACTTAGATTTTCAGTAAGTACTTTTTAAATAATGAATTTTTCAAGTTAGCAAAATAAATCACTCTTGTGCGCAATTACGCACCTTTGAAGTCAATGGGAGAAAAGAGAAAAATGCATATAAAATCACACAGTTGGATCTCAAGGTCCACCTTCAGGATTTAGGTAAGCAGTAAGACCAGGCCCAAGGTTCCACAAGTGGATTCTCGAGAGCGTCCCAGATGCGGCCGGGAGCAGGGTACTGAGGTCGTTGGAAGATGGAGCGCTATGAAGAAGGGGGCTACTTGAAAACACACTGCACAAGGGGACTTAAAGGTGAGTCCGGGGATCCCACTCGAGGGAGCAGGTCGAAAGGGCCTCAGGACTATGGGAGCACAGCTGGATCGTTGTTACCAAGGCTGGTCGGGCTGGGTGCAGAGCCGATAGGTCAGCCGGGCTTCACGTGTCACGATGTCCTCGCGGTCAGAAGCAAGCAGCTTGGAGAAGCAATTCCAGGACAGTTGGGCCTCTCATGAAGTGAGTCTCAGGGATCTTGATGTCCCTCGATGGGTGCTTGCTTCCTGGGCAGTTGGAATCTGAATTGGACTCTTCGTCTTGGTGAATGCTGCAGAGGGTCCAGTACCCCAGGTATTGGCAGGGTATGGCTCCAGTAGATCCTGGTGTCTCCACACTTGGAGGGGAGACAGATCTGATCCTCCGGAGCTGATGTACAACGTTTGGTTTGGGTGCTGCATTGGAGTCACTGGGGAGCAGCAAGTCAGTAAAAACGGATTATGTGGTTCTGTGCCTGCAGCTGCAGGGCAGCCGTACCTCCAGTCCAAGGGAGATATTTGGTGATTTGTAGATGGCTGGAGGAGCTCCAGGGTTCTTGGAGGCCTCACAGTTGCAGGACGAGATAGCACACCTTGTTTGTTGTGTCCTTAAGGCAACAGGCAGGGTTTGGCACCAATTTTCTGCAGCAGGGCTTCATTCCTCAGGTCAGCAGCTCTTCTTTGTCCTTTTCTTTGCTGTGTCTGTCGCATCTAAGTTCAGAATCAAGGGGTGCCACCTAAATACTAAATGTAGGGATGTTAAAGGGGGTGACAGGTAGACGACAATGGGCTATCTACCTTTAGGGTATCTGCACCCTCTAAGTGACCACGTCCTGTGTGAAGGGGCACTACCCTGACCCTAATTGGCTGATTCCTGCTCAAACCAAGATGGAGGGAAATGAAAAGTGGGCTCCAAATCACATGCCCCACCTGTGGTGCTGGCTGAATGGGGAGCCACCTCCTAATTTAACTAATTTTCCAACCTGTCTTCCCGGCGAATCTGGAGCAGGAAAGGGGAGTTGGCATCCGCCACTATCTGGAGATGCCTGGCTCACATTGGCCTTGAAGCCAGATTTGGCTTCAAAGGCGGCATTGCCTTTGAAGCTTCCCGCCCTGGAAGGCTATCCTGGCCTGGAGGAGGTGTGAAGCGCCTCTACCCAGACCAGGCTTTGTTCCTGGCCTCTGAGAACACTGGCTCTCACCACATGAGGTCAGAAACATGTCTGGTGGTGGCAGGCTGGCTACGACTAGTCAGATACCACACAAGTGCTTGGCAGGTTTTCAAGGTACCCTCTAAAGGGTCTCCTGTGCACCTTTATTAATATATCCAACACTGGCATCAGTGGGGATTTATTAAGATGAGATATTTGGTACCAAACATCTTAGGGCACAGTGAAGCCATCATGGAGCTAGGAAACTCGTAATGACAAGTACCCAGCCGATGTACTCTCTATGGCTTCCCTGTGCACTTACAATATCCAAGAATGGACTTGATATTGTAGGGCCATATTTGCTCATGCAGATATGTCCACACATGGGATATAGTGCACCCTGCCTTAGGGCTACAAGGCCTGCAGGAGGGGTGACTTACGTATACCTCATGCTGTATATGGGCATGGTACACAGGGCTGTGTGCCATGTTAAATCTTCGGTTTTCTCTGCATCAAGACACGCAGCCTGCAATGGCAGTTTGCATGGTCTTGGTGAGGGGTCTCTGGGGTGGCACAACTGGTGCTACACTCTTCAGTATCAATGCCCTAGGTACCAGGGGTACTATTTACTAGGGACTTATATGGGTTAGTGAAGCTGTGCCAATCGGGGTACAGTTTTAGGAAAGAGATCTGGCATTGGGAACCTGGTTGACAGGGACCCAGTGCACTTTCAATTCGAAATCCCATCATACACCAGGTAAAAAGTGGGGGCTAACCATCTCAAAAGAGGCACTTTCCTACAGAGGATATCACAGGTCTCTAGGTAGAAATTAAAAAGGGCAGGTGCTAGAGCAAAAACTTGTGGCACTCCTTGCAAGTTGACATAACTGGATCTGTTAAGATTGATCAGTCCATTGTGATGTTAAGTAGTTTAGGACAGTGCCAGCAATGTCCATGTGCTATTTCAGGCTATTAACAAAAGTAGAATGGTTAGACATGTCGAAGGTGTGAAAATTTTTTGGAGGGCAAGGTGAGGAGAGCTTTAGTTGAGGTTGGGACAGGAAGAGATACGGTGTGATTTACCTTTGTTTGGTTTCAATGGATGCGGTATCAGTCAATTGAATCCTGACCTTAACATTATTAAAGATTGTAATTGATACATTGCCGCTAATGAGTGATAATGAAGATACAGATAATTTATCGACAAATAGATTTTCGAGTTGTGAAAGACATTAACTACGTTCAAGAGGATTTCAGTCCAGAAGGTACGGTTATGTGAAAAATATAGCATCAGTTTCAGACTCCCATTGCATCCACTATTATATTGGTGAGTGATGGGGTCTACTTCAGTTGTTCACAAAGGATTATCTGGTGATCACACTTGTTGTGTGATTTTGGCTTAATAACTCAAACATGACTGAATGTAATTAATTTGACCAAGAAGTATGTATCTACAAAATATGATGAAATGTAATTCAGTGTTTTAAATTTTTTTTTGCATAGAAATGATTGGTTGCTTTCCCTAAATCTGGCTCCTGGTTTGAATTTCTTCCAGTTTGCCCATGTAATAACTCCTCATCCCAAACAACAACACACTTTATACTTTTTTGCACTTTATACAGCAGCTTGAGAAGACGTTTCTTACGACCACTATTAAAGCATAAGCACTTTACTTCACACCAAGAGGGATTGATTCTTTTAAAACGTTTAGAAACCCCTACAATTTGTTTCTCTGCCCTCAACTACATTGTATCTACTTTGAAACTGGGGAGGAGGTATGCTTTATAAAGATACTCATTTTAGCTCTGATGAGACGCTAATAGTTTTAATGAGCATTAATTACTAGGGGTGTCAAATATATATTTTTATATAATTTTTTTAAAGTTTATATAATTGGGCAAGTGTCATATTTAATGAGGATTAAACCTGCTTTAATCTAATGTGCAATTAATAATTTATGAATCTGAAAAACTAAATGATGTATAATGTGCTTTAATTTTGTGTTTTTCTGGCCATTATTATGGCCGAATAAAGACTATTGTAAGAAAGATTGATAGACTTTAATTCCTGATTGCCACTGTAATACCAGTCTTTGTGCCCCTGAATACTTTGAAGTGGCCTGACACAAATTTTGATTCCGGTATACAAAAGGCAACTTCACTGTTAAATGTACTTTACATTTGCTATCATTGGGAAAACAACTACTTTAACTCAGTTACGTGATGCAGGTACTCATTGCACCCCCACCCCCCACAAAAAACCACATGTGTTAGCCTAGGTATATTTCATGGTTTCTTGGAATTTTTCACGTTCTTCCTATCTTTTCAAGTATTACACATGCCCTCTCCCTATCTTTTGGAGATGTTGGACAACAGTCTTGCTTACAACTTAATTATCCACATTTCCCACTCATTAAAGGCAGACATCCTATATGTCATCTTGTGATCTCTTACTCCATTCCCTTGGATAAATTAACTTACAACAACAACCATTTTTGAGTCCTATAATGTGGCACCCTCCCCATCTACACTGACACCAGATAAACACTATGAGCCTGATTCAGAGTTCAGCGGATGGGTTACTCTGTCAAAAACATGACTGATATCTTGTACTCTGTATTACAAGTTCATTATATTCAATGGCACTTATAATGTGGCGGATGGGATAGCCGCCACATTTGTGATGGAGTAACCCATCCACTGAACTCAAATAAGGCCCACGTCTTATATAAATCATTATATTCATGTATTTATTGACTGAGGGAATCACTGGCTGATTGACTCACTCAATTCCATCTTGATAAATCTGAGCAGTGTATTCCTCGGGGTTTAGGAGGATGCCTCCTTCCCTAAATGCCCCCTCATTTCTTGAATGAGTGGACATTCCTCACCTCCCTTTTCCCTATATTCAAAATGTTCCTTATTTCGTGGTGGGTTAGGTCCCACCAGGTGGTTGGCTTAGCTACATCCTGCCACATGAAATACCAGTGGCTAAGTAACAGGAACATTGGTTCCTGAGAATTAAGACCTGTGAATTGAGACTGCATCCCCCTCACTGGAGCACCAAAAGGAGGGCTGCGTGTCAACCTGACAACAGTATGCATTGTTGAAAACATTCTGTCTCAAAGAGCATTATAAATCAATCAATCAATCAATCAATCAATCAATCAGTCAATCAATCAGGGGCTTTTAAAGCGCGCTACTCACCCGTGAGGGTCTCAAGGTGCTGGGGGGTGCAGCTCCGGGTCAGCTAAAAGGCAGGTCTTGAGGCTCTTCCTGAACTTGTGCAGGGTAGGGGAGCGTCTGATTTTGACTGGGAGCTCGTTCCAGGCTTTGGCTGTGATGTACGAGAAGGCTCTTCCACCTGCTCTGGCTCTGCGGATGCACGGGGTCACTGCTAGGGCGAGGTAGGCGGAGCGGAGGTTTCTTTTGGGTGCGTGGAAAGAGACTCTTTCGTTGAGGTATTTGGGCCCGATGTTGTGGAGGGATTTGTAGGCGTGGGTGAGTAGCTGGAAAGTTACTTTCTTCTCGACGGGGAGCCAGTGGAGGTCTCGCAGGTGTTGGGTCATGTGCTCATGTCGTGGGGTGCCGATGACTAGTCTGGCTGAGGTGTTCTGGATGGTCTGGAGTTTGTGTAGCAGGGATTTGTTGATTCCAGCGTAGAGGGCGTTTCTGCAGTCCAGTCTGCTAGTTATGAGTGTGTGGGTGACGGTCTTTCTGGCTTCGGGGGGGGATCCACTTGAAGGTCTTGCGGAGGATGCAGAGGGAGTTGAAACAGGTGGAGGCGACGGCGTTGATCTGGCGCGTCATGGTGAGGGAGGAGTCTAGAATGATGCTGAGGTTCTGGGCGTGGTCCGTAGAGGTGGGAGGGTTTCCGGGGGCGGAGGGCCACCAGGAGTTGTCCCAAGCGGTGGGGGAGGGTCCGAGGACGAGGACCTCTGTCTTCTCAGAGTTGAGCTTTAGGCAGCTGTTGCTCATCCAGGCTGTGACGTCTTTCATTCTTTTCTGGAAGCTGAGTCTGGAGTCTTCGGGGTTCGTCGTGAGGGAGAGGATGAGCTGGGTGATGTTGGCGTAGGATACTATGCTGAGCCCATGCTGTCTGACGACGGCTGCGAGGGGGGCATGTAGATGTTGAAGAGCGTAGGGCTGAGCGATGATCTTTGGGGTACTCCGCAGTTGATCTCTGTGGGTTCGGAGAGGTAGGATGGGAGTCTGATCCTTTGGGTTCTGCAGGCGAGGAAGGAGCGGATCCAGTCGAGGGCGTTTCCCCGTATGCCGGCGTCGTGGAGTCTGGCTGCCAGAGTGCGGTGGGAGACGATGTCGAAGGCTGCGGAGAGGTCTAGCAGGATGAGGGCCGTGGTGTGAAGGTGGTCAGCTGGCGTTGACGAATTTCTCTGTGACTTTGGCTGCGAAGGTAAGGAGAGAGATGGGCCAGTAGCTTTTCAGGTTCGTCGGGTCAGCCGTGGGTTTCTTGAGGAGGGGCTTGACCTCAGCCCGCTTCCAGTCATTGGGGAAGATGCCGGATTTGAAGGTGGCGTTGATGGTGCAGCGTAGTACAGGTGCGATGGTGGCGGTGGCTCTGTGGAAGATGTGGGGAGGGCACGGGTCCGTGGGGGCTCCTGAGTGGGTGCTTTTCATGGTCGTGGTGGTGTCTTCGGTGGTGACCGGTGTCCAGGTGGTGATGGTGGGCTGGCTGTCAGTGCTGGGGGGGGAGATGGTTTCTGGAGTTTGTTCACTGAAGTTGTCATAGAGGGCCTTAATTTTCAGGTGGAAGTAGGAGCCGAGCTTGTTGCAGAGGTCCTGGGATGGTATGATGTCCGTGGCTTCGCTGGGGGGTTTGGCGAACTGCTGAATGATGTTGAAGAGTTCCTTTGAGTTGCTGGCATTGGTGAGGATTTTGTTCCGGATGAAGGTCCTCTTGGCGGCTCTTATGAGTTGGTGGTATTCTGTTATGGCGTGCTTGTAGGTGGTCTGGTCTTCGGTGGTTTTGCTGTTTCTCCATTGTTTCTCGAGACATCTGCAGGAGCGTCTGGCTTCTTGTAGGTCGTGGTGAACCAGGCGGCCTTCAGGGGGCATTGTCTGTCGTGGTGGCAGAGGGGAGCGAGCTTGTCTGCGCAGCTGGTGATCCAGTGGTGTAGTTCCGTGGCTGCAGAGTTGTTGTCTGATGTGGAAGAGGGAGGTTGTGGGTAGAGTTGAGGAGCTCCTCTGTGACCTTGCTCCAATTCCTTCGTAGTGGGCGCGGTGTGGGCTTGTGTGTGGTGGTGGTGCTAAAAGAGAAGTGTGCGCAGTGGTGGTCTGTCCAGAGGGCCTGCGAGGTGTGGCTGAAGTGGATGTTTCCCCCTCCTGCGAAGATAGAGGATGTGTCCGGCCTTGTGGGTGGGGGTAGTGATGAGCTGCTTCAGTCCGAGGTTGGCGAGGTTGTCCAGGAGGGCGGTGGAGTCGGGGTCGCTGTGGTTGTTGAGGTGGAAGTTCAGGTCACCGATGAGTATGTAGTCAGTGGAGGCAATGGGGTGCGGTGTGATCAGGTCAGCAATGGTGGTGGTGAAAGGAGCGCGAGGCCCAGGGGCTCTGTAGGCGAGGGTGCCGCGTAGCGTGGTTCTGGGGCTGGTCTGGATCTGGAAGTGGAGGTGTTCGGTGTTGGAGAGGGAGTCATTCGCGCTGGAGGTGGAGAGTCGGAGGGAGCTCTTGTGTGCGATGGCCAGTCCTCCTCCTGGGCGGTGGGGGAGGTCCTTCCTCTGGATCTTGTAGCCGTCGGGAATGGCGGTGGCGATGTCGGGTGCGGAGGCGGTGTTTGTCCAGGTTTCCATGAAGAAGGCGACGTCTGGTGAGAAGGTGTCGAGGAGGTCCCAGGTCTCTACGGCGTGTCTGTGCAGGGAGCACACGTTGAGGAGGATGCACTTCAGGGCTTCGGTGGTGAGGGCGTCCGGCGTGGGTGCAGAGGTCTCTGGGGTACTGTGGATGGTGAAGGAATGTCGGCAGTGTCGGCAGGAGAACTGGCCGTGGGTGGTGTTCGGCGTTGACTGCTGGCAGTTGTTGTTCCTTCCGGGGTTGAGTGCGAGGAGGGCGACTGGGTCGTAGCTGTGGAAGGTTGGAGATCCAGGGTCCCTGGCGCTGGTCGTGGACGGACACAGACGGGCTTGCCTTTGGCGTGCCAGCGGGTGCCATTAAATTGGGGAAAGGGGGAGGGAGGAGTAGCTGGGGGGGCGGGAGCAGGAAAAACTGGCGGGGGAGGAGCCACGGGGGCAGCAGCGGCGAAGAACGGGCGGGAAACGGGCACAGAGGCAAGAATAAGGCAAGGCAAGAAATAAGGCAATAAGGCAAGTAAAGAAATAAGAATAAGGCAAAGAATAAGGCAAGAAAAACAAAAGAATATGGCGAAAACAAGTCAAAGAGACACAATACCCTCAATACAGACTCGAACCTCTGTCAGGCGCAGAGGTGGAAGGGGCAGCAGTGGGGAGGCTCAGTCAGCGGAGCTGCACGGGCGGAGAGCTGGGTCTATGACCAGGAGGTCAAAGGTCCTGTGCATACCTGTGGCTTATGCCTTATTCTGTTCAACTCTCAAAAGCCCTCGACCTTCAACTTGAATGAGACCCCGGATATGTCGTCTAATCTTTGTTAGTGCTGTAACAGGTGTGTAGATTGCAGTGCTCCTGCACCACCTGTTCAGAGGCACTCCTGCACTTCCTTCATGTACTCTTGCAGCATAAGCTCTGGCCATCAAAGCTTTGTCTATTTTGCTTGGACTAAAACTGAACCAAAATCATTTTGCTTCAACTGCAGCACTTCCATTGCCCGTATCCATTGATGCATATATCTATCCTTCTGCCCATTCTCGTGTTCCTCGTGGGTTCATTGCTAGGCTTTGATGCTCCAGTGCAGATCTGATCATGTGCTGTCAAAACCATTGCAGTTCTCACTGTTGCTTAGAACTAGGTTGCTGAAGGAATGGTGTTCCCTAGTCATCGTTGTTGGATGATATGCAGGAGTAGTAATTACACAGGCAAAGAGAGGATTTGGCGTAATGGCCAGAGCTACCAACTTTAGTACTGGGGAGACAGGTTGGAGTCTCAGCGTCGGCTCAACATCCTGCGATTCCCAGCAAATCACTTATTCTACCTGTGCCTACCAAAAATGAATGTGTCCTTGTATAATGTAACTGGTGCTCATGTAAAGCACTCCAATACCTTTGGGTCGAGTTCACCAGTGGTGGTTCCTCTGCAATGGTGGAGGAGCATCGCCCCACTGCCTAGCTCAGAGTCAGACAATGAAAGAAAAAAAGATTTCTAGCATTGTTTTATTTTTCATTTGCTGGCTCTGAGCCAGCGCTGTGGGAAGGGGCAGGGCCGAGGCATGGGAGGGGGAAGAGGAGTGCCATGTGCACTCTCTAAGTGCGCATATGTGTTCGGCTGGCCATCTCAGGCCGGCCAAACACACACGCGCACTTAGGTTTCTTCAGCCCGGCTGTTCAATGCATTGAACAGCCGGGCTGGAGAAACCCCACAGACTCCCTTGTCTGAGCGGAGCGTTTTCCAGCCCTTTCAGGCCAATCCTCACGCTGCTCTCATAGCATGAGAACAGCATGGGGATTGGATGGGAGTCTGTCCCAGGGGCTGCTGGAACCAGGAAGAGGACAGGAGGCACGACGCAGGAGAAGACCAGCGGCTTCAGGTAAGTTATTTTTTTAATATATATTATTACTAACACCCCCGGGCACTACCCCCCATGCTCACCCTCCTACGCGCCCCCACTCGCATTCCCCCTCCCGCGTTCCCTCCACCCACCCTACCACCCTTTGTTTGTGGTGGCCGTCACTGGAGTTCATGCTATATAAAACTGCAAATAGTCATCTACGCCCAGAACCACCTTCATCAATCTGGCACACCAGACTCTTTCCCACAAAAGGACAGTCTTTCATCCTTCAGTCAATAACTATTTAAAATCTTAATAAACCTTTACCATTTATTGCATTACAATGACACAAAGCATCTGTCATGTCTTTATTAAGTCAGACACTAATGAACTACAGTTGTACGACTTGCATTCAAAGCAGCACCTTTAACCATGTTAATTTAGTCTCATAATCATGAGAAACAAGCGCTCTTTTGACCATCATTGGACTTGCCAACATCACTTAATTTACTATTGTTAGAAGTGCCACTCACTGACCCACTCACACACCCATACATGCACTCCAACACACACTTACACAGGGATCCACACAGTTACACAGCCACTCATATAATCTATGTTAAAAATATGGAATCACACATTAGTAGTACAGAAATTGTAATAATTTAACTTTTGTGGTACCTTCGTATATATGTTTAACACTCATGAATGTTTAGGAAACATTCACAATCACTAGATGATGTCATCAGTGATGTCATTTGAGATGTCATCAGTGATGTCACTGACCATGTCATGAGTGATGTAATATGTGGGGTCACGAGCAGTGCATTGCGGGAGCATAAGTTGCAGTTAACTCAGGTAACTATAACTGCTGAATTTCACTGGTTTTGTACAAGTGAAATCTGAGCCTAACTATAACGTTCCTGTAACCTTTGTTTTTTTTCAGCGAATTTCTAAGATTCTTTTAGTTCTATTTCCTAACTATAACGTCGCTGTAACCTTTGTTTTTTTGAGTGAATCTCTAAGGTTTTTTTAATTCTATTTTCTAACTTAAACGACCTTGAAAGCTTTGGTTCTTTCAGAGAATTTCTAAGGTTTTTTTCAATTTTATGTCCTAGCTATAATGGCTCTTAGTGAATTTCTAAGGTTTTCTAAAATTTGATTTGCTAACTGTAACCTGTGACCTTTGAGAGTAGATGTGTGGGTGGGTGTGTGAGTAGTCGTATGGGTCTGTAAGTGGGTGTGTAAGTGGTTTTGCGGATGTGAGAGTGGTTTATGGATTGGTCAGTGGATTTTAGTGGCTGTATGGATCTGAGAGTGGATGTGAGAGTGGCAGAATGGGTGTGTGAGTGGGTGTGTAAGTGTCTGTGTGAGAGTATCCGTAGCTGTGTGAGTGACTGCGCCAGAACAGAACCTCACCTGCCCCTTAATCCTAAAAGAAAACACAGTTTTCAACAAAATATCTACCTAACTGGAATACTTTCTTCTAGTTAATTAGTAGGAACTACCTCACTGGTTAAATGTCCAGTGCGTATTCTACATAACATCTGCATAATGGTACACAAACAAATGTCTCCAGTGACCTTGTGTGCATTTCAGCAATGTAATTGTTCCTTGTGCATCTTTATCCATAAATCTGTGATAATATGAATTCTTCTATAGAGAAGACAGCAAGACTACAAAGAGGTAAATCTCCACCAAACAAGGATACTTTCTATGAACTATATGAAGTAAGTGCTTCTTTGTTTAGTTAATTTTATCATAATCCTGGGGAGGTGGTGGCCCACGGATGGGGGCCACATGCGCCCCCCTTCTTTAATTTAATTAAACAGGCATGCCCCAGGGACCCGACCCACCCGGGGGCTTTATTAAAGGTTAGTGTGGGAGAACGGGCATTTTAAAAAAAACATAAAACATTTGCAGCATATTCGCAGATCCACCCGTGATTTAGTGGCAAAATTAAAAGAAAATGTTTTAAAACCCTATCGTGCTACCTCTGTGACCCCACCACCACATCTAGGGGGTCAGGGCATTCCTACCCTGCCCCTTTTCTATATTTTTAATGTTTTTTGTGGGACTTAGCTGAAGCTGAGTCCCAAGATGGCTGCCAACACTTATTGGTTGAAGTGTTGGCAGCCAATGAGATTAGAGCACTGGGACTGGTGGATCCGCAGAGGATCTGCACCCCTAGATATACAAATTTGGATTTTGGTTAATATCGCTAAAACTACTGAACGGATTTACACCAAACTACCAAAAGGTACTTCTCTGGACCAAAATCCATCTTTCTGCCACATTTGGTGTAATTCCGTCCAGCGGTTCGGGCTGTAGTTGTGTTAAAAACCCCTATGTGATTAACATAGGGTAAACTAGTTTTCAGCCCCCCCTTTTTCTCAGCCCCTGCTTGATGGATCACCCCGAAACTTTCAGGACAGCAGCTGAAATGATGGGTGAATTAGTTCTGAAATTTCTGAAGATTCATCAAACAGCGCCAAAGTTATTAGAAAAACAAAAAACTCTTTTCCTATGGAAGCTAGGTCCTAACTATAACTATCTACTGGTGACTGCTGGTAGGAGATATATATGTAATGCTATCAACCCACCAAGGTCACCCGATAATTCAGCACAAGGTAGTGTATTTGAATGTGTTGAGATATATAGATGCCTTCCTTAACCCTATAGTGACGAGCTTGCAATCACACATTAACAATAGATCTGATTTCCTTCATAGGATTTTTTACATTATCTGGGAAAGTGACATGCTACTCCTAAGGCTAGACACTACATCACTGTATACTAGCAGAAGACACTCTGATGGATTGAGAGCTATAAAACATTTTCTAAGAGCAAGGCTGATTACATTCCATGAACACAGCCAGATGTTATTACATATGATTGAATTTTGTCTCACAAGAAACATATTTGCTTTCAATAATAAGATCTATATGCAGACGAGAGGGACAGTGATGGGCACCTGCTTCACCCCCAGTTATGCAAATTTGCGTATGGGCTGGGGAGGAGCAGGTGGTCAGGAGTGTACAATTGGAGAAATGGTATAACCATATCACCCTATGGGTACGATTTATTGACGACTTATTTGTCATCTGGAAAGGCAGCCGGAGATTGGTAGAAGAATTTATTAAGGAAATAAATGTGAATAAATAAAATGTGTTGTTTTACTCACAAAAAAACCCATAGTGAGATGGAATTTCTGGATGCATTGGTAAGGGTAAAAGATCAGAAATTGACTACAACACTTTATAGAAAACCAACAGCAGGGAACAGTACCCTATACACCCAGAGCTTCCACCCTTACTCTCTCATCAGGAATATACCATTTGGGGAATTTTTCAGAGTGAGGAGATTATGTAGTATGCAGAAAGAATATGAAAAAACAGAGCGAGAAATGTGTGCTATATTCAGAGATAGAGGGTATACACAGGAAACCCTCACTGATGTGCAGGAGAGAGCTAGAAATATAAAGAGGGAAGAAACAGAGAGAGATAAAAGCAAAAATGGAAAAACACAGAGAGGGACAAAATGCAGATACATCATGGCATGCAACAAACAACACCAGATGGTGAGAACGGTACCAGACAGAAACTAGCACCTAGTGAGTAGTGAACCCATTATGGGGGCTATAGTAGAAAGAAGAGCCCAGATAAGCTACAGAAGAGCACCCTCCATGAGGGACCTTCTCGTAAAGAGTGATGTTAAGCAAACAGATAAAAGTGACACATGGTTGAAACCTAAATCCGTTCAGTAGTTTGAGCTGTTCTAGATGTAAAGTGTGTAAATATGGGCAGAATAGAACAACTTACAACATGGGGTGCAAGAAAGGTGTCCGGATTAAAAGTAGAATCACGTTCAAAACTAGTTTTGTAGTATACATATTAGAATACCCTTGCCCAAAGGTTTACGTGGGAAGCACGAATGTACCACTGCACAAAAGGATAGGAAAGGATAGGATTTTTACAGCTTCTAAAGTCCTTTCTCTCCGACTGAGAGCAGTTCGTTGACTTGGATGAGTTTATCTCCTCAAGCTTCTCTTTACCTTGTGGAGTTCTGTAGGGCTCATCTTTAAGCCTCACGCATTTTAATCTTTATGTCACCCCCTTGGCGGATTTGATTAAAACATTTGGTTTTGCAGTAGTGTCATACACAGACGACACCCACATTGTGGTGTCAGTGGCCAGTAATCCTGACAACACTGTCACCAAGTTCCATGACTGAATGTTACAGATTGGAAAATGGATGTCCCAAAACTACCTTACACTGAACTCAAGCTAAATGGATGTGTTGCTGTCGGCAGAAATTAATTTTTCTGGTTTTCTTTGCTGGTGGCCCCAGGACTTTGACACACTTCCCATTGTTGTCCCTAAAGCCAAAAACTTAGGGGTTGTCTTCGATAGTAACCTTTCCTTTGAGGGGCATATCAACACCGTCAAATCTGGGTCATTTTACATGTTAAAATGCTTAGGAAAGTTCTTCCGTTCGTTCTGAATGACCTAAGAAAAGGTGAAGTTTCCTCTCTCATTATTTCGACGATAGACTGTTGTAACGCATTGTTCATCAACATCAAGGAAAGATGCTTACAAAAATTGCAAATACTTTAGAATGCTGTGGCACAACTTTTTGGGGGAATTCCCAAGGTCCAATCTATTTCCCAAGGCCTTGTTCAGCTGCGTTGGCTGCGTGTAAATAAATGAATTGACTTCAAGGCCCTCTGTATTGCTGTTAGATCTGGCACCATTGGCGTGGGTCTCCCTTCCATTTTTTGCTGTTGCCTCTTATGTTTTTGCTGGTTTTAGATGCTTTTGGGCACTGTGCCACTGCCGTTCAGTGCCACAGTGCAAGTGCTCCCTATGGTAAATTGATGTATGGATTAGTGACTCCATGATTGGCTTGATTGGTTTACTTGTCAGACCGTAGTACAGTGCACTGCGTGTGCCCAGGGCTTGTAAATCCAATGCTGCTGGTGGGCTTGCAGCACTGGTTGTGCCACCCACCGGAGCAGCTTGTAAAGTGTGTCTCAGGCCTGCCATTGCAGAGCCTGTTTGCAGTCTGGTTCTGCCATGTTGACTGGGCAAGTGCACCCACTTGCCAGTCCCTAAACCTTCCCTTTTATACATATTAGCCACCCCTAAGGTAGGCCCAAGGGCAGGGTGCATTGTAGGTAAAAGGTAGGACATGCCCTGATGTGTGTGGCATGTCCTAATAGTGAATTACAGCCATTTTCGTTTTTCACTATTGCAAGGCTACCTGTTCCCCATAGGCCAGAATGGGCAGTTAGATTATTACATTTTATAATCCTAACTGACTCAGGGAACCAGGTAGAAATTCGAGTTTAGTATGCCTGAACTCAGAATGATAAAATACATCTTTTAGTGAAGTTGGTTTTAACATTCTGTGTTTGAAAATACCACTTTTAGAAAGTGGATATTTTCTTGCCTAACTATCCAGCCTGCCTCTGCTAGGTTGTGTATTCCTTGTCTGGAGTTTGAGTGACAGGGGCTGGGGGCTTCCAGGAGACAGGGTGAGTCAGCACAGGGCTGAATAGAGAGATCTGCATGCAGATAGAAGGGAGGAGTTGCACCTGGGACCTGAATAGGGCTGTGCCTTCCTCCACAATGCTGGCTCCACCTCCTGTGGTGTGTCTGATGTCCCTGGCCTACACTGTGAAAGGAAAGAAGAAGTCTTGTCAACAAAGTGCTCCAGGACTGACCAGAACTGGTTTTGGACTAGGCAAAGGCCTCTCTGCCTTCAGAGAACAAAGAGAAAAGGTGTATAAAAAGGGGACCCAGACCCCTAGGAAATTAGATCACTTCTGGCAATCAAGACGAACCTTTGCTGAGGAGAAGAGCCAGGAAGCTGAAGGAGGAGACTATCCCTGTGCTGTGTGTTTGGGGGTTGGCCTGCAGTGGTTGCTTCATTGCCAAAGAAAGGAGAAAAGGACTGAGTGTGCTTTCTATCAACTTGAAGAAGAATCTCCAAGGGCTTGAACTAGAGCTTGCCTCCTGCCTGAAGTCTCAGGGATACAAGACTTCACCAACCAGCTCCCCCCCCTGAATTCCCTTGCTGGGAATTGAAGTGCCTGCTGTTGTGCTGGGCCTTCTGAGAAACTGCGTGTCGCTGGGAGCTGGAAGCGCGACGCAACGACGAGAAGTGTGTCGCCACCGCAGCCGCTGTCATTGCATCGCCGAGGAAGCGAGACGCCGCGGCCGCTGTCATCATCGCATCGCCGAAGCGCGGCACATCGCCGGAGAAGCGGGACGCTGCCACAGAGGTCATCGTCGCATCGCCGGAGAAGCGCGTCGCAGGGCCTGTCGCGGCTCCAAAGATCATCGAGTCGCCGCACGGCCGTCGGGCGTGCACGCATCACACCAACGTTGTCGCATTGCAGCCAAGACGCCATTTTGTCGCATCGCACCGGAGAAGAGTATCGCATCGAGGTGCCATCTTGTCGCATCGCACCAGAGAGCAGTAAGAAACCGACGCATCACCTCCCCACACAGTAAGGAAGCGAGCATCAACTCCCCTGCGCAGCAGTAAGGAACCGACGCATCCACTCCCCTGAGTGTAAGGAACCGACGCATCACCTTCCCTGCGACCCTTTTGTTTTCTTTGCGTTACGCATTCAAGGTACATTGAGAGTAAAGTGTCGCATTTACAACTTGAGAGAACTGACCTATTTTATAACATTTTAAAGTCTATTTTTGAGTACAGTATTGTGGATTTTTGTTGTTAGGTCTTGTTTTAAGTCTATATAAAAATACTTATTTTTATAAATACAACCTGTGTGGTGTCCATCTGTAGTGTTGTCACTGTATTACTGTATGTGTCCACAAATGCTTTACACACTGCCTCTGAGATAAGCCTGCCTGCTCGTGCCAAGCTACCAAGGGGGTGAGCAGGGGTTATTTTAGGAGTGTAGCCCCTTACCCTGATTAGACGCAAGGGTCCCTATTTGTCACAGGTACCTACCTATGCCAACTAGAGACCCCCAAATCTAACATTGGTGGTCAGCGGTGAGGATTTGGACTTGCATTTGTGATTCATATACAGTGATTGGTGTACACTACTAGTGAGTGCAGACCATAACGCGACCACACACTTTTTGAGAATTTTTCCTTGGAACTTCTTTTCTATTTTTGATTCCTAAGAACTGCCAGTCTTTTTGCCACCATGAGCAAGTCAGCATCCATAGTATCTGTAGACATTGTTTTGGAAGAAGAGAGAATTGATACTTACACTGTGCCTTATCTCAAAGCTTTGTGCAAGAAATTTAAAATCTCTGTGAAAGGCCTCACCAGGAAAGAGGAATACCAGAAGGCGCTGAGGGCCTGGGTAGAATCTAGGAGTGCCAGTGAGCATCCTGAGGAGCCAGTAGTGAAGGCAGAGGATTTAAATGAGCAACTTGAGGGGCCAGTGGGCCCAACTGGAGGGAAAGCACCTTCAGGGGCGAGCAGCAGTGTTTTTTCCAAGGGATTGTCCCCAGGAGAGCTGGAGGACAGAGCAAGGGAGAGGATGCATACATTGGAGCTAGCTAGGCTCAAAATGGATGGTCAGAAAGACATAGAGAGCAAGAAAGTAGAGCTTGGGATGGAATTAGAAATGAAGAAGTTAGCCTTAGAGGAAAAGAGAATGCATTTTGAGCATGAGAGAGGATTGAGAGAATTGGAACTCAAAGCCAAAAGTTTAGAGGTTCCTCCCTCTGGTGTCAGCACACCGCCAGTGCATGTAGAAGCAAGAACCTACATTCCCAAAGATGTAGTTAAAGATTTCCACAAGAATGAGGATATTGGTCAGTGGTTTAGGGCTTATGAAGCTGCAATGTTGGCCCACCGGGTCCCTGAGAAGGATTGGGGAGCGGGGTTGTGGGGCCGCTTTGTTAGTGATGGGAGGGACACTTTGTTGGATTTGCCTACAGAGGAGCAGATGTCCTATACCCACATGAAGGGAGCCCTAATGTCCAGATTTGGTTTCACCCCAGAGCTATACAGACAAAGGTTTAGAAATTGCAGAAAACTGGAGTCTACCACTTGGGTGGAATATGTGTCTTTCTTTTGCAGAGCATTGGATGGTTGGGTGAAGGGTAGCAAAGTGGATAATTTTGAGGCGCTCTATGATTTGCTTGCATGGGAGCACTTGTCAAATAACTGTTTTCCAGAGCTACGCCAGCATCTTATTGATAGCAAGCTGACTAACCCTAGGAAGCTTGCTGAGGAGGCGGACCGCTGGGTGAGCACCCGGGTCCAGAAGGGTCATGTGGGAGACTTCGCCAAAGGTGGGCAGGGTCCCCAGCAGAAGAGTGGGGGGACAAGGGTAAACAGAGGGAGTTCCAGAAAGGGCCCCAAAGTAATCCCCAAGGGAACCAAGGGAAAGGTTCCCAGCCTCCCCTGAGAAGAAGGCAGTGGCCCCGACAGATAAGCCTGTTCACAAGGGGCCCAAGACCTGTTTTAAGTGTGGTCTAGTAGGCCACTGTTCTTATGATGCTAGATGTCCCTTGTATGGGAAAACAGCACCCACTGGTGCACCACCCCGGCAGGTGGCTAGTGTAGCCCTGGGGGAGGAGATGGGTGCCCAAGGTGGGTGGGGTCCCGCAGAGATGTCCCTTGTCTCTTTAGGAGACTGTGAGGTGGTCCCCAGGACCCAGCTGCCGGATAACACTAAAAAGTACAGGCAGTGGGTGACCATCAATGGCAAGAGGGTGGAAGCTCTTAGAGACACCGGAGCCAGTGTGACAGCTGTCAGTTGTCGGTTGGTGTCTGAAGAGCAGGTAGTCCCCAATGCATTTTACCCAGTTGTTGCCGCTGACAACACAGAGAGCCACTGCAAGGTGGCACAGGTTTCCTTTGAGTGGGGGGTCTCAGGGACTCTTCAAGTAGCTGTGAGGCCAGCCATGCCTGTTGAATGTCTGTTAGGTAACGATTTGGAGAGCTCCCCTTGGGCTAAGGTGGAGCGAAGAGCTCATTTAGAGATGTTGGGTTTGCCTGAGTGGGCCTGCGTGACCACTCGGTCTATGGCAGCCAGTAAGGGTGTTCAAGAGGACCTGGAGCCTGAGAAAATGGCCCAGGTGCCTGCCTTAAAGAGAAGAGGTAGGGGGCATGGGAAACCGCCCCTGAGATTCCCACGGCCCAGGGGGAGGCGGACCCTGAGGGGGATGCCTTGGAGCCTACCGGGGAAGAGATTGCTGAACTGGGAGACCTGCCTGAGCTGACCCATTGGCAGCAGGAAGGAGGTCCCTCCAGGGAAGAGTTCTATGAGGAGCAGAACAAGTGCCCTTCTCTTGTGGGTTTGCGGCAGCAGGCTGCAAACCAGGCAGCAGGTGATCAGTCTGGATCACATTGGATCTACTGGGAGAATGGTCTCCTGTATAGTGAGCCTAAGGTTGCTGAGCCTGGGTCAGCCCGTGTGCTGGTGGTACCCCAGCGCTTCAGAGCCTTCCTACTGGGGCTGGCTCATGATGTGCCTTTAGCAGGACATTTGGGGCAGGACAAGACCTTTGAAAGGCTTGTCACCCACTTTTATTGGCCCCAAATGCGCAAGAGTTCAGACACTCATTGCAGGACCTGTCAGACTTGCCAGGCAAGTGGAAAGAGTGGGAGGAAGCGCAAGGCTCCTCTCCAGCCATTCCCTGTGGTCAGCACCCCTTTGAAAGGGTGGGCATTGATATTGTGGGGCCTCTGGATCCCAAGACAGCCATGGGCAACAGGTTCATCCTGGTCTTGGTGGACCATGCCACCCGGTACCCGGAAGCCATCCCTCTCAGGACAGTGACGGCCCCCGTGGTGGGACGTGCACTGATGGGGATTTTCTCCCGCATGGGGTTTCCAGAGAGGTGGTGTCAGACCGAGGTACCAACTTCATCTCTAAGTATATGAAGTCCCTGTGGCAGGAGTGTGGTGTAACCTACAAGTTCACCACTCCTTACCACCCCCAAGGTAATGGGCTGGTTGAGAGATTCAACCGGACCCTCAAAGGCATGATTATGGGTCTTGAGGAACCCATGAGGCGTAAGTGGGACGTCCTCTTGCC
Organism: Calotriton arnoldi; assembly: GCA_963921515.1. Taxonomy (NCBI): domain Eukaryota; kingdom Metazoa; phylum Chordata; class Amphibia; order Caudata; family Salamandridae; genus Calotriton; species Calotriton arnoldi. The sequence continues at coordinate 2,393,645 of CAWUFW010002000.1, forward strand.
ATGCCTGCTGTTTGCATACCATGAGGTGCCACAGAAATCTCTAGGGTTCAGTCCCTTTGAGCTTCTCTATGGACACCCAGTGAGAGGACCTTTGAGTTTGGTCAAGGAAGGCTGGGAGCAATCTCCCAGGAAACCTCCCCAGGATGTATATAGCTACATGCTGGCCTTCAGGAACCAAACTAGGCTATTCAGAAAACTCGCTGAGGCGAATCTGGAAGCCAGCCAGGAGGAGATGAAGCGGTGGTATGACCAGAATGCCACTCTGGTTGAGCTTCAGCCTGGTCAGAAAGTGTGGGTCATGGCCCCAGTGGAGCCCTGTGCGCTCCAGGATAAGTGGACCGGACCATTTGAGGTGGTGGAGCGCAAGAGTCCGGTTACCTACTTGGTGGACTTGCGGTCTCCTCCAGGAACCCCTTGCGGGTCCTGCATGTCAACCGCCTGAAGCCCCACTTAGAGAGGTCCGAAGTGGGCATGCTCCTAGCAACAGATGCTGGAATGGAGGAGGAGACTGAGCCTCTTCCTGACCTCCTGTCTGCAACAGAGCAAGATGGGTCAGTAGATGGAGTGAACCTCTCTTCCACCCTGACCCCTGAGCAGCAGAATGACTGTCACCAGTTGCTGGGACAGTTTTCTGACCTGTTCTCCCTGATTCCCAGTGTCACTGATTGGTGCGTCCATGATGTAGACACTGGGGACAGTCCTCCTGTCAAGCACAAAACTTACAGGGTGACTGACAGGGTGAGAGCTTGCATCAAGGAGGAGGTCTCCAAGATGCTTGCGTTGGGGGTGATTGAGTCCTCTAACAGTCCTTGGGCCAGCCCAGTGGTCTTGGTCCCAAAGGCTGCCGCACCGGGAGTCTCACCAGAGCTGAGGTTCTGTGTGGACTACCGAGGGCTCAATTCAGTCACCAGGACTGACGCGCACCCCATCCCCAGAGCTGATGAGCTCATCGATCGGTTAGGGGCTGCCCGGTACCTCAGCACGTTTGACTTAACGTCTGGGTACCGGCAGATCGCCTTGACTGATGGGGCAAGAGAGAGGTCAGCATTCTCCACACCAGATGGGCACTACCAATTCCGGGTTATGCACTTTGGGATGAAGAATGCCCCGGCCACCTTTCAGAGGTTGGTCAACCAGGTGTTGGCTGGACTGGAAGAGTTCAGTGCCGCCTACCTGGATGACATCGCAGTGTTCAGCGCCAGTTGGGAAGAACATCTGCGCCACCTCTGGGAAGTGTTGATGGCGCTGCGGAGAGCAGGCCTCACGATCAAGGCGAGTAAGTGCCAGGTCGGGCAGGGTTCCGTGGTGTACTTGGGACACCAGGTTGGGAGCGGCCGAGTGGCGCCCCTACAGCCCAAGATTGAGACCATCCTGACTTGGGAACCCCCCAAGACCCAGACAGAGGTGAGAGCCTTTTTAGGACTCACTGGGTATTACAGGAGGTTTGTCAAGGGGTATGGCAGCATTGTTGCACCCTTGACAGAGCTGACTTCCAGGAAGCAGCCCAAGAGAGTGATTTGGACTGACACCTGTCAGAGAGCTTTTGATGCCCTGAAGACTGCCATGTGCACGGCGCCCGTGCTCCTGGCACCCAACTTCTCAAAAGAGTTTATTGTGCAAACAGACGCTTCAGAGCATGGTGTGGGGGCTGTTCTATCACAGATTAATGAGGAGGGCCTAGACCAACCTGTAACCTTCATCAGTAGGAGGTTACTTCCACGGGAACAGAGGTGGAGTGCAATTGAGCGTGAGGCATTTGCTGTGGTCTGGGCACTGAAGAAGTTGAGACCATACTTGTTTGGGACTCACTTCGGGTTCAGACAGACCACAGGCCCCTCAGATGGCTGATGCAGATGAGGGGTGAGAATCCAAAGCTGTTGAGGTGGTCCATATCCCTACAGGGGATGGACTTCACGGTGGAACACCGCCCTGGTACAGAACACGCCAATGCTGATGGTCTGTCCAGATTTTTCCGCCTTAGTGATGAGAACTCCCCGGAGGTAGGGTAGTTCTCCCCACATTTCAGCTGGAGGGGACACGTGTTAGACCTGGCACCATTGGCGTGGGTCTCCCTTCCATTTTTTGCTGTTGCCTCTTATGTTTTTGCTGGTTTTAGATGCTTTTGGGCACTGTGCCACTGCCGTTCAGTGCCACAGTACAAGTGCTCCCTATGGTAAATTGATGTATGGATTAGTGACTCCATGATTGGCTTGATTGGTTTACTTGTCAGACCGTAGTACAGTGCACTGCGTGTGCCCAGGGCTTGTAAATCCAATGCTGCTGGTGGGCTTGCAGCACTGGTTGTGCCACCCGCCGGAGCAGCTTGTAAAGTGTGTCTCAGGCCTGCCATTGCAGAGCCTGTGTGCAGTCTGGTACTGCCATGTTGACTGGGCAAGTGCACCCACTTGCCAGTCCCTAAACCTTCCCTTTTATACATATTAGCCACCCCTAAGGTAGGCCCAAGGGCAGGGTGCATTGTAGGTAAAGGTAGGACATGCCCTGATGTGTGTGGCATGTCCTAATAGTGAATTACAGCCATTTTCGTTTTTCACTATTGCAAGGCTACCTGTTCCCCATAGGCCAGAATGGGCAGTTAGATTATTACATCTTATAATCCTAACTGACTCAGGGAACCAGGTAGAAATTCGAGTTTAGTATGCCTGAACTCAGAATGATAAAATACATCTTTTAGTGAAGTTGGTTTTAACATTCTGTGTTTGAAAATACCACTTTTAGAAAGTGGGTATTTTCTTGCCTAACTATCCAAGCCTGCCTCTGCTAGGTTGTGTATTCCTTGTCTGGAGTTTGAGTAACAGGGGCTGGGGGCTTCCAGGAGACAGGGTGAGTCAGCACAGGGCTGAATAGAGAGATCTGCATGCAGATAGGAGGGAGGAGTTGCACCTGGGACCTGAATAGGGCTGTGCCTTCCTCCACAATGCTGGCTCCACCTCCTGTGGTGTGTCTGATGTCCCTGGCCTACACTGTGAAAGGAAAGAAGGAGTCTTGTCAACAAAGTGCTCCAGGACTGACCAGAACTGGTTTTGGACTAGGCAAAGGCCTCTCTGCCTTCAGAGAACAAAGAGAAAAGGTGTATAAAAAGGGGACCCAGACCCCAAGGAAATTAGATCACTTCTGGGAATCAAGACGAACCTTTGCTGAGGAGAAGAACCAGGAAGCTGAAGGAGGAGACTATCCCTGTGCTGTGTGTTTGGGGGTTGGCCTGCAGTGGTTGCTTCATTGCCAAAGAAAGGAGAAAAGGACTGAGTGTGCTTTCTATCAACTTGAAGAAGAATCTCCAAGGGCTTGAACTAGAGCTTGCCTCCTGCCTGAAGTCTCAGGGATACAAGACTTCACCAACCAGCTCCCCCCCCTGAATTCCCCTGCTGGGAATTGAAGTGCCTGCTGTTGTGCTGGGCCTTCTGAGAGACTGCGTGTCGCTGGGAGCTGGAAGCGCGACGCAACGACGAGAAGTGTGTCGCCGCCGCAGCCGCTGTCATCGCATCGCCGAGGACGCGAGACGCCACGGCCGCTGTCATCATCGCATCGCAGGGCCTGTCGCGGCTCCAAAGATCATCGAGTCGCTGCACGGCCGTCGGGCATGCACGCATCACACCAACGTTGTCAAATCGCAGCCAAGGCGCCATTTTGTCGCATCGCACCGGAGAAGAGTATCACATCGAGGTGCCATCTTGTTGCATCGCACCGGAGAGCAGTAAGAAACCGACGCATCACCTCCCCACACAGTAAGGAAGCGAGCATCAACTCCCCTGCGCAGCAGTAAGGAACCGACGCATCCACTCCCCTGAGTGTAAGGAACCGACGCATCACCTTCCCTGCGACCCTTTTGTTTTCTTTGCGTTACGCATTCAAGGTACATTGAGAGTAAAGTGTCGCATTTACAACTTGAGAGAACTGAATTATTTTATAACATTTTAAAGTCTATTTTTGAGTACAGTATTGTGGATTTTTGTCGTTTGGTCTTGTTTTAAGTCTATATAAAAATATTTATTTTTATAAATACAACCTGTGTGGTGTCCATCTGTAGTGTTGTCACTGTATTACTGTATGTGTCCACAAATGCTTTACACACTGCCTCTGAGATAAGCCTGCCTGCTCGTGCCAAGCTACCAAGGGGGTGAGCAGGGGTTATTTTAGGAGTGTAGCCCCTTACCCTGATTAGACGCAAGGGTCCCTATTTGTCACAGGTACCTACCTATGCCAACTAGAGACCCCCAAATCTAACAATCGCCTTTTAAGCACTTCATGGTATAGGGCCTAAAAATCTCAGACATCGCTTTAAATGGCAACTGCCCAGCAGATCTCTCATATCATCATCAGCTCGAAACCTATTGGTCCTTAAATTCAAAAGATCAAAATGGGGCGGCAGGATTTTTATTACCTGTACCGTGAAGCTTTGAAATTCAATGCCTTTATATCTTAAAGAAAAAACTGAGTTGTTCTTCTTCCGAAAAGCTCTAAAAACTTGGCTTTTCAATAATTTAAACTAATGACTCTGCCATTCACATCTTTGATGGATTATGATTTATCACCAGAGCTATAGCGCCTAGACACCTTAGGGCATTTCATATTACAGAATTTAAGTGCAATAAAGAACATGGATACCACAAACTCAGTAGCTAGACACTTTGATACTTTGATAAAGAGTATGATTTGGATGAGAAGAAATTACGGTATAGTGGCTTAAAAATGTACTTAAACGCTGGAAAGGAAGCCATAGAGGGCTGAAATTGAAGATACGGGAAGCAGGTTTAAAACTGGAAATGGATAGCAAAGAGCCAATAGGGATGAATGCAGATGAAGAACTGTACAGCTTCTTATAATTAAGAATGTATGCATCATTCATCCTGTGTCTGTTTCAATACCCAGCATGAGACGTTAGGTGTTTTTAACATTTATAATTATTTGATCTGTTTCTTTTTTTAGATATGGGACTGTAGAGTGGTACCGGCAGATGATTACTTCACCCACTAGGGAGATGAAGGAGGTGTGATATGTGCAAGACAGAAATCCTTCTGCCAGTAGGTGCAGATAATAAGGATTATGTTCTTTTCTTATTGTTTTGTTACATTGGATTAATTAGTTCATATTGGATGTACGAATATGGAGAGAAAAAGTGAAACCCAATTGGGATTTTATGATGGTATCCTGATTCATTTAAGTCAATGAACTAGCCCCAAACGTAACACCCGATCTGCTTGGATTGCCCCTACGTTTATGTTGTCTGTGTGTATAATGTATAAGCAGTTACCGAATTTCAGCGTGTGAATGTTTAACACTCTGTTAGAAAATGAGATATGGACATTATGAGCCATATTGATTGAAATTAGTAGAAACAATGTTGACTGGATTAACCACGTTTTCATTGCGTATCTTATGTCTTTAATGGTAACTTGCCAGTGCCAATATGGGCGACACAGTTTTGAGTTTATTCACGTTCTTTGATTATGTTTACTGAAAGGAGGTACTGGTGTATTTAAATTGTGAATCACTGCAACATTGTTCATCGTGAGCAAGGCTCGGACGAGCTGAAACGTGTTGATCGCAACCTTTTGCTGATTAAAAACGTTTCATAACAGACTACCTGAGCGCCTATCTCTTTGTGCAAGGACGAAGAGACTTGGAATATATATATATATATATCTCCTGCTCCACTGCCTCAACAACAGTAAGGACCAGCACTCGCGTTGGTGTAAATCCAAATCGGGATTTATTAACGTGCACTCAAAATACGAAACAGACGCGTTTCAGCATAAGCCTTTGTCAGTGTCGACGGGCACCTTCAAAGCAAACAAACATATAGTATCATTAACAAAACTAAAGAAGGACAATTCATTCATTATGTTTAGGCGCCATCTTAGAGTATGCAAATGACTCGTGCAATTTATAAACAAGTACATGATTTCGGCTTGTTTTCATTCTCTTATACAATTGAAATTCATTGTTAAATCAATTAAATTTCCACATAATCGTTTCATATATATGTCAAGCGGGGACAATTGATCGCGTCCCTGTTATACCCCACACTCGGTTTTATAATATCCTTTTTTATGTTATTTTCATTAACCTAATGGTGGATCACAGTAGAAATTTACATATCATTTCATGTTGCCCGGCCCGTATCAAATCAATGGGTGGCATGCCTTATTACCAATGATTAATACATCCATTATTACGCCCATAATAGGTGAACGAGACTATTCTCCAATGGCATGTTAGCCCACTTTATACCGCCCTGGATGGGCTTAAATGAATGATTACAGGCCGCCTCATTATTGACATCCCATACATGAATCCAAATTGTACTATTGGTGCTACATATTCCCCAATAACTCTGTCCTTCTATGCTAAAATCCATACACAATACTCACACAATGTTCCCATCATAAATGTGTTACCAGCTCCTCCCCTCCGTTCAAACCACCTGGGGACTTTGTCTGGAGATCGATGATGTACCTCGACTCCAGGCGACGTAATTTCTTCTCCCTGTCCCCTCCCCTGATATATATAGACACACATATATATATTAGAACCCAGTGGCTGTCAGAAAAGCTTTTGGCTTGCCTATAACTTTGACGTTGTTTCACAAATCTTCACAAAACGTTCTAAAAAAAAGTTCATCCACCTCAGTTCCTTCCTTGAAAGTTTTGGGTGATCTATCAAGCAGGGAAAAAGTATGGGTAAACACATTTTCTCCATGCCATTTTCTGTAGGAGAACACAGCTACAGCCAAAACGGCTGAATAGAATTACACCAAATTTGGCAGAAACTAGATCTTTGTCCAGAAAGCATTGTTTTTGTGATTTGGTGTGAATCTGTTGAGTTATTTTAGAGAAATTAAAGGTTGAAATGTATGTATATAACACGCCACAGAGGAACCGCAGAACCGACAGATCTAAAGATACTGCCACCAAATTAGCAGGCATGTGTTGGCAGCCATTTGAGGACTCGGGTACTCAGCCCTGTGTCCTAAAAAAGGATTAAAAAAACATATGACGGACATGGTAACCTAGCCCCACTAGGCCTGTTTTTATTTTTTGATCTGGTCCATGGATCCTGGCATCTGCCAACCCGATAAAAAAAAAAGAAATTGTGGTCATTTCTAAAATAAGTCCACTGGGGTGGAACAGGGCCTGGGTGAGGTCAGCACACTTTATTTTTTGGGGGAGGGGGCATGTAGTCCCCTTTCCCTAGCCTCTATGAGGTCTCAGGGACCCCATCCCCCGGGGCTGATTTAATATTTAGAGGAGGGACATGTGGACCCCCTCCCAGACCATGTATGAGGCCCTGGGGGATAGTTTTTATAACTAGAGGAGGGGGCACGCGCCCCCACACCTCTATGATGTGCCAGGGAACCCATACCTGGGATCCTTTTTCTAATTGGTGGGGCATGCAGCCCCCCCTGCCTGAGCCACAGTAGGTCCCTTGACAACCCATCTTCCCGGGTCAGTATTTTTTTCAAGGGGGGTGCGTCGGGCCTCCTTCCCCATGCTGTAGATCTTCCTTGGGGACCCCATCCCCTGTGGTCTGATAAAAGCAGTGTCCCGGGGTACCGATCTCCCAGGACACTGCTGTTTCCTGCCGGGGAGAGTGCGGGAATACCCTGCTCACACTTTTCCAGGCAAGAAACACAACTTTGCTTCCACCTAGGTGGGAGCATAGAAAAGGGCTTATCCTGCCCGGGTGGAAGCAAAGAAATTGAGTCCGCTCCTGCCAGCACTACAGTGGATGCTGGCTGGGGAGCTGGCAGGGGCTGTGAGGGCCCTGGGGCTCCCTGCAGCCCCCAATGACTGTGGCATGATGGGTGCCAGGTGGGGAGCCAACAGGAGCCACGGGGCCTTGGAGCTCCCCACCACCCCCAACATAAGAAGGTGGGGGTACACCGGGTGGGCACTGGGGCATCCAAAAGAATACAAAAAAGAAAAAAAGGAATAATATATGAATGGCCGCTTAGTTATCCAGACAAGGAGCACCTCATAATGCTCCGCAAGGGATTTTCATTTATATTTTTGGATCTTGGTGGTCCCCAAAGAAGGGGCAGGGTCAAACCAAGCATTGTATTAATGTGGGGGGGGCTGCAGGGAGAGCAGAAGTCCCCCAGCTACATTAATAAAAATGCTGGCAGTCTCCTGGGTCATTAAATCCATGATCCCAGGAGAGCTTACCATATTTTTTTAAAGCTCTCTGAGCTGTAGCTGTGTGCTCTTCAGCTGGGGTGCAGGGACCCCTTGTGTGGATTCTATGGCTGCACTTTGCATGTTAAAAAAAGGCTCAAAGACGTATTGGCTTTGGGGGGCGAGGCCAACCGCTGAAGATTATGGTCGCATGAAAGGAGAGCTCCCAGGCCGGGGCCTACCGATGCCGCTGCATGTCTACTTTTTCTGAGCCATCTGCCCAGGCACCACACCGTAGACAAATCCCAACACCGTGGGCATCAAGTACCCTTGCCTGCAAGTTGGGTCACTGCTGTGGAGCCGCGATATCTCCTGCACGGCCGACCCCACCAAAGACGTGGCAGGCCGTTCAACATGTGACACTTACTAGCAGACAGGAAGGATTAGAAGAGTCTGCGTCTGCGGAACAGGCAAGATCACAGAGGCGGGCCCGGGACATGGGACTGGTGACAATCCAGGGCTCGACACCAGACACGGGGAGAGAACTGGGCCTCCCCACGGAGGAATCCACCACATCGGGATCTGCCCAGTGGGCCTAGCCGGGACTGTGCTGCCCCGGAAGCGTGCAGGCCACTCACCTGAAGCGGGCAGTCCTTACACCACTGTGGAGACAAAGAGCGGAGCAGGGAGCTGTCGCTGAAAACTGTCGCTGCACACCCACCAGCCGACTGCATAATGTAAGAATAACCCTGTGAGAGGTGCGTTGTCTTGGATGTCTCCAGCTGGCTGTGACGGGGGAGTGCCGGGGTGGACCTCAACACACCTATCCCAGGGATTTGCTTCACAATGATCCTACGATGCGGACCCGCTGCGGGGGTGTGGGGCCCTGACGCACCCGGACCAAGATTAGGCCAAAAGTTGCACACTGCAGGATGCATGCTGCTGTGGTTGGCTGAAGTGGATCTGCTGCGGGCCCTGGTCGTGCTGAGGGTTTCGAGCCTCGGAGGCACTAAAAGTGGAAGGAACGGACTCGCAGAGACCTGAGCAGGTTAGTGCACGGCCCACAGTGAGTTATTCCACTGAGAAGCACAGCAAGTTGGGTGGCATGCCCACCTCACAAACCCGAGCTGGGCCTTGAGCAAAAAGGATGGGGCATGCAATATGGCACTGAAAACAACCTAGCAAGTATTGACTTGCTTGATACACCATGTTCGGGCAGGAAACACTGATCTCCCGAGGGGTGTGGACCCGGACCGGTCTGTTCGTGCTTTGCCAATATCCCAGTACCGGGTACGAGCCGCAGCGGGGGGGAGCCTGGACTGGAGGCATGCACCGAACGCAGTTGGACCCAGGCACACTGATGGTAAAAACTGTATGTCCACTGGGCCGTCTACACCCCTAGTATATGAGGTCTGAGCCATGGAGGAACTGACCCGATTTCTCCCCACTGGGCTTGCTTGTAGTAGGACAGAACAGGCGAGAGCAAGTGGTGGATAGTGACTGTTGCACTCTTCATTGCACTTCAGTCCAACGCAAGGCATCTGGGTGCCTGTACTGCATGGGCCGCACCAAGGGAATGCAGGTTGATGTCAGGGTACTCTGGGAGAGCACAGCACAGCGGGGCTGACAGCTCCCCCATGGGAACCGAGGAGGACTATGTGCCCCCCACCTAAGTGGACCCCTCACAGGATAAGCTGGATGTCATACTGAAAGAGATTAGGGAGTCTTGCGCAGTGCTGGAACAACAATTGGGGACCCTCACAACTGATGTTAGCCTTCTTCGAGCAGACCATAAGAAACTCACTGACAAGGTGAATATCAACACAGTAACGCTAACTGAAATGGCCCCCTGGCGGAAAGAGCATAGAGAGACAGTTGTGTGGCTCCAGTACCAAGTTTACGTGTTGCAGGACTGAGTTGAGGATGCTGAAGGGCGCTCGCGTCGGAATAATGTATGAATAAATGATCTGCTGGAAAATGGTGAGGGCCCCTAATGCCACCCAATTTATAGAGACCTGGCTGCGTAAAGTGGTAGCTCCCGAGGGTCTCTCCGAGATGTTCTGTGTGAAGAGAGCACACAGAATCCCCACTAGAAGAAGGACACCGGCACGCTGCCCTGACCAATAGAGGCCCAAATACTCAATTATAAAGACCGGGACATGATCCTTCACAGTGCTGAAGAAAATGCACTGATTAAACATGAAACCATCCACATTTCACTGTTCCCGGACTACACCATCAATGTCCAGTGACGGCGAGCCTTCTACCAGGGGGAGTAAAAAGCACATCAAATCTTTAATCCTTAAATATGCCATGCTGTATCCTGCTAGACTTAAAATTATTCACGAGCAAAACAGCAACTTCTTCGACAACCCAGACGCTGCATGATCCTGTATAGAACACACCTTCCCGGAGCTCTCCATCGCTGAAGAGCATAAACGCCCCTCCTCACACATCACACGACGGATACAGGCCAAAAAAGGGCATACAATGCAGCGACATCGAGAGAACGATCTGATCCTCATGCAAGAACAGATACTGGAGGGCCAACGAGCCACAATTCTTCGAGAGACAGGACCACCCATGGAGGATGGGCCCTCATCGGACGGCACACTGCACTCAGACACCGAAAACAGCCTGGCACTCTTCCCCCTACATCATGTCACACACAGCAAATGACTTGCTGGGCCGAAGGGACACTGACTAACTACTTCGGATGAATGCTAAGTGATGACAAACTTCTGTTTCTCCTGTCTTACTATTGGTAATGTATCGGTGGCCTATGATAGTTCACCCTCCTGTGTGGGGTTTCCATGGATCTGATGTCACACCATATTATTGTACCTGAATGTAAGTTAATTGTGCTTGGGGATAGATCGGGCAGATCTCCTTTTACACCACATACTTATCCTTAGCGGGGTCGGGTATGCCTCGGGCCCGAGAAAGTTCGCCTACCTAGGAAACAATAACTGGTCATATTTAGTGATGCCACCGGCTGTTGCACCCATATCGGCCCCACAAGCAAGTGCACACTAAGTACTGCAGTTGTTACATTATTATGTTGTTTATGTTTGGTCGAACTATGTTTTTCAGTTGGACCATGTATTGGGGACCCAATTGGTTAATGTTTGTGAGCACAAGACGGGTGTCCCATCTGCTCTAGAATTAATACATAGGCCGTCCTCAGACACATATACAGGCTCTACACGAACCATGAGGTGTTCTTATGACCACAACCCAACATTATAACTTTACTCCCTGGAATGTTAGAGGGATGGGCTCCATTCATACACATCATAGAATGTATGCTCAACTATGCAGATGCAAAGCACAAATAGTCTTCCTACAGGAAATCCACTTTTCGGCCTCAGAAGCTCTCAAACTCCAGAAAAAATGGAGGTGACATTTGTTTCATACATCTTACTCAGCATTTGCATGGGGGGCTGCGGTGTGGATTAGGGAAGGAGTCCCCTTTGAAGCACTGGACACACTAATAAATACCAACGGAAAATACACTCTAATCCGGGGCAGCTTACATGGTGCACCGGTGGTACTTGGTAGCCTCTATACTCCACACACGGAGCAAGACGCTTTTCTTGCCCAGGTTGGACGGTCCTGGCGGACTGGTCCATGTACCCCTGGATTCTATGAGGAGACTTTAATGCAGTGTTAGACATTGACCTAGGCCGCTCACCCCCCACTACTGTGGGCGGCAACAGTCCGACAGGCCAAAACCTTTCAATCTTGGTCCCAGGGATGGTCACAAACTGATGCATGGCACAGCTGGAACAAGGAAATGCAGAAATATTCTTTTTACTCCTCGACACATGCATCGCACACACGGATTGATTGTATCATCTGTAACCCTGCACTGCTAACCCAAATTACACACACACTAAATAGCTCGGAAAACGCTTTCCAATCGCAACTCACTGGAACTCACACTGTCTTGGGGACGCGTACCCACATCGGTCCCAACATGGAAGCTAGGCCCCCGTCTCCTAGAAGATTGAGTTTTACTTGACACCATATCCACCACCATCGATACCTACTTCACAAATAATACAAATACAGCTTTCTCCTCATTAATTATTGGGAAGCCTTCAAGGTCATCATAAGGGGGACAACGATCAGCTCCGTTGTGGGAGCATGACAAACAATAAGCTGAGACCTGAAGCGGGTGGAAGCGGGACTGGGTGTGCTTGAACAGGACGCAACATCGAGCACAGATAAAGCAACCGAGCTCGAGGCTGCACGCATTAAGTACGCTGAACTGTTAGAGCACCTGCATGTGGAAGACTTCCATTCATACACTCAGAAAATGTATGCAGAAGCAGACAGGTTGAGTACACTGCTAGCACAACTGATTAAAAACGCCCCCTTCCATACCCATACTCGAAATTACTACCCCAACACATACTCGTATAACCACACAGAATGGCTTCAATGAGGCTTTCCACGATTACTTTAAATCCTTATACACTGCACCCCATATGATAGGACCCCAAACAATTGAAGGCTTCCTGGATGCAGTACACTTACAGCAAGCGATGGCAACAGACAGGAAGCTGCTAACAGCAGCGATCACTGTGGCCGAAATCTGTGCAGCTATCACGGAGCTCCCCCATAACAAAACCCCAGGACTAGACAGCCTACTGGTGGAGTTCTATGCCACCTTCGCTGCACAACTGGTTCCTCGACTGGAGCGGCTCTATCATACCTTCCTTTCTGAGGGAGCACTGCCCCCTTCTACAGTGCAGGCCCTTGTGACCTCATTGCCAAAGCCCGGCAAAGACCACACAGACATTAAAGCTTATAGACTCTTGTTGCCTCTCAATACAAAGTATAAAATATTAAGCAAGGTATTGGCTTGCAGTCTCCTTCCCCTACTACCGAGACTCATATACACGTAGACCAATGCAGCTTTGTGACTGGGAGAAATACATTGTTGAATATATGCAGACTATACTATGTTATGAATGCATGCCCTGAAATATTTCTCAAGGCGGGGTGCCTCTCGTGGGACCTCCGCCAGGCCTTCGACACCCTGAGTTGGGAATACATGTTGGCTGCCCTTAGGTGGTTTGGCATTCTCCACAAATTCCTCCAATGGATTACACTGCTATACACTTCTCTGACATCCATGGCATGTACTGGTGCTTACATCTCAAAAGCCTAGACCATACAACTTGGCACAAGACAGGGATGCCCGCTCTCCCCCATGCAATTTGTGCTTGCATTGGAGCCCCTAGCATGCAGGCTGCGCAATAGCGCTCAAGAGTGGGGTATCCCCATTGGACATACAGTCCACGCACTGTCACTATATGCAGATGTCATAGTACTATACACCAAAGACATCCAAGAAAACTTGCTAATTGTAGCCCACACCTTTTCACATTTCAAGTCCATCACTGGGCAAGCAATAAATATTGGAAAATCCCATGCATTTCCCTTCAAGGACAACCTCCAAATGCAAGCGATCCCATTTGGTGAAAGGGAGATCGATGTAGCCCCCAAAACATTCAGATACCTGGGGATCCAGGTATACAGGGACCCACAGGATCTATTGGACGGGAACCTCTAGAAAGCAATCACCTCTCTGCGATCCCTGGTCACCTTTTAAACCTCGCTTCCCCTTTCTGTAGCGGGGCGACTCGCAATATCTAAAACGGTATTGCTCCCACGCATTCTATACTTCTTCACTAATTTGCCAGTAGCTATTCCAATTATGTTTTTTAAAACACTGAACACCATCCTAGTAGACTTGATATGGGATAAGGGCCGCCAACGTATCAGCTGAACAAAACTGCAGCTACCATCGGATACCAGAAGTATGGGGGCACCGGACTTTAAGGCTTACTGCTTGGCTGGGCAACTGCAGTGGCTCTCTTACTGGCTGACTGGCCGCAACCTGCAGGAAATAGCCTACATGCCCCATATGCTAGCCCAAGGGGCTCTACACAAATTACCATGCCCTGAGGTGCGCATTCCAACATCGGCTCTGCTGCTGCTCAAGGTGGCACTCACATAATGGAAATCAGCCTTAAAATACACTGCGCAGAACACTCCTTATGCCCTCAATATACCACTTCTAGGCCTTCCCACTCCCACTGGCACACTGACACAACGTAGGCTGTCTACATGGGAACAGGCAGGCGTGACCAATGTGGGCGCACTGTTGAGGGAGGGGCATTACTCAATCATGCCGATTTCATAAACGAATAGGGACTCACAGACACATGCAAGTCTTGTAAGACATGTCAAACGGCACTGGGCTCCGGATGGGTCTGAACCCACAACGCACAAGCTAGTCCACTCAATATATTTAATGGGTACTGGTAGACATTTAATACATTGGTCATACCGAGGCATACATACACACCTATCCTTGCCTCTGTTGCCATTACGGGAAAGGTGGGAAATTGACATGGGCAGGGATCTTCTAGCTAAAGAATGGAGCTCTATCCATGAATACCCAATACATGTTTCACGTAACTCACAATTTAAATTCATACAGTACATGATAGTGCAGCGAGCTTATCTTACACCACATAGGGTACAACTAATATTCCATGCTGTTGTAGCGGCATGTCCGAGATGTGCTGAACAGGACGCTGGTTTGTTGCATATGCTGTGGGCCTGCCCCGCTCTTTCCACCTACTGGGCGCAGATTACCACAGAACTGAGGGAAGTGGTCGGTGGAACACATGGCTGAAAACTGCCTTCTAGGTCTCTACCCACGGCCGAAAGGTTGTAAAGTGCAGGCAAGGTTCGCGGACCTGGCGCTCATCCTAGCAAAACAAAATATAACCAGGAGGTAGAAATCGGCAAATCCACCTGCTTTACTCGCCTGGAAAGAGGAGGTGGAGCACTGGGGGTTGGCAGAAAGCGGTGCACTGCGCAGGGAAGAATATCGTGGGCTACGGAAAAAAAGTCTATAGCTATGAGCTGGGATCTCCTCATGGAACCATTCAAAGCTTTAGATATGTTCACAGTCTCATAATCATCGCAAACAATGCACTCAGCACCGGCCCGATTGGTGGATGTGACCAGACTCTTGCAAAGACTATATATACACACACAAGCAATTTTTGACAATTGCCAAAAAAACACATGCGATAAAGTACATGCATACAATAAGACCTTTAAAATCCACACCGGTATTGGTCTAAAAAGAATAAAAGAACGCCAAAAAGGCAAGGATAAAACAAACATACAAGTGCTACTCAAAGTGAAAAACAGTTAAACTTCATTAATTGTGCTAATGATTGGTCCATATTTAAAACCAGGCAAGATGCATACAAAGCAGATTTCGAGGAGGCATACAAGGGGCAAAAATAATTCCCTTAAGTTGGGAGGGTAGGGGTACTAAGGACAGTACTTTTCTGTCGACATCTCCACATTGAGAGTAGGAAGCGGGATACAGCGAAAGCCATCAGTTGGGAGGGATTGAACTTGAGTATCCTTGAAGCAATTCTGAAGTCCCTAACCCCTGGTTGCGGCACAATGGCAAGATCCATGCCCTCCTATAGGCATGATATTGCAGACAGAATAATATGTGATCAATACATTCCCTGGTCTCAGGGAAAAATGGGCAATTTATATCAGATTCGGAAAAGGGACGACACCACTTCTCAGTAAAGGTGCGAAGTGGCAACGTCCCAACCTGAAATTTTATGAACAGGGACCTAGCAAGCGGGGGCTCAATGAGATCCATGTAGACTTCCAAACAGTAAGCATCCTTGAATTCCAAAAAAGCTGCAGTCAGGGTACCGCCCTCCCAAATTTGTGGAGACCTCCATCCACAGAGTTCCAGTACATCCCCTTGAGTGCGAGCTTGGAGACACTGCATGCATACTCAGGATGCTTTCAAAGGTTCACACACCCAATTTCTGTTAGACAGCATTTGATATAGCCCAACCATGGAATCCCATCGGCCCCTGGGCTCTTGAGGATTTCGTGAAGGCCCAAACAAAAGGCCACCAATGCCTCAGAAGACCAGATTCTCATCCAGTACAACAGGGGTCTGAGTCTAAGTCTGTGAATGAGCGATCTGAGACCAAGGCCTAAACGGAGGGGGACTTGTTGCGTGCTGGGAGGGAGATTGGTGAGGATTCGCAGAAAGCGATTCTCCACCAGCTCCAGATTGCTACCTTTCTCATGCTCCCAGAGTTCCCCTCCATATAAAGACCCCACTAGAACTTGTAAGCTATATATTTGCAGTGCAGGAGATATGGGACAAAAGCTAGAGCCCTGGATGGACTCAGGATACCACCTGAATAGTGCTCCAGCCTAAGTTTGCACTTCTGGATCTGGAGGGAGCAACCAAAGTATGTATTAAGGATGAACCCTAGATAATCAAATGTTCGAACTCTCTCCAGAGGAACACTGTTGAGGACTGGGGTAGTCGAGTCGAGTGGCAGGGATTCAAGACCATGTACTTCGTTTTGCCAAGATTGATCTCCAGCCCTTGCTGCATGCAAAAGACAGCGAACTGGTCCAACAAGTTTTGGATGCCCATAGGGGACTTTGAGACCGGCAGCGTGTCATCTGCAAACAACAGCGCAGGGACCTTCCTCTTGACCAGGGACAGGGCATCATCAATACATTGCTCTAAGTGCACCACCAGCTAATAAATAACAGGAACAGGGTCGGTGCTAAGACGCACCCCTGCATAACACCCCTGGATACTGGGATGGGATCTGTCAGCTCCCCAAGAGGACCACATCTGACTTGGGTGTAATTATTCAGATGAAGCCTGCTGAAGATGTCAACTAGATATTTTGGGACCCCCAGGGCAGTCAATACTTTCTACAGGGCCTCCCTTGGGACAAGATCAAAGTCCAAATGGAGGTCGACGAAAATGATGTAAAGACAGCCCCACCCAAAGGGACATATTTGCAATGCAATAGCTGCAATTGGAGCACTTGTTCAATTGCACTGGTCCCAGCTCTAAACCCAGCTTGCAGGGGCGTCTGCACCACAGTGTCCTCCATCCAGTCTTGTAGTCTGCTCAACAGGATTCTGCTGAAGAGCTTCTGGAAGTTATCAGTTAGGCTAATTGGATACATATATATAACAGTAGATCCTTTTTGCTGCAAATGAATGCTGCCAGTGTAGGGGTGTGCTCTGGCTCGTAAATCCAAAAGCAGACTCTCACCCAAAGAGTGTTGAGCACTCAAAAAGAATGTATTGTTTTTTATTTGAAGTGCTCCAGCCCCTGCTATGTGTTTCGGCCCACTGGCCTTGATCATGCGTGATCAAGGCCGGTAGGCTGAAACGCATAGTAGGGTCTGGAGCACTTCAAATTAAAAACTAATACATTCTTTCTGAGTGCTTGGAATATTTAGTGACCGCTCAGCCCTTACAATTACAGTGCTCGATGGCGTCCAAGTATACCATGAAGTCTCCAGCCGCGCCGCTTTCTCTGCAGGCAAAGAGTTGACACTCCAGTGGAATATAGCTAAAATCTTTATTGTGACAACATAGATTGTAACACGTTTCGGCACAAAGCGTTTCTCAAACAGGAAGTGATCCTTAACTCATGAATACATCTTTTAAACATTTAAAAACTATAAACAAGAAAAACTTACTGTCACTACCAGTGCATGTCATTGATACTCAAAAATAAGAAAAGTTATCAGCATAGAAATGTTCAGATAAGAAACTTGAACCCTGGTCTCTATTTATCCCAATCAGGGGTGCGTTTGCCAATATTCTGTCATTTCCATCAGAAATAAGTTACAAAAAATAGATATATATTTAAAAAAGGTATATAGCTGCAACAATGTTCCCAAGTGGGCTATCTACCACTTAGTACAGTCTTCATGAGTCCACATTAGTTCAATTTTGCAGCAAAATGTTAACTATTGTGGACTCATGAAGCCAATCTCGAAATTTCTTACATTCAAGTTGGGCCCTCTCTGCAGTCACATGTAAGAATGGCTCAAATAGCCGATAAACTGTAATAACTTACTACAGTTGACTTGTAATGCCATTATGCCTGCTGTCAGCGGCCAAGGTGAAAGGCAGGTCACAAAGCATAATTATAGCTGCAATTTAAACAAAAGGAGAACTGACTTTTTGTTTTTCTGATCTGTTTTCTAAAATGAGCAGTAATCAGCGAAAGGTGATATTTAAGGGCCCATGTTAGTTCTTTCCACAGCATAGGCCATTACAAAAAATAATCTCTACACATTCTGAGCTACAGAATGTTTTGATCTGACTTACATTAAACTGATTTGAATATCTTTTTGCAACAACTTAATGCCTGCTTTTTTGGTGTGTTTAATTTTGCACTACAGATTCTACTTTTATTTTTAATGTCTGCACACGTATTATCTCTTTCATGTGAAAACTAAATCACTGATGATTTTAGAGGCTTGTGAGGAGGGTAATTGTGTAAACATATTATAAGAACAAAAATGCCATCTGCTATTCTTTCAAAGTATTTTGCAAGTCACCTGGGAGTCCTTTGACCTTATAAAGAAACTTATCCTCAGGCTTGGTCCTCTACTTGATCACGCCACTCCTCTGTGTCTTGCTGTATCCTTTAAAGATACAGTGAGGGCTACTTTATCCTGTTTATATAGTCAGCTGAACTGGGCCTATGTGCTGAAAAGAACAATTCTTCAAAGTAGAAATTATGTCCTCGATGCCCTACAAAGGGCCTGATTATGAGTCTGATGGTGCACGGACCACCATACTCATGGGGGCACGGCGGTGGCGGTCTTCCAACTGCCCTATTACAACTAAGGCGGTCAGACCGCCATTGAACCGCCGCAACCACCAGGGATCAGAGATTTCTGGCGGTGGCGCGGCAGTCTTGAGGCCGCTATATGCTTGGTGGACTGGCGGTGTCCCGCCAAGCATATTACAAGTTTCCTCTCTGCCACAGTTTTCATGGCAGGTCCTCCTCCATGAAAATCGTGGCGGAGAGGAAACAAAGGGGTGTTGCCTCTGTGCCATGGGGTGCATGCAGGGGGGCACATGTTGTGCCACCCGTGTGCATGCACCCCAGTACTTGCACGGCATAGACTGCACCAGTCCATGCAGTGTAGGTACTGCCTTTGAAGTTACCAAAGGCACTGCCATGGGAACACCAAAGAGCCACCCGTGAGTGACTGAATAAGTCATAATCTGGCGGGTGGTGTGCACACGGGTTTGGTGGTGTGGTGGCAATGGATCGCCTTCAGCCCTCACATTACTGTAGAATAAACCCAAGTTAATAATAGTATATTGCATCATGAAATGTGCCCTTATTAATGCAAGATCAGTAGTTTTACTTGCACGAGAAGTAAAAGAATGAATAGCTAATCATGACTTAATTGATTTATTTAGCAAAAACAATGGTTCCACTGGTTTCATTTACGGAATTATTTATGTTTATGAACTCTGGTCTTTCCTAGACCTATCACTTAACTATTATGATTCCTGTGTTCAGGCTTTGATATTTGGAAATACTATATAGAATAAATAAAATAAAATACATCATTATCAGTATGTATTTTTATTTCAAATGAGGAGACCGTAACATCTTATGCCAGATTTAAGTTGCAAATTACAGACTGGGGTGGTCAGAGCTCTAGTGGTGTGGTGCCAGAATACTGTTGTCAGTACAGTTGTCGGAATATCTTTACACAAAAATATCACCTCATTGGAGTTAATGATAAAATATCCACACCCAGTGAGACAATATTGATCCAGTGGGACAATATTTTTTGTAAGCAATATTTATACCAAATATTTATGTTAGATGATATTTCTGTGTATGATATTTTGACATTCTGCTGCCATTGTGATCTCACACAAGGTGCAAGAAAAATAGTGAAATATAAAACAAATTCCGTATGTAATGAAGCTTTAGCAGTGAGATGGGAAAAAGTTTATTGAAATTCCTAGTTCTGCCCTCAGACAGGCGAAAGTATTTTCACATACACGTAATGTCCCTAGTCCGGTTTCTCATGCCAGGGTTTCAACCCGTGTACTGTCTCTGGGTCATCATCAGCAGAAAAGTTAATTATCTGCTCCTAGACCTCCAAACAATGACCACAAAACTAGTGACCAGCAACAATATAGACTACCAAAATATTGTCTTGCAAAAAACCTTCAAGGTAAGCATACATGGGTGAGTTTAGATTTGCTGCACATCTACCTACCTTGACAATATTGTGTGAGTCGACATCTTACACTTGATCTTGTTTGAGGTCAATATTTTGAAGTTGAGAATTTGGTAGAACACATGTGTTCAGCATAAAACAAAATTAAATAAGCGGGCTAGCTGAAAGAATTGAATAGGGTTCTCAGTGAGGATTACAAATTAGACAGAGGAAACATGCAGGGCCTAAATGTTGCCAAAGCTGAATATTTTTTTTTTGTGTTCAGTTATTTTATTGTAGTTTGGAGAAGAAACAAACAATCAAGGTATAGTGCAACACATACATGCCAGAATTAATGCAAACATGTAAGAAGGTATATAACATGCACATGTCAGGGGGGGGCGTGGCCGACAAGATGGCCAAATAGGACGTGTCTTGTGAAGCTCCGTCCCAACGCGGCGAAATCCTTTACAATCTTGCAGTGCTAATGGGCACCGACCTCACCACTTTTATCGGCCCGATCGGGGGGGGATCCCTCGAGCCGGGAATTGCTCCCCAGACTGCAGCAAACCGGCTGTGAGAGACGCCGTAGCCGGAATATCTGCTCACGAGGCCGCCATTTTCCAGGTGCGGCAGCGCTCGCACTGATCGCTAGTGCCCCGGTCCGGGTGTCCTGCTCGACCCTGCTAACGCGGACCTGAGGGGTGGAGCCCCGTCCGCTGTGGTGATCCTGGAGGTCCCTGTGCCGGGAGGCCTGGGAATCCACAAGTGGACCAACGGAACGGCTGAGCGGAGGAGAAGCTGCAGCGCCTATGCTCCGGAACCCATTCGCGCCGGCAGGAGCAGGCCGAGGTAGGGTGGATTCTTGGGAGTGAATATGCTGGAAGGGCGAGAGAAGCCTGACCCCAAGCGGAGTGGGGAGGTGGAGATCCTGACCCCGGTGACTGGGGTGCATCCTGGGGGTGACCTCTGCTACATAAGGACCCCGGTGAACGGGGCATACCATGAGGGGTGGCTGCTGCTGCCAGGACCTGCTCTTGCCGTCAGGAGCACGCCGAGGAGAGGTGGGTCCCCAGCTGTGAATACTCCGACAGGACACGAGAAGCCTGTCCCAAACGGAGCGGAGAGGTGGTGATCCTGACCCTGGTGTCTGGGGGGCACCTTGGAGGTGAACTCTGGGAATGAGGGCCGAGGAACAGGGGAATACAGTGAGAAGCGGTGGCCCTCGGGACTTGACCCTGCGATGACACAGCAGTGGAGGAAGCCAGTAGCAGCACTGACTGATCCTCAGACAACGGACAGCCCCCGCCCAGAGGACTGAGATAAATGGAGTGCCCCCTACCCCAACGGTGGATGCCAAGGGGCGCTGTTTAAGGGCTGCCAGAGGAGGGGCTGGCGGAAAGGTGGATGGCTGTGCCCCGGCGCTGTGAGGTCCTGACATCCCGGCTGGGGTGACGGTGAAGCGCACTGAGGGGTCGCAACTGCTGACGGATCCTGGGGAGGCAGGCAGGCATATCAGTGGAGGGCCTGGTTACAGGATTTAGTCCCACCAAACAACCAACGCCGGATAACGCAGGCGAAGTGATAGCAGACCTCTGGAGTGCGGGTGGCTATGACTTGGAGTGAGAAGACGACTGGAAACACTTCCGGGCTCAGTGCCCAGCTCTGGAAGGAGACGGACACGTGACAGCTGGAAGGCAAGTGTGAATCGGCCTGTGGTTGTCCGAGGGCCTAGGGGGACACCTGGAAGTGCTTGGCACTCGGGGTGTGCCACGAGTGACATAACGGACGAAGAGCCTGTTGGGATATTGGACAGAAGGTACGCCTGAGCGCTAGAAGCGGAAGATATCGTGAGGGGCGCTCGGGGGAGGTGCCCGTCCTGGTTGGCCCTGAAGCAGTGGGTCACTACTACTCATGATGGTGAAGGATAAAGGTACCAGGGCGCAATCCAACAAAATATCGAACTATGCGCAGCCCCTTCCCCAGGGCCCTAACCAACGGGACGCACGAGGAGAAAATGATGCCGAGGTAGCGCTGGGGGCCCTACATTTTCAAGTTCAAACCAAGAAAGTGTCAGGGACGTGCTTTGGCATACTGCGGGGTCTCAAACCGCTGTTAGGCTTTTTTGATCCGCCCACTAGACAGGTTATTGTCTAAGCCTCTGTCCTATCGAGACTGGATTATGCCAGCTCGCTCTACCTGGGAACCAACAAATCCGAGATTCTGAGATTACAGAGGGTCCAGAATTCTTCTCGGCCTTCCTAGAATTTGTTCCACCACTAATGCTATCCGTCGGCTACACTGGCTGCCGGTGGCTAGACGCGTTGAGTTAAAGGCCCTCTGCATCACTTGAATTCTGAATCTCTCTTCCCCTGGTGTTTTGGCCAATCTGGTGTCACCTTATCTTCCCACTCGCCAGCTCCGCTCGATTGGTCATCATCTGGTGGTTGTCCCCGGGTAAGGAGGGAGCAGGCTGGTGGGCGTTCCTTCCGTGTTCTGGCATCTAAACTCTGGAATTCACTGCCTCTTTCCATCCGCAGCATTAACAACTACCTTGCTTTTCGTAAGGCCATCAAGACCCATCTTTTCCCTCCGCCGAAGGTCTTCCATTTTCTGCAGCTCTCCTTTCTGTTGCTTAGCGCCGGGACCCCCTTCGCTGGGGCAGCTGTGCGCTCTACAAAACATTATAACATAACATAACATAACTGAGGGATCTCTCTCTAAGTGACATCCTGACGGCCGTACTGACTGCGAGGGACGAGATGGTGACCAGAATTGATGCAGTAGCAATTGATGTCAACCTCCTCAGATGCGATCTGCGTAAGGTTTCAGATAGGGTCACCACGACAGAACAAAACGTAGATGTCCTTTAGTCGGAGGTCAAAGCTCTGCGAGAGACGGTCATGGAGCTCCAGAAGAAGACGATTAAGCTGGATGAGCGTGCTGAGGATCAGGAAGGCCGCTCTCGAAGAAATAATCTAAGATTTGTGGGATTCCCGGAACGAGCGGAGGGACCCTCCGTGGAGCTATTTTTGGAGGACTGGATAACAAAAGTGGTGGCACCAAGCACACCATCCAAGTTATTTAATATTGAGAGAGCGCATAGGGCACTGGCCCCTCCCCCATGCCCAGGGGCCCCACCGAGGGCCATCATAGCCTGTTTTTTCAACCATCGGGACCGGGACATGCTCCTGCAATCCACCCGTGCCAAGATTGAAGGGCATTATGAGGGACACCATATCGCAATTTTCCCGGACTATACGCAAAGAGTGCAGGAGCAGCGATGCACTTTCTTAGCGGTGAAGAGGCGCATGAGGGAGGCTGGGATGAAATACAGTCTCCTGTATCCTGCCAAGCTCCGAGTTGAGCATAAAGGTAAAGCTCTGTTTTTTGGGTTGGCGGAGGAAGCATCGAACTGGATGGACAATTCAGGGGTCCAGGAATTTCAACAGAACTCACAGGCGAAGGCGAGACCACTTGCAGACTCCATGGAGTTGCCGGGGAGATGACGCCGATTATCTGAAGGAAACCGACAGGGGAACACTGGTGACTCTGGGAGAGTTAAGGTGTGTGAGGACGGCATCTTACAGATGGTAGAGGGATCGCCGAACTCTGACCTGGCCTCCTCGGCGGTCATCCCGGACACTAACATTGTCTGAACCATGAGAACCGGAGAGGAGAGCTGGTTTGGGGGCGTAAATACTCAGATAAGTGACTTCAAGAAACTCTAGTGTGATTGTCTGTTCTTTTCCCTTTTTTTTCTTTTCCTTGATACTGGGCAAGGAACACACGGTATGCAGATGCCCCGGGCGGGGGGGGACATGCCCCTAAATAGCGGCTGGGACCTGGTCGGGGAGCTGGAGGCTTAGGCCTCGTGCCCCGGCGAAGGGCCAGTCACTTGCATAGCACCTGTGCAGAAGGTATTGCCCAATGCTTTTTCATAAAAGTTTCATTCTGTGTAATGCACTTATGGGTATTGTTGCAGGACATGAAAGTGCTGCTGGAGAAATTGGAGGGGGGCGGTTTAGGGCGGAGGATGGAACTGGTCACTCTCTATGATGGCGGGAGGGATGGTTCTGATGCACTGCCCAGTGGGTGGGGGGGGGTTTGGGGTTTCAAACTGTTTTATCTGTTTTAAGTGGTTTTCGGGGAAGTTTCAGGGATCCATGTCTGAGTGGTAATTTCTCACAGTATGCTACGTCTAACATTGAAATGGTGGGATGGGAATGGAAATGTGACACCACCTACACGATCTTATGGCCCCCTCCCTGACGAAGATCCTTACCTGGAATGTCCGGGGATGGCAATGCTTGAAAAATGTAGACGAGTGCACTCCTACTTACGGCGCTACAAAATTGCAATAGCGGTATTGCAGGAGACTCATATCTGGGGTGACACATTGCCCTATATCCGGCGTTGATGGCGAGGGCAGCTTTATGCCACCTCGTTCTCTGGATTTGCACGGGGGTGCTGATCTGGGTGGCCCCGGGGACTCCCTTCCAACATATGCACCATGTGCTTGACCCTGAGGGTCGTTACGTGATCTTACACGGGAGAATTGAAGGGCAAGAGATTTGCCTTATAAATGTGTACGCTCCTAACTCAGATGCCCACAATTTTTTTCACGAAGTGTTGACGGCAGCGACCCCCTTTCTGGATGGGGACATTGTCCTATTGGGGGATGTTAATTGTGTAATGGATGGGACGCTGGACCGCGAACCCCCTCAGATGAACACTAAGCCTGGTATGACTGGGGCCTTGATGGACGTGATAAGGGAACTGGGACTCGTGAACGCATGGCGGGTTAGACACTGGGACATTCTCCTGCCACGCCCCTGCGACCAATACATTTAGCAGGTTAGATCAATTCATCTTGTCGTCGTCCCTGATGCCCAGAGTCGAAGAGATAGTGTACCTCCCGAGGCATATCTTGGACCATTCCCCAATGCTCTTGACCTTGGGTACTGCTAGGCCCAGGATGGCAATCCCCATGTGGCGGCTTCGCTGAGGCACTCACTGATCCACCTTTTGCTGGGTAACTGGAAGAAGAAATCTTTACTTACTTTGTGACGAACTGGGGCTCGGCGTCCTCAAGGGGTGTGGCGTGGGAGGCAATGAAGGTGGTGGTCCGGGGGTTTTGTCTCGGGTCGACCTACGGGGTCCGACAGCAGCTCGAGAGGGACATTAAGGTCCTAGAGAGGAGGTTAGCCGAGTTGGAAGCGGTGTTACCCACGGCTCCCAACCGATTGAATGAGTGGCGGGACGTACGAGAGGACCTGCTGGCAGAGCTATGCAGACCTGAAAAATGTCATTATACTGCGTACCTACAGCGATTACAAGCAGAGGGCGATCGATCTGGGGCGCTACTTGCCAGATTGATTTGTAATGAGACGCCGGTGTCCCCCATCGTGCAGATGAAGACGGTGGATGGCTGCACGGTATGTAGCCAGCAAAGAATTTTGGATACTCTGGCGGATCATATGGCTGGAGTATACGCTGGGCGCCCTACGCCAGACCCGGACGATTTGACGCGGCTCCTTACCGCACTGAATTTACCATGCTTAGATAGCGAGACCAGCAAATTGCTGGATGAGCCGATCTTGAAAGAAGAAATCCTAGCGAGTATTAAGTCCCTGAAATTTGCGAAGAGCACGGGGAGTGACGGCCTACCGGCCAAGTTTTATAAGAAGTTTGCGCCTATCCTAGCGGACCGCCTCCTTGAGGTAAACAACGAGGCATTTCAGACCCGTGCGCTCCCACCATCCATGAATGAAGCCATGGTGGTTATGATTCCCAAGGCGGATAGGGACACCCAACTCCCGGGGTCATACAGACCCATCTCCCTATTAAACATCGATAGGAAAGTTTTTAGTGGCATCATGGCTACTAGACTGCAACCGCATATGCAACATCTAATCCATCCCGATCAAGCGGGATTCAACCCCAAACGCAGCATGGCCCACAATTTGAGGCGGCTGGCCCATGTGTGGCACTCACCCGTACCAAATCGGGAAGACTGTGCCCTGGTGCTGTTAGATATCGAACAAGCGTTCGACTCGGTTGGATGGGTGTATTTATTGGAGGTCCTACGGACAATGGGCGTGGGGACACAATTCTTGAAATGGGTGCAGTTATTATACTCGGAGCCCAGCGCTAGGATTAGAACGGGGAAGGTTGGTGTTGCGGGCCTTTCGGCTACAACGTGGCACGAGACAAGGATGCCCATTGTCGCCGCTCCTTTTTGCTACGGCAATGGAACCCCTAGCGGCAGGTCTATGGAGCGAGATGGAGGCCTTTGGGAGCCCGCTTGGAGAGACTAATCATGTGGTGTCCATGTATGCGGACGACACCTTGGTATATATCTGAAATCCTGCCCGGGCGATACCGACGTTGTTGAATGCCCTGGAGAGATTCGGACGCGTGTCAGGGCTGCGGATTAACTCAGGGAAGTCTAAATTAATCCCAATGGGGAGACTTGCCGCACTCCCAGACGTGGGATTGCCGGAGGTGGGGCTCCCATAGGTAAGGACCGCACCGCGGTATCTAGGGGTTCGACTGGCGGAGACGGCCGAGGAATATTTGGCGCTTAACATCGGAAAAGTAATTAAGGGTTTGCGGGGGTCGGTGCGCTTTTGGCGAGAGCTGCCACTGTCCCTCATGGGGAGGATTGCGTTGACTAAAATGGTGGTCCTGCCCAGATGCCTTTACACGATGCATCACTCCCTTTTCAGGATTCCCCGACACTTCTTTATACGTTAGGCAGGCTATTGACAGATTTATTATGGGGACCCAAACGCAAACGCGTCGGACTGGTCACTCTGCAAAGAACCTGACAAAACGGAGGGTTGGAGGTTCCATGTCTGGAATTGTATTATGCGGCTTCACAGCTGCAACATGCGGTACATTGGCTAGACGGTGACAAAAATTGGGAGAAGGCCCTGCTGGCGGGGACCTGTGGAGACAGGGCGCTACCCGAATTATTAATGCTGGGAGCGCGGATACCCTTGACAAGCCCCTATATTGTCCGGCATGTGGCGGAGATATGGGAAATGGTAGTCCGTAGAGTGCTAAGAAGAGCGCCTTATGCCCCTGATATGCCCCTGTGGGTGGTTCGACCCTTTCGCCAGATTTCTGCATCTATGTCTGTGCGCAAATGGCTAGGGGGGGGTGCCTGACCATGGGGGACTTATATGAGAACAAACAGTATGTCACGCGCGAGCAGGCGATGGAAACCTTTGCGCTAGGCCCTGGACAGTTCCTACAATACGCAAAAATAGCCCAGGTAGCTAGAGAGCTGTGGCCCATGTTCCCTGAAGAACCCCCCATCTCTAAAGTTTTGCAGAGTCTGATCATGATGGCCAAGGGCCGCAGATTAATTTCACACCTATACCGGGCACTGCGGGATGACAGGGCAGTCAAGGTTCTACCAATCCAGGCAAACTGAGAGGTACTGACGGGTGACCCCATCACAGAGAGGGACTGGTCTAGAATTCATGAAGGGGTCAAGCAGGTAAGCGCGAATGCAAGATTTAAGTTGATCCAGTTTAATTACGTACACCAGACATACCTGACTCCCAAGAGGTTACACCGGGTTTATCCGGACCGTTTAGAGCAGTGCCCTAGATGTGGAGAAACGGAGGCTACATTCATCCACATGGTCTGGCTCTGTCCAGAACTTCACTCATACTGGTCTGACGTCTTGATCGCGTTGCGGGGAGTGACGGGTGGGAGATAAAAAGGGAAATTCGGGTGGTGTTGTTGGGTCTATTGCCTCGACCTAAGAATAAAAAATTGAGCAGGAAATTTGTCCTCCTGGGATTGGTACTAGCGAAACGCCGGATAGCCATTTCGTGGCTCAGCCGCAGACCGCCCAAAAGGCTGCATTGGGTCCGAGACATGAAAGAATGGGCGACAGCCGAAGTGATTCGTATGCAACAAACCAGACGTGACGAAAAGTTAGAGGACGACCTACAGGCATGGAGAGCGATGCTGGGAGAGTTGACAAATGAGGGGGCAAGTAGTCGAACACAAGAGGAGGTCGCGGGGAACGTAAGGACTGGTAGCGGGCCAGGTGATAACTAAGAGAAGGGGAAGACCGGTAATCAAGACACAGTAGATAGTGCTCCAACGTGGACCACAAGGGGGGGGGGTGGGAGTCACTGCATAGAGACGTACACCAGACATGGCAGGGAGGGTAGGTTTTAGTTGTGGTTGGGGGGATGGGTTGTTGGAATTTTCAATATAGGTTTGTTTTCAAAGTCTCGGAGATATAGGCCAAGATATAAAACCCCATGGGGAACGAAGTGCAGTAAGAGAAGACTCCAGGATGGAGGGTCCAACTCTGTATTAGCGGGTTAAAGCTTGTGAAGAAATGTACCTTGTCCACTTAATCCTATGTACACACATTTTGATGCTTCTAATTGTATGATCCTGAGGCTATGCACATTTGTTTTGTATTGTCTATCTCAAATGCCAATAAAATTCTTTTTTTTTTAAAAACATGCACATGTCAGCATAATGAAAACCATATGACAGTAATCATGACTGAAAAATTACCAGAGCGAATACTCATAACAGCTTGAAAATTGGTGGATCAGAACTGACACATGGGTGCAATTGGATATAGGTCAATCGAATGTAAGTAATTTTACAAGGCATACAGATAATAGTTCCGTCTCAAAGTAGGAAGCTCTAAAAAGCGATGCATCAAATGTATTCCAAAAACAGTCGTATAATACAATGCTAGCATGTGTGGCAAAGTATGCGTCGCCTAGAAGTAAAATATGTCGACAGGGGAAACTAAACAAGAAGGAGGGAAGGAAGGAGAAGGCAAAAGGGGGGGAGATGGGATAAAGGTATTGGGATGATGGGACATCTGCTTCATTTATATATATTAATAAGTTCAAGGAAGAGACCCAAAACGATGTTGAGCCACTAGACCCCGAGCACATAGATCCAAACAATTATCCAAGGAACGCCATACAGCGCTAGCAATTGGAGGTGTAGACTGTTTGCCCCCTATAAGTGAATGTGCACCACGAAGATATGATACCCAGGCCCACCAACTTTGATATCCAAGCGTTGAAAGGATTTTCATTCTGTAAGTATAACTTTAACTGCAATGGTTAAATGTAAATCTAATAGCTCCATATCTATAGTATCAAGAGGCAGGGGTGTTAATGCAGCCCAGGGACCCAGCATAATCATAGGAAACAAGAGAGTAAAGGGTGTATTAAAGATTAATGATAAATGCTTTTGTATAGGAGCCCAATATGAGTCGAATAATGTGCACTTAAAAAACATGTGTTGGTGAGTGCCCGATTTTAAGTTACAATTCCAGTACAAATCGTTATCACGTAATTTCAATTTGTGTAGACGGGCAGGGGTCCAGTGTAGGAGATTCATTGTGAAGAATTTTGATTGAATAAGTGACAGAGCAATTTTGTTACACAAAGATAGTTTCCTGATCAGTTGCCAGGAATCATGAGAAATATGTTGAAAAACGTCCTCCTCAAATTGGTGAGACCATTTGACACAAGTAACTGTGGGTTGTGGGGACCGTGGGGTAGAAAGAAATTTAAATCTTGGAAGCTATATGACTTGAACATTGCCAGAGGGCAAGAAGTGAAATAGCTACAGAATCCATAGAAAGGCATAGTTTAGAGAGTTTAACTTTAAGTTTTAAGAAAATATAGAAGTCCATGTTACTGAGATTTTGCTTCTTATCCAGGGATATTTTGCTGAAAATGTGATATAAATCCTCAGTAACAGAAAAAGTAAAAACAAACATGGTATGCTAAAAAGTCCACCTTTTATTGAAACTGTACTCCTTACACAGCACAGACACTTCTGTTTAATGCATCGAACATTCTAACCTAAAGCATTTTCTTTTGCTTTTCGAGCACATTCAGAAACGTCTTAGTTTATCGCTTACATTGTGGTAGTGTTGATACAAGTAAGGCAGCCAAAGAGAACCACAAAAGGCGTATTGACTACGTTTACATTGCTTTGCCCGGTTTAGTTTTTAGTTAAGGTTATTATTTGTGAAGCACCACACACAGGCTACCCAGAGGCCTCTTCAGAGTTCTAGGAAAAACCACAGAAGAAAAAAAGAACAAAAGAGACATTCAACAAAGAGATACAGCAGTAGCTCAGCAAACGTGCCTACAATAGTTTGAAAAGCAAATGAAGCAGATTCACTACATGAGCTGGCTGAAGAGATGTGTTCCCAAGATTTTGAAGGCCGTGAAATTCTGCTCTAAAGTTATTCCACACATGAACCTCTCTAGAACACATCATTCACCCATAAGGTATTCTAGCACATTATCCTGATATTAATGTAGATCTAAAAAAAAATATTAGCTAGAATGTCAACTAGCAGCATATTGTGAAGTTGAGTATTTGTAGGTAAGCATACATTTACTGTTCGTAACTCCACATATATATATATATATATCTGGATAACATGTATACCATCCAGGTACACATATATGGAGTCCATCAAGATACGTATATGTGGAGTTCAGAACAGTAAATCTATACGTACCAGCAAATATTTACCTTCACGATATTCTGGTAGTTGACATTCTGGCTACGATATTTTTGTAAGATGGTATTCTTATAATCTATATTTTTGTGATCAATATTCCAACATATAACCTTCCATAAGTACATTTCGATGATCTCATTGTTCTCTTGTGTAACCCATACACTTCGGAATCTTCATTCTTACTATTTAACCACCACCTTGTACAGCTGCGTTGCTTGGTAGCTAGACACGTGTTTTATAAATCTCATGCTTATATACGTACACTTGGTACCAGAATGGATTCTTGTAAATATGCCTGGAAGTTTAAGGCTGTTTGGGCAAAATATCGATTTAGAAATATTGGGAGTCAGAAATATCGGAAATTAAGTTTCGTGACACACAAATATTGCGATGCACAAATATAAAAAAAGTAATATCCTTGTGAATAATATCAATATTTTTAATATCGTTTTCACTAATATGGTGGTTACAAATATTGTTTTTAAATTATTTTAATGTGGTTTAGTTGACATATTATTTTTATGTGGTACTATTGTTTTTATTAATGTTATTAATTGTTTTTAAAATATAGCTTGTAATTTTAAGTGATTTAGAATTCTTCATTAATTTTCAATAGTAATTTATAGTGTTGTAGAGGGCTGTTGGGTTTGGAAGGAGATGTTAATTGGGTAATAATTAATTAAGAATTATATAATACATTTTATTTAATTAAATGATTGATATTTAATATGTAGTTTAATATGTAGTTTATGTAATATTATTTTCATGATATAATATTTGTGGACTGTTGCGTTTGTTGGCGTATAGGGTAGGAAGTTAATTAAGTAATAATTAAATAAAAACGTATTATTAACTTAATTAATTATTTAATTGATTTTCACTTATGTAAAAAAAAATATGGAATACTGAATTATTTTACTTATATTTTAGTTGCAGGCTGCTATGTATGTTGTGGTGTAGTGTGGGAAGTTAATTAAGTAATAATTTATTAACTATTAACTATTATTTGTGAATTAAGTATTTATTGAATTTGAAATATGTAAAGTCTGGAATTCTTATTCATTTTCATTTTATTTTAGGTGCAAGATGCCAGGTTTGTAGGGGTCTATGGAGGGAAGTTAATTAAGTGATAATGAATTTACAGTTAATTATTAATTAATTATTAGATTTTTTTTAAATATGTATGTTATGGAATAGTTATTTTTTTAGCTATATGTTTGGTGCGGGCTAGGAGAGGGTGGGAAGTTAATAACTGAATTGCAATTATTTATTAATTGATAATTACTTTTTCATTTAATAGTAATCATTTTTAATACATATATATATATATTTTATGTTATTTAATATTTTTATTAACAGTTTAATATTTTTTCTACATTCATTGGGTTATTCATATATGTAATGTGTTTGAAGTGAAGTATTTTCCCTACTCTTGCCTTGTTCTCGAGGCAGATTTTCAGCTCCGGGAGGGGGGGCCTGATGCATCCCTTACCTGCAGCAGGAATAGTAAAATTAACCTCTTCGCAGTTCAAAACTCCCTTCTGTTGCTATGTTTAGATGGGAATTGTAAATTCCACCCATCCGAAATCCAACGCTTTCCCTACTGTTGCAGAGACTGGAGTGGGAATAGTAGATTTTACCCCTCCAAAGTCCAACACTTTCCCGACTGTTGCACTAACTGGATCTGTGACTGGGGGTGAATGTTTTGCCATTGTGCAACATTCCGTCCATCATCTTGTGTGTTTTGCTGTTCGCCCTATGTGGGAAGGGTATGCCCAGACGTGGGTCCCGTGCTCACTACGCCACTGGAGTCAAGCTATCCTGGCTGATGACGGCTGATAGCCAGAAACCGGTCCTAGGATGCTTGATTCCGGTCCAGGGAAGACATGGCTTGGCAGTTCGGGCTGGACTGTTCCCATGAGGCACAGGGTCAAGACTGATTTGCATATGGCCATGTCTGAACTGGGGTGGCGTGGTGAGCAAAATAACGATGGATTAAACCCAGATCTGTGACTGGGGTGAATGTTTTGCCATTGTGCAACATTCCGTCCATCATCTTGTGTGTTTTGCTGTTCGCCCTATGTGGGAAGGGTATGCCCAGACGTGGGTCCCGTGCTCACTACGCCACTGGAGTCAAGCTATCCTGGCTGATGACGGCTGATAGCCAGAAACCGGTCCTAGGATGCTTGATTCCGGTCCAGGGAAGACATGGCTTGGCAGTTCGGGCTGGACTGTTCCCATGAGGCACAGGGTCAAGACTGATTTGCATATGGCCATGTCTGATCTGGGGTGGCGTGCTGAGCAAAATAACGATGGATTAAACCCAGATCTGTGACTGGGGGTGAATGTTTTGCCATTGTGCAACATTCCGTCCATCATCTTGTGTGTTTTGCTGTTCGCCCTATGTGGGAAGGGTATGCCCAGACGTGGGTCCCGTGCTCACTACGCCACTGGAGTCAAGCTATCCTGGCTGATGACGGCTGATAGCCAGAAACCGGTCCTAGGATGCTTGATTCCGGTCCAGGGAAGACATGGCTTGGCAGTTCGGGCTGGACTGTTCCCATGAGGCACAGGGTCAAGACTGATTTGCATATGGCCATGTCTGAACTGGGGTGGCGTGGTGAGCAAAATAACGATGGATTAAACCCAGATCTGTGACTGGGGGTGAATGTTTTGCCATTGTGCAACATTCCGTCCATCATCTTGTGTGTTTTGCTGTGGGAATAGTAAGTTTCACCTTTCTGTAATCCAACGCTTTTCCTACTGTTGCACAGACTGGAGTGGGAATAGTACATTTTACCCCTCCATAGTCCAACACTCTCCCTACTGTTGCACTTTTTGGAGTGGGAATAATAAATGTTACCCCTCTGAAATCTAATGCTTTCTCTACTTTTGCCCTATTTGGAGTGAGAATAGTAAATTTTACTCCTACGAAATCTAACGCTTTCCCTACAGTTGCTGGACTGGAGTGGGAGTTGTAAATTTTACCCCTCTAAAGTCCAACACTTCCCTACTGTTCTGTTGACTGGAGTGGGAATGGTAAATTTTTCCACTTCAAAATAGAATGCTTTCCCTACTTTTGCCCTGTTTGGAATGAGAATAGTAAATGTAACCCTTCTGAAGTTCAACACTTCCCTACTGTTGTGTTGTTTGGAGTGGGTATAGTAAATTTCAACCCTCTGAAGTCCATCCATTACCCTATTGCTGCACAGATTGGAGTGGGAATAGTAGATTTTACCCCTCTGAAGTACAACACTTTCCCTACTGTTGTGCTGTTTGGAGTTGGAATAGTGAATTTTACTCCTCTGAAATTCAACACTTTCCCTACTGTTATGCGGTGTGGAGTGGGAATAGCAAATGTAACCCCTCCAAAGTCCAACACTTTCCCTACTATAGTGTAGACTGGAGTTGGAATAGGAAATTTCACCCCTCCAATGTTCAGCGCTTTCTGTACAATTGCTTAGACTTGAGTTGGAATAGTAAATTTCACCCTTCCTCAGTCCAACGCTTTCCCTACTGTTGCTTAGACTGGAGTAGGAATAGAATATCAAACTCCTCCAAAGTCCAATACTTCCCTACTGTTGTGTTGTTTGGAGTGGGAATAGTAAATTTCATCCCTCTGAAGTCCATCCCTTTCCCTACTGTTGCACAGATTGGAGTGGAAATAGTAAATTTTACCCCTTCGAAGTTCAGCACTTTCCTTACGGTTGTGCTGTTTAGAGTTGAAATAGTAAATTTAACCCCCAAAGTCCAACACTTTCCCTACTATTGTGTAGACTGGAGTTGGAATAGTAAATTTCACCCCTGTGAAGTTCAACGCTTTCCCTATAATTGCTTAGACTGGAGTTGGAATACAAAATGTTACCCTTACTCAGTCCAACACTTTCTCTACTGTTGCTTAGACTGCAGTAGGAATAGAAAATTTAACTCCTCCGAAGTCCAACACTTTCCCTGTTATTGCAGTGACTGGAGTAGTATAACTAACCCCTCCAAAACCCAACACTTTCCCTACTGTTGCACTGTCTGGAGAGGGAATAGTACATTTTAGTCCAACTGAAAGCCAGTGCTTTCTCTACTTGTGGCCTGTTAGGAGTGAGCATAGTATATTTCACTCCTCTGAAATCCAATGCTTTCCCTACTGTTATGCTGACTGGACTGGGAACAGTAAATTTTACCGTTTCAAAGTTTAACGCTCTTCCTACTGTTGCTTAGAGTGGAGTAGGCATAGTAATTCTAACCCTTCCGAAGTCCAACACTTTTTCTACTGTTGCATAAACTAGAGTAGGACTAGTATATTTAATGTTCTTAGACTACAATGGTTTTCATATGGTTGGTTAAATAGATTTTATAGCATTAATTATTTAATTTTTGTTTTATATTTTAGATCATTTATTTTTATTTTGACATTTATTTTAATGTTAATTGTATTTTTGGAAATGTGTTTTGGGATTTTTCAATTTTTATTATTTTATTTCTTGTCTACATAAATTTGTATTTTTTCTTATTCAATTTATGGTTTTATAATGTATGCATGTTACATGTATAGTCTAACATAATTAATAGCAATATTTTACATTATATGCGCTTACCTTTGGACTTAGAAGAATTTTCAACAAAAATGTTCTGAGAAGGTAAAGTTCAGTGGTGCAAGGCTGCATGCGGTGTCTGAAGAGGGAGCATCGTTGTCGGAAAGCCTTGGGTTAAAGCCGTGGGGAAAATGTCTGTGTTCGGACTAAGGGCCTTATTTCGAATTCGGCGGTCCTCCTGTCGGGCCGCCACTGCCTCGCTGACTGGAGGTCCGCCAAGCCCATCGTGCACCCGTCCACCAGATTATGAGTGTAATCCAGGGCGGGTGGGCAGTGCTGCGGTGGTCTCACGGCAGAGGCTGTGTTAGGCTCATAGCAGAGCCTTAACAGCAGACCCGCCTTGACACCGCCTGCAGATCTTTGCTGCACGGTGTGGCATGCCCCCCGCATACACCCCCATGCCCAGAAGTGGCAGGGGGCCCTATAGTTGCCTCTCAGCTACCCTTTTCATGGTGGACTCACTGCCATGAAATGGGCAGTGGAAAGCCAACTCAGAATATGCTTGGTGGTGCCACAGCGGCACCACCAGCATATTCTTGCCCCTTTCTGCTAGGCAACCACTGCAGGATTTTGGATTCAGGTGGATGAAGTGGTCCTGTGCTAGTCCAACCGCCGCACTCAGAATACTGCGGGCAGACTCCCAGTGGTGGCGGTGGTTGGAAGGCCACCGGGAGTACGGCGGTCCTGATGACGACATACACGTAATAAGGCCCTTAGGCCCTTTTTTGGAAGTCAAAAATCTCCAGCAAGATGAGGCAGGAGGCTATAGCCGAAAAAAATTCCAGGGGCTCAGATACCCCTTTGGCGAAGGACTGCTGAACAGGATTTGCTGCTGTGGAGAAGAATGTAGTGGGAGCACCTGCTTAGTCAGGCCGACCGGCGATGCACCTTGGGCGGATAGACGAGGAGGCTAGTCTTTGTCTTCTCTTGGTTCTCAGAGCAGTTTTAAGCCAAAGCCCAGGGACTGATGGGGCCCCACTTGGGGGTACTGGACTCACTCAGGCTGGGTCCAGGTGCTGGTTCAAGATGGTGGGAGCATTTTATGTCCTTATGGCTCTCAGAGGAGGCCAGCAAACTAGCCTGCGGAGTCACTCTGGTAGTCCTGGGTTCAGGCGATGATGCAGGGCTGGCCTCTGACGGTTCAAGGCTCAATGCATCAAAGCAGTCCTTCCAGGAAATGCAAAGCGTCTTGCAGAGTGTACAGTAGGTCACAGCGGCAGGCAGTCGTCTGAGAATCCTTCTGTAGATCCATTATTGAACTGAAGAGTGGGTCTTACGGTCCTATTTTTGTACCCAGTTCCTCAGTTGAAGTTAGGAGAAGTTTCTAGAGGTTTCTTCTTTGAAGTGCATGGAATTTCCTGACTCCCCTGCCCTGGCTCTAAGCTGGCTGCAGTGACAATATGGAGGTGATAAGCCATCTGTGTGAAGCCAGAGCAGAGCCTATTCAGTTGCAAGTGGGGCTGTGGTCAACTCTGCCCCCATTATCCTAGCAGATGACCCATTCAGGCACACCTGATCCCTCTATTGTGTGACTGTTAGGGAGGAATTCACAAAGCCTAATTGTCAGTTACTGTAGTGATGTGACCCAGAAGAGGCTGCAGGCACCAAATGATTAAGGGCCGGAACATGGCAACATTCTAAAAGTGAAATTGTCAAAATTGTAATGTAAAATCTGATTTCACCATTAAAGAGGATTTTTCCTTACAATTTCATAGATACCAATCATGAGAATCTTACTTGGTCCCAATCAAACGTTGTCACATTACATTTGATAAGGCAACCCAATGTTATCCAATGGGACAGTTAGGCCCAACAGTAGTGAAAAATGAATTTAGGAGGTTTTCGCTACTAGGACATGTAAAACTTAAAAGTACATGTCCAGCCTTTTAATTACAATGCACCCTGCCCTATGGGCTGCCTAGGGCCTACCTTAGGGGTGACTTATATGCAATAAAAGGGGAGTTTAAGGCTTAGCAAGGGGATTATATTGCCAAGTCACACTGACAGTTTAAAACTGCATTCAGGCTGCAATGGCAGGTCTCTGACATGTTTTGAGGTGCTACTTAAGTGGGTGGCACAATACGTGCTGCAGGCACACTAGTTGTGTTTAATTTTTAATTTACAGGCCCTGGGTACATGGTATACCCCACTACCAGGGACTAATAAGTAAATTTAATAAGCAAATCAGGTGTAAGCCAATTAAACCACGCTTAGAAGAGTGAGCACATTAGCACAGGTTAGCAGTGGTCAAGTGCACAGAGTCCTAAGAGCAACCAAAATGAATTTCAGCACGAAATGGAGGTAAGTAGGCATAAGGTTTGGGGGAAAACCACCCCAAGGCTGACATGTCTACACGTGTCCCCCCAGCAGAAAGCAGGGAGAACTATCCAACCTCCTGAGAGTTCTCATTACTAAAGCGGATGAACCTGGATAGACCATCAGCATTGTAGTGGTCTGTCCCAGGACGGTGTTCCACTGTAAAGACCAGTCCCTGTAGAGAGATGGACAACCTCAAAATTTTTGGATTCTCACTCCTCATTTACATGAGCCACCTGAGGGGCCTGTGGTCTGTATGAGCCTGGAAGTGAGTCCCAAACAAGCATAGTCTCTACGTCTTCAGTGTCCAGACCGCAGCAAAAGCTTCTCTATCAATAACACTCCACCTCTGTTCCCTGGGAAGTAACCTTCTAGAGAGGAAAGGTACAGGTTGATCTAGGCCCTCCTCATTGAGCTGTGATAAGACTGCCCATATGCCATGCTCTGAAGCATCTGTTCGGGCTATTAATTCCTTAGAAAAGTCAGGGACCTAGAGCAAAGGGGCTGTGCACATGGCCTGTTTGAGGGAGTCAAAGGCTTTCTGGCAAGTCTCCATCCAGATCAACTTCTTGGGCTGCTTCTTGGGAGTCAGCTCAGTCAAGGGTGCAACAATTGTCAAACTTAACAAACCTCCTGTAATATTCAGTGAGGCCCTGGATGCCCTCAACTCAGTCTGAGTCTTTGAGCGCTCCCAGGCCAGAATAGTCTCTATTTTGGCATGGATGGGCTGGACCTCGCCCCCACCCACAAGGTGTCCCAAGTACACCACAAAACCGTACCATATCTGGCACTTACTGGCCTTGATAGTCAAGCATGCCTGTTGCAGGTCTGAAACACTTCCTGCAGATGAAAGAGATGGTCCTCCCAGCTGCTACAGAAGACAGATATGTCATCTAAATAAGCAGCACCGAAGTCCTCCATGCCAGCCAAAACCTGGTTCACCAGACTTTGGAAGGTGGCAGGGCATTTTTCAGCCCAAAAGGCATCCCTTTATATTGAAAGTGCCCCTTTAGTGTGGAAAAAGCCGACCTCTCTTTATCCTCCTCAGTTAGACCAATCTGCCAGTACCCTGAAGTCAAATCAAAAGTACTCATGAATTTGGCACCCCCTAATCTCACAGAGAGGTCATCAGATCGGGGATGGGGTGAGCAGCAGTTTTAGTGACTGAGTTGAGCCCTCTTTATTCTATTCAGAACCAGACGTCTGGGGCGGTGGCCATTTTGGAACTTTGGTACCTGCACCACTAGACTTGACCAAGGACTACTGGAGTGCTGAATCACCCCTAGTTGCAACATTTAAGAGATCTCCTCTCTGATGCTGGCCCTCACTTTGTCTGACAGCTTGTATATTTTATTTTTGACAGGGGGCTGTCTCCAGTATCAATATCATGGGTACACAGATGTGTAAACCCAGGAGTGAGGTAAAACAGAGAGGCAAACTGTACCAACAAATGGGGACAGTCCCTCTGCTGTTCTAGGGTCAAGATAGGGGAGAGTTTGAACCCTCCACTGACCCATATTTTTCTTTAGATGACAGGAGGTCAGGGAGAGGTTCACCCTTCTCCTTCTCCCCGTCATCTGTCACCAGCAGCATGGGGACCTCAGACCTCTCATAGTGGGGGTTTGAGGTGGTTGATATGGAGCACCCTCAGGGGGTTTCTGGAAGTCTTGAGGTCCACCAAGCAGGTGGCCTCCCCCTACCTCTCAACTACCTCATAGGGCCCAGTCCAATGATCTTGGAGGGCCCTGGGCTCCACTGGTTCCATCACCCACACTTTTTGTCCAGGTTGAAATTCCACAGTTGTAGCTGTCTGGTCATACCATTGCTTCGTAACTTCCTGGCTGGCTTCCAAGTTCTCAGAAGATTTCTTCTGCTTGTCATCCAGCAAGCTCAGGCAGGTCACCAAGGGAGACAATGTCCTCCCCAGTAGGCTCCAGGCGGCCTTCTATGGTGCTCCATCCACCTGTACCGTGGGACATTCAGGGGCTGGTTTCCCACGCCCCTTGCCCTTCCCTCTCTTGGCAGCTGTCTGGGCCATTTTCCAGGCTTCAGCCCTCCTTGACTCCCTTCCTGGGCAGCCATGGACCTGGTGATCACACAGACGCACTCAGGCAGCCCCAACATTTTCAGGTGTGACCTGAGCTCCAATTCCTTCCAGATCAGGCTGTCCACAGGCATGGCAGGGCTGACAGTAACTTTCAGAAGACCTGAGGACCCCCTCATTCAAATGGAATCAGAGCCACAGGGTTGTGGCTCTCCCAGTTGTCTGCTATTACAACCTGGTGGAATTTATAGGGTATCACCTGCTCTGAGGACACCAGATGACACCTGTCAATAGCAATACTGGATCCTGTGTCCCTCAGAGCCTCCACCATCTGCCCATTGATGGTGATCCACTGCCTATACTTGGAAGTATTTGAAGGCATGTGGGGATTTGGGAACCATCTCCTTGTCACCCAGGGACACCCAGGAAACCTCAGCTATCTCTTCCACACTAACTGGGGCCAACTCTTTCCCAAGCACTACACTAGCCAACCCTGGGCTCTGTGCACCACTGTCTTGAGACATTTGGGATCACCTTTGGTGTGCATATACTGATAACATTCATAGCACTTGGGGGTAAATTTAGCAGTATTCTTGTCAACGAAGCCTTTCTTTTGGTGGCCAGATTGAGAATGGGACTGTTTCCCATGAGAACTATTTTGGGGGCCTCAAGAGAACTCTCTCGTGTTTTCATCTCCCCCCTTTTTTAATTGGTGGGAACACTTGCCACCCTTTTGTGAGTCCCCCCAAATACCTCCTCAGACACCCTGGTGCTGACCCAGAGGTCTGCCTCCTCAGCAAACGTCCTGGGGTAAGTCAGCTTGCTTTCTACCAGATGTTGGTGCAGGTCTGTAAAACAGGTAAGGGGCACGAGCACCCTCAGAATCAGGTTGTACAGCCCAACAAAATCATTGACTTGGCTGCCTTCTTGTCCAGCCCTTCAGTGCCTTGCTGGAATAATCTAAGAAGTCCACCCAGGACTGATTTGAAAGTTTGTGGGTGTCTGTGAAGCACTGATAGTACTTGTCAGGGGTCAGCCCAAATTTGGAAATAAGAATGGCTTTCATGGGGGCATACTTGGTGTGGCCCTCTACCTGAAGTGTAAGAAGTGTGTCCCTCCCCACCGTATGCATGTATTTTCACAAGCTACCTCCCAATATTCTTCTGGAACTTGTGTACTATCCCGTAAACAGAAAACCACTTATCAATTTCATCTCCCACCACATAAGGGGGCACCAGCTCCTTGGGTATGTGGACCCTCACCTCTCCAGTGGACACTGCAGGTACACTGACACCATTGTAGCTGGACTCCACTTATTTGGCTGCAATGGAGCGCAGGTCGGATACAAGAAGTGGATTGGGCCCGGTCAGCGCTCACCCTCGGATTTAGAGGAATTTCAAGAAAAATTTTCTGAGAAGGTAAATAAGCAGAGCAAGTCTGTA
The DNA here is from genome assembly GCA_963921515.1 of Calotriton arnoldi. Lineage (NCBI taxonomy): Eukaryota > Metazoa > Chordata > Amphibia > Caudata > Salamandridae > Calotriton > Calotriton arnoldi. The sequence continues at coordinate 2,434,812 of CAWUFW010002000.1, forward strand.
GGCGGTGTCCGAGGAGGGAGCCTTGGGTTGAAACCACTTTGAAGATTTCTACGCCTGGACTTAGAGCCTTATTAAGAGTTTGGCGGTCCGGTGGACTGCTGTATCGGCAGTGGTGGTCTGAACGCGGTTAGTCTGCCATTGGACCGCCAGGACTGTCAGTAGACTGCTGACCGCCAGGATCATGGTCGGGGAAAGGCAGACGCTATAGGGCAGCACAGGGGAGCTGCGTATTACGAGTTGTCTGATCCACGAGCGGACCACGGTGATCCGACCGCCTGCTTCAGGGTGACAGTGATCACCCCATTTTTCTTCTTCGAGGCAGATTTTGACGTGGATCCCTTTCTGCAGGTCCCCCCTTCACAGCAAGATCTTTACCACAAGGCTTACGACCCTGTTTGTGGTGATCTTCAGGTGAGTCCTTTTCAAACCATATAACCCATTACCAGGACTGCCCACATATGGGCTGAACCCAGGTAATGGGTCTATGGTATTTTTCCACATATATCATGCATATGTGTGCACCCGGCGCATATGCAGTCAAAATGCACACACATGCATCGATATATTTGCGAATTTAAAAACTCACCACCGCTGCAAGATCCCCGCCTTCACACCACCGGCCCCATGGTCAACTCATAATACGGCGGTCTTTGGACCGCCAGCGCCATGGGCTGCTGGCAGGTGCGGACGCGATCCTACGGCGGTCGGACTACCAAACTCGTAATAAGGCCATTAGTCTCTTTTTTGGAAGTTGAAAATCTCCAGCGGGATGAGGCAGGAAGCTGTAGCCGAAGACCAGGATTTGCTGCTGTGGAAAAGAACGTAGCGGGAGCAGCCGCAGAGTCAGGCCAACTGGCAGTGCACCATGGGCAGAAAGACAAGCAGGATTGTCCTGGTCTGCCCTCGGTTCTCAGAGCAGTTTTTAGCCAAAAGTCCTCTGTTTTGGAGTTTTGCTGTCCGGGCACCTTGAGCACCACAACCAAAGGTCCACGACTGGTGGGACACAACTTAGAGGATCAGGACACACTCAGGCTGGGTCCAGGTGCGGGTTAAAGAGGGTGGAAGCCTTTTATCTCCCTGTGTCTTTGAACAGAAGACCAGCAAACTAGCCCTTGGAGTCACTCTGTTCCTGAGTTCAGGTGAAGATGCAAGGCCCAAACAACAGGGCTCACCTCTGAGGGTTCAAGACAGGCTCCAGTCAGCAAAGCAGTCCTTCCAGGTACAGCAAAGCAGTCTTGTAGAGTGCACAGCAAGTCATAGCAGCAGGCAGTCCTCTGATGGTCCTTCTGCAGGTCCATTAATGAACTGAAGAGTGGGTGAGAGTTTCCTATTTTTATACCCAGTGCCTCCTTTGAAGGTGTGAGAAGTTTCTAGAGGTTTCCTCTTTGAAGCGCATGAACTTTCCTGACTTCCCTGGCTCAAAGATCGCTGCAGTGACAATTTGGAGGTGATCATCTCTTTGTGTGAGCCTATTTAGTTGCAAGTGGGGCTGTGCCCAGCTCTGCCCCCCATCCTGCCAGCAGATAGCTCATTAAGGCACACCAAATCCCTCTATTGTGTGACTGTTTGGGAAGAATTCACAAAGTCCAACTGTCAGTTACACCCATTCATGTGATCCAGGAGAGGCTACAGGCACCAAATGACTAAGGACAGGAAAATTCCAACTTTCTAAAAGCTGCATTTTCAAAATTGTAATATAAAATTCAACTCTACCATTAAAGAGGATTTTTCATTACAATTTCATAGATACTAAACATGAAATTTTTACTTGATCCTAATTAAAAGTTAGCACTTATTAAATATAATAAGGCAATGTTTTCCTATGAGAAAGTTAGGCCTCACAGTAGTGATAAATGAATTTAGGAGTTTTTTACTACTAGGACATGTAAAACTTAAAAGTACATGTCCAACCTTTTAATTGCAATGCACCCTTCTGTATGGACTACCTAGAGCGTGTCTTAGGGGTGACATATGCAATTAAAGGGGAGTTTAAGGTTTGGCAAAGGGGTTATATTGCAAATTAAAATGCATTCAGGCTGCAATGGCAGGCCTGGGACATGTTTTGACATAGCATGTAGTCAAACTTGACTACATGCTATGTCAAGGGCGAATTTCCAGGATGTTCAATTACTAGATGAAATTATGGAGTTGCAGAGTGAGGATTTAGCTCACAGTGTGTGGGGGGATAACGTTTTTTGAAGAAATGAGGGAGAACATAAAGGTTTGCTTTTTATCTAGGGAAGTAAATAAACAAACTGTAGGAAATGAATTATATATACTTTGAGTTTATCTAATAACATGTTTGCAGTATTCCCTATCATTCAACACTTTTGGGTAGGTATTTTTAAGTAAACTTGAGTCACAGGTCCACAGTTGAGTTTTGATCCCAGTATGATATTTCTGTGCTGCTTTCCACCCTATTTGGATGTGGTGTCTCTTTTCATCCATGGTTTTGGGAGAATATGAGAAGCATCGAGGGGCTGAGGCAGTGCTGCTATTGCAGAATGTGGGAGGTGAAATTATGTGCATCTTACTTCTTGGAAGACAGTGTAAGTTCTACAATTGAGGGGAAGCATAGTATGTTTTGTGCAAATATGTCTTATTTAATATTTATGTGTTATATATTTTATGACTCTTTTCCTAGAAACAATGTATTGTAAGAGTGCATGTGATTTGTTTGATGTAAATCTGGCCAGTACTTTTTGAGGAAATTAAAGGACAGCATTTATAGATATCTTCACAAGCCATCATTTAAATCTGAGCTTGGAATTTAATTGACTGCAACAGCTAATCATTTAGTTGTGCTGGCCATTTCAGAGGTTCAAAGTTCATACCCCCTGTCCACAAACCAAATTGCTGTTTCAATGTAGCGATAGGGAGAAAGATTCCCCTCACCATAGCAGGTCAGCACTATATCCAAAGATTGTGTAATCCAAGGTTCTTGAATCGATACTTTTAGTGTGCCTATAAAACTTAAAGAGATACAAGTAGTGAGGAGGACCTTCAAAACCAAATAAAATCCTATGCCTTCTGTTCAGTATAAGCTGGACAAGGCCACTGGCTATGCACAGGTAACCTATGCTCTGGTACTTGGGCCATCTGTACAGGCTACTAGATACAGGCAATGACCTGCACTGAGTGCCTGCTGCTTAGAGCCATAGAATATTCCCAGCCTTTAGCTGCATCTGGTGTCTAGTAGCTCTGTCATCTGTGTACCATGACAACAACTCAGGCATTGCTCAGTAACTGTGTCCATTGGCCATTAAGCACAAGGTGCAGTTGCAAAGCCTCCTAAGTGTGATCTGTGGCAGTGAACAGTAGCAAACCGGCATTGCTCATAGCCTTTATCCCTGTCCAACCCCTTACATCAGTGTCTGCTAGGCACAGGTCCTGGGATTGAGGCAGTTTCTGCAGTGGCGTAGCTAACCGGACGGGGGGCAGTTTGTCCTGGGTGGCACGTGTTTTGGGGGCGGCGGCCTCCCCCTGCTATCACCTGCCATCTCTGGGTGGCACCAGCAATCCCCCCCACTCCTCAATGCATTTGCCGCAGGGCAGCAAACTGAGAAAATACTCAACAGCACCCTCCCACCCCCGCTCTCCACTGCAAACGCAGAGACCGCCACGGGCGCCCATAGGGCTAGCTACGCCATTGAGTTTCTGCAACCAATGCACTATTTGCATTTTCAGGTTTTCAGCCTTGAAGAAACCTCAGGCTTGCATGCCAATCACGGGGTGAAACATGTGTTGGCTTTACTATAATTCATTCATTTTCAATGACTATATACTGGAACATTAAGTTTTACTAAAGGATGTATTGGGAACTGTTTGACTGGATCTTTTTATGATGCACTTATATAAGAGTGATTAGAAAGTAAAAAGGAAATAAAATTCTGTTCTTTCAACTTCATTTCCCTGAGGAATCATTTGTACTACTTAACACTGTAGCATTGGGAATTGATAGTAAAAATATTGGGAATAATACAATCTATATAATACCATTTAACCACAAGTGAGAGGTTTCAGGCCCTACCCTCAATGAGTGTCAATATTCCTTCAATAAATATACTGTGGCACAATAAGGGCACTAATAAGCAGCTCCAGAGTAGATTGGGCCTTCGCTACTTTAATAGCACTTGTCCTCCATGTTTACTAAGCAAGGCCTCTGGTCATGCCCAGCAATTGTTATGCACAGAATTTGTTGCTTAATATGCCATTTTCTATGTACCATTATTTCAATGACCACCATGTGTGACCTAGAGCTGATCACAGACCATGACATTTGGGTATTTTCTGCACCAAGTGCCCTTACCATCAATCCCCAAGGGAAAGAAAATTGAACATGGTCAGCAGAACCTGGGCACTGGGCATGGACTTCAGTCAGGGCCTGTGCTAATACATCTGCCCTCCTTGCCTGCTGGACAAAACTTCTGGAGTTGGCTAGGTGTCATGAGGCATAGGACATCTTTTTTTGGCCATGGCTGTGCTTGTACCACTGTAGTGAGCACCTACTTCACACAGGGAATATTTTTCAACCATGTTATGCACCTGGTATACATGGCCTCAGTACCTGATGAAAGGGTACTGCATCTGCACCTAACAGCCACCACACACAATATGTGGCCTTTGGAAAATCATGGACATATGCACATCTCCACTTAGCCTGGCCTATGACTATCTAGCACTAAATGGGCACAGCTCTGGTCTTTGACAACACCTTACACCCAGTACCTTTTTATTTAAACTTTTTTATTGGTATTTTCAAAGTTAAATGCATTTGTTCAAGTAGCATTGCAATTACAGAGCTTTGACCATCACAAGACAAATAACAGCCCCCATCAAACCCACAACTCAGGCATCCGGGAGAGTACTTAATTTAGTCCATACTGTCTGAGATCTTATACATTTATGGGCAGTAGAGCGAGCCAGAATAAGTCTAATTCCCGCTACAGGGACTATCAATCTTCATGGGAAAAACCTAATATCTCTTTAGGTGTGTATTTAATCCAGCCTATAGATGATGTTCATGGCCTTATCAGATGTGTGGTCTAACAATCGTTTGCCAAGTATATGACATGTGAATAGCCTTTTCCCCCCAGGTTCAAGGCAGTCTGTCATCTGTGCCCCCCTCGGTTTTGAAGATGTGCATTATTTCATCTCTTTGGTCAGCATGGGTGTTTTACTTGGCCCCTTCTGTTCCTCCCATTGGAGCTCCTTGCTCTCTGATCCCACCCAATGGGGGACCTCTCCATGCCAGGCATTCAGCCTGGGAGCCTTTGCAGCCTTTCATCGCGTTATGATGGCTCTCTTGGCTAGCAAACGAACCAGATCTGCAAATCTCATTGCTGCTCTATGTGCTTTCTGCTGGGCTTGCAATCTCCACTAGGCAACCCTCCACGCTTCCCATATCCTGCTACCCCATTACATAGTCTATTGTGGGGAGTACCTCGGCTCAGAATGTATGAAGTGTGGGCAGCTCTAGAGCATGTGCTAGAAGTTAGCCGTGACCTGTCCACACCTGGAACAGCTCGCTGATGCCGATGGGTAGAATTGACCTAACCTAGATGGGGTGAGGTATGCTCTGTGTAAGATGTTAAACTAAATATATCTGAATCTGCCATTGTGGGAGCATTTCTATGGGTATTATAATGCATGCTGCCATTCCTTATCATTAAAAGCTTGACTTGCTATGTTTTCCCATTTTCCCATTATTGTGTTAAGAGAAATCCTAGTCATCCCAAGGGGGACTTTGTAGAGCCAGGTAATCATCCAGCGGCTACTACCCATGGTGTAAAGAGAAGAGTGTGCAAGGGGGGGTCAGCTGCATCTATGTTCCATCTGAGCTTAAGAGCATGCAGAACTCTTCCATAGTAAAAGCATTGTCCTCGAGGAGCCTCCCAGTCTTTCGTCAATGACTGGAAACTTATTAGTGTGGCATTTAGGAAAAGGGCCCCAATTGTGTCAATGTCTACGGACTCCATTGTTGTAGGGTTTGGTTCGTAATGTGTCGCCTTGCAATGGGCAGCGCCTTTAATGGGACTGCAGGTACATATGCGGGCACTGGTCTTGAACAAACTATGCTTCAGCTTATGTTATGTTGTTATGTTATGTTGTGCTATGGAATGTTATGTTAAGTTATGTTGTATTATATAGCACACTAATCACCTGTGAGAGTATTCAGGCACTTCGCATGTGGGTAGGTGGCTGTCTCCCAGGTAAAATTATTTGAAAAGCCATGCCTTCAGCTTCTTGCAGAACTCAAGAAGTGATGAGGAGGTTCTGGTGTGCTGTGGGAAGTTGTTCCATGCTTTGGGAGAAATATACGCGAAGACGTGACCTCTGGGTCAGATTTTCTGTATGCGGGGTACATGCGTTGAGTGGAGGTACTTAGAAGGTTGGTGGAAGAGAATACAGCTGTTGAGATAGGCAGGGCCTATGTTGTGTAGTATTGTTTATGTGTGTGAGAAGTTTGAGCTGAGTGCATTTATTTAAGGGGAGCCAGTAAAGTTCCTTGAGGTGTGGAGTGATGTGAGTGTGGCGAGGTAGGTTGAGGATGAGTCTTGCTGCAAAGTTTTGGAATCTTTGGAGCTATTTGGTGATCCCTGCGTATAGTGTGTTGTCGTAGTCAAGTCTGCTGGTTATCAAGGCCTGTGTGACTGTTTTCCTGGTGTTCTCTGGTTTTGCAGCATCCCCAGGGCATGGAAACAGGTGGAGGTCACGTTTATCTGGGCTGTCATATAGGATGATTCCTAAGTTCCTGGCATGGGTATTGGGGATTGGTGTGGAGCCAAGGTCTGCTGGCCGCCAGCTGGAATCCCAAGATGAGGTTTTCCTTCAGAAGATCACCACTTCTGCTTTGTCTGAGTTGAGCTTGAAGCAGTTGGATCTCATCTAGGTAGCTACTGTGGTCATGCAAGTGGCAAAGTTGTCTTTTGTCATGGGAGTCTTGTCTGTCAGGGAGAATATCTGTTGCATGTCATCTTCGTAAGAAAGTATGTTGATGCCATGCAATCTGATGAGGTTAGCCAGTGGATCATGCAGATGTTAAACAGGGTGATTCCACAGATGAGGTTCTTGACTTCTGACATGTAGGGGGGCATGCTGACTGTTTGTGTTCTTCTTGTTAGGAAGGAGCAGATCCAGTTGAGGGTGGGTCCTTGGATGCTTATTTCATGTAGTCTTCTGATCAGGGTGGAGTGAGAGACCATCTCGAAGGCCGCTGAGAGGTCGTACAGGATGAGGGCTGATGTTCCTCCTCAATCAAGGATCATCCTGATGACATCTGTTGCTGCAATGTGGGTGGTCTCATGGCTGTGATGGGGTCTGAAAAATGATTATATGGTGTCAAGGAGTTGGTGTGTTTCGAGATAGTGGGTGAGCTGCTTGTTGATGGCTTTCTCCATGACCTTGGCTGGGTAGGGTAGTGAGGAGATTGGGTGGTAGTTTGCTAGCTGGGTGGGAACTGCCTAAGGTTTCTTTATTAGTACAGTGACCGCTGCATGTTTCCAGGCCTCAGAGAATGTTGTGGTGGTGATGGAGGTGTTCTTAAATGTCTTAAACATTCGGATACTGTTTTGACCAGCAATGGAAGATCTCGCTGCGCCCCTATTGGCGTGAACATCAACATCTGGACCGCCTCTCTCCTTATTTACATGGGCATTTAGTCTGTTTCATTAATGCATTAGTATAGTTCCCTGCTGGCCAATGTGCCAGCCAGCCAGCCAGCGTTTGCAATTAGGCAGCCAAATAGTAACTTTTAAAATCCGGAACTTCCATCCCGCACTTGTCCACTGGCAATTTCAATTTGGACAGTGCTACCTTGTGCCTGCCCATTCCCCAGTTCAGAGTCCCCAATAGTATATCAAGGTCTGGGAATATGTTGGTCGGTAGTGCAATTGGTATGTTGGCCAAAAAATATAGCAAGTCTGTAAGCATGACCACTTTAGATACCACTATATGCCCCCCCCCCCCACTGATATGGGCAGGGTTTCCCAAAACAGAAATTTGAAGGGATCTCAACATCCCTACAGAGATTGCCTTCTATTAGGCAATCTCCTTCTATCCTTCTGCTTCTATCAGGCTCATCATGGTAAATGTTTATGCCCAGGTAAACAAATGTAAGGGGTTACCACTGTATTTCTCATCCCTCCCAGAGTAATCAAAGTGGCAGGGCTCATCGCAATGTGATCATACACGTTTTACTATAATTTACGTTAAGGTCTGATACTGTCCCAAACTTTGTCAGAAGTGTAGCTATGGGTGTCAGGTCAGTGGTACTGTCTCGTACTTGTAAAAGCATATTATCCGTGTATAGTGAGATGATGTGGGTGGTATCACCCTGTGAGATGCTCCATTCCACTCCACGCTTTCTCATGGCACTCAACAAGGTTTCTATGGCCAAAACAAATAGTTTTGACAGCTGGTCGGATGCCTTCCGCCTGACATCCGAGGTTTCCATCCAACCACCGTATTGCGATACTGGCGGTCGGAGGGAAGCCAGCGGGGGAATACTGCTCTACTTCCGACGGGCTCACGGAGCCCGTCGGGGCAGCGGTCGGAAAAATGTATTACACAAATGGCAGCGGAGCCGGCCTCAGCTCCACCGTTGGGATTACAATTTTGCCCTTTCATAGCGATCCACCTGCCATGAAAAGGCAGGCAGAAAGGGACTTTGAGGGCCACTAGCAGGGCCCCCTTGCCCCCTGGCCCTCCGCTATGGGGCTTAGGGGGCACCCTTAACATCCCTGCACCATGGGTGCCTGCCACCCGGTGCAGGGATGTTTAAACTCAGCGGTGGCCAGATCGTAATCTGGGAAGCGGGACCTCCAACTCCTTGTTGGGCGGTGCCGCTTCTGCTACGATGCTGGTCGGACGTGCGTCTGACGGGCATCGTAATCGGCCCCATAGATAATATGAAATATTTTAACATGTAATATTAATATAATATAAATGAAATATTTTTAAATAATATTTAAAACAATATATAAATATATACTTATATAAACAAACCCACACACATATATATGTATGTGTATATGTTCATATACATGTATATAATGTAAAACTATTATTAAACATATTCATTTAAATTTATATTTTCTATTTTTTTAAATCACTAATATAACAAATATATATATATATATATATATATAATATACATATGAAAATGAATAAAAAAATTAACAAATAAACTGCAGTTTTAAAAAAAAATGCCAATTTCATTATACAGAAAAAAGTAAACAATAGAAAAAAAGATGTTTGACTAAAAATGTATTAAAAATTACAAAAATTTAAATATATATAAGTATAAAATTAAATACACAAACACATAGGGCCCTATTACGATGTCGGTCGGACGAGCGTCTGACCGACACAGAAGCGGGATGGAATCCGTCTGACTATTTGTCGGCGATTCCAGCCGGAGTATTAGGATACAACCGCCCTATGAGCGGCAGGAAACATCCATTATAATTGCTGGAAAAGGGCCGTAGCACAAGCTGCAATAGAAAAATTGATGTTTTCAAACATCCCTGCACCATGTGGCAGGCACCATAGCAGAGGGTGAGGGGGGAAGTAGACCCTGCTAGGGGCCCCCAAAGTCCTTTTCGCGTGCCTTTTCAGGTTGGTCGCACTGTAATGAAAGGGCAGGCGGAAAGTGATATTGCAATCCCGACGGTGGAGGCGAGGCTGGCTCCGCTGCCATTTTGGGATTACAATTCTGCCCACGCCCCAACGGGCTCATGGAGCCCGTTGGAAGCAGAGTGGAATTCCCCCTCGGGTTTCCCTCTGACTGCCAGTATCTTAATACGGTGGTTGGACAGAAACCTATGATGTCGGTTGGAAAGCCTCCGGCAAGGTGTTGGATGGCTTTCTGTCCGACATCATAATGAGGGCCGATATAATAATATATATTTAAACAACATAACCAAACTATTGAATTCCAGGAATAATAAATATACTATTCCCACTCCAGTCTCTGCAACAGTAAGGAAAGCATTGGACTCAGGAGAGGTAAAATTTACCTTCTCACTCCAATCTGTGCAACAGTAGGGAAAGCGCTGGATTCAAGAGGAATATCATTTACTATTCGCACTCCAGTCTGTGCAGCAGTAGGGAAAGCATTCGACTGTGGTGGGGTAAACATTACTTTCCCCCCTCCAGTCAGTGCAACAGTAGGGAAAGCGTTGGACTCAGGAGGGATAAAATCTACAATCCCACTCCAGTCTGTGCAATAGTAGCGAAAGCGTTGCACTGCGGAGGGGTAAAATGTACTATTCCCACTCCAGTCAATGGAACAGTAGGGAAAGTGTTGGACTAAGGAGGGGTAAAAATTACTATTCTCACCCCAGTCTGTGCAACAGTAGGGAAAGAGTTGGACTCAGGAGGGGTAACATTTACTATTCCCACTCCAGTCTGTGCAGCAGGAGGGAAAGTACTTCACTTCAAACACATACCATATTTTAATAACTGTATTAACTGAACAAAAATATAAGTCTTAATATAAAAATTATATATATATACATTTAAAAAACAATTAAACAATTTAAATACTTATGTAAAATAATTAATATAAAAAATGCTATTTATTTATTATTTAATTAAATTCCCACGCTATACTTCCATATACCTAGCAGCCCACAATTATAATATGATTAAAATAAAAAAGTATAACACCATTAACATATTAAGTAATAAATAAAATAATTAATAATAAATGAATAATTATTTGTTAATTAATTATGACTTTAATAACTTTCCACCCTATCCGCCTATAAACACAACAACCCTCACCTAATATAACATAAAAAAAATATTTATTAAACAATTTACATAATTATACATCAATTACACATTTTAATTAATTAAAATTAATAATAAATTGTTATTTAATATTTACTTAATTAACTTCCCACCCTTTACTCCTACAAACACAACTTGCATCTAAAATATAACTTAAAAATATAATATTTACGCAATTTACATAATTATTTATCAATTAAATAATTAATAATAAATAATTAATAAATTATTAGTTAATTAACTTTCTACCCTATACCCCTACATACCCAACAACCAGCACCTAAAATATAACTTAAAAAATATAATTACACAATTTCCATAATTATAAATTAAATAATTAATGATACATTAATTATCAGTAAATTATTACTTAATTAACTTTACACTCCATACCCCTACAAACCCAACAACCCACAGCTAACATATAACATAAAAAAAATTACACAATTTACATTATTAATTAGCAATTAAATAAAAATTAATTATTAATTCATTATACTTAATTAACCTCCCACACGGTACCCCTGCAAACCTCACAACCCACTACAACACTATAAATTACTATAAAAATCATAAAAACATAAAATTACAAACTATATCTAAAAACATTAACAACAATTATACAAACAATATATAACATATACAATTAAAATTTAAATTAAAACACATAAAGATCATTAAAAAACAATATTTTTTACAACTTTATTATTAAAAATGACAACAGAGATGTTTTTGAAAACAATATTACTTCCCTTAAAAAAAAATCGAAATTTGTGTCAACGATATTTCTGCATCATGATATTTAAGTTTCACGATATTAAAAACTCGGTATTAATCTAGCTCGATATTTCTAACTCAATATTTTGAAATGAATACCCCTTTAGCCTCAGTGGTCTTCAACCATGTCCTTATCTTGATATCTCCATTCTCATTGTGTGGCAGACATTTTCTGTAGTCATGCCCCATACCTTTAGAGCAGTGGTTCTTACCCTTTTCACTTCTGTGGAACTCCACGTAATCATTACTGGAATCCAGGGACCCTCACTGAGTAATGTTTCGAATCTGGGGACTCCAGCCTATGCAATTTTGATAATTTGAACCGCAAAACAATCAACAAAGATACAGAAACGTACATTCATCGCACAAATGCACAAATGTGTCAAAATATTTTAATTAAATCAAAACATATAGCTAAAAAAATCCCATTTTTAATTTAATTGGAAGGTTGGAGCTGTTCTAACTTCAATTGAGGTCACTCATTGTCCATACTCTACTCTGTCTGATGCACATGCACTGCTCCTAGGAATTAATCAGAGGATGATACCACCTTAATTTTTAGCCCCTAGTTTCAAATTCCTTCACATTTACAGAATGTTTTAAAATTTTCAATGTTCCTTCTTTATTTATTTACTTTATTAATCTGTTAATATTATTTACATTTTCTAAGCACTTGTGGGGCCCCCTGAGTAGCCATCGTGGATCCCGAGGGGACCACAGGTTAAGACCACTGCTCCAGAGTATACCCAGTGACACTGCTGTCATTGCCTGCTGGCTGTCTTAGACCACACTCTGTGCTCAGTATCCATACTCTTAGGGGCACATTACGATACCCGGCGTAAAAAAATCCGCCAGGCATGGAAGCGGCAAAAATCCGCCCGCACACACCGCCTGAACACCGACCACGCCATTATGAGTACACAAACTGAAAACCGCCATCGGCGAAAAATCATACAAAATACCGCCCGCCATCGTCCGAGTCGGAGTCAAACCGCCCGCCACGGACGGAAACACGCACGACAACACAAAACCGCCCGCCCTCACGGCCGACACACCGCACGTGAAATTACGATCGCACCGCCATGAGCGCGGAAAAACAACAAAAATACCGCCCGCCAGCGCAAACAACGCCGATGAGAATCGACACGGCAGAAGCCATGGCGCCCACGTACCTGCACAGAAACCATCCGCACACAAAACCAATAGCACACAACATGGCCAACAAGTCCACACAGCAAGGCACGTACAAATACACAAGCACAGTACACATCCCGAAAACACCCCCGGACAAACAAAAAATACAAAGGCCAGAACCCCAGACACAACACACCTGAAAACAACAGACCATGAGGACACACCCACATAGGTGAGTACAAAAGCAGCACTCCCACAGACCACAACCCCTTGCTACATTGCAAACCAGAGAGGAGAGGAGAGGACACAGTGACACAGCAAGGACAGCAGCACACCACAGAAACGCACACATCACAACCACCACCACCACCACCACCACCAAACACCGGCACCACAAACCCCCTGCACATTACACAACACACACCGCACCAGCACCACAAACACCATGGCACCACAAAGGATGCCCAAGTTCACGCCCATGGAGCTGACGGTCATGGTCGACGAGATCATCAAGGTGTACCCACAAATCTATGGGAACATGGTCCAGCACACACCACTAGCCACCAGAAACAGAATGTGGACCCGGATCGTAGACCAGGTCAATGCAGTCGGGACCCTGCCCAGGAACAGAACCGAGATAAACAAACGTTGGAATGACGTAAAGAGCCTGGTCAAGAAGAAGGAGGGCAAAAACAGAGAGCTGGCTGCCGTCACTGGCGGAGGGAATCCCGCGCTCTTTAAGACCTTCAAAGCGTGGGAGGAGAAGGTGCGAGTCGTAATCCATCCGGAGATCCTCGCCGGATTAGCAGGGGGAGTGGAGGCTGGTAAGTACAAACTAATGTATACCAGCACACCGCTATGTACTCACATGCGCAACTACCATGCCACAGCTCCCAGGGACAAACACCCCCATGTCCAGCACACAATACACAACACATCACACACACATGCAACAGACACTACCACACACAGCCCAAACCGAACAACTGTAAGATGCGTGGGGACATGTGTACACTAAGCCAGCCACGTAACCACCAACAGGTCCCCAAATATGCCAGAAGCGCCACAACGAGCACCCACCACACCCATGTGTCCGCCACAGCTGCACTAACCGACAAGTAACAGGTAAGTGGCAGGAACACAAAGTGCAGTGGGTCGGAGGGGGACAGCTGAAGTACAACACCCACCAGGCCCCCACTCCCACAGACCAGCAAGGTGGAGCACTCCCCACACCCATGTGTCAGGCACAGCTGCACCAACTGACAAGTAACAGGTAAGTGGCAGGAACACAAAGTGCAGTGGGTCGGAGGGGGACAGCTGAAGTACAACACCCACCAGGCCCCCACTCCCACAGACCAGCAAGGTGGAGCACTCCCCACACCCATGTGTCAGGCACAGCTGCACCAACTGACAAGTAACAGGTAAGTGGCAGGAACACAAAGTGCAGTGGGTCGGAGGGGGACAGCTGAAGTACAACACCCACCAGGCCCCCACTCCCACAGACCAGCAAGGTGGAGCACTCCCCACACCCATGTGTCAGGCACAGCTGCACCAACTGACAAGTAACAGGTAAGTGGCAGGAACACAAAGTGCAGTGGGTGGGACGGTGGACAGCCCAAGTACAACACACACCAGGCCCCAGTCCCACAGCACAGCAAGGAGGAGCATCCCCACACCCCACACCCACGTGTCAGCCACCGCAGTGCACAACGACAGCCGAAAGGCAGACATCACGGTCCACAGCAATCGGTGTCAGTGGGTATCCAGCCACCCCACGACCCACAACACCCTCCCACCCCCACAGACCTGCAACATGGAGCACCCCCGCTTAGAGCCATGTGGCATCCAGTACAGTGCACGCACGAACAACTTGCAGGTGGGAAACTGGACAGGGCTGGATTACTGGAGGCATGAGGACCATAACACCACCAACACATGGGACATGTCACGTAGCACACGAACACGCAGCACCGCCCACCGTCACGAACAAGTGAACAATGTGCACACGGACATGAACAGCAGACTCACACCCCACATGACCCATCACAGACATAGCAACACCCAAGGAGCCACGTCTGCATGCACAAGCCACACTGAATATAGTCCCACACGGCAGCCACTGTGCAACTCATCACACACAACCGAAACACCATTGAAGTCCTGTCCATGTAGCCCCTACTGCCTGTCAACCACACACCCCACAACTACGCCTATGTAAGACAAACAACACTAGACGCAACAGAGCGGAACAACAGAAATGCACACGAACACCACTGAACCCATCAAACACACAGACACACCATGCACATACAACATACCATCCATCCCATCCGTCAGCCCCAGTCTCATGAAAGGCATGTCATCCGCACAGCTGCCACACATACAGCAGTCACGCTAAGACACATGCCCATGACCAACCATGTGCCAGAAGTCAATTAAGCGCACGACACACTGTGAGCAACAACACACAACATGGGCCACACCCCCCGAGCACTGCAGTGATGCACATGGCACAGGGCAGCACGCACACCAAGGAGATGGGACAACTGCAATACGTTGGCTGGCACACAACTATCACTCACTCATAACGATGCGTCCAATGCCATGTCCAGTAACCACAACAGACAGCAAATATGCAGGGCATGTCAGGCATGCACACACCTCAGACCATGCACTGCCACAACACATGTCACGTTCGGCACCCATGGCTCACAGCATGTACCCCAAAAGCATATACCCTCCCAAATGCGAATCTGGGGCATAGCCCCCATGTTGCCATATGCGTTCCTAAGCTGTTCCATTTGAACCCCAAAAGCATATTCCATCCCAAATGCGAATCTGGGGCATGGCCCCCATGTTGCCATATGCGTTCCTAAGCGTTCCATTTGAACCCCAAAAGCATATTCCATCCCAAATGCGAATCTGGGGCATGGCCCCCATGTTGCCATATGCGTTCCTAAGCGTTCCATTTGAACTCCAAAAGCAAAGTACAAACCAGACCCAGGACGGGCCAGGAGCCCGCATACACCAGAGTCACAATGAGTAGGGGCAAAGCAACACACCCATCGGCATGGCCAATCCGTCCCATGCCACATGTGCACAGCACACAGTCCCATTGCCTAGCACACACACCTACAGATGCCACAGCCACACACTCGCCTCCGGGAAACCCATGTACGAGATTGCACGAACTGCCAATGTCAGACGACTAATACATACTTCGCCAGGTGCAACACAATAACAAATCTCATTCTCTCCACAGGTGACGAACTGCTGGACGCTGGGGATGGAGACAGCAGCCAGCACAGCCAGCCTACAAGCCCCCAACGAGGACACACGGATCTGGAGGATCTGTCCACCTCTTCGGACACGGACCACCAAGCTGGCCCATCTGGCGTGGCAGGGCCCAGCCGCTCCCCAGGACCCCTCCTACCCACCAACCCATCATCCAGGGATGCAGAACAGTCCCAGTCCCCTGCTGCCACTGTCGTTGCGGCCACACCCACGGTCATTGCGGCCACTACCACTGCCGCAACCGCCACCATCGCCGCACCGACCACCACCGCCTCCACCACCACCACGTCTTCGCTGGCACCAGCCCCAGCGCAGGTGGTGGCCCGGCCGACTGGATCCACCCTGGGAGCCACAGCGAGGACCGTGGTGAGCAATGTGGCTAGTGGGCAGGCCGGTGGCAGCAGGACTGGTAGGAGGAGCAGTGTCAGGGAAACGCCAGCCTCCCCTGGGAGCCATGCCCTGCCTCAAATGGACAGAGTCCTTGGGGCCTATGAAGAGGCCCAAGGACAATGGGCCAGGTCTGCTACTGACACGCGGGAGGTGCTGGGGGTGCTGAGGTCCATGGACGCCCATATGGGCCAATTCGTGTCCCGTATGGACCAACTCGTGGACCTCATGGGCCAGCTGGTGGTGGCGGTGGGGTCACAGGCAAGGCCAGCAACACCACCTCCGCCACCACCTGCTAGGGCGCAGGCTCGGGCAGCAGTGTCCACTTCCCCTGCGTCCACAGCCAGTGAGCACACCTCACCCACCACCAGCAGGTCGCCACCACACACCCCCTCCCAAACGTGGAAGGGGCCGTCCGAAGAGGAAACAGATCTCCCGGGAGGACTTCGCACGCTCCAGTCGCAAGTGAGGCAGCCAGCCAGCCTTCCGCCAGCCTTCCTTGACCAGCCACTGCATTGACTTGCTCTACGATCCCACTCCACACAGCCATCTGGATGGCATGTGTGTGTTGGACTATGGACATAGAACCAGTGGGTACACCCTGATCATCACGCAGCCATGACCGACAGCTCATTGTCACTGCACGCACCACTTTTGTCATCACCTTACACACAATCACATGTCACAGTTTGTAATAAATGCACCTTTTTCACTAACTGCTGTTTGTGCCCTGTGTCTTTATTGTACGGAATACAACGGCCACCTTGGGCGGAAAGGCACCTGATGCGTGGCATGGAAATGGAATCCGGAGGGCCTGTAGGGACCTAGGGGTGGGAGACAGAACAGGAGCACATTCAATGAGTGTGTCACACACCCATCACACAGTACATGTCAACAACTACAAGCAATGTACACACATCGCACAGAGCAATAGGGCACAATGCCACAGCCACCAACAGTGGCATACTACCCTGGCCATGGAGCGTTGACACACTGCACGCAGTGAACATACGGCCACCCTGACACAGCACACACACACCTGCATAGATACAGACACATCATCCGTCGTACATGGACACTCACCGTCAAGTGAAGTAGCGGGCGATGAGCTGCTGGCGCACATTCCCAGCTTCCTCCTCTCCGCTGTCCACCTCACTCGAGCTGTCCTGGTCTGCGGGCTGGGGCCCTGGTTGATCTCCGTCATCCACAATGAGGGGGATCTGCTTCCGAATGGCCAGATTGTGCAGCATGCAGCACGCCACCACTATCTGGCACACCTTCTGTGGGGAGTACGCCAGTGCACCCTCGGTGCGGTCCAGGCACCTGAACCTGGACTTGAGGAGGCCAAAGGTACGCTCGACCACACGTCTGGTCCTCCCATGTGCCTCATTGTATCGATCGTCTGCTGGGGTGCGAGGATTCCTCAATGGACTGAGCAGCCATGCCCCATTCGGATACGCAGAGTCACCTGGGTGTGAGGGACACAGAGAACCGTTGCTATTCCAACTGGACAGGGGACAGCATCGCACAACCAGCACGCTACACCACTCCACATACTCACCGACAATACAGCCACGATCCTGTTGCAGATTGGCCATCAGTCGTGGCAAGATGCTGTTGCGCATTATGTGTGCGTCATGGGCCGAGCCTGGAAACTTTGCACACACGTGGGTGATCACCATGTCCGCAAGGCACACCACTTGCACATTCAGGAGTGCGTGTGCTTCCTGTTGCGGTACAGGTGCTCAGTGGCCTGTGGTGGAACAAGGCCAACATGAGTGCAGTCAATGGCTCCCACGACGTGTGGGATTCTGCCAAGGGCATAGAATGCACCCTTCACTGCCGCCAATTCACGAGCCCTGGGGAATCTGATGTACCTGTTCCGGTACAGCATCATGGCTGCCAGTACATCCCTCAGCACCTTGCTGAACATGGGCTGGGACATCCCTCCTCCACTGCCCACTGTGTGCTGGAATGACCCAGTGGCGAAGAAATGCATGGCGGCCATCACCTTAGCCGTGGGGGTGACAGCAGTCGGATACACCCTGCGGGGACGGAGATGGGGCTCTAACATGGCACACAGTCGATGCAGAGTTGGCCTGTCCAGCCGAAACTTCCTGATTACCTCTGTATCGTCCATGTCCGCCAGCAATTGGTATGGGCGGTCAATGTTCGGTCTCCGCCTGGGTTAAATGGCAGAGGACACATGTCAAAGCAACACGGCACATAGCAATTTCGCATACACATCACTGACATGACTGAGCAAGCACATGAGCCACAGCCCAGCTGTCAAGCTGGGACGGCACGGCCACAATACACTTACACAGGTCTCCCAACAATGGCAATGGCAAGTGAGACATACCACTGCCATGTGCATGCACATGGGGATCTAGGCCCCAATGACTTGCGGGCGTGCTGATGGGGACTGACTGCATATTCGTCAAGCGGCAACGCCACGGCAACATGAGTGTCTGCTGTGCATGGTACTGCTTCCGAGGCTGGATGAGTATGGCACACGACGACGACGATGTGGGCACGGGCTGAGCGGCCAATACAAGTGGGACCTGTGGCACGAGGGGATATGAGACAGTAGTAGGTGTCAGCACTGCACCCTATGTACAGCACTGTACGGATCACAGCTCCCGAAACATTGACTGGTGTCCACATTGACAGCCCCATGCCAAGACGGCTGTGTGCTTGCAGTCACACGTCACAGGTGAGAGGTTACATTGCACGTGCCAGGTGGCAGACGTACATAGTGGGAGCTGGCATGTGTGTGCATGTGTCTCCTGTTCAGGATCCACCAGATGGGCGCTGACTCTGTACTGACCATTGGACACAGCATGTTCCGTGGAAGGCTTGTGTGTGTGGGATGGTGGCACTGGATGTGCCTCCGTTGGGTGGGGGCCATGCACAGGGCGGGTACGTCGATGATTGCGCATTGTTGGTCACGGTGGGTGCACCAACTAAGATGTGTTGCCCTGTGTTCAATTCCTATGTCCGCATGATGATGGACTGTGGATGTGGGCAGACTACACATTGGTCGATGTGCTGTCTATATGCATGTGCCTTCACACCAGGCACAGCTGCCCCTGCACATGTGACCCCTGCTGGACTCGCTGCTGGGTCTGTGGAGCTGATGCACCTTCTGCGCGTGGGGCGGACAGCTCTCCTCACTTGCCTCATTGCGCATGTCATGTCTTTGCCGCAGGTGACATGGATCATGGAGGGCCCACATGTACGCGTGGGTAGGCTACACATGATTGTTCACTGGTCGCCACCCCCAGTCAGTGTTTCGAATGGGAAGGTTGTCGTGCTGGTGGTATGTTCGATGTGGCGGATGGGCGGGCCTAGGTGCGGGCTTACATTCCGGACATGGGGGTAGTTGGATTGGCGACTAGTTGCAGTACACACGGGACACGTCTCTTCCTTTCCACATCTGGGTCATCCCTTGTACTAACTGACAGTGATACAGTCATCTTCGCCCCAGCCCTCATGTCCTCCCCTCGCCCCCCAATATGCATGCTCACCTGCGAGGCTAGCGCTTGCACAGGCAGCCCCAAGCTTGCACCAGAGAGGGCAAGGAGTGTATGTGTGGGTCCAGTTGCACGAGTGGGCTGTCTCAGGGTATGATGTGTGGCGGGACGCCGTCCACCTGCGTGGTGCCCCAAATGGAGACCCGGCCTGCATGGACTATGCATCACAGTCTTCGCCTTCCGGATCCGCCACCTGCGACACCCAGTGGCTGTGGCTGCCCTTGCGGCCATGCCGCGTCCGTCTGTGGCTGATGGCCCACACATTCACTCTTTGGCCTCTCTGGGGAGGGCTCAGGGGTGGTGGCGCACGCGCTTGCACTTAGTCGCAATGGCATGTGTCGTGGTTGGTATGATGGGCAATGGATGGGATGGTGCGAGCCACCTCCCGTGACGTCAGTGCTGCTCGTGCTGTGGTGCGTCCCCCTACACTTCCATTTGACTTTTTGCCATGCTGGACGTTGAGGTTCTATTGCCTGCGTGATATGACCAGGAGGAGCGCGAGGAGACCTCTCACACACCATGCTCCACTGCCATCCCGTGCCCTGTATCGCCTGTGCGGATTGACTATGTTGGGGTTACACCTGGTCGACTGGGGCTGTGTGTGCCTTGTCAAGGGGCATGGTGGGCGCACAACAGGATCCAGCTCGTCCACAGAGGGTGGGCTGAGGTGCGCCTGGTACCGCTTTGTACGTGTGCCCGGCTGCTGTGCACACACGTGTTCACTCCCCCCGACAGGTGTCCTCTCACAATGCCCAGGGAAGCGGTGGTGTACTGTTCATGAGCCCTCCCAACACGGCGTGCTCCAACTTGTCATGTGCGCATCTACCCGTCGCACCCACCCACCTGAGCACTGCGTCCATACGACTTCACACGACACATGTGTGTCTTCCACAGTAGTGCTACTCATTTGCGTTGACATCCAATACCAGTGGACTACATGGTCATGTCACGACTGCCGTGTACTTCACATACTCTCATCCTCTCTCATTCGTACTTGTGAAATGAGTCAGCGGAGACAGTTCTGGTTTCAAACATTATATTGAGTCTTCTGTCCTCTGTGATGCAGTATAGTGGACACTACTGGCAGCGGAATACATATTGAGGATATACTGAGCATGATTACAAATGGGATAGGGTGTGGGGTTACATCTGCTTGGTCAAGGCTGTGCTAATGTACATTTACGTATAGCTGCGGAGCTGCGGACTTTGACACAGACGGTATACATGTAGCCTACCAGACCGCTCGGCATCATGGGCACAGTCCATCTCAGTTCCATGTGACAGGTTTGCTGCGGTTGTTCCTCATGCACGCGTGCATGTGAGATGACATCAGGGCATGTGCTTGCGTGCATGCAGCGGCGTGCCACTTGTTGTTGCACTGTGGTGGTTACTGGACATGTCACAGTCACTGGGGTCGTGTTGTTGTTGTATGCACTTGTCGTCCATGCAAAGGTCCTGGTATGGGATTCCCGGGGCGGGGGTGGGAGGGGTGCAGCACCCACAGACTCCAGGCGACCTATTCATGTCCACTGAGCGGTGTGTGTGTCCATGTGCGCTGGATCCATGTCGTGTCCTGGTTGTTCGTGCAGTTCCGTCCATGTGGGTGCGATGCACAGAGCCCATGCCACTGCCTCCCACGATGCATGCGGTGTTCCTGGATGTGATGGGGAACAGTGTGCATGTCCCGGTCATATCCGATGTCATGGCGATGTCGTTGATGGTGTGGTTACAGTTGCCGGTCGTTTGGTATGGCTGTTGTGGTGGTGACTGTCCAGTCCGTGCGGAAGCTGAGCATGGGTGCGGGGTTGGACTTCATAGGTCACTCGGGGAACCTGCGTTGTGGTCCGACGTATTTACAGGTTGTCAGGTATGCGATGCCGTCCAGCAGGGCTTCCATGTCATTGGTGGTGTACATGTTTGCCAGCCAATGAAGCGGATGGTGGCTGTCAAGGTGTTGTTCGTAGGTTGTCCCTTGGAGGACCATGATGGGGCATGCTGGGTGACATTCGATGTAGCTGTTCTCGATGATCCATCGTGTGGAGGCACAGTGGTTCCATTTCAGTGCGCGTGCGATGTTGGCCACATACGCCATGCCCCCATAGGCAGAGCAGGCCCTGTCGTGTGCGTCCAGAGGGAGGAGTAGTGGTAGCAGGTCCGCCTTCAGACATGCCGGGTTGGAGAGGCATATCTCGACGGGATGCTGGTAGGGACACCTCCGACAGTAGAAGACGGGCATGACGCAGCTGAACAATGTGATGCGGTAAGTCAGTCGGTAACTTACGTTCAGCAGGGACAGGAGATCGCATCCCAATGTATGTATCGTGCTGGTTTGGTACAGCTTGAGCTCTTCGGCGTAGTTGGGTAGGTGTGTTGCGGTTGCCATTTCGCAGCGGTGCGTTGTGGTGGCGTGCTCCGGCTGTGTGTGCAGTCTGCAATGTGCACACTCCGGGGTTGCTGTGAGCTCTGTGTAGTCGTGGGGAGACAGGACTTGTGTTCTGTTGGCTTGTTTGGAGGACACGGGCCCTCTTCCCACATGCTTCTCAGACAGTTCAAGGTCAGTGCTGTGTGACTCCTTCCAATTAACTTGCATGTGGCCGACATGGGGAGTGTTTTCTTCTTTCTTCCCCGTCCGTTGTGTGCTTCTGTGATATGCGCTATCTGCCCTGTGGTCGGTCTCCTCGGCAAGCCTGTGTTGGTCTATTCTTGGACAATGGCTGTATTCACCGGCTTCTGTCGTAGGGCTGTGGTTTCGGTGTTGGAATGGAAGGTCATTCAGTGCTGTCTGCTCTCCCTTGTGTGGGCGGCAGCCTGCCTTCTCCGCTCTGCGTTGGGCCTTGTGTGTGGATGTAATTCTTGGGCCACCTGTTGTCGGTCACCGGGCTCTTTGGTGTTCCGTTTCATGTGTCTTGTTCATATGGGCAGGGTGGTATGGGTTTTTCAGTGTGGTACTGGCGTTCCTCTTCCCGAAGGGGCCCTGCTTCTCCTAGTTGGTGTTGCCGCCGCTGTGTGCTTCGCCATGTTTGTTACACTGGGGTGTGTCCTGCTGTTGCGTGACTTCACTGACATGTGTGCGTCGGTTGTGTGGCGTTGGGTGTTGTCCGTGAATTGGGCGTTGGGGACATGTCTGTGGCCGGCCTGTCACGTGTCATGTGCGTTCGGGGTGGGGCTGATGTGTGTGCTGCTTGGTTGTGTCCCTGTCCCTGTGTGCGACGCATGCATGGCGCTGCGGTTGGCCTCTGCGTTGTGCGCATGTGTGGCGGCGTCATCGGCGCTTTGGGGCCGTGACGGGGTGGTTGGTTCCTAGTCCCAGGTGGTGTGTACACATGTGTTCTGCGATGTTAGGATTTGGCCTGTGTGTCATATGTGGATGCAATGGTGGATGTGTAGTGTGCACGCGCTGGTGGGGGGTTGTCCGCTTTTTCCGCCCTTGCACTGTGTGCGCTGTTTGCGTGCACTTGTTGTGTGTGTGCCTACCTGCGTCTCCGCGGTACGTTGCGTCCTTGGTGGTGCATCAGCAGAAGCATGGGAAGGGCCTGCAGTGCTGGATTCATGCCCGGGGTGCCGCTTCTTCGTTGTCCGTGCTCTGCGTCCGTGTTTCCGCCTCTCTTTCACGTGCGGTGTCTCTTTGCCGTGGGAGCCGTTTGTTTGCGGCATCGTAATTTATGCGCCGGGCGGGACGTGTTTCGTCGGACGGTGTGTGTCAGTTGTGCTGCGCCGCTACGTGTGCGGGCGCACTTTGATGGCGGACGGTGTTGCTGGCTTGCCGGCGGTGTTTGGCCTGCTTTTCGCATCGTAATTTGGCGGGCGTGTGGGCTGCGGCATGCGGGCGGTAACTGGTGGTTTTTGCATCCGCCAGCACGGCGGTAGTGCTTCCGCCCGCCATCGTAATGGGCCCCTTAGTATCCTTTTGACATGGTCAGAGGCCAAACCCAGTGGGCATAGTGCATGATTCTTGGCTACAACATGTGGTCTAATTTCAATGTGACACTATGGGCCTGATTACGATGTCTCGGGACCGACTAACCTCCGGTCGGGGGTCCCGACACCGCTATTACAATGCGAGCGCAACATGGTGCGGTCGGATAATCCCATTTCTCTATGGGAGCTTGTGCTGTGGCTTACAGAGTTTCTGTTAATCCCTGCACCGCGTGGCAGGCACCTCATGGTGCCTGCCACACGGTGCAGGGATTAACAGGGGTGCACCATAGGTGCTCCCTCTGCCCCCAGCCGAAGGCTGCAGGGAGAAGGGGGTCCTGCTAGGGGCCGCCAAAGTCACTTTCTGACGGGCTTTCCATGTTGGAAAGCCCAACATGGAAAGCCTGTGGGAAACCAACATCGTAATCTCAAAGGCGGTGATCCAGCGCGACAAATATAAATTCTTCTCTTTTGGATATAATCTCCAGGTAAAATCACACACAGCAACTATACCTTATGACGGTGGGGCCCATAACACCGTATAACCGTACACTCTCTCAATTGTTTCCCTGGGTCACATCCACTGCTACCAAAGAGAAGAATGAGGTTGCTGGAGGAATGGGATACCTTATTAAAATCAACAGGATATTTCCTTAAACATCATACATAATCAGTTTTAATCCTGTCGGTTCTAAGACATCAAGGTATTCCGCTCTTTGGTCGATGGACCAACTAGTAGAATAAGTTGATGGTGATTAAGACCAGCTCAATCACAGTCAAACCTTATTAAAATCATTACACTTATTATTGAGCTAAAGAACCACAGACTCGTAGTTTTAATTATAATAAAGTTTATCTACTTCCTTTAAATGCATGAATAAGATTCAATTTTATTAATCGTTTAATACATTTCAATATCATTATAAGAAATAAGTTTTAGAAAGAAGTTAATGCATACCCCTTTTTGATGAAGAGTAAAAGTTCACCAAAGCAGATAATCACAGCATGGAATTCCCAAAACTGACTGTCTGTCCCGCTAAACAGGCCTCCTCGACGGACCTCCTATACAGATTTCCCGCATCGGTCTCGTTCCTTTCCCCAGTCAAGTTTAAAGTTCAAAAGTGAAAAATTCTATTAGAAAATGGCCTATAGAAAATAGCATCAGTTTCTTCAGCATCAATGTTCAGTGCTCAAAAATAATGCATGAATAGCGCGCCTCCTACTTAAAAGTAGGTCCTCTTATACCCTACTACTAGCTTACTAAACATAAAGTTGCAATCTTTGGGGGCGAGAATCACGCTAATTGGTCCATTGGAGGGGTGGCAAGCATCACCTCATTGCCCTCCTTGTTCAAACCGGTTCTGAAATTGTTTATAATTTTATCCCTTCACACGGCTTTTGGGTAATAGCAATCCGATTGACAGTTCGTTAAATGTATCTTGTTTCTCGCAACTTATTTTAAACAGTCCATTGTTAATTTTCGGCTACTCGTCCCCTGTTCTCACGGGTTCCCGCTGAGTCTTTTCTTGGCATACCCTTCATGTCAGATCAGTCCGACCTTGACACTTCTCACTCTGGGCTCGACTCGTACCCACGTGATATACTTCTGTGGCTTTCTTTTGCTTGGAAG
Source organism: Calotriton arnoldi (assembly GCA_963921515.1). Classification (NCBI taxonomy): domain Eukaryota; kingdom Metazoa; phylum Chordata; class Amphibia; order Caudata; family Salamandridae; genus Calotriton; species Calotriton arnoldi. Next base: position 2,460,282 of record CAWUFW010002000.1, read on the forward strand.
CCATCTTTGCATCTGCGCATTTAGCCCATCTGCCTCGGCAGCCATTTTTACAGCACGGCCTAGCAGGCCCGAACAAACTATCATGAAAACAAACACAATCATAATTAAAATAAAGAAAATAAGCCTTTCTGTTTCCCACCCGTCATTTTAAGTACCCCAATTAGGTGTTACCTAGCAAAAGCGACATTTAAAGCCATGTTTACTTACCATCTGCATTCTTTTGCCACAAAACATTTTACTACATAGCACAAACATGCAATTTCACTCTAATTAGTATGCAAATCACTGGATTAGTATTACTTCACGTTTACAATCGTAAGTAGGTTAACTTTGCACACAAATTTGTTACCCTTCGTGTAAGTGTTTACCAAACTGGTGTAAAATATTGATTAATTAACATGCAATTAATAATGTCAATTTATTAGTATGGTTATTAGGGGGTTCCAAATTTTTTTTCTTTTACCTCGATCCATCAACTCCTTCCTTTGGTGATTTTTAATATCACCACAAAAACCCATGTTACACAATTTTTCAGATAGAATGTTTCTTGTCCACTTGCTTTTGTTAGTTCAGACCTCAGTGTCCCTTTCATCTTGTCTTTTTGATCTTTCATACATGTTTTCTTTTAGTTTCTCTAGTTCTATTTCTCCCAATTCTCGTTCTCTTTCTTTATTTATCTTGTTTTCTCTTTTATCTTATTTTGTCCTTTTCTCCTTTTAACACATATAACAACAAATTTCACTAATAACACCACTAATATTACTACTGTTGCTGATATTAAAACTTTCCCTACAATAGAACTACCTATTTCAGTGAACTATTTTGGTATTGCGGAAAACTCTTACCAAGTTTCTCCCAGGCACTTTCAACCTCCAGTGGAGCAAGTTCTTTGTGCAAATTTGTAATATTCTTTATATACTTCTGTATATTTTCACTTTTATCTGGAATGTAAGTACAACAATGTTGGACTTTCAGCATTCCACAGACTCCACCCTCTTTTGCCAAAAGAATGTCAAGGGCAAGTCGATTTTGCATCACCATAGCTCTCATGGCAACCATCTCGGTATTTACCATCAAGAACCCTCCAGCAGTATTCGTTGATAAACTGTCTACTACTGTGGATAATTTCCGAATTTTAAATGCATTCAAAGATATACCCACTGCTGGTATCATTGCTCCAAAAATGTCACCAACTATTTCTGTAAAACTTTCCCTGTTCCTACATGTAAATGTTTCACCCATTCCGTGTGTTCCTTTCTCTCCTCTTCCTACATGAAAAATCTTTGGAAAGACCAGGCCTAAATAGCATGACCCATACCAATGGTCCGGCAACCTGTAATAGGCCCTTTTTCCCACAAATATAATAGATCCCTGGAAATATTGGATCTTTTCCTCCTTTGAATCCCCATCCTCCTAAAATTTTGTAATTGTCTCGGCAGTCACTGGAACCCACGAAATAGTTATCATACCTAGTTCTATTTCTACTAATACACAACTTTCCCTGTTGGGGCCAATCTAATGTCATAGCTGCATTTGTCTCTCTTTTAGCATTATTTTCTCTTTCAAACGCCCAAAGGGGTGTTTTTGTCTCCTCTTCTATCACTTTTCTTTGAAACTTAATTCTCCTGTTTTCTACCATCTCCAAAAATACCCTTTCTTCTTTCTTTAGTTCACAGGTAAGATTGTACCTAGCTATATACTCTAATGATAAATCTTTATTTTCTAGAAAAAATTCACCAAACATTCTTGCTTCTTTCACCTTATTCAATTCAGGGATTATAGGAATCTTTGCAAAAATCTTATTTATGTCAGTATAATAATATTCTAATCTACCTGTTTTATAAAACAAACTGGCTAAAACACTACGGGGCCGATTCCGATTCCGGCCGGAAAACGTACCGACCGACTCGGAGCCGGAATTAATTCCAACCGACACGTACCTGTGCAGCCCGACCCGCCAAGTACGATGAGAAGCGAGCAAAACCCGACCTACTCGTACGGAACACAAGCCGAAGGACCGAGTCGCGCGGAAAACAGCAATCCGGCTGGAAAAACACGCGATTCGAACCGACCGACTCGCACCCGGAACAATACCGAACGAGACGTACCCGCGGACTCCCACCCGCCAAGTACGATGCAAGGCGTGGAAAACACGACCGAGTCGCACGGAGGACAAGCCGTACGACCGACACGCATACAAAACTGCGAGCCGAAGCAACCCAAAACACCGTGACCGACGCGTACGCAGCATAGAAAACAGCACAAACACAGCGTGAACGAAACGGACGAGCCCGTACGAGACAACTGCAGGGTCCGACTCGGTCACAAGAACGTCTCCTACATGCACGAAAAGTACAAAGGGAAAATACACAAAAAAGGCCAAACAAGCAATTACAAAGCCAATAAATACTGGGGGAGGGGCAGGGAACAAAGACACACCCACAACTCCACCCATATAAAGGACACAAATCCCTACCATGATCCTTTGCAAATTCAAATTACCTGCCAGCACTCAACAGACAGCAACCACACACCCACAGCTCATCCATCACACAAGCCACACACCATCAGCACCACAACAAATAGAAACCTCACATACACCTAGCAAAACACACACTCACACACCTTCACCTGCACACCAACAACACACATCACTCACCATCACCACCCATCACCATGCCCCCAAAGAAGAATCACAAGTTCCTAGATAGTGAATTGGAAGTCCTGGTAGATGAGATCCTCAGGGTAGAGCCACAGCTCTTTGGTACACTGGTCCAACAGACACCCATGTCACAGAAAACAAAGATGTGGGAGAGGATCGTCGACAGGGTGAACGCACAATCACCATGTTTGCGCACAAAGACAGACATCCAGAACAGGTGGTATGACGTGCGCAGGAGGGTCAAGGAGCTGCTAAAGAAGGACTACAT